>CM021100.1:701464279-702181779 GCA_007115665.2 Sequoiadendron giganteum | reverse complement strand
TGTGAAATTATTGTTATATGAAATTCTATTATATCTCTTATTGTTATGATGTAATTTATCATGTATGGAATGTATGAGTACTTAATTTCTTTAGAAGATAATTGTTATGGATTAAGTTATGTTGTATGTATGGGTTTAAAAGTAATCTTATTCTAGTAACCTTAGAGGTTGTTGGCATTGGGTAGTGATCTTGCATGTTAAATTCTCTTTAAACAATTTTTTTTTTGTGCATTTGGGTAGTTAATTGCAACTTCCTCTAGGGTTACATGGCGAGGTGTTACACATGGTATCAGAGCCCAGGTTTAAACACTGGGTTCTTTGGGATTATGATGAACTCGTTAAGCATTTAGTTGTGTAGGTTATAAGTTGTGTACCTTACCTAATACATTGGTGTGTCTATGCAGAATTATGCCTCCCAAACACAGAAGAGGTAGAGGGCGAGGACATGGCCATGTGGGTGGTCATGATGGGAGTTAGTATGACTCTCCTCCTCATGTATCACTTATTCTGGATCAGGAGGACCACCAGGCATCGTCGAATTCCCCAAGGGGAAATGAATGACACAAGAATCCTCTAGGGATTGAGGCTACATGCAGGGCACTTGAGGAGGCATTGGCACTCCTTGGTCAAAGGAAAACTAGGTTTTAGGGTAATCCTAGTGAGAGGGAATTTATGACTTAGTCAAAGGTAGTAGCATTGATGCATATGAGATATTTACTCAGGACATGACCACCATTGTATGATGGAGTAGGCACTGGGTTAGAGACTGAGACTTGGCTCATAGCCCTCTATTGGTGCTTTGCTATGCACCGTTACATCAATATTACCAAAGTGTGGTGTGCTATCATGTATCTATAGGGGGTTTGCATCCACATGGTGGATGATGGAGGAGCAGAAGCTCCATATAGATATTAACTCAATGTCTTGGGAGATTTTTCTAGAGTGGTTTAGAGCTTGTTTCCTATCTGACCACTAGCATCAGCATCGAGGCGATGAGTTTCACGCCTTGTGTTAGTTAGCCTTAACAGTTGAGCAGTATGAGTGATGCTTTTGCGAGCTCAAACAGTTTGTAGGTATAGGAGATGATGAGGGGATGTTGGTCTCTCGCTAAAACAGTATTAGTGCAAAAAACTAATTTTCCCTAACAAGGATAACACGAACTGGCCAAGCTCTGATACCACTTTGAAGGGAAAAGAATGCGGATCTAATGACCCAACAGTGCGGAATACATTCCCTTAACACTTTTACTATAGGGGAGAGAAGCAAAAATGAAAAACTAACAGTTTCTAAAACATATAGAGATGCATACAACCATGGCAATGAGAAACCAGAAAGATAAGCAAACAAAGATGACACAGTATTTACGTGGCAAAACCCTTTTAGGAAAAAAACCCACCACACAAAGTCAAATCAATTGTATTATAGTAATGAATCAATTACATACAATATCCAGACTTCTTTGCTCAGCTCACAATCACCCAGAGAGTTTCAGATCCACTGTTACAATGTTTTCACAACATACAGTTCAAAACCCTCTTCAAGAACTCACGTCCTTCTTGTTCTTCAGCTCATGACTTTAACTTGCTCTGTAACTTTTGACTCAACTCAACTTGTCTAACTTCTGAGAAAATAACACATCTCATCCAAATGTAACCAACCCAGAAGAGCAATGAAGTCCATCCTCAAATCACGCATCTGGTCGGATCTGATAGATCTCCTAAAACAAGCCATCATTGCATTCAAAGCCATTACTCAAAATGGTTGAGCTCGCCACCCTTCATTGAAAAATGCAACTGCCACAATAACTATCTTGGTATCCATCCAATCACTATTCAACCAGGTGCCACATGTCCAAGACCCATCAACAATCGCAGCTGACAGAGCAACCAAAACGATCAAACAGACATCGGGTGTGACCAAGACTTCAAGTCATTTCTAACACTACCAGAGCCGGAGTCAGAATAGGAGTTGAAATAGGACTTCACCGAAAATACACACTACTGGAGTTGGAGTCAGAGTCAGAGACAAAACTGGAGTCAAAACATGACTCCACCACAATTACAGGTTGAAGAACCAATTGGGTTCTGCGTCCGCCCACGGCAAAGGGGAACTCATCAGAAATAGTTATGACTGGGTAAAGTCAACCTGGGGTCAAACCAAGACAGGAACACAAAAGACCGGAGTAGGAGTCGGGGATGGAATAGGAATAGAAATAGGACTTTACCAAAATTCTAGGATCAAGAACCAATTCGGTTCTAGTTCTGCCTCCACCAACTACAAGAAACAACAATCCAGAACTAGGACAAGCTGGAGGAAAACACCCCGAGGAGAATCCAAACATCCAGAAGAACCAGATCTCAAAAGTAGGAATCGGACCCGGAGTCAGAATAGAAATTGTAACAGGAACCTGGCAAATGGACATTGACAACTTCCAAAATTGGTTCTGCCTCCACCAGAACCTACGAAGCAAACCGAGAAGGAACAGACGGTAGGAAGTGGAGTCAGAGCAGGAACGAGAACCGAAACCCAAAACTTTAGGCAAACAGAACAATGCCAAGTTCCATCCCGGTTCTGCCTCCGCCAGAGACTCATAACTTAGGCAAACAGAACAATGGCAAGTTCCATCCTGGCTCCGCCTCCACCAAAACTTTGTAAACAACACAAAATCACCAAGGCATGAAAACAAGAACTTCAAGCTGGAAGTTGAGACATAATTTCTCAACAGATAACTGCCAGGAAAAGCATTAGGGTACCATCGTCAAGACATTTGGTATGTTGTTGGGTAGCCCAATTACCATTTTGTTTGATTCTAGAGCATCAGACTCTTTCATTTCTTCTTCCACTGTGACATGATGTAGATTGGGGGCAGTAAGGCAAGTTGATAGGTGGCAAGTTAAGTGAGCCTCAGGTGCAAAATTCATATCACATTTCCTTGTACCAGAGTTTAGATTGGAGGTTGGACCTCTCCATACTACAATGGACCTCCGAGTGAATCCATTGGGTTCTTATGACTTTGTCATAGGGATGGATTGGTTAGAGGCGCATAGAGTATTCATAGATTGTTGACGTAAGTTGATTCAATGCATTGATGCATCTAGTAGAGAGGTAGAGATAGTGGGAGTTAAAAGGCCAATTTCCTTGAGAGTCATCTTAGCTATGCAGTTGAGAAGGTGTGTGCGGTAGGGTTTTCAGTTATTTTCTATTACAGTGGATGATTTGGATTTAGGAGGTGGAGAAGAGAAAGTCTCTCTCGATAGTCACCCCATTCTTTAGGAGTATTTCGATGTCTTTCTAGACAAGATTCTAGGGATGCCACGTCAGAGAGGCATAGACTTGAAGATAGATCTTGTACCTAGATTGGAACTCGTTTCATGAGCTCCTTACCGTATGACCACCCAGGAGCTGAAAGAGCTTCACTTTTAGCTTGAGGAGTTGTTAGCAAAGGGCTTCATTCACCCTAGTGTTTGTCCATGGGGAGCACCAGTTATCTTCATGAAGAAGAAGGATGGTTCACTTCGATTATGTATTGATTACCGAAAGTTGAACAAAGTGACTATTAGGAATCGATATCCACTTCCTAGGATTGATGATCTATTCGATCAGATCAAAGGTGCCACGATATTTTCAAAAATTGATCTTAAGTCAGGATATCATCAGCTTCGTATCTTCGACTCAGACATACATAAGATGATATTTTGAACACGATATGGTCATTATGAGTTCATGGTACTATGATTCAGGTTGAAGAATGCACCCTCTGTGTTCATGAGTCTGATGAATGGGGTATTTCACATGTACTTAGATAGATTTGTCCTTATGTTCATTGATGAAATTTTTATATACTCTAGGACAGTGGAAGAGCATGAGGAACATTTGCGGTAGGTATTATAGTGTTTACGGGATAATCAACTTTATGCTAACCTGTCGAAGTCTAAAATCTTTAAGAGTGAGGTCAAGTACCTTGGTCATATGATCTCAAGGGAAGGTATTTTAGTGGATCCTACAAAGATCCAAGTGATCTCATATTGGCCTATGCCCATGAATGTGGCAAAGATATGTAACTTTATGGGGCTAGCAGGTTATTATAGGCATTTTGTGCAGGGATTTTTGAGGATAGGGTATCCTATCACCTCCCTTCAGAGGAAAGGGAAAAGGTATGTGTGGTCAGAGCAGTTTGAGGCAGCATTTCAGACTATTAAGGAGAAGCTAACCACTACACCAATACTTGTGATACCTGATCCGACTAGGCTTTGTAGTCTGTACAGATGCGTCCTTGGAGGGATTAGGAGCAGTGCTGATGTAGGAGGGTCATGTCATTGCATATGATTCACGAAAGCTCAAGGATCATGAGCTTAACTACCCTACACATGATCTTGAGTTGGCAGCAGTTATTCATGCATTGACGAGATGGAGACATTTCCTTCTTGGCCACAGGGTTGAGTTTCACAGTGATCATAGAAGCCTTCAATATATTTTCATGCAACCCAACCTTAATGCTAGGTAGAGGCATTGGATGGAGTTTATCTGTGAATATTACTTTGAATGGAAGTATATCCAAGGAAAAGATAATGTCGTAGCTGATGCACTCAGTAGACGGAGACATGAGTTATCTGAGTTGACTCTTGTACATTTGCGGAGTCGGATTCTTTCTACTCTTCCAACAGATAGTTGGTATCAGGAGGTTAGGACATAAATAGAGGCAGGAAGACCTCTTGAAGGTAGGTAATCAAGATATTCTCTAGATCCAGATGGGATATTGAGGCACATGGGACGCATATACGTTCTTTCATCAGGTGATCTTTGCACCTTGGTTGTGATTGAGGCACACCATGCATCTTATTCAGCCCATCCAAGGGTAAAGAAGATGCATGCAAATATGAGTCAGTTGTATTTCTGGCCAAGATTGAAGCATGACATTACAGATTATGTGTCGAGATGTCTAGAGTGTTAGTGGATGAAGGCTGAACACTAGCATCCAACAAGGCTTTTGCAGCCGCATTTAGTACCAGAGTGGAAGTGGGACATGATCTCACTGGATTTCATTGTTGGTTTACCCAACTCTTTGAGATGACATGATGCAATTATGGTGATAGTTGATAGGTTGATGAAGGTAGAACACTTCTCACATATTCACTCTTCCTATAATGCATCGTCCATAGCCAAAGTGTTCATGGAGGACATAGTGAGGTTACATGGTATTACACATTGGATTATTTCTGACAGGGATCCAGTGTTTACCTTAGCTTTTTGAAATTCATTACAACATGCGATGGGGACATAGTTGAACTTTAGTTCATCTTATCACCTAGAGACAGATGGATAGACTAAGAGGGTCAATCAGATCCTCGAGGATATGTTACATATGTATGTGATGGACCAGTAGACGCAATGGGAAGACTATCTCTATTTGGTAGAGTTTGCTTACAATAACGGTTTCCAGAGTTTGATTGGTATGCCTCCATTCCAGGAATTGTATGGGCGAACATATCAAACTCCCTTGAGTTGGGATCAACTAGAGGAAAGATTAATTTTGGGTCCTAAAATGTTGCACAATATGGAGCACCAGGTGGTTCAGATTAGAGAGCATTTGGTGGCAGCTCAAGATAGGCATAAGAAGTATGCAGATGCTCATAGGGTGGATCAGTAGTTTTCTGTTGGTGATAGAGTCTTTTTGCGGGTGCGTCCATGAAAGAGTCCAATCTATTATGGGAAGGACTCTAATCTTGCACCTCGCTTTGCCGGACCCTTTGAGATACTCGAGAAGATTGGTCCAGTTGCTTACCGGTTTGCTTTATAGCCCAGTCTCTCGCGTATTCATAATGTATTTCATGTTTCTATTCTTCGACCATACCATCTAGACATTTCTCATGTCCTTGATTGGAATTCTTTATAGGTAGAGGATGAGCAGCTGGCTTTGGAGCCCGTGGTCGTAACAAAGCACAAAATGCTCACTCTTCAAGGGTGAGATATTGATTAGGTTAGGGTCCAATGGGATCCTAAGGATGATACGTCATCCACTTGGGAAGATGGAGCTAGAATGAGGGAGCTCTATCCCTATTTGTTCATAGGCTTCCAAGAGTAAGACTGACCCTAGGGGGAGGATGTAGCACCCCTCCATTTTGCTCTTTTGATCGGATAGTGTTCTTCTTCATTATGTTTTATTTTCCGTTAGTACTTTGACTATGGTACTCGGTTACTATTTGATTTCTAACTATAAAGTGATGTGATGTTATACTTTGATGTGGTGGTATTTTATGTTGATGTTATCATTATGGCATGATTTAGACTAGCATAGAGGATATTTGAATTAATGTTGTTTTATGCTTTTGATTAGATTATTGATGTTAGATTTGTCAGTTTTGTAACATTGTATTAGTGAAGGGGAAAAAATTGTTCCACTCGCTTGTGAGTGCCCTATGCTTCCGCGATTCCCTCTTCACAGTGTGTTTTATTATGAAATATATGCATGTTCGATAAATGCTTTGTTTGTAGGTTTATAGGTATAGGACATCGACTCCACCTAGTTTCGTAGGTTTGAGCATGTCCATTGCCCAACGACATTTTCAATTTGGAGATAGTAGCTAGGTTTCCCATGTCAATTTATCACCCGAGCCATAGTGTGTTGTTGGTTGTAAGTGGGGTTTGGTTGCTTTAATGTTATTCAATTTCACCTTGATATTATTTAATTGCAAGTTGAGAAAGGTAAATAAATGGCATTAAATATTTAAGTTGATTATTAAATTAATCTGGTGTATTATGTTAGAAGATGTTAATTAATTAATTAATTAATTAAATTTAATTAGTAAAATAATTTAATCTTTCAATTATATTTATTTTATTAAATGAATTAATTTAATTGAATTAAGTTATTTTTTAGAATTTTTAGATATTTTAATTGAAAATTATAAAATGTTTTATTTTGCATTTTTGGAGGATTTGAATGAAAAAAGAATTTGAAAGATATTTTTTGTTTTATTTTCTAAAATTTATGTTGGTGGTTGAAAGAGATTTTTTTTTTCATGGAGTTAATGGCTTTAACCATGAAAGTCCAAGAGGAGGAAGGGAAGGAAGAAAGAGGAGAAAAAGAGGAAGGAAGACAAAATTCTGGATTTTTGGTTTTGAAATTGGATTGTGGAGAAGCTTTGTTGATTTGCTTGGAAGGAGCTTGAATATGTAGAGGGATCTTTGCACCATTTGACATCCTCTCAAGCTTTTGGAAACCAGGTTCTTGTTATATAAATTAATTTCTTTTTTGAAAAGATTCTTATTTTTTATATGTTGTTTGCAAAATCATTGTTTGGGAAACTCATAAATGAATTAAGTTGAAAAACCCATGTGAAATCTTGTATCAAATTCTAGAAATCTCTATATTCAAATGTTTTTTCTCAGAAAAAAAATTGGCCTTATGGCTGTAAATGATCATTTTTGAAAATTATTTGCTCAACTGATTTTGTAAATTTATTAAATCTGTATATATATTTGTATATATATATATTGAAAAGAATATATATATATATATATTTATTGTGGAAATGGCTATTCAAAAAAAAAAGACAAAAAAAATCCTGTCAAAATTTAATGGCAGATTTCAAAATCCGCAGGGGTCCGAAGATTTTCTTTATATAAAAACAAAGGGAAATTTTTTTTTGGGGGTCGCTGGATGCTCACCCCATGGGAGGCGCTATGGGGGAGGCCGCGCCCTGCGTACCCCACTCATAGTTGTTCCCATTAACTTGGGGGTTTGGCTGTGTGAATACACAACCGCCCCATGTAAATGGGGGTTCGACTATGTATTCACATAGGCGCCCCCAATTATCATTGACGCACCTCCCAAAAGAATTCCGCACTTTGACCTTTTTTTCAATTCATTTTTTTATATATAAAAAATATAATATTTTATATTATATTTTTATAATATTAAAATATTTAATATTTAAATATTAAATATATATATATATATAATATATATATGTATATATATATATATTTATATATATATGTATATATATATGCATATTTATGTATATATGTTTATATATATTATTATATATTATTGTTTTGAATTTTTTTATATTAATGTTTAATATATATATATAATTGTAAGATTATGTATATATATTTGATATGTATATATATTTAAATATATATAGTTAATTGATGATTTAAAAAGTGGCATGCTTTAAATGCAATTGGCGGATTTTAAAATAATATGTTAATAGATGAATTATTGGATTTTAAAATAATATGCTTTAATAGAACAAATATTTGATTTTAAAGTAATATTTTTTAACAGAGGAATTAATTGTTTTTTAAATGATTTATTTTGAAAATAACAAATGGTTATTTTTAAAATGATATGTTCTGAATAGAAGAAGTAAAAAAATTGTATTATTAATTTAAAAGCAATTAAGGAATTGAATATATAGTTTAAATTCCCTCCTTTGTCTGAAATAGACATTATTAAATTAGTTTTTTGAAGCAATAAATTACTGTATTTTATTGAGGGAAGTGGATTTAAGAAATCCAAAAGTAGATTTAATTCTTGTTTAAATTGCTCTTTTAAATGTAAATTTCTTTTGTTTTTATTTTGGGGGAAATTGCTTAGAAGCATTAATAAGTCTTCTAGATGGGGTTTTTTAAATATTTGGGGTTGTCGTATTATGATAGTTACCCTTTGAATTGCCTTGGGTAGTCGGTATAGTTGTATCCAGTTAATTACTCGGTTATCATGAACAGGAAGGTGTTGCCTTTTTGTTGTGGATAGGGATTTAATATCCTTAGGTCGCACTAGTTTACCCTTGGGATGTGGAGTTGTTCCACGTGTTTTCTTAGAGGAGTGGCTTGCAATGAAGGTTGGCACACAAAGTGGTGCCAGGGCAACTCATTGTGAGTTATTTAATCCAGTGATAATATAAATAAACTTATTAGAAGAGTAGGTAGTATCAAACACTTAATAAGAGTAATTGTGCCTCGCTCATGTACGCAAGGGCTTGTATAGAATTGGGATGGGATGAGAAGGCCTGGAATGGAAAGATTGTTATCTTATCTCTACAAGAGATAACTGATTCCACATTGGTTTGCATGAGGGGCTGAGAGTCGTTAGAGGTTTTCAAGAGATCCCACGATAGGGGTTGGGGCCTAATGTAATACCCCTCCGTTTTGCTTCTTGTTCGGTTTGCTTTATGCTATGTGTGGTTATAGTTACTTTGATACTAGATACATTTTGTTATGATGTTTTGATTGCTACTATTGAGCGACAACTAGTATTGTGTGATGTGTTGACCTAATTAGTGTTTCTCATGCTTTAATGGATTAATGATGTTGTAAATTTAACATGAGATGTTATTATGAGATTATTGGATTATGATGGAAGTGTTAGTTTCGATGAGTGTATTAGTGAGGAAGATTGGCTTGCATCACTCGCTTGCGAGTGCCCTGCGAATCCGTAATTCCTTCTTCACGGTGTGTATTATATGTTGGATATATTGTATGATGTTTACTTGGTTGTAGGATTGCAGGTACATGACATCGACTCCACTTGGTTTCACAGGTTTGAGGGTGTCGATCCAACGGTTAAGTTGAACGGGAGATAGTAGCTAGGTAGCTTGTGTCAAGTCTACACCCTAGCCATAGTGTGTCGTCAGTGGTATGTGTCGAGTTGTTCATTGCCTTGCTTTAATGTTATTTAATTATGAAGGATTCTTGATTTGGAAATAGATATTTAGAATAATTGCATTTAAATCATGTTGATGGTTATTTAATTTAAATAATGCAATGTGGATAAAAGTTTATATTTAAATTAATTAATTAGATTTAATTTATTTAATTAATTAAATTTAGTCTAAGGGGGTTGAATTTAGTTATTAAATAATTAAATTAATTAATTAAACGTGATGCAAGAGAATGAGAGGAAATAAAAGAATTAAAATTAATTTTGGAATTTAATTTCAACTTGTGGGAATTAAATTAGAAATTGTAATTAAATGTTTACTTGGGAAATGAGTTTCAACTTTGGAAATTAATTTATTATTTTAAATTGAAAGTGGGTTTTCGAAAATTGAAATTAATATCTAATTTGCATGTAATGTGAATTAGGGTTGTAAAAATTGAAATTGAAATTGAAATATATAATATGCATGTAATGTGAATTAGGGTTGCATTAGGTATTTTTGATTTATAAAGAATACATGTTTTAATTTTAGGGCAGAAAAAATCTTTAGGAAAATTCATTTTTACAGCAAAGAAGAAATTTTGGAAAATTTTGCATCAAGAAGGGTTTGAAGAAAATTTGATTGTAGAATGGATTGGAGAAAACCTTTGGAGGAGACTTGAATTAGAAATTCATCTCTTCCTGTAGCTTCTTGAACTAGGTTTTCCTCTTTGTGTTTTATTGTTTTTGACTATTTTTAAAATAGTAGTGATTAAAGATTTGTTTGTTAAATCTGTTATTAGAAAAAAATAATTAAATAAATTTATAGCTTTTTCCTTATGAAAATTATTGAATGGAAAATGTGAAAACCTCAGTTGAATCTAAATTATTTGAAGAAATCGATTATATTGCCTTTTTGATTCAAACGTAGAGATTGAACAATGCATTTAGAATGTTTTTAGAAAATGAAATCCTTTGTAGAAAATCAAATTTAATTTGAAAACCCTATGTAGAAATTAGGTGAAAAATCTTGAGGGTTTGCAGCTTCTAAATTTAATATAGATCTATTTTGTTATACTTGTTCTTTTATGGTTTTAGAATCCAAAGAAAAAAAAATGATT
Organism: Sequoiadendron giganteum; assembly: GCA_007115665.2. Lineage (NCBI taxonomy): Eukaryota > Viridiplantae > Streptophyta > Pinopsida > Cupressales > Cupressaceae > Sequoiadendron > Sequoiadendron giganteum. Next base: position 702,171,009 of record CM021100.1, on the reverse strand, counting down.
TAAAAGAATTAGTTTTAATTCTTTGGATAATTTGGGATTTTCTGAAAAGTTGCACAATTACATCTATAGATGTATATTTTTTACAAACTTTCCCCAATTTGTTTATCATTGAAAATTCATTTTATATATATATATATATATATATTTTATTTGAATAAAATAATATTTTGAACCATGGATCGCCATCCGTATGGTGTCCATATTAAAATTTTTGAAACTGTATTTTTTAAAAATTGTGGATTTTAATTGTAGTAAGGTTTTGTGGAAGTGTTGGGGGAGGCATGGGAGGCACTGCCTCCACTGCCGTCCCCATGAGGGGACAACTGTGGAGGAAGGGCCTCCACAGCCCCCTTCGCACCCCCTTTGTATAGCATGCGACGCCCATGTTTGGGGTTCGGCTGTGCTATGCACAACCGCCCCCCAAACATAGGGACCACCTATGTTTTGGTTAAGGAATGGCGGACTGGTATGGTTCGTCCGCCACACCCCTTCCTCTTTCAAAAGATTCGAACTTGCTCAGTTCGGCCGCCATCCATAAGGATTTTGAGGGTTTCCTTTTGGGTATATTTTTTAGTTTAATAAAATTTAAATGTTTGCTATTGAATATCAATGTATATAAAAATAAAGATTTAGCGATAAATATATTTGGATAATAAAATGAATGATACGGTAGAATGTGTAAATGATATGATATATTTATCATTTGTTTAAATGAGATTAATAAAATAATTAATATGAAGTGTTGGGTAAAATTGTATAATATGAAATAATATTATAAAAACATTTGGGTTTTATTCAATGTTTAAAAAATAGACTCTTGGAGATTATTGGTTGATATTTAATATGTTTTATTAAATAATGTATTATTTAATAAAATATATTAACATATACATATGATATATATTTATGTATGGTTTTCAATTAGGAGTATATTTAGTTTTAATTAGTTTTATTTTAAGTGAATGCATTTGAGTTGCATGGAGATTTAAAAAAAAACAAAAAGATAAGGTTAAATGCATGATTAAACTATTAGGGAAAATGATATTTTAAGATATTTTAAAATTGCATGGTCATATAGATAAGGAAGAGATATTTTATAAATTTCATGTTTAGATAGAAAATTGAAAGTATGTACTTGCATGGGCTTATGTTATTTTAATAGTAAATTTCGAAATTGATTATTATGAAGAGAAAATTAATTACCTTGATTTAATTATTTTCTAGTTGAGCAATTTATTGTTGAGAATGTAGATGCAATGGTTTGAATAAATGGATGTATGCAATAAGAGTTTGGAAAGGGAAACTATTAGATGAAATTAATATAGTGTGTTGTTGAACTAGAAGAAATATAAGGTTTGGGTTAGGATATTGAAAAGAATTATTGTAGAAGATTTATGTTAGTTTAAAAGAAAATAATGGAATCAACTTTAAATTATTTGAACTAGTCTATCTGTTATTATAAATTAAAGGCACTTATTTAGTTATTTCAAATAATTTTGAAAGGGCAATAGTTATTATGTTTTATTTCCATAGAGCAAATTAATCGTTGTGATTGGAATATTAAAGAATCTTTATAATGAAGTTCATTAATATATATGATCGGTGTATATATGATATGGAGCATATATAAATAGGTTAAGTGTAAATTCATTATCGTATTTCATTTTAATAAGATGCATGCAATATACTATTGAATAAAGATTTAAAAATGGATTGATTAGTGTGTATGGGAAAAGGGATAGAGAAACAATATTTTGTTATATTAAAGTGATGGAATGTTTTAAATAGAAAATTGAATGAGATGTAAGATTTGGTTAGGAAATAGAAAGAGGTTACTTGCATGGATTTTTGTCGATTTAAAAGTAAATTGAGAAGTCGTTTTATTGATGAGGCAATCAATTATTTTATTTATTAATTCCTATTTAAATTATTTGAATCATTGTGACTGGATTATGAAAGAGATATGGATTTAGTATATCCAAAAGTAGTATCTTCCTCATGATTATCTTAAAGGATTTAATTCTCTGTATTCAATAAAGGGAAGTAAGTCTAATTGTTTTAGATGTCCAATAAGGAAAGAGGAAATATGGTTATATGGTTAGTTCAGTTAATCTAGGTATTGTGTCTTTGACTTTGTTAACGTTACCTATTGAATGAATATGGATTTAGGAAATCCAAATGTTAGATTTGATTAATGACTTGAATGCTTCTGTTGCTATGTCATCAAGTTGCATTGTGGGTTTTGGGATTTAGTGTTAGTTCTAAATTATAAGTCTTCTAGAAGAACTTAGTGAATGAGGGTTGTCGAATCTTTATGTCAACCAGTGTTTTTTTCCCTTGTGTAGTGCATGGAGTATTTTCTGTTAGTACCTAGTTTTCACGAACGGGGATGTTTGCACCTTCTTGGTTTAGGAGCAGATTATGGGATCCGTGTCTCCTTGTATAGAGTGACCTTGTTATGTGGTTTCATCTTGTTGCCTCCTAGGAAAGGAGTGGTTTTTGTAATGTGCATCTCCTTGTTAGGAGCGGTTCTGTTATAGATGTTACCTCCAGTGTTTGGAGATGGGTTCATCTTTTTCGCCTCCTCTGAAAGGAGTGGATGATGTGTTTGTTGCCTCCAAGATGTTTGGAGTGGTTATGTTTTCTAATTTGTGTGCACTTGAGATTCCCTTGGTGATTGGTATTTGTATACGTGTATGGTTCTCTGAACATAATTGGTCTATTTTATGTCTGGAAGCAATGGCAGTGATGTGAGAGTTGTTCTTGCTATTTCATTTGTTTGGTTATGTTAGTATGAGTCTGCCTTTGGTTAGAGGTAGTAGTATCTTAATCATGTTGTGTGGTTACTATCTCCTAGCATGGGGAGTGGTCCTTCGGGTACCACATGGTTGGGTGGAACATGCACCAAAACCATTGGGTCCCCCTTGATCTTTAGTTCATGGAGGTGAGACATCCAGATGGACAGCTCGCGGTTCTTATGGTATTTTCTTGCATTGTAATATTTTAGATTGTATAAGTTATTTTATCCCTCTTATGTTTATGAGGTGAGATTATGTAATTGTTATAATTTTGTACTATTGTCTCATTCTGGGAATGAGTGATGTAACTATTGAATTAAGTTAATGTTTATGAGATTGTATCTTGGATGTTCATCTTGTTATGTTATGTGGTATTCTTATGATGTATGATGTTTATTTCATAAAGTATTTATTGCTATGGTTATATGTAATGTGTATGTGTGGGTTTAAGTAATCCTAACCTTGTAGCCTTAGAGGTTGTTGTTAATTAGTAAGTGAATGTGTATGTTACTACACTTTATAAAAAAAATTGGTTCACTTAAGTAGTTAATTACAACTTCCTTTAGGGTTACTTGGTGGGGCATTACACCTAAGAAGACTTACCAAGATATCCCATGTAGCATTGTGATGACACTTCTCCTAAGTCAGAAGTATGTTTGTATGAGTCATGCAATTGATTAACTAACTCTGGAAGCATTGTAACCATTGTGATAGTGTTGTATTTGTATTTGATTCAGTTCAGTTATGTTCTAGCACATGTCTAGAGGTAGATGGTCTTGTCTAGGAATCCTTGTTACTATCTCCTAGCACGAGGGTGGGCCTTCGGGTACCACTTGGTTGGGTGGAACGTGCACCTTACTCCATTGGGTTCTCTTCTTTTTTGTGATGGCAAGATTTCTGGTTGGAGAGCTTGTGGTTTCCAGTTTCTGTACATGCTCATATTCATTTTAGTTGATTCTTGTAATTTATTACCCCTCAATTGTAATCGAGGTGGAAGATTGTAATTTGTAATCACGCTCATCATTTCTACCTCATTCGATGAATGAGAGATTTAATATTCTTTTTAAATTATTTTTATATGAAATTCTATTGTATCTCTTATTGTTATGATGTAATTTATCATGTATGGAATGTATGAGTACTTAATTTTTTAAGTAGATAATTATTATGGATTAAGTTATGTTGTATGTATGGGTTTAAAAGTAATCTCAGTCTCGTAACCTTAGAGGTTGTTGGAATTAGGTAGTGAACTTGCATGCTAATTTCTCTTTAAATAAAACAAAAAATTATGTGTTTGGGTAGTTAATTGCAACTTCCTCTAGGGTTACGTGGCAGGGTGTTACACAAGATTTTATTTGCAAAAAAAATGAAGGATTGTGAGTTTTCTAGGCTCGGCCAATCACATAGGCCGTGGCCACTATATATTTCTTCCTCCACTATTGAATGAAAATAAGGGCTCAACCCTACCATGTAAATGCAATTGTTGACAAGTAAAAACTATTTTATAATGAAATCTTCTTTTGTGAGGTTTTCTAAAACCCTTATGGCCACGGACCTGTAACTTTACTCCATAGTTTGAAGACACAAAACTAGGGTTTGAACTATTGACCTCTTTCTTTGTGCTTGCACTTTGATATTGCAACCCTAAGGGTATTATGGCCCACGAGAACAAAGATTTTGGCATTTTTAGGCCACGGGCATGTAAATGATAATCATGGTTTTCTCTTCTTAAGTGAACCTAACTTAAGCTCCATTTTGCATTCTGGAAACATCACACTTAAAGGGGTTTGTTTCAAAACCCGAGTTGACACCATGCATTTTCTTTCATTTGAAACCCTAACCTATCATTGATTCACTGTAGGATAATTTATAAACAAGGCATTATGTATTCCTATTCACTATCACATTTCATGATATTGTACTTGAAAAATTGATCACTCATGATTTTCAATTCATTGAACTTTGAGAGTTGACTATCCTGAGTGGTCAACTACCTGAGTACTTTGGCATTTATGATGCACTCATTTGATGGATTTCTTTCCTTGAGCATTCTGGATTTGTATCTTCTTCAATCCCTCTTTGAATGGATGGGGGATAGCATGTCGAGTTTCAACCCTTGTGGGAGCCTATTTTGCACCACATGCTTTAAGTCTTCAAATTTGATCAACAACATGACTTTTCCTATACCTGGATAGGAAGCACACAATTTTAGATAAAAACAAGATGTTATCATGATGTTTTTTCCTTGGCTTTTGTCACACTTCTTGTTCTTTCAAATTTAGTTGTTTCAATGAATCATCAGTAACATTCTACATTATTGTTGGTGATTCATGTAGGAATGTTCATAATTGGAGCTCTAACAACTTTTATCATCTCTTGAAGGTCCTCTTGGAGCTCGGAAGCAAGGAGAGGTGCGCCATTCCAGAATCAACTTAAAGACATAAAGCAATGATGATTATGTTCCTTCTTATATATTTTTCATTTCTTTAATCTTCAGTAGTGTAGAATGTTCCTTTTGATACATTGTCTTAGCTACTCCCACGACTTGTGTGGGACACTTGGTTCTTATCATCCAATGAATACAAAAAAAACATTTGTGAAATACTTTTTTAACTCTGTAATTTTAATTTTTGCAAAACAATGTTTGAAACACTATGAATGAATACAAAATAAAAGAATTTATTTTCATTTCATGCAATACTTAATGCTGCAATTATTAAAAAAAAATAACCAAACACATTGCACTTCTTATTTCACAATAAACTCAAACACCTGCAAGGGTTAAACATCAGTAGAGGTAAATTGAAACTCTTCACCTTAAAATGAATCTTGAATAAACTAGCTCTGTCAAATTGAGTTGTGGTGAAAATTTGATTACAACAAAATTGCTGTTACATATGGGATAGCAAATGTAAAAATAGCAACTATGTAGTCTTTCATGATGAATTTGTATTAAGAGTTATGACTACTCTTGGTTATGTGTCACCAAGATGACATATGAAAATTAGAGAATTATTAAGACCCTTATCATTGAAGCTAGATCAAGGGCACACACACAACTTTGAAGATTGGTTCTTCTTACCTAACCATATAGTAATCAAAATTTATGGATGCCCACAAGCTCCACATATTTTTCCTAGTTTTATTCCTCTTTGAATAGAATTTTTAGATTTTATGTGGAAAATATTATGGATGAAGAAAGGGGTCATCAAGAGACAAAAATGAGCACATTCTTTTCTAACCTAACTGTGTGTGGAGAATTGTCTATTAGATATGATGCCCTCGAGGAATTGAAATTGTATTTAAAAGGAAGATATTTTTTAAAATCTAAAATGGAAAGGGTCTTTGACCCAGAGGGACACATCAATTTTGTGAGATAGAAGTAAGGATTACACATGAAGTTGGCTATGAAGAGGATGTAATAAGAAATTGTGTCACACTTCAGGAAGTGTTCTAGAGAAAGAGAAAATGGGAGATCTTGATGAGGTTGGAAGAAGAAAAGAAGAAAAAGGATATTGATTTTTTGGGATTATATGTGGAAGAGGTAAAACCTCTTAAAAAAAATGATTTAATGATCAAAATTTTGAAAGGATATATGGCAAGTCAACAATGGAATCTGAAGGGTGGTCCCCAAAGCCAACCAAGTTGCCAATTAAGAAGCCAGGTGGAGTTATAATTTTACATCCCCTCCAGATATTACCTTAGTAGAATGTGTTTCATCAAAATCACCTCTAGAACAACGAGATCCCAAAAGGAAAAAGGTACAGTATCAAACCTCCCTTGTATCATATGATATTTTTGAAGAGGTAAGGGGATATAGAAGAGGTTCCCAATGGATTACGACATCTAAACGATGAAATTGAGGTCAAAAAACCTATCCCTGAGATTGAAATTGAGGATCACATACCTAAAGCTAGATTGGATGTACATATGTAGGGTGAGCAAGAAATAGATGAGGATGAGATGGTGATTGCTTCTCTTAGATTTATAGAAGATATTGAGTTTATTAAAACTCCAAAATTCAAAGACTTCTGGGTCAAAATAAAAATGTAGGAATCTGAAGAAGAATTCAAATTAACAAGACGGGAATGGATGAATCCCAAAATGATTAGATTGTTTCCCAAACTTTTAATGAGCTTAGAATAAATGAAATTAATATCAGCCCACAAGAGGCAAGACAAATAGTATTGAAAATTAACATATTAATTATCCTTGGGATGAGGTTAAATAAAATGTTCTTGCTTGATCAAGTGAGGAACCCAGAAGATTCCATGTTGGTTGTTGAATTTAACTCAGAAGAAGGGATGAGTGGTTCAATATATAATCCTAAGATTGAAACATCATCCTTTTGGGCTAAAAAAAAAAATACAAAAAATCCTAGGTTTCTAGATATTGTATAGGAGATGAGAGGAGTTGTTATGGTCAAGACACTTAAGGATACCTGAACATTGAAGGCTACTACCATGACCATACACTCAACTATGTTCACCAAAGTCGTGGTCAAAGGTTTGGAGCTTAGATTAGTAGAATATGAAAAGGTATAGACTGACATGAATGATGAGGTGAACAAGTTATTCATAGAAAATGTAAAATTAAAACAACAATTGAATGGAGAAAATCCTTCTTAGAGAACAAAGATGATAGTATACCAGCCCCCCATAATTCAAAAGATTGGAATAGATATAGTCTCCACTAATTAGATAAATTCATTAAAACAAGAAATTGAGAGTTTGAAGAAACTCAATGAAGAGACCAAAGAAGGGTGAAAATATAGATTTGTAATACATTGGAAAAGTTCTTGAAACATAGATTTAAGATAATTATGGATAAGATAGAGAATGTAATTCTATGTTTCCCTCTCTCAAGAACTTGAGAAAATGAAGGCTCATGTACCAATATTAGAACCCTTGTTTAAAAATTGGTATCCCATCCATTACACCCTAATGACATTGTGCAAATTCTTATAAAGAAGTGTGGATGCTCTTGCAACCTTAAAACCTATAGAAAAAATGGTAAAAATGGTCATTGATGAGTTTCAATACATATCTCAAGAGAATCAGAAGGTCACAACAAAGATGGATGCATTCCATACACACAAACAATGGTTTGTGCCAAGGATACTAGGGGATGATGATCACCTGAAGGACTTGAATGGCTGAAAAAGTGAATTCAATCAAATAGTTCCAAATTGTATTGTCCACTTGCAGAAGGGTCATGGGATAAATGTCCATAGTTTCAACTTAATTCTAGATGGGATGATTACACTAGATTCGGGCTATTCTAAATTCATCATAGAAGTCGAGGGATTGCTAGACAATAGATGGAAAAATTACTTGGCTAATATTCCAAAGATATAGGGATACAAATGGCCTAATTACTATACAATGTTCTAATGGGAGAAAACATACTTGGATCCCCTAGAAGAATAGGCCTTGTGTCAAATATAGAAAAGTGCCAATCCTTGGGAACATCATCAAAGAGAGAGGACCTTGCCAAATTGGATGATCACAGGTTCCTTACAATTATTAATGGACTTTAGGTGTAATACAAGTGCTTTGAAATCCAATGTTTAAAAGTCATTTTTATGTTTTCTCTCATTAATTATACTTTTGTAATTATGAACAAACAAAAAGATAACTATTGCTTTTAGTTTATACAAATGAAAGAGTAATTGAAGGATTGTTTTGAAATGTAATGATCTGAATCTTGTCACTTCCCTCATTCATCTATAAGAGGGAAACCAAGATAATGTTAAGAAAATGGGCAAAGAGGATAGTTGGGAAAAAAGAAAATTTTGGTAATAATGTAAAATCTCTTTGAAATAGATCAATGGAAATGAAGCTATAACTTGGTGGCCAAATTATGGTCTTAGTTTTTTGTTGAAATTATTGCATATAATTATGTGGTTGTCTCCAATTTGATATTTATTTGGTATTCAAGTCAAATGTATCAAGTATATATCTGGTTGTCAAAGCACATTCATGTTTTGTGTGGTTTATTTAACTGGTTTCTTCAAGTAAGGATTCAATTACTTTAAATAAATCATAGTAACCCGGAAAGTCATTTAAATCAATAAGAAGAGTTATAATTACTTCATTGCATGTTTATGCAATTCATGAACATATAAGTGCATAAAAACTAGTTATTACTAGAAGGAGGACACATATCACTCCATATTTTGACTCCATTTCCCAACAAGAAGACACTACTCATTTTAAAACAATATTTCATAAAATTTCATCTATACATTTTAATTTTTTGTTGTAGGAGTAGGAGTAGCAGTTAGTTCTATATTTTTACTATCTATTTCAAACCCTCATGCCATTAGGAAATAGATTGAGAGAAGATGATTTAATTGAAAATATTGTGATCATATGAGGATGATTTAATTGAAAAAATTATGAGGATGATTTAATCAAAAAAATCATTGATCACACAAAATATTCAATTTTTTGAAAGTTTTTAATCTGCTTGATCATCACCAATCAGTCTCAAAGAACACGCATTCTTTGGTGAATAAGGGTACACTTTCCTAGGAATAGTAGATCCTAAAGAGTAGGGAATCATAACCATCTTGGTTAGCTCTGTTCATTGGCTAAATCACTTGTTAGACTCGATCATAAAGATTGGCATACTTTTAGGGTTTAACAATCTACATAATTGGGAACCAACAAATTGATGAATCTTCTAGGGATGAACTAAAGGATTCTCTAGTAAAAGTTTCTAAACATCCATTTTCCCCATTCGATTTTGAACCAATATATTGGCAACTCTACTAGGGAGAAACTTTGAAATTTGGTTGCAAACCATCCTTTGAAAGAGACATTGAAATCTTCAAATCTTATTTGTAAACAAATCTTGTAAATTGTGGAATCTTCTTACCCCATCTGTGTCCACACCAAAAAATTGGTGATTCTACTAGGAACATATTAAGTAACTAGCATTAGGTAGAGTCAAAAATCAAAAGGTGTAAATAACTCTATAGGAAGAAAAGACCTAGAAAAAAAATCATTTCTCTTTAAAAGAGGTGGCGAATCTTGTTAAAAATCTCTGAGAAATAGTTGTATGAGTGATCAATTGAACTTAAAAATAGAAAGATAAAGTTTTAAACACCAAAGTATTACAGTTTCTCCTAATATGGATTGTAGAAGATCCTCACACTAAGGAAACTAAAATAGATCATTGAATAAAGATAGAAAGTGGTTGGAAAAGAATAAGAATGGTTTGAAATCTCCTCCCACTCCAAAATTGATTGCTAATAAGGAAGGAGCCTTAGCAGGTTTACCTAAAATCATAGAACTACATGATAATTTGCAAAGTGGACAAGGGAATACATTAGAAAAACAATTCAATGTATATAACCATCCTTTATTTGGGATTAGATTTTTGAACAATGGGAAATTTCCACCAAGGGATACTTATAACCCTCTTAAACAAAACAACCTATATAGATCTATACTCTCATTCAAATATGATCCTCAAAAGTTGAAAGAAATTGAGGATTTTGTAGATGAAAGAATAAGATAGGCAGAAGCAAGAAGAGACTATGAGGAAAGAATGACTCAACAACATACTAAAAGTTCATAACATAGGTCTCTAGAGAAAATACCTTGAACGGTGTGTTTTAGTGATGCCAATGAGGTATCTATTAGAGAATCGACTGATTAGGAGTTGAAACAAGAGGTGGAACAAATGCTGACACAAATTGAAAGGCTTAAACTAATAAGTTATAAAAATGAACTAGCTAAAGAGCTACTCTAGTTGAGTACCCAACCCATTTCAAATGGGTCCCAATATAGACCATCCCTTAGCTAGGGCAGGTATACAAATAAAAGCAACCCTTTAACTTCATAGGTGCCTTGTAATGCAATTGGAAATCAAAGAAATAAAATCAATGCCCATCATATACAACAAAATTCTCCTATGTCAAAAATTTCAAATCCACCAAATATTCCCATAACTTCTTAGTTTGTTGGTAGTTCTTATCCATTCCTTCCTAGTCAGGAAGGAGTAAAATATCATAATCATGGACACAATCAATATACTAGACATTATCAACATCAAGTTCCCCACCAAAATATACAAAGTAATGTGCACTCTCAAGAGTTCCTAACCAAAATATGCAGCAAGGTATGCATGACTATTAGCCTCAACAATGATCCCAACATCAAAAATATCAACCTAATTAAAGATAAAATCAATTTGCAAGATGACCCATGAATATAGATAGATTTAAAAAGCTTGTCTTCTTTGGTGTAACACCCCACCACACAAACCCTATAGGACACAACAACTTACAATAAACGCGACAACTTTTTTTGAAGAAACATCAATTACATTAACCATAATTAAATAATAATCAACATTAATATAATCCATATGACATTAACCTAGTCCAATGGGGTTACATGGTGCACTACTCTAAATGAAACCAACCAACAACATATTTATACAAAACTAAATAAAATAAACAATAGAAGCGTGAATAAGAAACGACATAGCTATAACATACATCCAAACATAAATAAAATAGATAAAGAAATACATGTATATCATATTATTACAATAAAAATTCCAAGTTCATTATTGCATTCGTGGAACATATTTCCACAGATATAACACATTCAAAAATTAGTAATACATTACAAAAATGCTTCCCTTATAATAATGCGAAGTGTACATCATAATCCAAAATAATACAACAATGAAGATATGAATACACAATGTGGTACAATATTCCTCTGTGTAAAGTTTTGAGATCACAACATATGTATCTGCATCACGATCACCACCTAGGAACCCAATGGGTGTGTAGCATGTTGCACCCGACCTTGTCAACCCAAAGGCCCACCCCCTCTTCAAGGAGTCGATAAGAAATGGCCCACATCCAACAAGGTCAAAACATAAAAGGCTAACACCACCCAACACAAAACCACATAAAAAGAAAAACAAAAAACAATAATACTTTGCAGGCAACAAGATCAAGGGAAGAGAAATGGGAATAGTGGGAGAGTGTCATCGCATGGCCTTAAATGGATTCACTAGAATACCTAACACTAGGAGCCACCTCCATCTATGGTTAATCTGACAACCTATCTCAAGGCGCTGCCCCATAGGGTGACTCATGCGGAGCCACTTACCTTTCACGAAGACAAGGTGGGGACCTTACTAACCAGGTTTCCCTACCCATCCTTATCCTTTGAGAGAATCAACGACAGGGGTGAGGCACATGTTTTAGTCTTGTTATGAGTTGAACTAACCTAACCCACTAGATTCTTTAATTAGGTTATCACTTATTAAGGGAACTCTTCCATGGACAACCACTTGTGCACTAACCCCCATGAAGAGCCACTCTCCCTATGGTTACCCAAAACCAAATTCAAGCAAAGGGGTGTACCTCATCACTCAAAAACATAAAGGACATTCATTACACAAAACACACGAGGCATGACCATCTCGCGAATACATAACATATCAATAACCATGAATCAAGGAGGTACCACCCATGCACACATCTTCAAGATAAATAGATAAATACAAAAATACACAAAAGAACAGTTTCCCCCTAGCCTTTGGAAGTAAGTAAACATCTACCCAAGGATGGAAATGACACATGATTCCCCAAAATCTCAAAGTCATCACAAAAAAATGAAACCAAGATTACAAAATGTACAACATATAACTCTTCTTAAATAAATAGATCATCAACCAATTCTCTCATTTATAAACAAAACACATTTAAATAATACATCATTCCAATTAAAATAATGTTTCCAATAAATATAAAATTTAACATAAATAAACATATGGCATATCGGAGAATACTTCATCATTTCAAAATTAGCTAATACAAATAACTACCATTTATACCATTCATTCCAACTCACAAATACATTATGAAAATTCATTATTTTAACTTAAACTAGGAAAATAAATATAAATATTTTGTGTATATTTTCAAAACTTAATTTACACAATATTAATTATCTCTTCTTATTTATTTTTACTAAAACAAATTAATTCCATAATCATTTCACAATTAAATAATTTTATTTATTATTACTCTAAATCAGAATTTTATAAAAGTATAATTCTATTCATTAATTTCAGAAACAAAACCGCATTTGCACAGCTAAGCATATATTTCTATATATATATATATATCTTACATTACAAATAAATTATTTAACTATGCTAGAGCTACTGTAACATATCACCAAAAGGCAGATTTAATAAATCAATATTTCCATAACATAATCGATACATACATATATATATTACAATTTAGAAACTCAAATATAATATCAGTTGAAATGTTTTAGCGTTCAAAAGAACAAAATAGTAATGAGTTTGTAGGCCCTCACAACCAATATATATATATATATATATATATATACAATAAAAAAACTTACAACATGGATTATTTAAGGGTGCAACCCTCCTCAATGGCTGCACACAACAGCTCTAAGTTTTTGGGCCACCATTCAATAGAGAATGGGGATGTTGATTGCGATAAAACACAACCATCCCAATTTAAACAAAAAAACCCGAAACACACAGAATATACTAGGCCCATAAGAATTTCAATTCGCCAACATAGAATATGTAGACCCAGAATATATATATATACATATACATATACATATATATATATATATATATATATATATATATATATATATATATATATATAACAAACGCAAGCCAAAGAAGCATGGGTATAGCCCAACACACAAAATTACCCAGAAAACAAGAACCAAAATGGAGAAATGCAACAATAAAATAAAACAAGAAAGTTTTTTGATACAAAGAAATCATAATGCAACTGGGTGAGAAACACCAACGAATGAAAATAGATTCAATCGAAGACAATTATACAAGAATGAAATGAGTTTCCAGATGCTTTGTCAGCCAAATTCATAAAACTAAGATAATTAATAAAACAATGATGGACTGGACAAAGAGGTAAATGAGATAAAATTATTGTAGAGAGCATTTGAGCAGCAAATAATATAAACTGGTTCACAATAAAAATAATTCAAAACAGCCTAAAGCTCACGGAGATTCATTATTCTTTGCACAGAATCTCGACAAGCAAGAATAATACAATTTAAAATTTTCCTTTCTCTTTTAACAGAAAAGAACAAGAATAATAGAGTTTTCTATTGCTACTTGGAGTCCTTCATCTGATAGATAATCAAAGATGAATTACTGTGTTGAACGCTTCCAACAAGCTACATTCTTCCTCAAATTTACGAGATCCACATTTGCCGAATTCAATTTCGAAGAACAAAATTTCCAGAGAAAAACTAATATTCTTATTTTTATTATTTTCAAAAATATAGAGTTACAATTTTTCCAAAATACTCAAAAAACAAATTGTAGAGAGAATTTGCTTTCCTCTGTCTGGTTTTTTGAAAAGCCACCAAATTGGATATAAAATCCAAAAAAAGTAAAAATTCGAAAGCTGCCATCAATTTCTGAAATTTACTCTACATGAAAATAACCACTTGCAATTAATTTCATTTTTTTCCAATTTCAAAATAAGCATTTTCACCCAATTTCCGTTCTAACTATTTCTTCAACAATTTAAACAATATAATTTCATGCTAAAATATAATTAACTCTAAGACAATAAATATTATCCAAAATAAATCAATAAATAATTTAAACTATGCAACATTTAAATTTACGATTTAATATTAAATTAAATAACCCAATGTTATAATTAATCATAATAATAATAATTTCAAATGTCTTAAATTAAATATCTTATAAATACAATTTATTAATTTACATATATTTAAATTAGATGGTATACCATAAATAATTTAAAATATGTAATATTAATAAGGCAATTAATGTCCACTTAAAATAAATAACATTATCTAGCACATTTTATTTTCTAAAAGAATTAATGACATTCATGACAAATACAATTTAATTATTTAACTATCATCATCAAAGAATATCATTTAACTAAAATAAGCTATTTAACGATATCAAAATAGCCATAAACTAAAACCATGGAAATAAATAACTCAGAATAAAATAATACCCACAACAACGAACAAGGTACAAATAGATGCCATTGAAAAACAATGACAAAACAATAGATGCAGACAGGAGTAATTTCTTATCAACTCCTTAACCACAACAAAACCATTGGGTATGTAGGGCATGCTCAAACCCGACAATGTGGGTGGAGTCGGCCCCCGGTACCTGCAGTCCTGCATAACACCAAATTTCGAACACATATACATATACATATAAGCTCATAATCTATGAAAGAGAAATGCAGTGAGGCAGGGCACTTACGGATGAGCGATGCAACACCATCCCTCTCACTTGAATCATAAACAGTAATCTAAATCTAAATAACATCATCATCATAAGCAATCAATAACAACAACATAAGCATAAATATCCAACACATGTGTCCACATAACATAAGAAAATAAGCAAAACTATCTGCCAACCAAACAACATGACGAAACAAATTTCTATCAAAGTATCAAGTATGTATCAAAACATAACCAAAAACCAAACAGTATCAAAACACACAAAAATATTATCATAATGTATTAGTAACACGAGAGGCACTACATCCTCCCCCTTAGAACTAGGCTTACTCTTGGAAGCCAAAAAACAAATAAGGAAAATATTCTCGAATGTGGGATGCATCCTCCCATGTCACTAAAGACTCATCATTAGGGTTTCATTGGACCTGCACCTGATTAATTTCTCTACCCCTGAGAATGAGCCTCCTATGTTGAAGAATAGCCATGAGTTCTAGTGCAAGCTACCTATCCTCGACTTGTAAAGCATTCCAATCCAGAACATCAGATATATCAGGAAAATAAGGCCTAAGAACATAGATTTGGAACACATCATGAATGCATGATAGGTTGGGTGACAAGGCTAAATGGTAAGCAACGAGACCAATCCTCTCAAGAACCTCAAACAGACCCACAAAACAAGGTGCCAACTTGGAGCCTTTTCTGTAATGAATATGGCTCTTTCATGGACACACTCGAAGAAACACCCAATCACCCACTGAAAACTGACAATCAACCCTAAGAGCATCGACATACTTCTTCTTCCTATCCTAAGCCACTAACAAGTGTTCTCTAATGTGAGTGACTTGTTGCTCCATATCTTGTAGAATTTTTGGCCCAATAAGAACTCTGTCCTCAATACAGTGTGAACGCAAAGGAGTTTGACATAGGCGACCATACAAAGCCTAGAATGGTGGCATCCCAATCAAACTGTGGAAATCATTATTGTAAGAAAACTCAACCAAGTGTATATAGTCTTCCCATCAAGAATATTGATCCATACCATACATAAAAATCATGTCCTTGAGAACCTAATTGACCCTCTCGATCTGACCATCTATTTTCGGATGGTAAGCAAAACTGAAGTTCAACTAGGTTCCTAAGGCACGCTACAATGATGTCCACAAAGTAGAAGTGAACACTAGATCTCTATAAAAAATGATTCTTTGTGGGATTCCATGTAGCCTCACAATATCGTCCATGAATATTTTGGCCATAGATGATGCAGTATAGGATGACCGAATGGGAGAGAAATGTGCCACCTTGGTCAACCTGTCAACAGTGACCATGATAGCATCGTGCTGACATGAAGTCAATGGCAACCCAACAATGAATTCTATGGATATAATATGCCATTTCCATTTAGGAATTAGATTGGGTTGTAGAAGACCCACAGGATGATGGTGCTCTAATTTTACCCTCTAACACTCTAGGAATCTCGCCAAAAGGTCTGCTATATCTCTCTTCATCCCGGCCTAGAAATACAATAGATGAATATCTGCATACATCTTTTTAACTCTCAAATGAGCTGAATAGGGAGCCAAAGGAGCTTTGGTCATGATTAGGGTATGAAGAACCTCAATGGAAGGTACATATATGTGACCTAAACATCAAAAAATTCCACCAGACTCAAGAGTATAACTAGTAAATCTTCCCTCCAACACTCTACCCGACTCAATCTTTGACTTCACCTTCTAGAACCAGCTATCAGAAGGAAGTTCTACAAGAATCTGACCCTTTAAATCCACCTCAAGATTCATAGAGGATAACTCATTTTGATGATGGCTTAACGCATCTGCCACCACATTCACCTTTCCTTGGATGTATTTTACTTCAAAATCATACTCGTAGAGGAACTCCATCCATCTCCTCTACCTTGCATTAAGATTCAGTTGCGTGAAAATATATTGCAAGTTGCGATGCTTACTGTGCAGCTTGAACCTATTCCCCAACAAGAAATGCCTCCACCTTACCACAACATGAAAAACTATGGCCAACTCCAATTCATGCATAGGATAATTCAGCTCATGGTCCTTTAGCTTATGTGAATCATAAGCTATCATCCGACCATCTTGCATTAAAACAACCCCTAACCCTTCCAAGGACACATCTGTGCAAACCAAAAAGTTTCGAGTTGGGTCAGGTACATCAAGAATAGGTGCACTAGTTAGCTTCACTTGAAGATTTTGAAAATTTGACTGACACTTTTCAAACCAATCATACTTCTTTCCTTTCCTCTATAGAGAGGTGATGGGATGTGCAACCTTTGAGAACCTTGTACAAACCACTGATAGTAGCCCGCCAATCCCATAAAGATATGAATTTATAGAACAGTTGTGGTAGCAAGCCAATCTATGATAGCTTGGATCTTTGAGGGATCCATGGTTATACCTTCTCCTAAAATCACATGCCCCAAGTATTTCAATTTTGTTTTATAAAACTCACACTTTGCCAAGTTTGCAAACAAATGGTTATCCCTCAAATAGTGGAACACTAGCTTCAAATGTTCCTCGTGCTCCTCCATAGTTCTAGAATAGATTAGGATGTCATCAAGGAACATGAGCACAAATCGATCCAACGAGGTCCAAAAAAAACCATTCATTAAGCTCATGAAAATTGATGATGCATTTGTTAACCCAAATGACATGATAGTAAACTGATAATGTCCATACCGAGTACAAAATATAGTTTTGTGAATATACTCCTCAAAAATCCACAACTGATGGTATCCTGACTTAAGGTTAATTTTAGAGAATACCTTCACTCCCTTGATTTGAGCAAATAGATAATCAATCCTCGACAAGGGATAATGATTCTTCATTATCACCTTGTTCAACTATCTATAATCAATACAAAGAGGAAGTGAACCATCCTTCTTCCTCATGAAAAGGACTAGTGCTCCCTAGGGGGAAACACTAATATGGACAAACCCTTTGGTAAGAAATTCCTCCAAATACGAATGGAGCTCTTGAAGCTCTTGAGTTGTCATCCTATAAGGAGCCTTAGAGATAGGCTCAACTCCTAGAATGAGATCAATTTTGAAGTCGATGTCACACTTAGGTGGCATCCCTAGAATCTCACTCAAAAACACATAAAAGAGGGGATAATCATCTAAAGTCACTTCTCGACTCTCCATATCCAGGTCATTAACTGAAACTGCAAACAACTGAGACCCTTGATGAAAACACTTCTTCAACTGTATTGTAGAGATCATCCGCAAGGAGATAGGCTTCTAAATACCAAAAATTTCAACCTCTCCTCCAGAATCATCCAAACAATGCACAAAATTATGACGACAATCAATTTTTTCCTGGTGTGCACTTAGCCAATCCATCCCCAACATGACATCGTAAGAACCCAGGGGAAGAATATGAAGATCCATCGAAGTCACAATCGAACCAATTTCCAACCTACATCCTAGAATGAGAGACTCTACCGACACCTTCACCCCAAAAGCTAATTCAACTCGCCACTTAATGCCTTTCTTTTCCGCCACTAGACTACAATGCTTAACTACTGACGAGGAAATAAAGGAATCCGATGCACCAGAATAAAAAATTATAGAAATAGGAGTGCCCTACAACAAACCCAATGCCTCCACCATAGTACCCTGGTGATTAGGATGGCGGTTTCCAATCATAGTGAAAACTCGATGTGACTTGCCAACATCTCCACCCATAAGCTCTGACATCGTCAGCCTCTAACTAAACCCTGCAGTGCTCCTTTGTGGACACTATCTAGAAATATGCCCATGCTAGCCGCAACTGAAACAACTAGTAACACGGAAAAATCCTCTAACACCCATCATAACATTAGACTATTGATAGCTACCTCGGTTGGGTGCAGACTGTGTAGACTTTGCTAGCTGCTCAAAATGGTTACGTTGCATTCTCTGCCAATGATGGTTTTTCCTTGACTAAAATTTGCTGCCCTATTGAGAATGAGAGGACTTATTCTTCAATTGGAACTGTTATTGCTGATTTTTCTATCCACCCTTAGCAGGTGTAGATTGACCCCTAGAAGTGCTTACATCTTAAGACTATCCACCTCAAGAACCAAAACTAGAAGTAGGTGTACTACCGATTTGAAATCTAGTGTGACCTCCTAATTCCAAGGTCAAATTCTCCTCCACAAGATGAGCTTTCTCTACGACAACCTCCATAGTCTTCAGCTCAAAGACTCAAACCCCTCCACTAATTCAGACATTTAGACCTCTTAAAAATGTTGTACAAGCATAGCCTCACCATTACCAATCTTAGTGTACTTCTTAAGCTCATAGAAGCAATTCTCTTACTGCTCTACGAACATTTCCATCTACCTTAAATCATGAAATTCATCTGCATGGTGCTGCCTCCAGTGATCAGATAAGAAATGGGCCCTAAACTACTCCAAAAACAAATCCCAGGTCACTGAACCAATGTCAAGGTGCAATTTCTACTCTTCTAGTTGCCACCATGTGGATTCAAACCCTTTGAGGTGCATGATGAAACAACTTGCCCTAGTATTTTTTCCATAGGGATGCATAGAAAAGAATCAATCCAAATCAATAAGCCAAGTTTCAGCCTCCAATCCTCTACTAGAGCCATCAAATATGGGAGGACATGCCCTGAGGAGGTCTCTGATATGACCTATGACCACAACATCCTAATCTATCGGTATTTCATTCCTCCTTGGTGACCTCTCTCTCTCTAATCACCCACTGCTCTTCCTGCCTAGGACCCAAATGACCATGAACCTCTTCCAACAACTATCACAACTGCTCACCACCCTGATCTGGCTGGTCTGGGTTCACCTATAGGGTTGTTTTGGGAACCCTGATGCACCTCTTGTTTAGATTCATGGGATCTTTGAGGTGGTGAGTTATGATGGCTAGCTCCGTGACCACCACCACCACCACGTCCTTGACCCTTAGGCATTATTTTTTGCAACAAGAGAGGGAGTACATAAGTTCAAAGTTACACAAAAGGGTTAACATAATGGGCTCACTTAGCCTACAATACCCAGTGTTGTTAACCTAGCTTTGATACCAATTTATAAATCCCCACCATGCAAACCCCATAGGACACAACAACTTACAATAAACAAGACAATTTTTTTTTTGAAGAAACATCAATTATATTAACCATAATTAAATAATAATCAACATTAATATAATCCATATGACATTAACCTAGTCCAATGGGGTTACATGGTGCACTACTTGAAATGAATCCAATCAAAAATATCATTATACAAAACCAAATAAAATAAACAATTGAAGTGTGAATAAGAAACGACATAGATATAACATACATCCAAACATAAATAAAATAGATAAATAAGTACATGTATATCATATTATTGAAATACAACTTTCAAGTTCATTATTACATTCGTGGAACATATTTCCATAGATACAACACATTAAGAAACTAGTAATACATTAAAAAAATTCTTCCCTTATAATAATGGGAAGTGTACATCATAATCCAGAATAATACAACATTGAAGAAATGAATACATAATATGGTACAATATTCCTCTGTGTGAAGTTTTGAGATCACATCATATGTATCTGCATCATGATCACCACCTAGGAACCCAATGGGTGCGTAGCATGTTCCACCCGACCTTGTCAACCCGAAGGCCCACCCCCTATTCAAGGAGTCAATAAGAAATGGCCCACATCCAACAAGGTCAAAACATAAAAGACTAACACCACCCAACACAAAACCACATAAAAATATAAACAACAACAATAATACTCGATAGGCGATAAGATCAAGGGAAGACAAATGGGAATAGTGGGAGAGTTCCATTGCATGGCCTTACGTGGATTCACTAGAATACCTAACACTAGGATCCACATCCATCTATGGTTAACCTGACATCCTATCTCAAGGTGTCGCCCCATAGGGTGACTCATACGGAGCCACTTACCTTTCACGGAGACAAGGTGGGGACCTTACTGACCAAGTTTTTGTACCCATCCTTATACTTTGAGAGAATCAATGATAGGGGTGAGGCACATGTTTTATTCTTGTTATGAGTTAAACTAACCTAACCCACTAGATTCTTTAATTAGGTTATCACTTATTAAGGGAACTCTTCCATGGAAAACCACTTGTGCACTAACCCCCATGAAGAGCCACTCTCCCTACGGTTACCCAAAACCAAAGTCAAGCAAAGGGGTGTACCTCATCACTCAAAAACATAAAGGACATTCATTACACAAAACACATGAGGCATGACCATCTCGTGAATACATAACATATCAATAACCATGAATCAAGGAGGTACCTCCCATGCACACATCTTCAAGATAAATAGACAAATACAAAAATGCACAAAAGAACAATTTCCCCCTAGCCTCTAGAAGTAAGTAAACATCTACCCAAGGATGGAAATGACACATGATTCCCCAAAATCTCAAAGTTATAACAAAAAAACTAAACCAAGATTACAAAACATACAACATATAACTCTTCTTAAATAAATAGATCATCAACCAATTTTCTCATTTATAAACAAAACACATTTAAATGATACATCATTCCAATTAAAATAATGTTTCCAATCAATATAAAATTTAACATAAATAAACATATGGCATATCAGAGAATAATTCATTATTTCAAAATCAGCTAATACATATAACTACCATTTATACCATTCATTCCAACACACAAATACATTACGAAAATTAAGTACTTTAACTTAAACTAAGAAAATAAATATAAATATTTTGTGTATATTTTTAGAACTTAATTTACACGATATTAATTATCTCTTCTTATTTCTTCTAACTAAAACAAATTAAATCCATATTCTAAATTTCCATAATCATTTCACAATTAAAGAATTTTATTTATTATTACTCTAAATTTGAATTTTATAAAAGTATATTTTTGTTCATTAATTTACGAAAAAAAACCACATTTTCACTACACATATATTTCTATATATATATATATATATATATATATATATATATATATATATCTCACATTACAAATAAATTATTTAACTATGTTGAAGCTACTATAACATATCACCAAAAGGCAGATTTAATAAATCAATATCTCCATAATAGAATTGAGACATATATATACATATATATGTATTACAATTTAGAAACTCAAATATAATATCAATTGAAATGTTTCAGCATTCAAAAGAACAAAACAGTAATGAGTTCACAAGCCCTCACAACCAGTATATATATATATATACAATAAAAAAAACTTACTACAGGGATTATTTAAGGGCATGGCCCTCCTCAATGGTTACACACAATAGCTCTAAGCAGTTGTGTCGCCAATCAATAGAGAATGGGGGCTTCAATTGCCATAAAACACAACCATCACAATGTAAACAAAGAAACCCTAAAACACACATAAAATATACTAGGCCCATATGAATTTCAATTCACCAACATAGAATATGTAGACTTAGAATATATATGTGTGTGTGTATATATATATATATGTGTGTGTGTATATATATATGTATAAATGTATATATATATATATATATATATATATATATATATATATATATATAATAGATGCAAGCCAAAGAAGCATGAGTACAGTCCAGTGCACAAAATTACCTAGAAAAGAAGAACCAAAATGGTGAAATGCAGCAATAAAATAAAACAAGAAAGTTTTCTCATATAGAGAAATCATAGTGCAACTGGCTGAGAAATACCAAGGAACAAAAATAGATTCAAGTGCAAACAATTATACAAGAATGAAATGAGTTTCCAGATGCTTTGTCAGCCAAATTCATAAAACTAAGATAATTAATGAAACAATGATGGACTGGACAAAGAGGTAGATGAGATAAAAAGATTGCAGACGGCATTTGAGTATATATATATATATATATATATATATATATATATATATAATAGATGCAAGCCAAAGAAGCACAGGTACAGTCCAATGCACAAAATTACCTAGAAAACAAGAACCATAATGGCAAAATGCAGCAATAAAATAAAACAAGAAATTTTTCTCATATAGAGAAATCATAATGCAACTGGCTGAGAAATACCAATGAACGAAAAAATAGATTCAAGTGCAGACAATTATACAAGAATGAAATGAGTTTCCAAACGCTCTGTCAGCCAAATTCATAAAACTAAGACAATTAATGAAACAATGATGGATTGGACAAAGAGGTAGATGAGATAAAAATAGATTCATTGTTCTTTGCACATAATTTTGACAAACAAGAATAATACAATTTCGAAATTTCATTTCTCTTTTAATGGAAAAGAACAAGAATAATAGAGTTTTTTGTTGCTACCTGGAGTCCTTCGCCTGATAGATAATCGAAGATGAATTACTATGCCAAACACTTCCAACAAGCTACGTTCTTCCTCAAATTTTTGAGATCCACAGCTGCAGAATCCAATTTTGAAGAACAAAATTTCCATAGCAAAACTAATATTCTTATTTTTATTATTTTCAAAAACACAAAGTTACAATTTTTCCAAAAAACTCAAAAAACAAATTACAGAGTGAATTTTCTTTCCTTTGTCTTCTTTTTCGAAAAGCCACCAAATTGGATATAAAATCGAGAAAAAGTAAAAATCTGAAAGTTGTCATCAATTTCTAAAATTTACTCCGGATGAAAACAACCACTTGCAATTAATTTCATTTTTTTCCAATTTCAAAATAAACATTTTCACCTGATTTCGTTCTAACTATTTCTTAAACAATTTAAACAATATAATTTCATGCTAAAATAAAATTAACTCTAACACAATAAATACTATCCAAAATAAATCAATAAACAATTTAAACTATGCAACATTTAAATTTATGATTTAATATTAAATTAAATAACCCAAAGTTATAATTAATCATAATAATAATAATTTCAATTGTCTTAAATTAAATATCTTATAAAGAAAATTTATTAATTTACATATATTTAAATTAGATGGTATACCATAAATAATTTAAAATATGTAATATTAATAAGGCAATTAATGTCCACTTAAAATAAATAACATTATCTGGCACATTTTATTTTCTATAACAATTAATGACATTCATGACAAATACAATTTAATTATTTAACTATCCTCATCAAAGAATATCATTTAACTGAAGCAAGCTATTTAACAATATCAAAATAACCATAAACTAAAACCATGGAAATGAATAACTCGAAATAATACAATACCCACAACAACGAACGAGGTAAGGATAGATGACATTGACAAACAATGATGAAACAATAGACACAGATGAGAATACTTTCTTATCAACTCCTTAACCACATCAAAACCATTGGGTATGTAGGGTGTGCTTAGACCTGACAATGCGGGTGGAGTCGGCGCCCGGTACCTACAGTCCTACATAACACCAAATGTCGAACACATATACATATACATATAAACTCATAATCAAACTCACCGTGAAAGAGAATTGCAGTGAGGCAAGGCACTCACGGATGAGCGATGCAACATCGTCCCTCTCACCTGAATCATAAATAATAATCAAAATCTAAACAACACCATCATCATAAGCAATCAGTAACAACATCATAAGCATAAATATCCAACACATGTGTCCACATAACATAAGCAAATAAGAAAAATTGTTTTTCAACCAAACAATATGATGAAATAGATGTCTATCAAAGTATCAAATATACATCAAAATATAACCAAAAACCAAACAGTATCAAAACACACACAAAAGAGTATCATAATGTATTAGTAACACAAGAGGCGCTATATTTGGTATACAAGGATACCCAAATACAATTAATAATGATGCAAGGAATGTAGTCCCAAAAATCTCTGGGAACCATGCAATATCAGAGAAGGATCATATAAGGTCATTTGAAATATTCATGGACAATTTTGACATACAACATCAGGATGTTTATATGAAGTTGTTCATGTAGTCGTTAATTGAGGATGCAAGAGATTGGTGCAAAAATATATCTGATGCCTCAATTAGTTCCTGGGCTGAGTTCAAGAGGATATTCAAGGAGCAGTTCAAGGATCATAATGACCCAAGGTTTGTTTTACATGAATTGAAAAATATCCAAAATAATTACAATGAATCAGTGGAAAATTTTAACACCGGATTTACGAAGCTATTCAATAAAATTCCACTTTGTTTTAAGCCCACAAATCCTACGTGCCTAGTGTTTTACTTGAATGCATTTGATCCAAAGACAAGTTATGAAATTAAAAAAGTGAATCCTCTTATCCTTACCAAAGCATTCACAACTATTTTAAATATAGAAAATAATAGAAAATCCTCAAGGAAGATTGATAGAAGAGATGAATTTAGAACATTGAAAAACGCTAACACCCATCAACACAAACAACCAAACCATCATAGAAATGAGAGGTCAAGATTACATGATATTCCTTACAAAAAAAATTGGAAAGATGGGAGGCCAATCAATAATGATAAAAGGAAAAATTTAAATAAAGATACCCCTAATCCATTAAAAAGGCATGGGAAAAATATGGTGGAAAATACTTCATGGTGCATATCTTGCAATCTACCTCATTCTCCTAAATATTGCATATTTGCACAATCAATCCACAAATATTAAGTTGTATATGATCAGGAAAGAGATGATCACACTATAAATATTTTGGAAATCAAACCTTATTGGGTGAATAATAGGAAAAATTGGTGTTTTATGGCCTAAGTTAGAGAACACCACTCTTCTCCAATTATCATTTAAAAATTCCCTAGGATCCTAAATTGGATTGAATATCAACACAAAGGTGAGTTAGTTCTCAACAAGGGAGACCTAGGAAGGTTCCTTTAGGCTTTGAAGGGTTCACCACCAAGCAAAAGCTTGGAAAAGACAACTTAACATTCAACTCACAAAACCTAGTAATGCAAGCCAATTAATGAGTGCAAATGACAAAATTAAGTAACAAGTTAGGATGTATGTACCTATGAAGTCTAGAAATGTGATAAAGATCCTAGAAAAACAAAAATGTTGTCAAAATATGCTAGGGAGGACTATGACACCCTTACTATTGTCTTAGTCCCGCTGCTATTTTTTGGGGAAGATACAAAGTCTTTAGATGTCGAAACAAAATATGAAAGAATCTTTGCAAAATATCATTGGGAAGACTAATATTCCCTTACTGCTAACTTAGTCCCGATCTGAATTTCCAAAATCTCTTAATGTAATCTCAAGGCTCAATGTCTACACTTCCTTCTTCTCAGATCTTAGGTCTTGAAACCACTAGATTTGTCCTATAGGTGACTTTTCGTGAAGATGACAACTTTATAATGCAACTTTGCAACTTTACAACTTTGCACTTTAAATGATCTTAAACCTGAATATACAAACATGAACACACAAGAGAGGAAAAACTTGCTGATTTTTAGTAAATGGGGCTTTTTCTTGCTCAAACCCCTTGTTCATAATTAAACCTTAGAATGAAATGAAATAATGGAGGGAAATGATGAATGAACAAAGTGCTATATTGAAACTCACCAAACCCTTGTTATGAAATATGAAAACTTGTGTGGAGTGGCTATCTTGAATGTATATCTTGACTTGAATGAATTCTTGATAGATCTTGACTTGAATTGCTTGCTTGAATCAAAACCCTACATCACAAATGTTAGCTCAAAAAAACATATGATGCTTGAATCTTGATGATGGATCCAAATGTTTGATGAATTTCTCTTGAATTCTCTTGTGAACTCAATTATGCTATAATACATGAATAATCAAGCTGCTTAGGATGAAAATGAGTGAAGGAACCTTGTATTTATACTTATCCTTGCTTAATATCCCGAAATTACACAATAACAAGATGACATATGAAATCAAATCGTGAAAATAACTTAAGTGGGACTAAGATGCCCTAGGTGGCATATTAGTCCCAAGGCTTGAAACTCGGGGAACAGACTCCAAAAAGGGGCCCATTTAAGGTTCCTTTGAAATCAGGGTCCCAAGACCTTTGGGGGACCAAGATGCCCTAGGTGGCATCTTAGTCCCGACCCAAAAATCAGGGACACATCGCAAGAATCATTAAATTATCATTTATCGTTTGATGTTTCTATGGATTAGCCATAAAAGATGCAATATATTAGGCTCGTGGATTCAAAATAGGACCAATTAAGACATAAATATTGATAAATAAAGCAAGGCAAACCCAAATAGATGTGAAAATGTAAGGGAATGCATTTTCCTACATTACATTTATCCCCCACTTTAGTGAGGGGATGAACTTACTTCAAACTCACACTAAAGTATCCAACCACACAATCAAGAGGGGTTGAAATGTACAAGTGCTAGTATGATATGATGAGAATAGCCAAGAGGGTGGCCAAGCCCCCAGGATCAAGTTCCTATGATAGAACAACATAGGCAGAAAGGAACACACTTGCAAATGATATATGAAGCCATAACTAGATCACAAACATACACCATCAAAGACAAAAGAAAGGAAAAAGGAAAAAGGAAAAGAAATATTCTATGGATCAAGCTTCGACTAGCCATCCAATGTGTTGTGGACCAGGTCTAGGCTATTTTTCCAAAAAGGTTTACTAGTGGAACGTGTTTTCCATTATGCAAAAAAAATGCATGCTCACAAGGGCTAATGAAGCTAGTTGTCCACTAGGTGAGCCCTGAGAGATCCAAATCAAAGTCATGCTAGGAAAAAAAGAAAATACATGCTCACAAGGGCTAGTGAAGCTAGTTGTTGACTAGGTGAGCCCAAGGAAACCATATCAAAGCCATACCTCCATGACTTTAATAGGGTACAAAAATTCAATGCAATAAGAAAGAGGGATGTTCAAAGGGATTTTGCTTAGTTAGTGTGAGGTATCTTCTTAGGGAACATTGTTCTTAATGCCTCCAAGAGAGGACAAGTCAAATAAACATCACACTCTTGGATGAAATCAAACCCAATGACACCACCAAGAAAATAAGGCATCGTAGGAAGAAAGAAAAACGCACAATGAAACATGAGTTTCGATGTATTCCCCCACTTTAAAGTGGTTGCTAGCACTATTACTATGATAAATTTATTTAAAGTAGAAGAAGACATGAGAGGCTTATTAGGAAAGCCCTATTCCAAGTCATATGTTTCTGAATTACAATACGTCATGAATAAGTATGTCACATGTGAACCAACTTAGGAATGCTGTCAACATCCCAAGCTTGCACTTACATATACATGGAAGGTGGTCAACTATCCAGAAGAGAAAATGACAAGTGACATACAAGGACAAGGCTACTTAACCCCTTGCCACCAATTAGTGCAAGACAAGGATGAGTTGAAATGATTGATAAGAAACATGTTCGTGTAAAAGACAGTATCAATTAGAGGAATTAGGTGCTTCAACACAAGGAAGAGCACCACACTCCTTAAGATGTTGAATTTGATCACTTAAATCCTTACATTCATTAGTATCATGACCATGATATCTATGATATGCACAAAATTAACTCTTGTAGTAGAATTTATTTCGTGTTCATGGAGGGAGAGATATTAAGTGATCTTTGAGGAGTCTTGACAAGATACTCTCTTGATCAATAGTAGATGATATTCTTTTATTTTGTGACAAAGATGTCTCTTGCTTAGTACAATATTTCATACTTACACAAGACCATTTAGATTGTGAGATTTTGTACTCTCCCTTACAAGAGGGTGTAAAATCTATCAGATTCAAATCATTAGTGTTTTGTGAAATAAAATTGACATTAAGCAAATATTTATTTTTTTCTTGAAAATGATAACAATCAAGACTAGTAGTGTCTATTAGTTTAGGATGCACTACCCTTAAAGTCGGCTTAGAAGAATCTTTTATAAGAGTGTTGATATTGAGTGAAGGCTTGTTTATTTATTTTGAGGGACAATAACCAAGACCACTAGTATTTTCTTGTGTGTGAGGATCTATAGGGACACAAATACGTTTTCCTCTAGCACCACACCTTTTTCCACTTTATCCAAGTTGTTTCATAAGTTCATAACCTTTTCCATAAAGCTTTTTCATTTCTTTAGGATTCGGTGGTTGTTGATAATCAATTTCATCAAAGTTTTCTTTGTAATTTGTTTTCTTTTGT
The DNA here is from genome assembly GCA_007115665.2 of Sequoiadendron giganteum. NCBI lineage: Eukaryota > Viridiplantae > Streptophyta > Pinopsida > Cupressales > Cupressaceae > Sequoiadendron > Sequoiadendron giganteum. Next base: position 702,141,812 of record CM021100.1, on the reverse strand, counting down.
TCTAAATTGGTTGAGGTGGATGATTTCGAAGTATCTTTCAAATTTTGTGTTGACATTATCACTTTTTATTTTCCCTTTTTAGACTCTTCGTTTATGATCTTATATTTTCCCATGAATGTTGGTTCAAAATTCAATGATCCAAAATCATCGAGTGATATCATTGTGAAGGGTTTAGGACATCTATATTTATTTTTTATTGCATGGGTTATACTTGTCTAGTTGGTGTTAATGTTTTAAAAGGATTCTCTTTACCTTTCCTAATGTTCAAACAACTGTATGGTTCAGGATCAACTTCGATTCTATAAATTTTTTTGTTGTAGACATATTTCATGATACGATGAAGGGTAGAGGGAACAACATGCATCTCATGAATCCATGGTCTACCTAAAAGAATATTGTATGAGAGACCATCAGGCATAGCATGGATCATGGTTTGTAATGTAACTTTTTCAACTTTAATAGGTAATGTGATCACTCCAAGTGGTCACTTTCCCACATTATCAAAGCCACTAATAGATAAAGAGGCGGGTTGGATTTTTGATTTATCAACACCAAGCTTATCCAAAAGGTTTTCACTACACAAATTTAAGGTTGAGCCATTGTCAACAAGGGTTTTATTTATCCCTATGCTATTTTATTGAGCTATTATCATGAAAACATCATATTGTTTTTGTACTTCCAAAGGAGATAGGTCACTTTGGTGGAAAAATATGTCAACATTTATTCCTTGAATCATGGATACTATGTCATTTGGTTGCACATTAGAAGGGATAGGAACTTATTGCAAAGCATTTTGAATCGTGTTATGATAATGAGGGGAGGCTTGAATGAGGTACCATAATGATATTTGAGTAGGAGTATTCTTAAGTTTTTCAACGATATTGTACTCCTTTCCACCTTGTGAAGGAAAATGAGGGGGACCTGGTAAGATAGGGTTAGGAAAGGGTAAGATTATCAGAGTTGGTTATTTTGGTTGGAGATTGTTCCTAGTGTTATATGTATGAGCAATGGTATTTTAACTTGGTTATTGTGAAACATTGTTCTTAGGTGTTTAGAGGATAAAGAAGAGTTTGTTTTTAACTTGTGGTTTTTGAGAGGGTGGATAAATGATAAGTTCAGGCCTAGGATAGTCCAAGGGGTATCTAATGTGCATAACCTTAGAAGACTTATCATTATTTTCATCATCTCTTAGTGAATGGGAGTCTAAAGTTACTTCATCATATTCATCTAAAGACAATATATCATTGTTTTCAATGTTATCCTTTTCTTGTACCATGATATCCTCCTTAGGAAGAGATTTTTTAGAACTACAAGCTAGATGTTCATGACATACTAAGGTTGGTTCTTCTAAAATGACTTCATTGCAATTAAGGAAATGATCACTGGTTTAATGGTCATTTTTATCAATAATATTCTCCCTAGGGGAAGGGGGACACATAAGATTCTCATGAATTTCATTAATTATGTTCTCTAACATCAAAGTACTTTCTTCACAACTAGGAGAAGAACAAATATGATTATCAATAATTTCATCCCCATTTTCTAAGGTCTCATTCTCTTGTGATATAACTTCTACCCTAGTATGAGATATTTTAAGATGTTTGTCCCATTTCATGGTTAGATTTTTTAAAGTATCTTCATCACAAATAGGGGAGGCGTCGAGAGAAGGAGAATCATGCTTGTCCATGATTGGATATTTTTGTTCAAATAGATCTCTCCAAATGGTGGGAGCATAAGGAAATGGAGAAACATGAATTTTGAGTGTATCTTCTCACAAAAAACTATCATATTAATTACTATAAAGGATGTTAGGAGAGGAACCAATGTTATTATCATGGATATCTACCATTACATCCCTATGCTCTATAATGTCTTTCCAAGTGGGAGAGGTAGGATTGCCATGGTTCTCAATCATTAGATCTCTTAACACAAACATGTCCTCCTCATAAATGTAATTTTCATTGTTGTTGATGATTATAGCCTTCTCACAAGTAGGGGAAGTTTTGGGAGAGGAATGAAAACTAAGTAAAGTGGTGGAAATGTTTCCATCTTCTATTGTTATAGTATCTTCCCAAGGGGAATGAGGAGAAGGGAAAACAAGACCTTCATGATTCTCAATGATTGCATCTTATTTCACCAAGATACTATTGTTACTAAAAGGAGAGGTATCAGGAGAAGAACAATCATGATCATCATGGTTATCTATGCTTGTGTTCTCTTCTAGCACATCATTCCCACAAATAGGAGAGATAAGAGGGGGTGTAGGTTTAAGGAAAGAATCAAAATTTTCACTCTCTTGTGCTAAGAGACTTTGATAACTAGGGAATGCATTGAATGAATGAATAACATGCTTATTGACTGAATTTTTCTTCGTAAACTTGGAAAAGATTGATATCAACATTTGTGAAAAGTAATCTATTAAAACTAAAAATGCAATGTAAAGGCCTAGAATGAAATTTGTAGATGCAATTTTGAGATTTCAAACAAGAAAATTTACTGATTACACTATGCAATGAAATATTGTGAATGAAAATTTGGAATGAAGCAATGCATGAAATGAACCACTTTAAGCTAGATTTAATAAAATGCATAAAATAGAAATTCAACCCATTGAAACAAATAACCAATGGCAACAAAAAAAGGAATAGAAAAGTAGATTTAAACCTTAAAAACTACAAATTCAAACTCCATAGGGACTAAGATACTAGCAATGACATCTTGGTATTTTTGATGAAATTTTGATGTTCTAAAAACTGGAACAAAATGAAATCAACTCAGACAGGATTCTAACGTAAGAACCTAGAGAGGAACTAAGACGCTAGTAAGGGAATTTTAGTCCCGATAAAATTTGTTTGCAGAAAGACAACAAAATCTAGATTGATAACAGTGTTCCCAGGTTGCCGAATTAGGGACCTGAAGTTTAGAAACATAAAACTATGTAAATGAATGCAAGAAAAAATGACCAATGAAAATCAATTGCTTTCAATTTTAAATGCAATAACAATGTTCCTAAAAGGAATTAAGATGATTAAAAATGCACTTTTTTAGTTTTTCAATGAGATAAGATGATAAAAGAAAGAAAAATTGCAACCTATATGAAATTTCACTAATACAAATATGAGAAACGCTAGATGCACTTTCACTAATGCAAGATGCAATGCAAGAATGAATGCAACCTAGATCTAGGACCTTAGTGAACTCCAAATTAGATAAATGAATTTCCAAAATGTCAGGTTCACTAAAATGAATAATAAGTGAAAGTGGGTGCTTTATTGCCTAGGTCATAGAACACCACTCTTCTCTAATTATCATTCAAAAATGCCCTAAGATCCCAAATTGGATTGACTATTAGCATAAAGATGATTCAATTCTCAACAAGGGAGCTAGGAAGGTTACTTTAGGCTTTGAAGGGTTTACCACCAAGAAAAAGCTTGAAAAATACAACTTAACATTCAACTCACAAAACCTAGTAATGCAAGACAAATAATGAGTGCAAATGACAAAATTAAGTAACAAGTTAGGACGCATGTACCTACGAAGTCTGGAAATGTGATAAGGATTTTGGAAATTCAAAAATTCTATCAAAATATGCTAGGGAGGATTAAGACATCCTTACTATTGTCTTAGTCCCTTTGCTATTTTTCAGGGTAGATGCAAAATATTTAGATGTCAAAATAGAATCTGAAAGTATCTCTGCAAAATACCCTCGGGAGGACTAAGATGCCCTTACTATCGACTTAGTCCTAATATGAATTTTTGAAATCTCTGAATGTGATCCTAAGGCTCAATGTATGCACTTCCTTGGGCTGATGCAAGAAGTTGGGTCCACAAAAAGTTCAAAAAGTGGAAGTGTTTTTGTTGTTTTTCATAATTTGTCACACTTGGACTAAAAATTTGAGGCACTTACACAATGAATATTTTAAAAAATCAGTAATATGAAATTTTTAATTTTGAATCTAGTTTCTAAATATGTAAATTATTCAAATACCCAAATTGTAGAAATTAAATTTTGATAGGAATCTATAAAAACCTCTTTTTAAAAGTCCCTGTTTTTTTACCATACCATGCACTTGTAAGGACACCACTTTTTGACCCAAATAAAAGTATTTTGCTAATTCCTTTTGAGGAAAGAGAGCTAACAACATGAAGATTGATGACTAATTTTTTTTGTAATTTTTTGTTGAATATTTTTTTTTTAATTAAATTTTTATTGGCCTTAATTGTTGTTTTTAAAAATCAACGTGTACAGACAACATAATTTGACCTAAACTAAACATTTTTTGAAACTTTTTTTTTTCATTATGTAAAGAATTGTCTAAAGAATGATGTCATATAATTTTTTTTACAAGAAACTTTACCAAAAAAAAGTTATTAAAAAACCAAAAAAGCCTGATATTTCATGTTTAAGGACTAGTTTGCTTTGAAATTAATTTAAAAATATCAAATATAATCCAATATTAATAAAAATTATATATTTGGAAACTAGAAATCATGTTCTGTAATGGGTTTTAATTTTATAGATTGATTCAGAAAAAAAATCCATCAACCATACTGTCAAAGATGGACATTCTTCTTCAATCTGCCTTAGTTTTTTAGTTGCAGGTCAAAGGCTAAGGCTCGGATTGCCAAGCCTTTCCCGAGCCTAAAACCAAGGCTGCAAGTGGGTTGGAGATTCAAGTTTTTAATAATGCGTATGCATTTTTAAAAACATGAATGCGTTACAAAACGCATATGCGCTCTTTATTTGTTTGATTATTTTAAAAAAAATATACTTTTTAGAAATGCGTACGCGTTTTGAAAAGAAAAACGCGTACGCGTTTCTAAAAAGAAAAACACGTACGCATTTCTAAAAAGTATTTTTTAAAAATAAATGACCTGTATGCACTCAAAAACGCATATGCATTTTATAACGCGTACGTGTTTTTTTAGGCTCGGGTACCCAATGCATAACGCATACACGTTTTTTGCAAGATTTTTTTGTTGGCCGAAACTTCCCCTCTTCGTGGACCCAACTTCTTGCACTTACCCCCTTCTTCTCTGATCTTAGGTCTTGAAACCACCAGATTTGGCCTATAGGTGACTTTCTGTGAAGATGACAACTTTATAATGCAACTTTTCAACTTTTCAACTTTGCACTTCAAATGATCTTCAACCTAAATCTACAAAAATGAACACACAAGAGAGGAAAAACTTGTTGGTTTTTAGTCAATGGGGATTTTCCTTGGTCAAACTCCTTGTTGGTAATTAAACCTTGGAATGAAATGAAATAATGGAGGGAAATGATGAATGAACAAAGTGCTATGTTGTAACTCACCAAACCCTTGTTATGAAATCTGAAAACTTGTGTGGAGTGGCTAGCTTGAATGTAGATCTTGACTTGAATGAATGCTTGATAGATCTTGACCTGAATTTCTTGCTTGAATCAAAACCCTACATCACAAATGTTAGCTCAAAAACACATATTATGCAAGAATATCTTTGACATGATGCTTGAATCTTGATGATGGCTCCAAATGCTTGATGAATTTCTCTTGAATGCTCTTGTGAAGTCAATTATGCTATAATGCATGAATACTCAAGTTTCTTAGGATGAAAATGAGTGAAGGAACCTTGTATTTATACTTATCCATGCTTAATATCCCAAAATTACACCACAACAAGACAACATATGAAATCATTAAATATAGGAGGCTAAATCCTGCTAGATTTTAAATTAAATCCCAAAAATAACTTAAGGGGGACTAATACGCCCTAGGTGGCACCTTAGTCTTGAGGCTTGAAACTCGGGGCACATACTCCAGAAAGTGTCCCATTTAAGGTGCCTTTGAAATCAGGGTCTAAATACCTTTGGGGGACAAAGATGCCCTAGGTGGCATCTTAGTCCCAACCCAAAAATCAAGGACACACAACCAGAATCATTAAATTATCAATTATCCTTTGATGTTTTTTGGGATTAGCCATAAAAAGATGGTAATTTATTAGGCTTGTGGATGCAAAATAAAACCAATTATGACATAAATAGGGATAAAAAAGCAAGGCGGGCCCAAAAAAGTGTGAAAATTCAAGAGTATGCATTTTCCTACAATACATGGGGTATATGAAGAATATTCATCTTCAGAGGAGGACGAATTTGAGTATGATGTAAACAACCAAAAGTACAATGTCGATATGGGCCACCAAGAGGTATTCCCTGATCAAGAGGATGACAATATAAGAAGACCTCACATTGACACTATAAGATAACAATCAAATAAAATCCAATCAAGAAGATCGACTAAGAAGGAGATGAAATCACTTACAGTTGCTATTGTGGCACAAGTTTAGAGAAATTATAATATCAGAAATAGAACTGCAAACTTAGATCAAGGGTCTCTTGGGGGCCTATTTGTAAAGGACCAACAAATATATAAGAAGGTTACCTTTGAAAATTAGAAGAATGATGAAAAAAATGTTTCAAAAGATCATTAAAAAATATGTACCAAAAGAAGGAGCAAAAGGTGATCAAAATAGAATTAAAAATGACCCTAAACAATAGGTGGAGGAGAAAATTCTGCTAAGGTGAAAGTGGGTAAATTAGAAACAATCACACCTTATTTTGACATAGCACAAGATTTATCCCAAATTAATATGTCACTACCCCTATTAAAAATGATGAAATTTAATGAATATAGGAATAGTGCAATGAAGTTAATTTCAAATGTGTCCAATAAGCTTGGAGGCCAAAATGAAAAGAAGGATGGGGTAGAAAAGAATGAAGAACATTTTAATAATGTAAAAAGAGAGACTATGAAAAATCCTAAGATATAATTAGGGACTACTCTAACAAAAAAACCATCTCATGTGGATCCTTTCTATACCACCTTATTGATAAACAACAAACTAGTAAGAAATTGTATGATTGATTCAAGAGCAACAATAAATAATATGCCCATGGTAGTCGTGAAAGAGTTGGGCTTATGGGTTGATACCACCTATGGAAAGTGTTATGCTATGAACAATAGATTTGTCCCTGTCATTGGTGTTATATGGGATTTAGAGTTAAAATTGGCTTGTTATCTTGAAGCTATTTATAAATCTTGCATTACTGTGGTTGAAACTCCATGATATTATGGCATGTTACTATGAAGACAATGGACTAGTGTGGTTGGAGGGAATATACAATTGGATCTATGATGCAGGAGCATCCCTAGTTGTAAAGTAATCCTATATCAACCAAAAATAGTTCTTTTCTTACATTGCTTTAAGTAGCAGTTCTAGTAGTTAATTCCACATTTTACCACATATTTGTCTCTCAGCTCATAGAGCAGGACATAATATCTACACATCGACATCTATCACATGTCCAAATTTCGCATCATTTGTTGTTGTTTGCTGAAATTTATCTCTCTCAGAATCTCATTATGTTTATGAGTCAGAGCATTGGGGACGATCTGGTCTAGATTTCTTAGTGTAGACCTATTCCAAATTGTGTGGAGTTTAATTGAACATCATAAAAGTATTGTGGGTTTGTTGAGACTTATCTTGAAGATTCATAAGTTAATTCATTTCACGTGGAGCTTATTCTTTATATGTTGAGGCCGACATTCATATTTGATCATTCATCAGGTTATTAACTCTTGTGGTTGACACATACCTATCTTAGAGCTTGAGAAGCATATTTATAAGCATTATAATCCATTTTATATCATTAGTTCTACTTAGTACCAAGTCAAATGATTTAGATTCATTACATCTTTGAATAAACCATTCAGGGGCATGTAATAAGGCCTGTTGGCTAGTTATATTGTTGAAGCCCTTGGTGCAAGGCCTGTGAACCCTTGTAATTCACCCTTGTGGCTAGCATCACATGTGAGAATTACATATTAATGAAGATTCATGTTTTCATATCAATTTGTTGTGCTATTTCTACTATGTTGAATCATTGTTGCACGGTTTAGATTGTTCCTTTTGGAACCCTCCTATTGTGACTACACCAAGTGATATCAAAGTGAGTTTTCAATTCCTGAAGGAATTCCTTGAGGTGAAAAGATCACCAAACTAAGGCAGACTACATTTATTTTCAACCAATCATCAATTTTTAGTCTATTAGAACCCTTGTAGCTAGATCATTGAATTGAGCTAGTTGCACCGATTTGAGGGGAGATATGCCACTAAGGAGAATTCCTACTATGGAAAATGTTAGAATAATGGATGAGATGTTGGAGATGATGTGCGAGAGGTGAGTTAGGTTAGATGCTATTGAGGAAGATCAAATGTAAGGCCTAAACCCTAGGTAGAATGATGAAAGTGATGATGAAGCCAAACATGCGAATCAAATTGTAGAAACCCTAGAAGAAGAAGAGGAAGAAGAAGAAGAATTAGATTAAGTCAAAATTTTGTAAGAAATTTCAAAGATTAGCAAGCTACCTGGAGTTGAAATTCAAACTTACACACAAAATTTGAATCTTAAAGAATTGATTGATTGGATCAATGAAATGGAAGAATACTTTGAATATGAAGAGATTGAAGATCCAGAGAGATTCAAATTTGTGAAAACAAAGTTGAAAGGACATGTTGCATTATGGTGGAAATAAGTTCAATTAGACCGAAATAGAAGAGGAAAAGAAAGAATCATTTGATGGGATAGAATGGTGACAAAGCTAAAGAGTCAATTCATACCAACAGATTACAAACTTGAATTATTGAAGAGATTGCAAAACCTAAGAAAAAAAGAAAGATCTATGAAGGTGTACAGTGAAGAATTCTACAAGATGATAATCATAACTATTCATAGTGAAGCAAGCAAAGAGAAGGTTTCCATATATAGCAATGGACTGAGAACAAACGTTCAAGAAGAATTGAGCTTGGTAAAGAGGACATCCATTGAGGAAGCATAATAGTTTGCATTAAAGGTCGAAGAGAAGCTAAAAAGGAAGTTTGAACAAAGGTAGAGAGGTACAAGAGGAATATTTAAGAAGAGTGGACCCTAGTCTAGAGAAATAAGACCATATGTTGAGTAGAATAAATATGTAAAACCCTATCAGAGTGAGGTCATAATGCTAGATGACACTATAGAGGAAGAGAAAGAATTTTTAACCATATTAATAGATGAGGTCATAATTCTTACCACAATGATTTATTCTAGAGAGATGAAGGAATATATGAGAGAAGACCATTTAGAGGAACGTGTTTCACATGTGGAGGTGAAGGACATAGAGCATTCGAGTGGCATCAAGGAAGTAGTGGAAAGAAGCCTAAGCATACCAAAAGAATATTTTTTTTAGATAAAGAACCTATTAGATCCCCTAATTCAGCTGGGAACAAGATAAAAGTGAATCATTGGTAATGAGGAGAGATTTGATGCATGAAAAAGTAATCAAAGAACCACTATAGAGGAAAAGTTTGTTCAAAACCAGATGTAAGTCTGAAGGAAAGGTATGTAAAGTTATCATTGATAGTGGTAGTATTGATAATCTATTTTTAGAGGATATGGTAACCAAGTTGAACTTGAAGATATTGAAACATCCAAACCCTTATAGGATAGCATGGATTCAAGATGATCATAAGACATTGGTGAACACAAAATGTTTGGTGAAATTTCATATTGGATCATATAGTGATGAAGTCTTGTGTGATATTATGCCTATGGATGCATCTAATTTACTATTAGGAAGACCATGTCAATAAGATAAGAAAGAAATTCATGATGGAAGAAGGAATACTTATATTATGACATGAAATGGAAAGAGAATCAAGTTAATACCTTTAGAAGAAGAGGAGAAGGTTGAATTTTGTGGAACTGGCAGACTATGTTTGGTAGATGGAAGGAAATTTTTTGATGGATTGAGGCATGAGAAAATTTGTTTTTCATTGATTCCAAAGAAAATGAAATTTTAAAGATAGCAAAGAGTGAATATCTACCACAAAAAAAGTTGTAGAATTGTTGACAGAGTATGAATACATCATGTTAGAGAATGTACTTGATGGCTTCCCACCAATCTGAAGTATTAGTCATCATATAGATCTCATATCAAGAGCGAGTTTTCCAAATAAATCAACACATAGAATGACATTGATAGAGAATGCAGAGTTGAACCAATAGATGCAAGAATTTTTGAGGAAAGGATTAATCAGAGAAAGTTTGAGCCTATGTGTGGTACCTATTGTACTTGCACCAAAGAAAGATGGAGAGTGGATAATGTGTATCAATTCAAGAGAAATCAATAATACCACTATCAAGTATAGATTTACATTGCTAAGGATGGATGGCATTATGGACTGTTTGAGTGGAGCAAGGTATTTTACAAAGATTGACCTCAAGATTGGATATCACCAGATCAAAATCAAAGAAGGAGATGAATGGAAGACTTCATTTAAGACTAATGAAGGATTGTATGAGCAGTTAGTGATGCCCTTTGGATTAACCAATGCTCTAAGCACTTTCATGAGATTGATGAATAAGGTTTTGAAGAAATTATTGGGTAAGTTTTTCATTGTTTACTTGGATGATATTCTAATTTTCAGTAAGAGTAGAGAAGAGAATTTGTGGCACATTTGACAAGTATTGCAGAGGTTGAAAGAAGAGAAATTGTTGATTAATGTCAAGAAGTGCAGTTTCATGAAGAAAGAGTTGGTGTAACTGGGATTTTTTATTTTTGCTGAAGGATTGAAGATGGATCCAAAGAAAGTAAAAGCAATTTTAGATTGGCCTACACTGATAAACATTGGAGAAGTCAGATCATTCCAGGGATTAGCTAGTTTCTACCTAAAGTTTATTAGAAGTTTTAGTAGTGTTTGTAACCCATGACTGAGACAATGAGAGGAGTCAAGAAGGATTTCAAGTGGGCATATGGAGCATAAAGAAGCTTGGAATTTTTGAAGCAAAAGGTGAAAAAGCATCCAGTATGAGCATTACTTGATTTTGACAAGGTATTTCAAGTTGATTGTGATGCAAATGGAAATGCAATTAGAGCAGTCTTGAGCCAAGAAGGAAGACCTATAGCCTATTTTAGTGAGAATTTGAATGATGCTAGAAGAAGATAATCATTTTATGATAAAAAATTCTATGCCATAATTCAAGCCTTGAAGAAATGGAGACATCATTTATTGCCTAAGGATTTTTTGTTGTATACCGATCACCAATCTTTGCAGTATTTGAATAGTCAAGGAAAGTTGAATCAGAGACATATGAGATGGGTTGAATTCTTGCAGAGATACATTTGTGCTAAAACATAGGAGTGGAAAGTCAATTTTTTTTGTAGATGCACTAAGTATAAGAAGGAATTTTTTGATAGAGTGTAAGTAGTAGGATTTAAATAGTTCAAACATATGTATGAAGAAGATGCAGATTTTGGGGAAGCATGGAGCACATGTAAAGAAATAGTAGTGAAAAACTAGAGCCAATGGTTGGATTATTTCATTCAAGAAGGTATGTTATTCAAAGAAAATTAGTTGGGTATAGAAAGGAGTTCAATGAGGGAGAATTTGATTAAGGAAAAACATAGTGGAGGATTAAAAAGACATTTTAGAATAGATTAGACAGTAGCTTTGGTGAGTGAACATTATTTTTGGCCATAGATATATAAGGATGTAAGGAAGTGCATTCAAGGTTGTAGAATTTTTCAACTTGAAAAAGGGAGTAGTCAAAATACTAGAATGTACAAGCCATTGATAGAACTAGAGAGACCTTGGGAAGATTTGAGCATGGATTTCATTTTGGGACTACCAAGAGCACAAAGAGGTTATGATTCTATTATGATAGTAGTGGACAGATTTTCTAAAATGGCACATTTTATTCCTTGTAAGAAGACCAATGATGTTGTGCATGTTGTTGATTTATTTTTCAAAGAGATTGTGAAATTTCATGGATTACCTACAAGTATTGTTTTAGATCAAGATACCAAATTCATTGGGTACTTATGGAGGACATAATGGAAGAAGATGAAGACAAATTTGAAGTTTAGTTTAGCATATCACCCACAAATGGATGAATAGAAAGAGGTTGAAAAAAAGATTTTGGGAAATTTGTTGAGATATTTGGTTGGAGAAAAGGTAGGAAGTTGGGATATAGTTTTACCACAGGTAGAGTTTGCATACAATACTTTAGTGAACTAGAGTACATGAAAGACACCATTTCATATTGTTACTAGAATAAGTCCTAGAAGAGTTGCAGAGTTAAGAGACATCAGTATGGAGAATAAAAGGAGCACAGAGGTAGAAGAGTTTACAAATTTCATGGAGACATTGTATAATCAGGTCCAGAAGCATTTAGAGGACATGCATAGTAAGTATAAGGAGAAGGCATATGAACAATAGAGACATAAGGAATTTTTTGTTGGAGATGCAGTGATGGTATATTTGAGGAAGGAGATATTTCGAATTGGTACATACAATAAGTTGAAAATGAGAAAGTTTGGACCATGTAAGATTATAAGGAAGTTAGATTTTGGAAATGCATATGAAGTAGAGTTATTAGAGAAATTGGGTATATCACCTATTTTCAATGTTACAGACATATCTAAGTTTAATGAAGGATAGACAAGTGGTGGTAGTGATGAGGTGGACTTGAAGGAGTAGTTACCACACCAAGAATCAAAGGAGATTGAGCAGATTTTGGATACCAAAACCAAAAGGAGCACTAGGAACAAGCAATATAAATAATATCTTGTGAAGTGGAAAGGAAGAACAATGAAGGATTCATCATGGATTTCTTAGTCTAATGTAGACCATATTTGTTTTCCTCTTAGCCCTAGAAAGTGAGGGAGTCAATTTTCTTCCAACCCTTAGTGTCTGATGTAGGGGCATCCCTAGTTGTAAAGCAATCCTATATCAACCAAAATAGTTTTTTTCTTGCATTGCATTCAGTAGCAATTTTATTAGTTCATTCCATATTTTACCACATCACTATTTCTCAGCTCATGAAGAAGGACATAGTATCTACATATAACCATCTATCACATATTCAGATTTAACATCATTTGTAGTTGTCTGTTGAAAGTATCACTCTTAGATTCTCACTATATTTAGTAGTTAGAGCATTGAGGCCGACCTGGTCTAGATTTCTTGGTGTAGGCCTATTCCAGATCATGCAAAGATTAATTGGACATCATACAAGCATCTTGGGTTCATTGGGACCTATCTTAAAGATTCATAAGTTAATTCATTTTGCATGGAGCTAATTCTTCATATCTTGAGGTTGACATTCACATTTGAACATTCATTGGGTTATTAACCCTTACGGCCAATGCAGACCTATCTTGGAGCTTGAAAATCATATTTGTGAGCATTGTAATCCGTTGTAGATCACCAATTCTAGTTAAGTACCAAGTTATATGATTTAGATTCATCACATCTTCATATAAACCCTTTGGTGGCATGTAATAAGGCCTATTGGCCAGTTGTATTATTGAAGCCCTTGGGGTGAGGCCTGTGAGCCTTTGTAATTTGTCCTTGTGGCCAATGTCACATGTAAGCATTCCATATTAATGAAGATTCATGTTCACATATCATATTTTTGTGTTTTTTCCATTGTGTTGACTCATTGTTGCATGGTTCAGACTATTCCTTCTAAATCCCTCCTATTGTGATTGTACCAATCTATCATATGCAACTATACCCATTAATGGGAAAGAAGTTAAGTTATATAAATAATTACAGTTGGAGAAAGTAGTGGAAAACATTGATCCTAATCAAATGAACTACTTCCGTGATGTAGATTTGGGAAGTTCCAGAGTTGAGCATTCACAACCTCAATTGCAAAACAGTGACCCAATCAACAATACAACCCGAATAGATAAATCTAGGTTTTGGTAGATGTATTTTGATGGTGCTTTTAGAAAAGAAGGTAATGGATAAGGTGTGGTCTTTATTTCACCTAGTGGTAGGACATTAAAATATTCATTTATGCTATTATTTGAATGTACTAACAACATAGTAAAGTATGAGGCATTGTTGTTAGGCTTGAATATTTCCACTAAATATGGAATTAAGTTACTAACTGTATATGGAGATTTTCAGCTAGTTGTCTCATAAGTTAGAGCTAGGAATGCTTCAAAAAATAAGACTCAAAAAATATAAAAATGTTGTATGGGATACTATGGAACTCTTTGATGCATTCTCCATTGAGTGGATAGAGAGGTGAAAAAACCTAATGATGGATTTTCATGCAAATTTTTTCTTGAAAAGGGATGATGTTACATTGGAAGGTATTTTAGAAGTAGAATTGAAAACCAAACCTTTTATACCTAACAATGTCTATAACTAGAAAGTGTTTAACTATGATGATGATTTGATAATATTTATTTAGTGTATAGACCAATATGAGTCTGAATAAATATATTTTTACGCTTTTGTTGAAAAGGTGGATGGTAAAGGTACTACCTTTGGTCAGGAAGTTGTACAGCTGAAAAAAAATATCCCAAAGGTCCTAGTAGCCCTAGAAGGAATCTTTGATGGAAATGACAAATATCTCTTGAAGGAGGCATAGTTAACAAGAGGATCTTGTGGAAATAAACCTTGGGACTGAGATTGCTACAAAGAAAGTATACATAGGTAAGAAATTAGTCCAAAAATAATGGAAATGCTCATAATCTTGCTAAGAAAATATAAGCATGTATTTGGATGGTCATATGATGACCTGAAAGCTTATAGAGAAGAATTGTTCTAGAATGAGATCTCCTTGAAACCAAATTCCAAACCCTTTAGACAAAAGAAGAGACCTATAAACCCTATGTTGGTGCCCAAAATTTAGGAAGAGCTAATGAAACTCGAGGATGGTGGAATAATCAAAACTACTAGAAATTCATCTTAGGTATGAAATTTAGTACCAATGAGAAAGAAGAATGGAGATATAAGGTTGTGTATAGACTTCCATAATATAAATGTTTCATCACTTAAGGATTATTACCCACTCCCCAATATGGAAGCAATATTGCAAAGAGTGAGAAGATGTGAGTTATTATCCATGATGGATGGGTTTTTAGGTTATAACTAGGTTAGGTTAGAGAATCGAAACAATACAAGACCACATTTACTATACCATGAGTTACTTATGTATATGTAAGAATTCCATTTGGTATTACAAATGTTAGTGCTACTTTCCAAAGGGCCATGGATGTAGCTTTTGCAAATCTGATTAACATCATAATGGTTGTTTACAAAGATGACTTAATGACATGCTCAAAGAAGGTAAAGGACCATTGCATACATCTAGAGAAGATATTTATCAAATCACATGATTATGACATATCTTTGAACCCAAACAAGTGTCACTTTGCTATAATTGAAGGAAAATTATTAGGACACATGGTTTCCAAAGAAAGAGTGAGAATTGATCCAAAGAGAGTTGCAACCATTGATAAGATTCCTATCCCTAAAATAGTGAAGACTATCCAATACTTTTTTGGACAAATAAACCTTTTCAAAAGATTTATCTCTAACTTTGTTGAAATTGTGAAACCTATATCAAAGATGTTGAAGAAAGGATCAAAGGTTGATTGGACATATGAAGCCATATAAACATTTGTATCAATAAAGAGGGCAATAAAAGAAGCTCCTATTTTAAAATCCTCAGATTTTAGAAAACCATTCAAGATATTCTCTTTTGCATCCTTTCATATTGTTGTTGTCTTTACGTTGCAAGAGAATGAGGAAGGATACAAGCAACCAATTTCATTTTTTAGTAATTCACTCCAAGTAGCTAAATTAAAAAACAATGCTACTGAAAAAAAATATTATGCACTAGTAATAGTAGTGAAAGCATTTAGGCCTTACCTAGTAGGGGCATAAGTGATCACTTATGTACCGAATGCAATAGCTAAATATTTGTTTTATAGACAAAGGTCATAGGAAGAATGTGCATATGGATAAATAGGATTCCAGAGTTCAACATTGACATCTAGATTAAAAACCTTGTGAGAAGACAAGGATTGGAAAGGTTGATGGTTGAATCTAATCTGGAAGCTTCTCAAGTGTGTAATATCAAGGAAAATAAGGATCTGATATGAAGCATTGAACACACACCTTGGTATACAAATATAGCTTATTTCCTCAAACATATGAAATGCCTTGATGGTATGGATGAAAATAAAAAGAGGACACTTAAAATCCAAGCATCAATATATGTCTTTGTGAATGGTGATTTATTTTGGAAATATAAGGATGGCAACCTATTTTTATGTTTAGATGAATAACAAGCAGAACAAATGTTGAAGGCAATTCATGAAGGTGTATGTGGAGGGAAATTTTCAACCAAGACCATTGCACATAAAATACTAAGATCAGGTTACTATTGGACTAATATATTTGTTGATGCTCACAAATATATAAGGAAATGTGAGGCATGTAAAAAAATATCTTGTAAATTGAAGTATCAAGAAATTTTTTCTTCGAGGACTATATAGATTGAAGCACCCTTTTACCAGTGGGGTATTGAATTCATAGGGGAAATAATATATAAATCAAGTGGGCGAAACAAATGGATTCTTGTTTCCATTGACTACTTTATGATTGAAGAAATCCCAACCAAGTAGGCTACTAGAAAAGTAGTGATCAATTTCTTGTTAAAAAATATCATTACTAGATTTGGATTCCCTATTAGGATAATCATAGATAATGGGATGTGTTTTAGATATAATGAATTTAAGAAATTATGTGAGTTTGATATCATAATAATCTCGTATGCTTCTCCTTATCACCTTCAAGCTAATGAACAAGCTGAATCAAGTAATAAGAGAATCATGAAAATAATCAAGAGAATGCTTGACAATAACAAAAGGTCTTGGGATTCAAAATTAAAATTAGCTTTATGGGAAGATAGGATAACAATAAAGAAAGCTATTGGGAAATCCCCTTTTCAATTAGTCTATGGGGCTCAAGCTAGGATACCAATGCACAACCTTCCACCAGTCTAAAAATTCACATTGAAATAAGATATGAGCATACCAGAACCAATGGAGGAAAGGATGGAGCAACTAGTAGAATTGGAAGAGATTAGGAATCAAGCACAAAAATAGAACATGAAAATACAACAAATGAATTATTTGTTTGACAAAAATTCCAAGGATAATTTTTTTTAAATTGATGACATAATTCTCATGTGGAATGATAGAAATCAAGACAATGGAAATAATGCCAAGTTTGAAGCATTATGGTTGGGAACATTCATCGTCATAGATAAATGTGGAGAAGATTTATACTATTTGTAGAATATGATAGGTGAAAATTAGGAATTGCTAGTGCATGGACAATTCCTGAAACATTTCTTTTCTTAAAAAAATTAAAATCAACATACAGTAGTTTAGGTCTTTCTCCATTTTTAGTTTGTTCTGCTTCCTAGATATCAATTTTGGATTCTTGCAATGTCTAGTAGCCATTCATCCCCAACTGGAGCCATTATTAGAACTAATTAAATTTATAGCTTTGTCAAAAATTACTAAGTCTTAATCCTTATAATCCTCCTACCATTCATCAAAAAACCCCTGTTAACATTCTCATTGAGTTGTGTTGCCATTACATCCATATTATATCTCCATATCTTCACCTAAAAATGCATGAGTCCATTACCACACTCTTGTAGGGGTGCTTGTTCATTTTTAGTGGTCCTTGGCAGGCCTGTGGGGTAACGAAAGCAATATAAGCCTTCACTGTAATACCACAATGGTCAAAAAGGGTATATGTGGGATGGAGGTAAGTAGTACACCTAATTGTTAAATTAATCCGCAACCCAATGATGAGTAAACCATGATATAAAAGTGATGTGAAGGGTGGAGGTAAAGGGTCTCTTGACCTGTAGCCACACAAAAAGCAATAAGTAATGTTAATAAGACATGCAATATAGAGGGATGGTCAGTATGTAAAGGTTAAGTGATCTCGGTACCCCATGATAGTCTTAAAGGGTCATGAAGGGATGACGGTATAGACTCTAAAGACATTTATATCAAATTTCGCAGTAATTACACCACTTAGCTTGGACCGTTCGATCTTCAAAAATTAAGGCCACATATTCAAACTCAAAATAAATGTAGATTATGAAATATTTTGCACAATTTGAAATTAATGGTAAAGTGATTGAACTCAAAAGTAAATATACTTAGAATTTGACACCTTTTTTTAATAATTCACAAAAGCTCAGTGTGCCAAAGACAAAGGAATTCAAGGAGGAATACTCTACAACTACTATTTCATCAGGTAAGTGCACAAGTTCCCTTCATATCAAGTGTATAATTGTTTGATTCATTGAATTCTACAAATAGAAGTTTTCAAGTAAAATGAATATTTACACGATGCCACCCAAAAAGAGTGAACCTAAAAGTAAGAGAGAGGAACCTATTTCACCCAAAACAAAGAAGATACCTTTATAATAGTCCATATTAGATGTGTTGGCCAAGTCAGTGGATAAGTGATACAAAAAAGTGTTCAGAGATGAAGCTATCCCCATCTCAGGTTGGAACCTATTTTGGTAATTTAATGATAAGAGAGAGGCTAAGATCCTAGTTACAAACCCTTGGATCCTAGATTTAGCCAGATTAGTGGTCCTTGTTGGCAACACAAGGGTAGACAACTAAGAGGGGGTGAATCAATTGTCTAATAATTTCAAACTTATTAAACTTATTAACCTTTATTCTCAAATTTGATTAGTAACAGTGAAATCATGAATCGAAAACACATCATAAAAACACATAACACCAAGATTTTTATGTGGAAACCCTGTTAGGGGAAAAACCATGGTGGAGGTTAATCCACAAGTTATACCCTATTAAGAGTATAAGAAGAATCTATGAGGAATGCACATGCATTCAGGCACACTGCCTAGAGCTCACTTCTCAAAGGAAGACTCACTATCTTACATAAATTATTTAGATTAAATCCATCTAAAGAATTTGAATTGATAAATTAGCATCTACTAATGCCTAAGTATAGTTCTGGTTAAGCACATGAACACTTCTTTACTTTCTTTCACTCTTATTCACACTCTACTCTGCCTTCGAGTGATCTGAACCTTTTTTCCACATAGCACTTGCACACTTCACATACTTCTCCAATGAATAAACAATCACTTATATATATCCACAACAAGAAATTTCTTTGCTTTTATGTCAGCTTCAACATAATAATAGAATGAATACAAACTGTCAGCCCAAAACAATAAAAATTATCAATGCGTATCAACCAAGGTTGACCACAACATAGTAGAGACCTAAAACAGTGTCCTCAAACACAAAAAACCTTCAAATATTCTTCCTTGAAGATCCACAACACGCTTCAAACACCTTGTCAACCATGAACATGAAAAGAATGAACACGCAAGATAAAATCTTGGATTGTGATCACAATGATCAATGCAAATGTGCAACATAGATAGAATATTATCTAGAAATTCCCATGAACACCTCGGGAACATACACAACAACTTAGATTACAAGAATCACATTATCTTCTTTAGAGAACACCATTTCTAGTAATAGAATAGTTATCAGAACACATAAACTTATAACTTGCTCAAATCTTCAAGTGCACCTTTGAAACTTTCAAAGTAGAAACTAGATAGGCTTGAGAAAAAACCCTTTAATCCACAACATCTAGTTATCAACATACTAAAATTTCTACCATAGTGATCTTCACTGCTTCACAGACAACCTATAACATATTTTATTACAATTTTCTCAATATCCTTGACCTATATAGTCATAAAGACATTAATGCTAATAGTGTTGACATCAATGACAACCACATATCAGAAATACAACCACAAAATCCAACAATCTCTCCCTTTGGCATTGATGGCAACACATGATCTGAATAACACACCATCAACACAATTGACTCTTCTTCCAACAATCTTCCCTTTACACATTTCTCTTCTCCCCCTTAGTTCTCCAAGATTTTATCACATTACTCTTCTCCTCCTTTAACATCAATGCAAAAGGTACACAAGCTTTGTACCACATATCTGAATCATCTAACTACTCCTCCTGAGTAGTAGCCACCACAACATCAATCTGAATCAAGATATGACTGTGAATGCATTGACTGATGCAAAGGCTATGCATCCTAGTTCTAATTAGGAGGGGTAATCACCCCTAACTTCCCTTTGAGATACTCAAAATTATCCTTAGATAAAGGCTTAGTAAAGATGTCTACAATATGCTCCTTAGTAGGCACATACTCAAGTCTGACTTCCTTATCACTCACTTGATCTCTCAAAAAGTGGTACTTGATAGATATATGCTTGGTCTTTGAATGCAGCACCACATTCCTAGAAATTTTTATAGCACTTGAGTTATCATGGAATATGGCAATAGGTTCATCATACACAACTTTGATATCTTTTAGTATCTATTTCATCCACAATACTTGAGTACAATTGTTAGTAGGAACAATATATTCTACCTCTGCAGTAGACAAGGAAACGACATTCTACTTCTTACTTAACCATGAAATCAACTTCTTTCCCAAGAAAAATGTGCCACCAGTAGTAATTTTCCTGTCATTCACATCTCCTACCCAATTAGCATCAGTAAAGGAACTTAAAGTAAGATCATCATGTTTAGGATACCATAGGCCAAAATCAACTATTCCCTTCAACTATCTAGAAATTCTCTTTATAGTAGTCACATGAGATTCCTTAGGATCGGCTTGAAATCTAGCAACAATGCATACAAAATTCATGATATTAGGTCTAGTTTGAGTCAAATAAAAAAATCCACCAACCATTGATTTGTATCTAGTCTGATTTTCCTTCATAGAATCATCATCTTATGTCAACTTACATCTGGTCACCATGGGTGTACTGACTGGTTTTGAATCTTCCATAGCAAACTTCTTTAGCAGTTCTCTCACATACTTGGATTGAGATATAAGGATACCTTTATCTACCTGAGTAATTTTTCAATCCCAAAAAGAATTTCAACTCTCCAATCATTGACATCTCAAACCATATCTCCCTAATCAGTCAATTGAAATCCATCAGGTTGCTCAATATACACCTCTTCTTCTAATTCACCATTTAGAAATGTTGTATTGACATCCATCTGATAAAATTTATAGTTTTTGTATGCAACATAAGTAAGAAACAATCTCAAAACTTAAATTCTAGCAACAGGAGAAAAAGTTTCTTCAAAGTCAATTCCTTCCATCTAAGAGTGTCCTTTACACACCAATCCTGCTTTGTTTTTGATAACTTCACCTTGTTCATTCAACTTGTTTCTAAAACCCCATTTAGTTCTAATTAAATTTTTGTCTTTAGTTCTAGAAACAAGAATCCATGTATTATTCTTCTCAATTTTTTGTAGTTCTTCTTTCATTGCTTCAATCCAATGTTCATCTTTGCATGCTTCATTGACATTACTTGGCTCAACCTTTGAAATTAAATAGTATTCTTCTACAATTCTTCTCCTAGTCTAGACACCTTTTTTCTTATTTCCTATAATCTTATTTTTTGAATGATTTAATCTCACATACCTTGGAGTCTTAGAGTGTTCTTGAATTTTAGGCTCTTGTGGTCTCTCTTGTATACTTTCACTAGTATCTTCTTCTTCTTGATCTTCTTGATTCACCAGAATGATCTGAACATGATTTGAAGTTTGAATCTTGTTAATATTGTCATTCTAATCATCAGAATCATATCCACAGGTTCTGGAGGGTCTAGCAATGTCTTCATCAACCTTAACATTTTCACTTTCAACCATTTTCTTCAATCTCTTGTTGTATCACCGGTAGGCCTTGCTCTTAGTAGAATAACCAAGAAAGATTCCTTCATCACTTCTAGAATCAAACTTTCCTATATCTTCATCTCTCCTAATATAGCATTTACTCTCAAATATTTTGAAATATCTAATAGTAGGCTTATGACCAAACCATAGCTCAAAAGGAGTCTTACCAGTATTACATTTGATTTGTACTAGATTGAGGATATAAACAACAATACTCACAACTTCTCTCTAATGGATATGAAAGACATTTCTTTCCAACATCATAGTTCTAGCAGCATCTTGAACTGTCATGTTCTTCCTTTCCACAACTCCATTGTATTGAGGGGTCCACGGTGTAGATAATTGTCTCTTTATCCCATGTTCTTCACAAAAATAATTAAACTCATCGAAAGTAAATTCACCACCTCTATCTAATCTTAGACACTTAATCTTCAGACCTGTCTCAGTCTCAACCATAGCCTTAAAGATCTTGAACTTTTCTAGAGCTTCATATTTTTCCCTTAAGAAAGTAACCCACATCATCCTAACGTAATAATCAATAAGCAACATGAAGTACCTGTAACCTTTTAGACTTCTTATTCTAGCAAGACCACACAAGTCAGTATGCACACACTCCAACAATTCATTTGAACAATTTTGTTTGCTATGAAATGAAATTCTATTTTGTTTTCCTAGCTAACATTCCTTGCATAAGGTATTAGTAGGCTTCACCAACTTAGGAAGATCTCTCACAGTCTATGAGGAACTTATCTTGATAATATTGTCAAAGTTTACATGACACATTCTTCTATGTCATAACCAACTTTTAGCAATCAAATAAATTTTACTACCAACATTTAGATGAAACATGTTACCTTTTGTTTTAGTACCTGAAGCAACCACATTTCTAGAACTTCCTAGTATGCTACACTTTCCATATTTGAATTGAAGATTATATCCCTTATCAAACATTTGTCTAACTCTCAGAATATTATGCTTCAAACCTTGAACATAAAGAACATCATCAGTATTATGCTTACCATCAAAAGAAATGCATCCTCTACCATGGATTATACGACCATTGTTATCACCAATTCTTACAACACCACCATCATACTTGTCCAGGTTTACAAATTTACTCTTATCACCTGTCATGTGATGTGAACAACCACTGTCAATTACCCATTCATCTTTTTCTTCAACTCGAGTAGCTAGAGCTTTCTCCACATTTGTACAACTAGTAGATTTAGTAGAAACAAAATTATTTTCCTTGATAGAAATAAACAAAAAATCATCTTCACTTGCATTCCCTTTGTCAAATTCATCATCTTTCACACCTTCATCAGCAACATAATAATACTTCTTTTTCAGATTTAGGCTTTTAAGGTCTTGGCTTAGGAACTCTTTCTCGACACCTTGATGCAAAATGACCTATCTTGTTTCAAGGAAAAAATTTAATAAGAAACTTTCCTTTATACTTACTTTCTCCTCTAGCTTCCCTTTTGACAACAAGTGCTTCAAGCTCATTCAGTTCTTTTTCTTCTTCTTCAATCTATCTCATTTATTCCTCATATCTTAATACATTTCTAGAAGAGCTTTCACCTGGATCATATCTTTTCTTGTCTCTCCCAAAAGTAGTAGCTTTAAATGTAGATTCTGTCTTAGGAAGGATATCACCAAATTCAGTCAACTCAAAATCAATAAGTTTACCAACCAACATATCTCTGGTTATATTCAAGTCATAGTTCAGAGCTCCTCAATTCTGCAACTTTGATTTTGTATGCATCAAGAAAGGATCTAAGCACTTTAGCAACAATCTCTGATTCATCCACTTGTCCACCAACACATTTGATACCACACACAAGTTCATTCACTCTTTGCATGAAAGTAGCAATATTCTTATCATTACCCATCTTCAACAGTTCATACTTTCCTTTTAGACAATGTAGCTTAGCCATCTTCACATTAGCATCACCTTCATATAAAGTTTCCAAATTTTTCCAGATCTCATAAGCAGTTGTTAGATCCATACAGTTTTTCATCTCAAGATCAATCAAACCACTCAATAATGCTTCCTTAGCCTTGATGTTATATTCAACATCCCTAATCTTAGTAGTAGTAGTAGGACCATTCAAAGGAATAACATACCTATTGCATGTAATGTTCCAATAGGATTCACCAATGTATCTCAGGTGACACTCCATTCGAGTCTTCCATAGAGAATAATTTGTTCCATCAAATCTTAGACTATCCTTCTTGTATGTCGCCATCCTGGATCACCTCAAGCTATTAAAATTCTTATAAGGAACTTGTTCTGATACTAATTGTTGGCAACACAAGGGCAAAAAACTAAGAGGGGGGGGGGTGAATCTGTTGTCTCATAATTTCACTTACTAAAATTATTAACATTTATTCTTAGATATGATTAGTAATAGTGAAAGCATGAATCAACAACACATCAAAAACACACATAACACCAAGATTTTTGTGTGGAAATCTTGTTAGGGGAAAAACCGTGGTGGAGGTTAATCCACAAGTTATACCCTGTTAAAAGTATAAGAAGAATATATGAGGAATGCACATTCATTAATGCACACTTTATAAAGCTCAATACTCAAAGGAAAACTCACTGTCTTACAAAAAATATTTAGATTAAATCCATCTGAAAAAATTGAACTGAGAAAGTAGCATCTACTAATGCTTGAGTACAGTTCTGGTTAAGCACATGAACATTTCTTTACTTTCTTTCACTCTTCTTCATACTTTTATTTTCCTTCGAATGATATGAAACTTTTTCATGCATATCACTCACACACTTCACATATACACACTTCACATACTTCTCCAATGAAGAAAAAATAACTTATATATATCCGCAACCAGAAATTGCATTTCTTTTATGTCGACTTCAACACAATTATAGAATGAATGCAAACTCTCAGCTCGAAACAATAAACATTATCAATCTGTATCAACCAAGGTCAGACACAACATAGTAGAGACCTAAAAAAATTTCCTTGAACACAAAACACCTTCAAATATTCTTCCTCGAAGATCCACAACACACTTCAAACACCTTGTCGACCATGAACATGAAAAAAATGAACACACAAGAGAAAATATCAAATCACGAGCACAATGATCAATGTGGACATGAAGCATAGATAGAATATGATCTAGAAATGTCCATGAACACCTCAAGAACATATGCAACAAATCAGATTACTATAATCACATTATCTTCTTCCATGAACACCGTTTGCAGTAACAAAATAAATGTCAAAACACAAACTTATAACTTGCTCAAATATTCATGCGCACCTCTCAAACTTTCAGAGTATAAACTAGATAGGCTTGAGAAAAAACTCTTTAATCCAAAACATCTATTTATCAAAATACTAAACTTTCTACCATACTGATTTTCACTACTTCACAGACAACCTGTAACATATTTTATTACAATTTTTTCAATATCCTCGACATATAGAGTCTTAAAGACATTAATGCTAATAGTATTGACATCAATGACAACCACATATCAGAAATACAACCACAACATCCAAAAGTCCCAAATGTCTTTTAGATGTATAGTTTATTAGAGTGTTGGCACAACATTACCATCTTGTCACCAAAACTATGAGAATGCCAGACAGCTCACCACTAGTGGTGTTGACAAAATCTGCAATTATAGAATGTTTCATATTAAAAAAGTATGCTCTTAGTAAGGTTGACCTATAAAAATTTGAAGAAGACTATAAAAAACTTAGGAAGACTTATAGGAGTGATTAGATTCCCTTGTATATGAAAAAGGGTGCAAACAATAGAAGAATACCTATCTCCCCTTCTTGCAATGAAACATTTTTTGTGGATAATTTTTATGTGTAATTTAAAGGACTTATTTTTCCTTATGTCAACTACTTGGGATATACTCCCAGGAAAAAATATGAGTCAACCTCATGATGATGGAAATGAGAATATAAAACACTAAGGTTAACATTGAGTTTACCTTTTCTTCAATAATCGAGAAGGGGTTACACAAGGGGTTCTTACAAGTAAGAGAGAATAAGACCCCTATTACCTTTAGATTATATTATTTGTTATGTCACTTCATCTTATATCAAAACAAAGATAAATGGACCTAGATAATCAACTTAGGAGTGGTTGATCAATAGGGTAATAGGCTGCCCATGCAACATTGGTGTTACATCTGGGATACCGGATGTAAAACTAGTGACTATGTA
Source organism: Sequoiadendron giganteum (assembly GCA_007115665.2). Classification (NCBI taxonomy): domain Eukaryota; kingdom Viridiplantae; phylum Streptophyta; class Pinopsida; order Cupressales; family Cupressaceae; genus Sequoiadendron; species Sequoiadendron giganteum. Next base: position 702,115,903 of record CM021100.1, on the reverse strand, counting down.
GTCTTTCATGATGAATTTATAGTAAGAGTTATGACTACTCTTCATTATGTGTCACCAAGATTACATATGGAAATTAGAGAATTATTAAGATCCTTATCATTGAATCCAAATCAAGGGAACACACACAACTTTGGAGATTGGTTATTTTTACCCGACCATACAATTATCAAAATTTATGGATGCCCACAAGCTCCACATATTTTTCCTAATTTTTTTCCTCTTTGAATAGCCTTTTTAGATTTTATGTGGCAAATATTGTGGATGGAGAAAGAGGTCATGAAGAGAAAAAAAAGGAAACATTCTTGGTTGACCTATGTGTGGAGAATTGTCTATTGGATCTGATACCCTCGAGGAATTGCAAGAGTATTTGAAAGGAAGAATTTTTTAAAAATCTAAAATGGAAAGGGTCTTTGACCTAGAGGGACAAATGATTTTTTTGAGATAGATAATTCTTTCCAAAGTAGGGATTACAGATGAATTTGACGATGTAATAAGAAATTATGTCACACCTTAGGAAGTATTCTAGAGAAAGAGAAAATGGGAGATCTTAATGAGGTTGGAAGAAGAAAAGAAGAAAAATGATATTGATTTTTTGGGATTATATGTGGAAGAGGTAAAACCTCTTAAAAAAAATGATTTAATGATCAAAATTTTGAAAGGATATATGGCAAGTCAACAATGGAATCTGAAGGGCGGTCCCCAAAGCTAGCTAGGTTGCCAATTAAGAATCCAGGTGGAGTTGTAATTTTAGATCCCCTCAAGATATTACCTTAGTACAATGTGTTTCATCAAACTCACCTCCAAAATAACCAGAGCCCAAAATGAAAAAGGTATAGGATAAAACCCTCCTTGTATCATATGAGATGTCTAAAGAGGTAGGGGATATAGAAGAGGTGTCTAGTATATTAAGGCATCTAAATGATGACATTGAGGTTGACCAACCACTCCTTGAGCTTAAAACTGAGGCTCAAAACCTTGAAGCTAGAGTGGATGTACATATGCAGGGTGAGAAGGAAATACATTAGGAGGAGAGGGTGATTTTTTCTCTCATATTTATAGAAGATAATGAGTTTCTTAAAAATCTAGAATTCAAAAACTTTTGGATCAAAATAAAAATGCAGAAGTTTGAAGAGAGAATTCAGATTAACAAGATGGGAATGGATGAATCCCAACATGATCATATCGTTGTCAAATTTTTTAATGAACTTAGAATAAATGAAATTAATATCAGCCCACAAGAGGCAAGAATGATGGTATTGAAAAGTAAGATATTAATTATCCCTAGGATGGAGTTAAGGAAAATTGTACCATAGCATATTTTCTCAATAAATTGATTATTTATTCTTCAATTGATCTAAAAATTGTAATGTGGCATCATTTTATATATCTCAAAAAACCCACAAAAAATCAAGAACCAATTCTTAAATATGTGGGAGATATGTGTTTTCCAAAAAAAAAAGGTAGAAACCCTAATTGTGGAATAAATCACACAATTCTATTCAAATTCTTTTGGCATTTGGAATGTATATTCTTGAAAATGTCCTTAATTTTTTTTTTAAATGAGACAAAAATTCACCAAAATCTAGAATATATGGGTTTCACAAAATGACCTCCAAAATTAAAAAAATACCTTGTCATAACAGTGCCAAGATCATGCTCTAATACCACTTGTAATGAAACAACTTGCACAATAATAATATAATATGAAATATGCTGAAAAATACTTGATAATAATATGCTACTTCAAGGGGGAAACCTCCTAATCCAATTTGAGGGGGATACCTCCAATATCCTTCAATAAGAACTCAACACTCAACATGATGATAAAATAAGACTCACAACCTCCTATATTATATACCTATTTATGCCTAGGATATCACCCTAGACAACTTAGATAACCCTATATAAGCCCTAGGCTGACCTAAATAACTAAATTAGAATATAATAATGATAATATTAATTAATTAGGATTTAAGGTAGCCACAAACCAAATACTCATAACTCAATACATACTATAGGGGTAAGGGCATAACATGTTCTTGCTTGATCAAGTGAGGAACTAAGAAGATTCCATGTTGGTTGTTCAATTCAACTTAGAAGAAGGGATGAGTAGTATAGGATATAATATTAAGATTGAAACATTGGCCTTTTGGGCTAAACAAAAGAATACACAAAAACCCAAGCTGGTAGATATTATACAGGACATGAGAGGAGCTACTTGTTGATGGTGTTTTTATGCACTTCTCAACACAGGTAATGCATAGGTGCATCACCTCTCTTGAAAGACAATCTTCCACAATCAAATTGCAGAACACTATCCCAAGGTCTCTCGGATGTTAGGTCTTGACAGTGCTTGGAATATCTCTGCTGATTTATGTGATTTGCTGGAATCACAAGGTGGACTTATGGATGAGTCACAAATTGGGAAAGTTGGATCAGCAAATGGAGTTTTAAGATGGGAGAGTTGTTGTGCGTTTGCTGAAAGTTCAAACAGTAGTCTTGAACTCCATTTTATCATTGGATTTAGCTTTATAATGTGCAATGAACCTTGCCTAAGGTTACTTATTAAAAAAAATAAAAAATGGTAGGGAAGAGAAAAGGTTCTTGGATCTTAAACTATGAATGAACAATGATCATGGAGTCTGCTACAATAGACAAACTCCCTAAAATAGGTTTTGCTTAGCCAAGAGGATCCTATAGTTACACAAAACCAGTGCAATCTTCTAAGGACTGCAGATTTTTTGTTTGCATACACACATTATGAACATGCAAGTGAGCTAAGTTGCAACAATCCAATAAAGAAGCCTAGGCTAACTTTGCACAATAGCTTGTCATCAACAAGTGCCAAAAGTATGGGCTGGAAATTCATCAAATATTGAAACAACAATAACCATTACCACTTTCATTCAAGAAACTACAACTAAAACTAACTTGGAAGGTAGAACCATGCACAAATAATGAGAAGACTCAAAAGTAACACCCATAGATCATGCAATGCTACTTTCTATTGCTGCAGAATATTTTTACAACAGCTCTCCAACCCTTACAAATGAGGGGAAGACCCCTATTTATAGTTTTCCAAAGCCCAAATGAATGGCTATGATTGAGTTACATTATGTGGCCTAGATTCAATTACATTAGGGCTTCACCTACCCCACAATATTCAGCAATTTAAAATACATCTGTTGTCCTTTTTCTATTTTATCTTGTAGTGGCCAGTCACTATAGCAATTTTGTCTTCTAGCTAATTTCCCTTTTACTGTAGCTCAAACTATCGAAAAGCTTCCTTCTTCCTAATGGAATTTCAGCATTCCTCATTGGATCAAATGGTTCTGTCGATGGACCCATGGTAGGCTTCTTGAAACCGGAAATGAGAGGCCGGAATGTTGTTTTGAAAATGGCTGGCAGAGCATGGAACTCTAGATGGTATCTCCCAGCTATAAATTTGAAATTTGAAAGGTTAGAGGAGGATAAGATCCAATTTTACCATCTGGGTTGAAGTCCGTTTTCAAATCAAAGGAGCGCTTGGACGTTCCGGAGATGAGAGCCCGAAATATTATTCTGGAAATGTTATTTTGATAACGGCTGACAAAGCATGGAACTCCAGATGGTATCTCTCATCTACAAATTTGAAATTTGAAAGGTCAAGGGAGGATAAGATCCAATTTTACCATCTGGGTCGAAGTCCGTTTTCAAATCAGAGGAGCACTTGGATGTTCCGAAGATGAGAGCCCAGAATGTTGTTCTAGAAATGTTGTTTTGAAAATGGCTGATGGAGCATGGAACTCCGAATGGTATCTTCCAGCTGAAATTTTGAAATTTGAAAGGTCAAGGAAGAATAAGATCCAATTTTACCATCTGGGTCGAAGTTCATTTTCAAATCGAAGGAGCACTTGGATGTTCTAGAGATGAGAGCCCGAAATGTTGTTTTGAAAACGGTTGATGGAGCATGGAACTCCGAATGGTATCTCCTGGCTGTAAATTTGAAATTTGTAAGGTCGGGGGAGGATAAGATCCAATTTTACCATCTGGTTTGAAGTCCGTTTTCAAATCAGAGGAGCGCTTAGACGTTCCAGATATGAGAGCCGGAATGTTGTTCTGGAAATGTTGTTTCAAAAATGGCTGATGGAGCATGGAACTTTGGATGGTATCTACTGGATGGAAATTTAAAATTTGAAAGGTCAAGGAAGGATAAGATCCAATTTTACCATCTAGGTCGAAGTCCATTTTCAAATCAGAGGTGTGTTTTGATGTTTTGGAGATGTGAGCCCGGAATGTTGTTCTGGAAATGTTGTTTTGAAAACGGCTGATAGAGAATGGAATGTCAGATGGTATTTCTCGGCCAAAAATTTGAAATTTGAAAATTTAGGGGAGGATAACATCCAATTTTACTATCTAGGTTGAAGTCTGTTTTCAAATCGAAGGTGTGCTTGGACGTTTTAGAGACAAGAGGTCGAAATGCCCTTCTGGAAATTTTGTTTTGAAAATGGCTGACAGAGCATGGAACTCTGGATGGTATCTACTGGCTGCAAATTTGAAATTCGAAAGGTCATGGGAAGATAAGATCCAATTTTACCATTTGGGTCGAAGTCCATTTTCAAATCGGAGGAGCGCTTGGATGTTTTGGAGACAAGAGGCCAGAATGTCATTCTGGAAATGTTGTTTTGAAAACGACAAACAAAGCATGGAACTGCAGATGGTATCTCCCAGCTATAATTTTCAAATTTGAAAGGTCCAAGGAGGATAAGATTCAATTTTACCATCTGGGTCAAAGTCCATTTTTAGATTCGAGGAGCGCTTGGATGTTCTAGAGACAAGAGGCCAGAATGCCGTTCTAGAAATGTTGGTTTGAAAACGACTGACAGAGCATGGAACTCCGAATGGTATCTCCTGGCTGAAAATTTGAAATTTGAAAATTCAAGGGAGGATAGGATCCAATTTTACCATCTGGGTTGAAGTCCATTTTCAAATTGGATGTGCACTTGGATGTTTCGAAGATAAGAGGTCGGAATGTCATTCTGGAAATGTTGTTTTGGAATTTTTAAAACTTCCTAAAACTTAATGAAACCTTGGAAGTTCACTTAGGCACCACAAAAACATCCCAAATCCATTGGAAATCTATCCCCAAAGACAAAAAAATGAAGGAAAGAGCGAATCAAGCGAGCGGGGGGGCAGAGCCCGAAAAACCCAAGACTTAGCCATTTTTAAAATTTAGGGGTGAAATATGGTCAGCCAAAAATGATAATTTGAAGGGCATGTTGACCAAATAGGACACCAAAAAAGGGGCACACAAAATGAGATGGGAGCAAAGCAGCCCGCGGAGAGCGAAAATGAGGGTCCCTGCCTATGGTGGGGCATGTGTGCAAAATATGCACAAGAAATGGTGACTCGCTCAGGGAAATGCTCTAGAGCATTTTGATGACAAACTGGAATCACGAACCCAGAATCTCTGGTTTAAACCTTCATGCTAGGGAAAAGAAGCTAGATGCTCAACCAAAGGATGAAAACCACTAGTTAACCCAACCTTCAGTATGGTGAAAATCCAAGTGTGTGCAATTGCGTTAATTCCCATCCTTCAGTTGCTGCAAGAAACCAAGCTCCATTAAGTTAAGCTACGTAGTTTATTCTAACTCTAAAAATATTCGGGACATTGCCTCACTGCCAATCAGGCATCCATAGCCCTGATGATGTTGTCATTGTGATTCTCCTGAACATTGCTCTACTACCAGCTGGGCATCCATAGCCCTGGTAGAGTTGCTCGTATACCCCTAAAAAGCTGAATTTCTCTTCTTTTGATTTTCAATAATTTTCTTTCTTTCTTTTGTTTCTTTTCTCTTTTTAGTTCTTTTATTCAACCCATAAGCAATGAAGCTCATGCTCAGGGCTGAGAATCACAATGGCGCTGGAGCAAAATTTTAGATTTTTCACCTAACTAGACTTCATAAAGCACCTACAGTGACCGTCAGATCCTTAAAATTTATGAGAGATATAATATTCTAGAATACTTCAGAATCAGACCGACCAACGACTTATCCACTTTGAATCAAACATCTAGATCACTTGATACTAACAGAAGATGCTCACCATCCACTCTGAAAACTTGATTAGATTAGAGTTTGACAAAGAAATACATAGAACAACCCCAAGTGATAAGAATGATTGTTGTGTGCACAGATGCACCCAGCCAAAAGCAAAGGGACCCCAAGAAAAGCAGCAACAAAGCGAGAGCAAACAAAAGCAAACAAGAGAAAACAAAAAGAAAACACCAAAACCAATCAAAGCGAGGCAATGAAAGAAAACAACAAAGAAACTTTGAAGAAACTACTCTAAAGCAAGAAACCTACAATAGACAAACTAACCTAACAAAGCAGGAAAAAAAGAGTATTTACAGGAAACCTACACTACTCAAAATGATTTATGAACAAAGATATTTACAAAGAACTATGTTTGGGTAAGGTGAGCTAACACTCATGCCCATCGGATTTTGCAATGCGTGCACAAGCAGATTGGCAATCATTATAGTTCTATACCATGCGGATTTATTCTTACATTCAGAGGGAATAAATTCAATATGGAAGAATTCAAATTCTACAACAACATCACTAAGAATCAATAATTGAGGAGGCTCATTAAACCCATGATTAATCCATAAACATGCTCATTTTTTCTCATTCCCATAATCAAAATGATAAGTGCAGCTATGAAAATTAACAGGAGCAAGGAAGGATAGAACCTGGATTTCACCACATGGAGGTGGCAACATTTGACAATTGAGAGCGAGCACCACATCGTCAATCTTTACATCAGCAACCTCAGGCAGGCATGGTGGAGGGTGCAACATCTCAGGAATCAAGTCTGCATAAGGTAAGGAGAACAGGGCAACAAACACTTCTTCCATGTCTTGCATGGGATCAGTAATCCCCCTTGGCAGTTCTTCAAAAAAAATTACTTCATCTCATTGATCTTCTGCAAACTGAGCATCCACATGATTGCTGTCCTCAAAAGGAAACATGTTGTCCCACTTCCTATCCCAAGTGTCAAACTTATCTTCATGATGCTCAATATCATGGAATGATGACATGTACGAATCTATCCTATTTCAGCCATCTAAATATGAAGGAGGATCAGCAACAATCATGGAGGAAGGACTTCGAGTTGCATCTTGTATTCAACTGGGTGCTTCATCTCTATTGGAATCTATGTTAGCACCCTGGTGCAGGAGCACCAAGTTGCTTTCAAGCCTCCATGAGGCCATTTGTAAATAGTTGGTCTATTTTATGTATTGGTTCTTATAATAAGGTTTATCAAGCCATTTTATAGGTGTTTGAGTCTTAGGAAGTAATATTTGAAGTCATTTGTCAAATAATGTTTAAAGTTGTTATATATTGTAAAAATTGTAAAAGTTGCTCAAGAAAATTGTCAAGCAACTTGTCAAAAGTGTCATTAAAGTTTTTTGTAAACAAACTAACTAAAAGGTGGTTTAAAATAGTTGGTTTTGGTTGTAAATTTATAAGTACACCCTCCAAAACTCGAATTGGAGAGGTTGGAGAGGTTGGAGATATTATTTTTGGAGTTTGATGAATGGCAACCTCAAGTTTGGTGTGCATTTTATGATTTCTACATTGTTTTCAGGTTGAAGTTGTGATTTGTACGAACTAGTATGGCTTCAAATAATGGATTATCATATATTTATGTAAAGGTATATGTTTCTAGTTTCCAATTATTTTTGTCTCATTGAATTTCATTGAGTTTTGTGGAAGTTATGACTATTTTGGTGAGGGCAGGTTTGAACACTGCCTAGGGTTTGCAGTTTTGGGAAAAATGCAATAACTTTATTTTCCACTGTTGGATCTTCATAAAAATTGGAAGGAAGGTCTGAAATTATGTGATTTGGAGTCTCACCAAATGGATTGGCTTCATTATTTGTTTTATTGAAGTTATTAATGACTGTTTGTTGCATTGAATTATGGGTTGTTGTGAGAATGATTACACTATGATCTAGAATGCACTTAATCATTGTTTGAGATGAATAATTTCATGAAAGTTTTCAAGTAAATGGAATGTTGAGTTGTGAATCCTCTTTGCTCTGCATCACACCCCCATCTTTATCTTCTTCTCTTTGTTGTTCATGCATCTCATCATGTCATTCACTCGTTTCCCCTTGTTCACTACCACTATAAATGGAGAAGGAACCCCTCTCCCAATCCAAAAACTCTAGTGCATCACCATTTAGAGGTTCAAGGAGTATGTCTCCATCGCTACCATCTTTTGGGATGTGCTCTTCCTCAGCATGAGCATACCTCCGTAGTACAAATCCCAATGGAAAGAAATCATCAATTGATGTTACCTCATCAAGGGGGCCAAAATTTACTATGTGATTTTCCTCCAAAGACTCACCATAAATCCTATCATCCATGGTACTCAAATGCTCTTGAAGAGGGACAAATTATTGATGACTGGTGGACAACATTCCTGTTTAATCTACTACATCGCTTGAAAGCTCGAGAGTGTATTGCTATCCTTCTTCTATTACTATCCCAACATCCTCTTGAGGACTACCCCCAGCTGAGTCATTACTTGGCTAGGGCTCTTGGTCCTCACATTCTATTCATGAAGCAACTGCAGGAAGTGGTGTGCTTGGTTTCCTTTCTTGTTCTCTAACTTGTTGGACAACTTCTTGGCATAGCTCACATGTGAACTCCAAGTGTGATGAATCATGGAGCATGCACCAATTTGGTAGCAGAAATACCTCCAAATCCACCTAACATTTTAGCTCAGACCAATCCTTTGCTAGCGTTGACACTAGCTCATTATATATATCCATGATTGGGTTCTCATCGTCGTTTCAAATGAAAATCTGGTAGTGAAAAATTATAACCTGTAGTTGTTACCACTCCTCCAAGTCTACATTTTTAGGTGCTTGGTCACCATCATTGACAAATGAGAGGTCTTCCAGTCTAATTTCAGTTATTCCTTCCTCATTTTTTGTTGTCCCAAGGCTATCAACCTCTTCCTCTTGTTGATTTTCAAACATATTCATTGGTTGCCCTAGCATGCACTGCTGCAAAATTGATTGACTCATCCTCAACTGCTAATGGCTCCTCTTCCTAAGTGGAGGACTACCCTTTACTAATGAATGAGATGATTTTAAACTCCATTCCTAGTGAACCTTCACCAAATCTTTCTGCTGTCCCAAGGAAATCAGCTTCTTCCTCTTGATTTTCAGCTTCAGTGTTTGTTGTCCCAACACTAGTTTGTGGCGGATTTCCTAGTTTATCTTGAAGGTGCTATTGTATAGATGTTGATAGCTTTTCTACCATATGGGATGACTCATTCTCTTTGACAGTTGGCTGCTCCAACTTATTCAAATAGCCTTTGAATTGGGTGATGATGCTTGCACACGATGAACAAGTAAATTCAGAATGTGGTGCATTATGAAATCTGCACCAGCTTGATATCAGTACTTCCTCCAATCTTGGTCCATCTTTGCTGCCCAAACATTCTTGGATCAAATCTTCAAATGCCTTGGCTTCCATGGTTGTCAATTCTTCCTTTGGGTTTGCAAGGGCTAAAGGATGATATATTTCCCAAAAGGGAATCTCTCCTTGCAAGACTCTTTCAATTCTTCTCAAGAAGGTTAAACACTCCAATTCACTGTGCCTACAAGTGAAATGGATCCTACACTTATCTACCAATAAAAATTGCTGCTATGGAATTCTCAATCTTTTATTTAAACCCGCATGTAGCTGAGTGATGTTGATTTGCACGTGATGCTCCATTTCGACTCAGCTTCTTTTTGCCTTCAAATTTTTTTGATTTTATGTTTTAGCATTAAAAGAGATCTCTCTATCTCAGATTTCTTCTTTGAAAGTGCTCTTATTGATTTCCACATTTCATCTTTGAAGCCTCAACATGGTTGCCCTCCTTCTAGCGCCAGTTCTATTGATGGTGTTTTTATGCACTTCTCAACATAGGTAATGCATCGGTGCATCACCTCTCTTGAAAGACAATCTTCCATAATCAAATTGCAAAACACTATCCTGAGGTCTCTTAGATGTTAGGTCTTGAAAGTAATTGGAATATCTCAGTTGATTTATGTGATTTTTTGGAATCACAAGGTGGACTTACGAATGAGTCACAAAGTGGGAAAGTTGGATTAGCAAATCGATTTTTAAGATGGGAAAGTTGTTGTACATTTTCTGGAGGTTCAAACAATAGTCTTGAACTCTATTTTATCATTGGATTTAGCTTTATAATATGCAATGAACCTTGCCTAAGGTTACTTATTTAAATAAAAAAAAAAGGGCAGGGAAGAGAAAAGGTTCCTAGATCTAAAACTACGAATGAACAGTGATCATGGAGGCTGCTACAATAGACAAACTCCCTAAATTGGGTTTTGCTTGGCCAAGAGGATCCTACAGTTACACAAAACCAGTACAATCTTTGAAGGACTACAGATTTTCAGTTTGCATACACACATCATGAACATGCAAGTGAACTAAGTTGCAGCAATCAAATAAAGAAGCCCAGGCTAACTTTGTACAACAACTTGTCATAAACAAGTTCCAAAAGTATGGGCTAGAAATTCATCAAATATTAAAATAGAAATCACCATTACCACTTCCATTCAAGAAACTACAACTAAAACTAACTTGGAAGGTAGAACTATGCACAGATAATGAGCAAACTCAAAAGTAAAACCCATAAATCATGCAATGCTACTTTCTATTGCTGCAGAATGTTTTTACAGCAGCTCTCCAACCCTTACAAATGAGGGGAAGACCCCTATTTATAGTTTTCCAAAGCCCAAATGAATGGCTATGATTGAGTTGCATTGTGTGGCTTAGATTAAATTACATTAGGGCTTCACCTACCCCACAATATTCAGCAATTTAAAATACATTTGTTGCCCTTTCCATATTTTTTCTTATAGTGGCCATTCACTGTAGCAGTTTTTTCTTCTAACTGATTTTCCTTTTACTATAGCTGAAATTGCCTGAAATTTGCCTTCTTCTTGATGGAATTTCAGCATTCCTCATTGGATCAAATGGTTCTGTCAACGCACCCATGGTAGGCTTCCTGAAACCATAAATGAGAGGCCGAAATGTTGTTTTAGGAATGCTGTTTTGAAAATGACTAACAAAGCATGGAACTCTGGATGGTATCTCTCGGCTACAAGTTTGAAATTTGAAAGTTCAAGGTAGGATAAGATCCAAATTTTACAATCTGGGTCAAAGTCTATTTTCAAATTGGAGGAGCGCTTGGACGTTCTAGAGATGAGAGCTCGAAATGTTATTTTAAAAATGGCTGATAGAGCATGGAACTCTGGATGATATCTCCTGGGTGAAAATTTAAAATTTGAAAGGTCAAGGGAGGATAAGATCCAATTTTACCATCTGGGTCAAAGTTTGTTTTCAAATCGAAGGAGCGCTTGGATGTTTCAGAGATGAGAGCCCGAAAAGCTGTTTTGGAAATGTTGTTTTGAAAATGGTTGATAGAGCATGGAACTTCGGATGGTATCACCCAAATGCAAATTTGAAATTTGAAAGGTCATGGGAGGATAAGATCCAATTTTACCATCTAGGTCAAAGTTCATCTTCAAATCGGAGAAGCGCTTGGACGTTCCAGAGGTGAGAGCCTGAAAAGTTGTTCTGGAAATGTTGTTTTGAAAATGGCTGACAGAGCATGGAACTCCAGATGGTATCTCATGGCTGAAAATTTGAAATTTGAAAGGTCAAGGGAGGATAAGATCCAATTTAACCAGCTGGTTCAAAGTTCGTATTCAAATCGGAGGAGCGCTTGGACATTCCAGAGATGAGAGCCCGAAATGTTGTTCTAGAAATGTTGTTTTGAAAATGGCTGATGGAGCATGGAACTCTGGATGGTATCTCCCGGCTGAAAATTTGAAATTTGAAAGGTCAAGGGACGATAAGATCCAATTTTACCATCTGGGTCGAAGTTCATTTTCAAATCAGAGGTGCGCTTGGATGTTCGAGAGACATGAGCTCGGAATGCTGTTCTGGAAATGTTGTTTTGAAAATGGCTGATAGAGCATGGAACTCTGGATGGTATCTCCCAGCTGCAAATTTGAAATTTGAAAATTTAGGGAAGGATAAGATCCAATTTTACTATATGGGTTGAAGTCTATTTTCAAATCGGTGGTGCGCTTAGACGTTCTGGAGACAAGAGGCTGGAAAGCCATTCTAGAAATGCTGGTTTGAAAATGACTAATAGAGCATGGAACTCCAGATGGTATCTCCTAGCTAAAAATTTGAAATTTGAAAGTTCAAGGTAGGATAAGATCCAATTTTATCATCTAATTCGAAGTCCGTTTTCAAATCGGAGGAGCGCTTGGATGTTCCGGAGACAAGAGGCCGGAATGTCATTCTGGAAATGCTAATTTGAAAACGGCAAACAGAGCATGGAACTTCGGATGGTATCTCCCAGCTCTAATTTTGGAATTTGAAAGGTACAAGGAGGATAAGATCCAATTGTACCATTTGGGTCAAAGTTCGTTTTCAAATCGAAGGAGCACTTGGACGTTCTAGAGACAAGAGGCCAGAATGTCGTTTTGGAAATGTTGTTTTGAAAATGGTTGATAGAGCATGGAACTCCAGATGGTATCTCCCGGCTGAAATTTTGTAATTTGAAAATTCAAGGGAGGATAAGATCCAATTTTACCATCTGGGTCGAAGTCCATTTTCAAATCGGAGTTGCGTTTGAACATTCCAGAGACAAGAGGCCGAAATGTCGTTCTGGAAATGCTGCTGCAAAAATGTTGTTTTTGGAATTTTCAAAACTTCCTGAAACTTAATGAAACCTTGGTAGGTCACTTAGGCACTACAAAAACATCCCAAATCCATAGGAAATCTATCCCCAAAGACAAAAAATGAAGGAAAGAGCGAATTGAGCGAGTGGGGTGGCGAAGCCCGAAAAACCCAAGACTTAGCCATTTTTAAAATTTAGGGGTGAAATATGGTCAGCCAAAAATGATACTTTGAAGGGCATGTTAACCAAATAGGACACTAAAAAAGGGGCATGCAAAATGAGATGGGAGCAAAGTAGCCCATCAGGAGTGAAAAAGAGGGTCCTTGCCTACGATGGGGTGTGTGTGCAAAATGTGCACAACACTACTATGGTAAAGACACTTAAGGACACCTTAGCATTGGAGGTTGCTACCATGACCATGCACTTAGATATATTCACCCAAGTTGTGGTCAAAGGTTTATAGCTTAGACTAGAAGAATATGAAAAGGCACAGACTAACATGAATGATGAGGTGAACAAGTTATTCCTAGAAAATGTACAATTAAAATTGAAGGGAGAAAATCATTCTTAGAGCACATATATGATAGTTTACCAAACCACCATAGTTCAAAATATTGGCATAGATATAGTCTCCAATGATTAGATAAATGCATTAAAATAAGAAATTGAGAGTTTGAAGAAACTCAATGAAGAGACCAAAGAAGGGGTGAAAAGACAAAATTTTAATACATTGGAGAAGGTCTTGGAGCATAGAGTCAAGATAATTATGGATAAGATAGAGAATGTATATGAATTCTATGTTTCCCTCTCTCAAGAACTTGAGCAAATGAAGGCTCATATACCAATATTAGACCCCTTGTTTAAAAATTGGTTGTCCATCCATCACACCCCGATGACATTGTGCAAAGTCTTATAAAGAAGTGTGGATGCTCCTACATCCTTAAAACCTATAGAAAAAATGATAAAAATGGTCATATATGAGTTTCAATACATATTTGGGGAGAATAACAAGATAACAAAAAATATTGAGGCATTCCATACACTCAAATAGTGGTGTGTGCCAAGGATACTAGGGGATGATGATCACTTTAAGTACTTGAATGGCTAGAAAATTGAATTCAATGAAATGGTTCCAAATTCTATTGTTCACTTGCATAAGGGTCATGAGATAAATTTCCATAGTTTCAACTTAACTCTAGATGGGATGATTGCACTAGATTTAGGATATTATAAATTCATCATAGAAGTTGGGGGACTACTAGAAAACATATGGAGAAATCACTTGGCTAATATGCCACAAATCTAGGGATGCAGATGGCCTAATGACTATACAATGTTCCGATGGGATTAGACATAATTTTATCCCTTAGAATAATGGGCCTTGTATTAGATATAGCGAAGTACCAAGCCTTGGGAACATCATCAAGGAGAGAGGACCTTTCCATATCAGATGATCATGGGTGCCTAATGATTATTAATAGACTTTAGGTGTACTACTAGTGCTCTGAGCTTCAATTTTTAAAAGTTGTTTTATGTTTTCTCTCATTAATTGTATTTTTGTAATTATGAAGAAATAGAAAGATAACTAATACTTTTAGTTTATACAAATGAAAGAGTAATTGAAGGGTTTTTTTGAAATTTAATGGTTTGAAGCTTGTCGCTTCCCTCATTCATCTATAATAGGGAAATCAAGACTAAGTTAAGAAAGGGGGTAGAGAGGATAGTTGGGAAAAAAGAGAATTTTGGTAAATATTATAAAATATTTTTGAAGCAAATCAATGGAAATGAAGCTATAGTTTTGTGGTAAAATTCTGGTTTTAGTTGGTTGCTGAAATTATAGCATATAATTATGTGTTTGTCTCCAGTTTATCTTTGTTTGTTATTCAATTCAAGTGTATCGAGTATATATTTGGTTTGTCAAAACACATTCATGTTTTGTGTGGTTCATTTAACTGGTTTCTTCAAGGATTAAATTCTTTTAAATAAATCACAGTAACCTAGAAAGTATTTGGATCAATAAGAAGATTCTTATAATTACTTCATTACATGTTTATGAAAGTCATGAAAATATAATTTCCAAACAACTAGAGTTATAACCAAAAGGAGGACACACATCATTCCATATTTTGAGTCCATTGCCCAAAAAGAAGAAGGCACTAATCATTTTAAAACAATATTTCATAAAATCTCATTTATACATTCTAATTTTCTATTGTAGGAGTATGAGTACTGGTTAGTTCTATATTTTTACTATCTATTTCAAATCGTCATGCCATTATGAAATAGATTGAGAGAAGATGATTTAATTAAAAAAATTATGATCATACGAGGATGATTTAATTGAAAAGATTATGAGGATGGTTTAATCAAAAAAATTATTGATCACATAAACTTTTCAAATTTGTGAAAGGTTTTAATCTGCTTGATCATCACCAATTAGTCTCAGAGAACAAGCATTCTTTGGTGAATAAGGTTACACTCACCTAGGCATAACAAAATTTTCTATTGTAGGAGTAGGAGTACCAGTTAGCTCTATATTTTTACTATCTATTTCAAATCCTCATGCCATTATGAAATATATTGAGAGAAGATGATTTAATTGAAAAACTTATGATCATATGAGCATGATTTAATTGAAAAGATTATGAGGATGATTTAATCAAAAAAATTATTGATCACATAAACTCTTCAAATTTGTGAAAGGTTTTAATCTGCTTGATCATCACCAATTAGTCTCAGAGAACAAGTTTTCTTTGGTGAATAAAGGTACACTCACCTAGGAATAACAAAGCTTAAAGATCAGGGAATCGTAACCATCTTGGTTAGTTTCGTTCATTGACTAGATCACTTGTTAGTCTTAATCATAAAGCTTGGAATAATTTTAGGGTTTAACAATCTCCAGATTTGGGAACCAACAAGAGGAACATGCAAGATGAAATTGATTTAATAAATAAAATTTTATTTATTAATATACCATGTGGAGTGAACTTAGGGGAATTGAATAATAAAATTAGTTATTTAATTTGGGAGATGGAAGTGGATTAATTAAATAATTAAGGATAACTATTAAATTAAATTATAAGAATAAGTAATGTTAGAGACCTAATTAAATACTTAATGTTTATTTAATTAGTTAGGAGGAATAAGGTTAAATTAGTGATGTCATAGTGAATTAATTAAACAATTCAAGATTATTTAATTAATAGAGGAAAATAGGGTTAAATGATATAAATGATATTAAAAGGGGATTAATGATGCTAATGATGCAAAATGCAATAATGATAATGAAATTTATACCAATGATGGAAAAATGTGATTCGGGGTGTGTGATATGTGTTAAGCCATTTTTACATGTGTACAATGGGTTCCACAAGGCTAACATGTTATTCTATGCTAGGTATCTTATAAAACACATGGATCCACTAGCAAGAAAGTTGTATTATGTTAGGTGGCCATGTTAAAAAGGTACTCAAGTTCATGAATCAACAAGCTAGATTATTCCAAATCCACGGTCTGTCTTAAAAATCACACCTTAGGGAGCACACAAAGCTCAATGTCACAGGGGATGAAAAATCACCTCAGGAGGTATAAATTTTTTAACATCATAGGGGATGAACCACAAGCTATCTCAAGGCTTGTACAAATTTTAACATCATAGGGGACTAACAAAAATCACCTCAAGGGGTGCACAAAATTTAACATCGCAAGGGACAAATATCACAAAGCTATTCCTCAAGGGGCATTATAAATAACACCACCACAAAGGGTGCATCATAATATATCAAGGGGAACTGCTAAACACATGGGAGGTCACACCTTAGAGAGTATCACACATGACATCACCACTAAGAGAGGACCAATCACATAATGAAGGATCACAATTTTAGGGGACAATAATCATATTACTACTACAAAAGGGAACATAATATGGCATGAAAAGTCACACTTTTAGGGGATATCAAGACTAATACCACCACAAAGGAGACACTAGCATATATTGAGGATTTCACACCTTGGTGAGAATTCATGTGATATTATTATTAATGAGGTTGCACTTTCAAGGAGATGTATGATATCATCATTATAAAGGGACCATTTATTATCCAATAGTTGTATTATGCAGGGTAATATACCCCCCTTAAAATGTTAGTGTACTTGTTACACTAATATTTTAAGGAGATAATTAGGGGATCCCTTGTACCAAGGAATGCACCTAACACAAAGATAACTAACCCTTTCCCTCTAAGTGTATGGATAAAGGTGATCCTAGATGAATGATAGCACCTTTCTCTTTATGTAATGAAATATGATTGCATAAAATTTAAGCTTATGCTCCCATGCATGGTAATGAATATCATGTGATACTAAAATTACCAAATAGAAAGGAGAAAATTAAAAGTTATTTAATATATTACCTTATCAAATTTATCTTTGTAAGGATCTAAATCTTCTATTTTTTTCTTTAAAGTACAAAATTTATCAGTAGCATATCGAAAACATCTATGATATTCGCAAAAAATGCATTTTATTCTTTTTTTGTACATCTTGTCTCTCTTGCATAGGTGATAATTTAATGAATATTAATTATAAAAGTGTACATAAAGTGAATTCAATTTGAGAAAATAGATGGGGAGTCAGTAATAAGACTTTTCTAATAGGACCATGATTTTTGTGTTGTTTGGATGATGGAGTAAATGTTTTATGTAAAAGTAGAGGACCTTAAAAAACTATGCCTTTTGTATCTTCAAATGGTATTTTTCTAAAATATTGTGGATTTCATGTTCATTATTTATATCACATCCTTGTTTTGTTAGGGTCCTAAAGCCTTGGCCATAACATCATTCCAAGCTAACAGGTGCATTAGAAAGTTTTGTTTCAAAGGAAAGAGGATCACTAAGTGGTGTCTAGGGTCATTGTGATTATTATAAATGGGTATTTGCATATGCAAAGGTTGAGGTAAGAATTTGTACATCACTTTCTCTATTTGATGTGGAAAACATGCCAAGTGATGGTATGGTAGGTGTTGTTGATTGTTGATATGGATGAATAGGCCACACTATTGAAGGATAAATGATCACATTATTTTCAAGGTTAAGAAATTTACTTTTATGAATTTATTCATGATTGCTTCATCTTGCCTCAATATTTCTTGATTAAGGAGATGTACATTGAAATATGAAAGAATATGAGTTTAATCATTTGAAGTGGGGTCATTTCCAAACACACAACATGAAACATCCACCAAATATTTCAAATAATATAACATTTTACCAAATAATTCAACCATTATTACAATGAGATGTATGCACTAGAGTTTAGATTGTTATAACATAGTGAACAAAAAAGTGAAAGTAGATTTGGATAGAATATCCTAAGAGGGTTCTACCAAAAAATTCTTAGAAAAAATAGCCTAGTCTGGGGGCACAAGGACACCCTAGACTAGCAAACTATTTTACAAATTTCAAAGTTTTAATGTGTGTAATAATGTTTGCATGTTCTATTCTATGATAGTGCATGTTTGATAGTGAATAAATTTCCATAATTTTATTGATTTGTGATTGAAAAATGCAAATGCAAGTATACAAGAATTTTTCAAAATTTTCAAGCAACAAAATGAGATTCTAAATATAATTTTTAGATCTAAAGTACAATAATTTACTAATCCTAATATGCAAAATCTAGAAATGAAAACCTTGATGCCTATTTGTAGTTAAAACAATGAAATTTTTCACCTTTTGACTGTATGCAAAATGCCTAAATGAATGTATTGAACACTTTCATATTTGATTTCATATTTAAATGACCTGATTCAGATTTTTAAATACAAGATAGATGTAGATCTAACCTATGATGACTGAAATTAACCCTATTTTAACTTTGAATGCAATATGGTATACAATTTTTTATTTTTTCTAGTACTTTGTAATGAAATGATGAATGCCTAAATTTGATGAATGCAAAAAAATGCAAGATTAAGCTCAGATCTAAGATGATATGGTTCAAATTTTAGAAGGTATCTAATATAAAATTAGTCAGGTTCACCAAAATGTTAAAGTGGAAAGGGTGATCCTAGATCTACTCACTAGAATCAATGCCTTTTCCAAATGGATGGTTGTTTGATGATGTGGGGTTGCTTAACACTGGGGGAATTTAGATCTACCAAAGGTTATGATTGATTGACAATCAACCAATATTCCCTTGGATCTAAATTTTGATGGTAGGTGGGATGGAATTAGATTCTTGATGTAATTCAATGATGTAACTAGCTAAAGTATGAAAATGAAGTGTTTTGGGATGAATTATGACAAACTAAAAACACATAGATCAATTTGGAATCTACAAATGAACAAAGAAGACACTAATGCATCCATGATTAAAGTTTGAGCCAAATATAAGTGGTCTAGGGTGCAAGGATGTTCTAGACTAGGGTCTTAAAACCTAAATTTTATTTCATAAGCCTAAGGTCTCTGGTATGTAGCCTCTATCTTTTGGATTTGGTTGTCAGATCTTTTTTTGTTACTGAGATAATGTTGTTTTTGTATCTTGTCAACTTGTAGGGTTAAGATGCATGAATGAGGAAATTGTCTTCAATATTCCTCCACTTCATTTCAGATCTATAACTTGCATACAAAAATGGAGAGGAAGGGTTATGCCATATAGGTTCTTGCCTTAGTCAAAACATATGTTGGTACTCCTACCTCCATAATGGAAAATTTTATGATAAAGAGAGTGTATCCTTTTGAGGGATAAAGGATAAATAATAAACATGTAGTCAATTACCAATTTGTTGTAATTCACCACTTAGATCTAATCTCTTTGATGAATTTAAGTCATGCTCATCACCTTCAAGGATCAATTGAAACTTGAATTTATTTATATGATGACCTACAAGTGTTAGTATTTGAAAAGCATATTTAAAAACATAAACAATCTCACATAAATCTTGACATGATGCTTGAATGATTAAATACTGCAATAATTCTCCACATTAAACCCTTATTAAAATTCAGATCCACTTTCATTCATTAAAACCTTAAATCTGTTATGATGAATTAGCATGAGAAACAAATAACAAAAACTAAAACAACTTAATTTCGAAAACCCAAGAAGGGAAAAACCATGGTGAGGATTAGATAACAATATAAGTAATATCAACACTAAATACAATAGGGCTCACTTCCCAAAGAAGAAAGGCTCACTACTAGAATAGAAAACAAGATTGAGAAGTAATGTTATAGAGAGAAGAAGATCTCAATGCAAAAAATAATCCACCACAATGACTTCAACACCTTTGTAGTTTGATTAAATAATTTTAGCCTCCTTTTTCTCACTACATCCATGAAACTAACACTTGGAAGCTTGTACTATACTTCTCTTAATTTTTCACTCTAACACACTGCACTTAACATAATTTACATCTCACCCATCTATCTTAACCTCCTTCCACAACTCAACTCATACTTATAACTTCCTCAACCTTGAAACCCTCTCGAAGGTCGACTATGCACCTCAAATGTGCAAATTCTAATTAGGCCGACAATAAAACACTTTTGTGGTAGATAGAAGTGAATTCATATGACATAAAAACTTAATTGGGACCCAAATAAACAACACCACTCAACCACATGCTACCACAAACAATATTTATCCTTCACATGTAGTGTAAACACCAGGTCAGTCATTACCTATGCAAACACCATTAAAATTTTAAGTACACACTTCCTCAATACCAAGGATGATTTTCCAACCACACACCATGCTCAAAAATGATCTAGAATATTCCTCAACCACCCTAAAATCCAATAAACTCCTTCACAATAATTTCCACCTAAAGAATACACACACCCAATACACTTAGACAACTCTTTCATACATTGTTACTTAAAAAAAAATTGAAGCACAAAACCCCAAACGCTCTTGATGAGGGTAAAATACTAACACCATCAAGAAACCTTTAGAATCATAAGACCTAAAACATAACTATAGAGAAACATAGAGTAAATACATTTCTCCTAGACACCTCTACAATACACAGTTCATAGACTAGTGAACACAACTTATTTTGTACAATAATACAACATACCAAATCTTAAATATAACACCTCTAAACATGTCTCACCAATATATCCAAATCACATAGGTAGATCTTGAACCTAGAAGAAATTCAGAAAAAACCAAAACACAACTTTGTCACCCACAACACCACTGCAACACATTGTTTCCTCTTTTTTTCAAAATTTTCAAAAGCACTTGGAAACCAGGCACCAGAGATACATCCTCATCATCTTCAACACTTCTAAAACCATAGACATAAGATTATAAAATAAAAACTAAAGGTTGACATGAGTAGCTTTACTAATGACAACATAATGCAACTAATCAAAGCATCAACTGCTCATACTCTTGCAATAATCTCAATAGACATTAATGACAACACAAAATTGTTGAAATCAATGACAATACTAACTGCTCATACTTGCAACAATATACCCCTTTGTCATTGACGGAAACACATGATGTGAAAAATCGTCAAAGAAATAACAACTTTGTACCATACCAATTTCCTTTTCTCTCTTCTCCCCCTTTGTAGCTTGTCTTCTTTACTCATTTCTCTCTTTCTGAATGACTTATGAATTTATCTCCCCCTTATCGCTTATTATTTTTCACATGTTTTTCTCTCCCCCTTTGAAATCAATGGTAAAGAACATAATATTTATATTGTTTGGTCTCTTCCTTTGACATCAAACAACTTGATTAACATTGCTCTATAATAGCTTTATTGTTTTGAATAATCTCCCTTAGGATCACACACAAACCTACACCACATCAACAACCACTTCACAATACAAAACACACTCTTCTAACTGTAATAGTCAACAATGCCACTACTTACTCCCCTTGAGAGGTAGCCACCAACATCAACCCAGAAAAATAATTAATCTTGAGATCCATTGGACTGATGCATCTCATTATGCATCTAGTTCAAAGAATGAGGGGAAATAACCCCCAAATTTTCCCAAAGATGCTCAAAAGTATCCTTAGGAAGAGCCTTAGTGAATATATCAGCAATCTGATCCTTTGTAGGCACATGTTCAAGCTTTAATTCATTCTCCACAACATTCTCTCTTAGAAAGTGATATCTGATTGAAATGTGGTTTGTCCTTGAATGCATCACTAGATTATTTGAAATATTGATTGCACTTGTATTTTCACAAAATATAAAAATAGACTCATCATACACTACTCTAATATCCTTCACTATTTTCCTCATCCACAATACTTGTGTACAACAAGATGCTACTATAATGTGCTTAGCCTCTGAAAAATATATTGTACTTACTTAGCCATTATACCAATCTACATCCAAGAAAAAATGCACCACCACTTGTACTTTTTTTGTAATCAACACAACTATCCCAATATGAATTTGTATAAGCACTCAAAGTGAAATTAGTATCCTTTGGATACCATAAGCCACGATCTAGAGTTCCTTTTAAGTATTTGAATATCCTCTTTACTGCTGCAACATGTGACTCTCTAGGATTATCTTGAAATCTAGCCACAAGACAAAGCATGCATGATATCTGGTCTAGTAGTAGTTAGATATAGTAGTCTACCAATAATTTATCTATACTTTCTCCAATCAACCTTAGGGGATTCATCATTCTTGCTTAGTTTGTAACCAGTAACCATAGGAGTGCATAACGGTTTGGAATTTTCCATTCCAAACTTATTCAAAACCTCTTTGACATACTTTGATTGTGAAATGAATATACCTTTATGTTTTTGATTGATATGTAGCCCAAGGAATAATTTAATCTCCCCAAAAATAGACATCTCAAACTCTTTCTACATCTCTTCCACAAAATTATTGCACGTAGCTTCATTTCCTGCAAAAATTATGTTATCAACATACACAACCACAATCAAGATTTGAAATTTTTCAACCTTAAAGTAAAGATTACTATCTACGATTCCTTTATTGAATCCTTGCAATATCAAATAATTATCCAACCTTGAATACCAATGTCTAGGAGCTTGCTTCAATCCATAAAATTCCTTCTTCAATATGAAGACCATGTTAGGTTAATCTTCTAACTGAAATCCTTCTAGTTGATCCATGTATAATTCTTCTAATTATCCATTCAGGAAAATAGACTTCACATCCATCTGATGAAGTTTGAAATCCTTATGTTTTGCAAAATCCAAAAACATCTTGATAGCCTCTATTCTTACCACCAAGGAAAATTTCTCCTGAAAATATTTTCCTTCATCTTGTGAATAGCCCTTACACATAAGCCTTGCTTTGTTCCTTACCACTTCTCCATTCTCATTCAATTTGTGTCTGAACACCCATTTAGATCCAATTATGTTTTTGTTTGCAGATCTTGGGACAAGTTCCCTAGTTTGATTCTTCTCAATCTACAATAGTTCTTCTTCCATAGCCTTTATCCAATGTTCATCTTTGCATTGCCTCAATCACTGCTTTAGGTTCAACTTTAGAGAGTAAACACAGATTTACCTCTTCTTCGGCAACTTTCCTTCTTGTCAATACACCTTTACTCTTGTCTCCAATGATCTATTATTCAAAATTATTTCTCAGCACATACATAAGGGTTCTAGGTGTCTCTTTTGAATCTTCTTCCTCTTCAATTTGCACTTCCTTTTCCTTAGCCTTTTATTTTTCTTTGCAATCAGGTTCATCTGATTCATATCCATCTATCATCACAAGGCTCTGAAAATATTCATCAACCTTAACACTTGCACTCTAAAAAATATTTCTAAGTCTTTTGTTGGAGCACTAGTAGGAGTTTCTTTTAGTAGAATATCCAAGGAATATTCCTTCATCTGACCTTGCATCAAAATTTTCCAAATTTTCTTCATCTCTTTTGATATAACACTTGTTTCCCAGCACTCTAAAGTAAAAAAAAATAGGTATCCTTGCATACCACAACTCATAGGGAGTCTTTGTTTTGTTTTCTTTTGTTTGAACTTTGTTAAGTATGTAAATAATAGTATGAACTATTTATCTCCAATACACTTCTGGTATGCTAGCTTCTTTCATCATAGTCCTTGCAGCTTCATAAAAAAATTGTTTTTCCTTTTAACCACTCTATTTTACTGAGGAGTCCTAGGGGCAAACAAGTGCCTCTTTATACCATGATTCTCACAAAACATGTTAAATTCATTGGAGGTGAACTCTCCAACTCTATGAGACCTCAAACACTTGATCTTCATATCCATTTCATTCTCAACCATAACTTTAAATTTTGCAAACCTATCTAGGGCTTCAAATTTTTCTTTAAGAAATGTACCCCATGTTATTCTTGAATAATCATTAATAAAGAGCATGAAATACATGTCACCTTGAAGACTTCCTGTTCTTGTAGGACCAAAAATATTTGTATGCACCAATTCAAGTAATTTGGTGGAAGATTTTTCTTTTCCTTTGAAACTTCCTCTTGTTTGCTTTCCAATCTGACAATCCTTGTAGACAACATTGATAAGATTTGTAATCTTTGTTAGATCTCTCATTGCTTTAACTAAAATAATTCTTACCAAATAATAAAAATTAGTGTGACACATCCTCTTATGCCATAGCCAAATTTAATTAATACGAGTCATGAAACAATGACCATTAGAACCCTTAAGATGATAAAAATTTCCATCTATCCTTCTTTTTTGATCTCACATCCATCATCCTAAAATATAATATTGTATCCTTTGCTACACGTTTTTCCAACACTCAAGAGGTTATTCCTTAAACCTTTAACATAGTAAAAATATTTAGTATTATTCTTTCTATCAAAATTGATTGAACCTATTCCATATATCTTAGCACCTAAATCATCACCAAATCTAACAAGTCATCCATCATAATTTTTAAGTTTGAAAAACTTACTCTTGTCTCTGGTCATATGGTTTGAGAAACAACTATCAATGATCCAATAATTCTTATCCTATATAGTTTGAAAAGTAGATACCAAGGTCCCTTTAGTTTTATCCTTTCTCTATAAAGGGAATTCCTTCAAAAATCTTTCAGAGTTAGTAGAAATAGATTCATCCTTTAAAGCCATGAACAATCATTCATCATCATAAATACTTGCATCTTCTCTAACATAGTATATTTTCTTAATCATCTTACCTTTTTTCTCTTTGTTTTTGTCATTCACAACTCTTTTTGGACATCTTGAAGCATAATGACCTATCTTTCCACAACTGAAACATTTGAAAGACAAATTACCTCTTTACTTACTAGTACCTCTTCTCATTCTTTTCACAAAGTTAGCTTCCACATCATCAAGATCTTCCTAATCTAGTTCTTCAGTCTTTTCTATTTTTGTAGCCTTAAAAGCAATCCAAACTTTTGCACCATTATTCAAACCAAATTCTCTCATTTCAAATGTAGTTAAAGAACCATATAATTGATCTCTAGAATACTCATCTAGATTTGCAAATTTTTCAATAGTAGAAAATTTATGAATGTAATATTTAGGTAGGGTTATAAGAATTTAATTTACCACTTTTGATTCCTTGACTTTACCTCCAAGATCTCTGATGGAGCTAACCACTTCATATACCCTCTACATGTAGCTTGTAATTTTTTAATCTTCAAACATCCACAAGTTCTCAAATGTGGTCTTTATATTCTACATCTTATCTTTTTTGATCATATCGTCTCCGTCATAAATACTTTCCAACTTATCCCAATTTTCTTTTCTAGTTCTTAGATTCATAACTTTCACCAATTTAT
Organism: Sequoiadendron giganteum; assembly: GCA_007115665.2. NCBI lineage: Eukaryota > Viridiplantae > Streptophyta > Pinopsida > Cupressales > Cupressaceae > Sequoiadendron > Sequoiadendron giganteum. Next base: position 702,090,381 of record CM021100.1, on the reverse strand, counting down.
AAATTGTAAGACTAATCAAGAGAGAATACCTTCATTTACTATTGGTTTCATAGGCTTTGAGTTCAATTTTAGTGCTTGGACCATTTTTAGGCATAGTATATCCATCCTTAAATGATTTTTAAATATCATATCCTAGATATTTCAGAAAGCCTTCCATCCTTGTCTTCTAGAATGCATATTCGGTTCCATCAAACATATGGATTTCCTTCTTCTACACCATCCTAGATCTACTTTAAGCGGTTAATATTTCTTCCAAGGAAAATTACTCCAATACAAACTCTTGAATACATAAGACATCTGAGAGGGGGGTGAATCAATTGTACCTTAAAGATTCAAAAACCTCATTAACATTTAGATCCACTTTCATTCATTAAACCCTTAAATATTTTATGATGAATTAGCATGAAAAAATAAAAAATTATGAAACAACTTAACACCATACACAAGAGAACACCAAATTTACATGGAAAATCCAAGAAGGGAAAAACCAAGGTGAGGATTATCTCACAATATAAGTAATATCAACATCAAATACAATAGGTCTCACTGACCAAAGAAGAAAGGCTCACTACCAGAATAGAAAATATGATAGAGAAGTAATTTTACACAGAGAAAAAGATCTTCATGGAAAAAATAATCCACCATAATAACTTCAACACCTTTGCAGTCTGATTGAAGAATTGTAGCCACCTTCAACTCACTGCATCCAGTAAACTAACACTTGAAAGCTCACACCGCACTTCTCAATTTTCAGCTCTAACACACTACACTTAACATCACTCACATCTCATTTATCTATCTTAAACTCATTCAATATATCAAATCATAATTATACCTTCTTCAACCTTGAAACGCTCTCCAAGGTCGGTTATGCACCTCAAATGTGCAAATTCAAATTAGGCAAGCACCAAAACACTTCTGTGGTAGATAGAAGTGAATTTAGACCACATAAAAACTTAATTGGTACCCACATCAACAACACCACTCAACCACACACTACCATAAATAATATTTATCCTTTGCATGTAGTATAAACACCAGTTTGGTCATTACCCATGTAAACACCATTAAAATTTTAAGTACATGGTTCCTGAATCCCATGGATGACTTGTGAACCATACACCACACTCAAACATGATCTATAATATTCATCAACCACCATAAAATCCAACAAAATCCTTCACAACAACTTCCACCTGAAGAATGCACACAACAAGTACACTCAAACAACTCTATCATACACTGTTACTTAAAAAAATAACTTACAAAGCACAAAACCTCCAAAATTCTTGACTAAGGTAGACTACTAACACCATAAAAACACCTTCAAAATCACAAGAACTGAAACACAACTATGGAGAAACATGAAGCAAATACATTTTTCCCGAACACCTCTACAATACATAGTTCACACATTGATGAACATAACTTATTTTGTATAATGATCTAGAATACAAAACTTTAAATATAACACCTCTAAACACATCTCACCAACATATTTGAATCAAACAAGAAAATATTCAACCTAGAAGAAATGTGGAACAAAACCAAAACACAACTTTGTTACCCAGAACACCACTACAACACATTATTTCCTCTTTTTATCAAATTTTCTCAAAAGAACTTGGAAAAAAAGAACCAAAGACACATCTGCATCATCTTCATCACTTATACAACCATATATATAATCTTATCAAATAAACACTAGAGTTTGACACCAATATCTTTACTAATGAGAACATAATGCAACTAATCAAAACATCAACTGCTCATACTCTTGGAATATTCTCAATAGACATTAATGACAACAAAATTTTTTTAACATCAATGAAAACACCAACCTCTCATACTTGCAACATTTACCAATATATTTTTCCTTCTTTTTCTTGTTCCTTAAAATTGTGAAAATACTATGTATTTATATGCAATTTTTCTAATTTCTCGAAAATTATATCTCGATTGCTTACAATTAGGATTTTAATTTAAAATAATAAATTAAAAATATTTGCATATTTACATTTGGAGCCAAATTAAGATTTCTAGGGCATAGGGCACCCTAGATCGAATCCTTTCTTTTCTAGGGTCCAAAGTGTCAGAGGTAAAATATTAGATGCATATTTTGGTTTTTCATATTTGATTTTCCGATAAATGCTAAAGTGGGCCATGAAATGTATAATTTAGGAAATTAGGTGCATAATTAGGACCAAGCACATAGGAGGGAGGAAAATCTAGTGTGAATCTTTTTAAGGGAGATAATTTGTGATGCTACAAGAAGTAATCAAAGACTTCCCACAACCCACTATTTTCGTAATCTAAAAAAGAAGGGAGAAATAAATTGCATAGGTAGGGTGTAGCTTTAACATAGAATAAAAAGATAAACTCACATAGGCCAAAGTAGAAGAGCTCCACACAAAGCATAGGGTGGAAAATTTGATTGGAGGCCAACTAGAAGAGATTGCTAAAATACAAGAGGAGACTACCACAAATAAAGAAAAAATGGATTCAATATTAGAAGAAGAAAGAAAAAAGAACTAACCAATACCATCTCCCACACAAATCCCACCAATCATACAAGGGGAAGAGGAACAAGAGAATAATATGGAAGAAACAACCACATCAATTTCTCCAATCCAATCAATAAAGGACTTCTTGGCTCAACAAAACAACCTATAGCCAACATCTACTCCTCAAATCATATAATTACCAGTGATAGGCTCCTAGGTGAATCTAGCAAACATATCACCACACAAAAAACTACAACTAGGATATATATTCCATGATAGTGCTAGGGAAGATATACCCAAGAAAATGTGGAAAATGCAAAGAAACTAGGAGAGGTGACACAAATAATTTAGAACTCAATTCCACATATGAAAAGGGACACTTCCCTTCCTCTACCACAACATCTGAAACAACTAGTGGATGGCTTGTAATCAGACCTCAAAGAGAAAAAGGAGAATATAAGGTAAGAAGATCAACAAGAAATTTTGAAGAGGATAAAAGAGGTTACAAAAATGTGTGTGATATCCCACTCCCAATTAGAGAAATAGTTGAATAATATGGAAGGGAGTATAGAAGAAGCTAATGTCCTATACTAGTTTTGTATCCAATGGCCCACCCTCACTAAAACATTAATGAACCAAATATCACATCTAGAGGTTGAGATAGTACAAGTTTCCTCATCATATGACCCATTAAATGATATGGATGGTACAATCAGAGTCCATCTAGAGAGAACACACACTCAAATATAGAAGATATAGGAGCAAAGGGAAAACATAAAGATGCATTTAAAACAACCATGAGAAATAGTCATCATCAAGATAAGACACTTATGCAGAGTATTAGGAGAGGAAGAAACTACATCCCAATAGATTTAGATTCCTCAAAACCTTACAGAGGTAGAAGCTACCCTAATAAGAAAACAATGCTACATCAAAGTACTCTAGAAATCCAAACAAAAATGGGATACTACACTTGTATAGTTAAAGGTAATTTACAAGCACTTTCTCCTAGGTTACTAAACATCATGTCTTGGGGACAAGACATAATTTTGAAAGGGGGGGTAATGTTAGTAGGGTATATGGTAGAGAGTAAGAGCTACCACAACTCACTACAAATGATTTGTGAAGCATCAGGCCTACAAGGAATATATATTAAGGGGTACCCTATAAGGGTCACATCTCTATAAGACACTATGCAGTAATATATGTTTGTAATAGATGATAGAGTAGAATAAGATATGATAAGATGAGATAGGACATGAATAGATAAAGAGACTATATTACATAGTAGAGACTAATACTTTCTAATTTAATGGTTATCTACATATATATACCGAGTTATAAGGATTCAATGGATGTATGTGGCATGAATGATTTATTTTCTTGTTTAAGATATACATAATTAGTTGTTAGATATAGATTGTTGAAAACACAAATATATTGAGAGAGGGGTGAATCAATATATAATTAAATTTTAACTTTATTAATTGAACATTAAAACATCACAAAATATCAGAACTAGAAATAAAAGCAATGCACACAAGATAACACCAGATTTATGTAGAATCCCAAAAGGGAAAAACCATGGTGAGAAAAGATGCTTGGATCTAATACCCAAATCCAACCTCATAAAATAATGAAGTCCTTATAATGATTTTATAGGCACCAACTCACTGGAGACACCAATCGGACAAATTTTTTTATAAGGCACCAACCTAATAGAGACACTTGTCCCCTAATATGAGCACCAACCTCAAAATACATTGAATTAAATATAATAAAACTTATAGAAATTATCTATCAAAATTATCAAAAAATGAATTCACAATTATACTTTGTTATTTTGATGGCTTTGTATGTAAAATATACTCTCCTTCACATAAACCAACTCTACTATGAAAGATAAGACATGAAAACCACAAACAAGTCACATTCCCATGTATAAACACAATTCATTATTGATCCACACACATTCAACAACCCAAATTAATTCACTTAAATTCTAATTTGCATTGATAGATAGTATTGCAATGTCGAATTGTATCAATTTATAAAACCATTGGTGAAGGAGAAGTTGTCCTGTGAAAATACTTCATATCATTACCATGTTGGCCTATGCAATTTCAAATATTCAAGCAAAGAACTAGCTGTTTAGAAAATTTGAATGTGGATCATTGATCTTCCTTTTCATGGGCATGAATAAATAGTATATGTTTAAATTGAGATACCCTACCCTTGGAATATTTCTCAACCAATAGAATACAAGCATTGAAAATTCTTGGACACATGTCACCATCTCACAAATTTGCACATCATTCTCTTTCCTTTCCATGAACACATAATAGATATTGATGTATCATTGAAAATTCATCAGTCTTGGACATGCATCAATATTGCATAATACCACAATTTCACCATTTCTCTAAAGGCTTCAAAATGTGCTAATGTATAAACCCGACACTTGTCATCACATTGCACCATCACAAATTTGACATGGTCCAAAAAGACTAAAATTGTGATTGTGTGCTATTGTGCCATCTATCTAATAGATGTCACCTTGGACATGCATAAACTAGTCATTCCACCACATTTTCACCATTGTTAGAATGGATCCAAAATGCGCTATTATTATGGCCATTGATTTGATGCACTTTTTTGCTAGTTGTTGATCTACTGTACACACATCAACATAATACTTCATTGTAAACTCCATATAATCTAGACATGCCCAAAATATGCTCATGTGAAATTGCAACACCTATCCCATTGATTTCATCCTTTCATTTTGAAAGTATTAACTATAAGCTTAGGGAAAAAATATTTTGAATTAGATCAAACGATAAGTGGGGATGGTAACCAATGATACATAAAGACTTAATTCATAACTTAAGTGACCAAAAACATAAAAAACTAGTCAACGATGAATTAGATCATAAAGTGCATGACTATTAAAAACTCTTAGGGTTTAAGGGAGTTAGAGATAAAACCTTACCAAGAGCGTAGAACACTAACCAATCATGACAACCATTTACCCCTTTTGACATAAATGACAATAATTTGCAACATAAATTCCTATCGCACTTACTCTCTTCTATCACTGTACTCATTGGGATTTAAACTAACTACATAAGGAATACCAAGGTAGAGATCTCTAGACTGTAATTCCTTAAATCCTCTTTTATATTATATGTAGTAGAAGCAACATGCATAGATTACAAATCTATTGTGTTACCATATGTCTATAACATAGTATATGGGCATTATCATCCCCTGTTTATATCCTTTCCTTACTTTATGAGATTATAGAGATATACAAAGCTACATAAACTATGTTGGTGTTTTTTCTAGCTAAGCTTTGAAATTCCCTAAAATATTGTCAACCCTTATATTTGAGAACTACAAAAGCTAGTGGCCAACATAACGAGAAAATATTCTTGATATCCCTACTCCTGCACTTCAGGCTTTGTGGGACCTAGGAGGGTGTTTCCTTATTTGTGTTCATTCTGATTTATTCAAATGGAGAACACTTCTGCACAGATAGGTTCCTATTTTTGGTAAATGAACAATATCGACAAAGACTTGGCTGGTCTTTAGGTAAATAACTATCCATTCACTAGGAATACGGGGGTGTATGAGACTTACCACTCAAAGTTAATCAAATTTTGATAATTATTGTTTACATTCTGAACTTATAGCTAGGTATGCCATAATTCATTAATTGCATGAAATCCTAACAAATAAGCTAGTGCCTCATCAATTGGGTAAATGGAGTCAAATATGACATATTCAATAATACACAAATCATTTAATTATGAAGTAGATGGACTATCTTTGTAATGATTTACACTAAAAAAAATCACAATATCTAGAGCATTACTTCTTACCCAAATCCCATGCAAGTTCTTATAGACCTATAACTCTCTTCAAGTATTTAATTAATTATTTGAGTTAAAACATAGAACAAAGCCATACATTCAATTAAAATATTGAAGATTAATGAAAAGATGCTTGATATTTTCATTCATAATCTGCAATGATTGTACACAAGAGAGTACATACTTTAAATTTTTTAGATTTGTTTCGATATCAATCATTTTCATATAACTATTTAAGAACATTACATATATGACCCCCCAAGACAGTTTACTAGCCACTTCTTCAAGCAATCTACATTATGCTTTCTTTCACACTTGAATTCACCCAAAACTTTCTAAGCTCAATTTTTTTTTTACCCCTTGTGATGAGCCTTGAAATCCATTTTATATACCAAGAGAGCAACAAGCATTAGGCTCATTACAGTTACATTTCAGAAACATTTCATTTCATAACAAAATTTCAATTAAATTTCAAGAATTCCTAGATGATTAGATGTAATCATTCACCAAGTAGGGGAATCAAAATTTTCATACTAGCCACCAAAACTAATCAAAACCATCACAACAATTGCAAAAAATTCATTGAGGCTTTGCTATCCATGTTCACATTGAACCCAAAAAATATCCTAGCATTATCATCATAAAAAAATTTGAAACCAAGACACCATCTCATCATCTAGAACCCAAACTAGCACCAGGACCATGGTACACGTGCCCACTTTGCATCTTCACCATAGTAGGAGGTGAAAAAATCACTCCCTCTTCCTCATCAGTACTCTACTTAACATCAGAATCAACAAATCCACACGGTGCCTTCACCAAAGTTGGTGAAACTACAAGAACCTCTTCATTCACACTAGCCATTTCAATTAAATCCATAAGGTATCGGTCATAATTGGAATAAGTTTTTCTATCATTATCAAGAGATCTATTAGAGACATTGATAAGTGAATTATGCCTCCCCTGATTGCCTCGAACATACCTTATCTTTTCTCTTGATCCTCGTTCAAACTTTGTAGGCTTCTTTTCTTTGACATCCAGCACCTCCTCTACAATTGGAGCTTGGCCTCTCATCCAAGAGCTGCAACAACTGAGATAGGCTCCTTGCATTCTTCCTTCAAGATGGAAGCACCTTTAAGAGTACTATTATCATGCATTGGCACATCATCATGAGACATTTTCACATTAAACTTGGAAGACCTACACAAACATGACAGGGAAGTAGTCAATCTACTCATCTTGCACCAATATTTGAAACTTTCACAAGAGTAATCACTATTCACTATAGAAGCATATAAAGTTTCAAACTCCTAATTTCAATGGTGAAAATGATGAGCCTTCATCTACATTTATTGAGAAAATTGATGATGTCAATCATCAATGCTCCAAGAGAAGCACGAGTGAGTGAGTGATTATTCATTGGCATCTATTTCACAATTATTATTTTCCTAGGTACATAGAAATTTGTGTATCATTCTTCATAATTGCAAGGAAGTATCTCTTCACACAGAAATAGATCAAATTGATATCCTGTGAAGAGAATATGCCATTAATGCTCACTCTTTGCAGAGCCCAAATAACTATCACATGGTCGATTCTATTCTTTGAATGTGAGCCGTTGATTTATTGATGAGGTGGTCCCTTGGATGACTCACATTAAGTAAATGATATTTGAAAACTCCATGATGTCCCATGCCAAGTCCATTGGCCAATGGTGCCCATCCCAATTAGAAGCCATACCAACCACCCACGGGTCCCACCCAGCCTCTTCATGCCACCAATAGAGTCCACATGTTGCCATCGTGCAGACTATGAAACATGTTAGGTAGCAATATTTAAGACCATGTGTAGCACACTTGCTATGGCTGAGATTGAGATTGGGTGGTACGTCAAAGCCATTGATCCACTACTTTAGGATATCGAGCCCGATTGTGGGGATTAGGTCCCACATCTGATGGGAGACACATGGTGCAGTCGCACAAAACACACGACTCTTCAGAAATTCATTTTTTAATTGTTGCATGGTGTGTGCGCTAAGCTAGGAACTCGGTCCTTTTCATCTTACGGGCTATATTTTTTCACATGCAAACACTGTTAGTTATAAAAAGGGGTCTTGGCTACGGTAATGGGCCACGACCTTTTAGGAAAAATAATTTAAAGACTAAGGATTTAAGTCTTTAAAAGGTGAAATATTTTGGCCCAAATTTGGAAGATTAAAATAATGAAAGACACCTGATGACTGACGGGCTTAGGTGTAGGGGCCGGTAAAGATGACGAGCAAGATAACTTAGGTTGCAACTAATACCGACAACCTGGTACAAAAGTTCAATGAAAAAATATTACGTAAGGGTTTAAGACCTAAAAAAAATTGGAACAAGGGTATGAGACCTAAAACCCTAACATAAAATCATCAAGCATAGGAGTGAAAGATCACCATGTTGAGCTTCTCTTTTGCTATTTGTCCTTGATGTCAAAATTGTGTTTTAGATTGGCATCTTGGTGATTGATTATTAGTTGCACTTTTTATATTTAAATGGTTGGCACTCTTGTTTATATTAAGTTTTGGCATACTTGGTTTTGGATTTAGCATTGTGATGATGGTTTGATGGTACTGATCTCTTGACTCTGTGTGTAGATTACAAGGCATCTTGTTTTTAGGATTATGATTTTATGTTCAGGTGGTATAGTTCTAGTTTTACACGTTTTAAATTTTTGAGCTATACTGTGCTAAGGTGATCTCCAGGTTTTCATTTTGTATATTTTTCTATGATCATGATTTCATTTCATATAGCTATTTATATAGCTTTGGCTTACATGCTGATATCTTTTGGCCTCTATTTTGAAAAAGGTTATTTCATGGCATTTTTGTAATGTTGATTGGTGGCATCACTTTGGCTTACCTACATTTGAAATTGACTTAGAAAGAAGTCACATGTGTATCGAGTCCTATAATTGATATTTAATTAGGCCTTAGGGCTGACAACAGGTATGAAGAATTAATTATTTAAAAACCACTATGAAAGTGACATGGCTTTGAATTCTTGGTAATAATAATTGATAAGGTGGTCGGCATTTTTCTTAAGATGTCATGACAAATTTTTGAAGATATAATGGTGTCAGCATTTTCTTTTTTTGATCATTGGACATCGATTAAAGCTAATATTATGATGAAGTTGATCGATGGTTTGTATGCATTCCAGAGGTAATGAGATTGTCGACATACTTGGCATTTGCTTGACCATGGATTTTAGATGCATTATGATGTCTTTACTTATGTATTTAGTCCTTTCGGACTTCAAACATGATTATGTTTTGGCCTGGGGCACTGAATGTCTTGAAGAAAGATTAGGGATTTCCTTATTGAGTTTTTCAATTCTCTAAGGGTGTAAACCCTAGCCACGTAGCCACCATGAAAGAATTTGTAACCGCTGCTAAAAGTTTAATGTCTCCTCTTTGTTGCAAATCTGTCCATTGCTCTTTTGATATCATGTTTGGCGTTTCACTATGTATGGAAGGTTGCTATCAGGTGGGTGTTTTCAAGGATGGAATAAGGCAGGTTGAGACTTGAGAACATATATAATCTACCTGGTATTTGCATAAATCTCTTGCTGCTTGAACAGGTATCATCATTCTTTATTGTGGAAAAATCTTTCAGTTTAAAAAAATTAAGGTAGTTACAATTTTATGTTTCGAAATTAAAAATTCTTGAGTGGTTTCCTACAAGGCATGACAAGATTTTGGTTACCTAATTTGAAATTGATACCCTGACAGAATAACATATCTATTGGGTTCTGCTATGAGGGGTTGTGTTTTTCGGTTGGTGGGTAATCATGCATTTTGTGAAATCTATCCTTATAACCATGGATTCAAAGTAGTAGCTGTTCTTGGTCGCTGGATGCACAATAATGAAGGTTCGGTTACAATTTGTAGTAGTGGTATTCAAGGATATTTTTTATGGTGCATGCATTATATTGATTCTTTTTCAGATAACATTGATGGTGTAGACTCCTTGAGTGGTCAGGGTTCAAAGTCTTCTTTCTCAAATTACACTTTCTTGGTCAGTCTGTTAGAAGCAATCTTTTTTTTGGAATGCTTCTTTGAATCTCTGAATATACATGGCATAAAAAATTCGACAATAGTTTGATATATTGAAAATACCTCATTTGATAAAATATTCACACATGTTTTAGTTGTAAATTTGGTAATTTTTAGTCATATTAGTGAGAAGAAAAAGAGAGTTTAATCACTATTTTTGGAGTGTGAGAAATGATTGAGAAAAAGTGTGAGTGAAACACAACTTTTGTATTGTCTATACTATGAGACATGTTTTTCATTCTGATATTTTAAATCTGAAATATAAGTTCAATAACAAGTTGTCTCAAGATAAGATAATGGCTAGAATTCTGGAGGTTCATTTTTGAATTTTGAGGATTGTAGGTATTGTGTATTGAGAGGCACTTGTGAGAAAAGAGATAAACAAAGAGATCCTCTGTATTATTGTATCTTCTATAAAAGGGTTTGGTGCTCATTGAAATTGGTGTTTCAAAATGAGGGGTTGGTGCTCCTTGAGTTCGTGCTCAAAAATAAGCCTATAAGGCATTCTTAAAAGTGTTTTTTCAAATATAAGCCTAAAAAGGAAGCAGTTTAGGAGTGGTTTTTCTACCCAGGAGGGTTTTCCACTTGGCATATCTTGTGTCACTTTTCTCATCTGTGGTTCCTCTAATTTATTGTGTGAATTATTTATTATGCAATGTTTCGCTTTCATACTTCTCATTTCAGTTATATGTGATTGCATTGAATATATGGATGAGTTAGTCATTGATAAATAAGAGCATAAATTTGTTTTGTTTCAGTATTAGTAAAATTTATCAAATCAATTCATGACACTGATTCACCCCCTCCTCTTAGTGTCTTTTTCACTCCAACAATTGGTATCAGAGCGTAGGGCCTCTAATAGGTCTAAACAACCATGGATTGATTCTAGTCTTGGAGTTTGTTTAAAATGTCTCAAGCTCATGAACGCACATCTATGACTAGAGCTCCATTATTTGATGGAACAGATTATGTATTCTAGAAAATTAGAATGGAGACTCATCTAACTTCTATTGATCTCAATGTGTGAGCATAGTGTTAACTAAGTACATTGTACCAACTACATTGCCCACAACTTCTGATGAAAATAAAATATATGAAGCCAATGTTAGAGCAAAACATGCTCTCTGGTGTGCATTGACTAAAGATGTGTTTTATCAAAGTCATGCATTGCAGTTCTATTAGGGAAAAATGGGTTAAACTTGAAACCATCTATCAAGGAAATGAAAAAGTTAAATAGTCATAATTCCTTACTCTAAAACATCAGTTTAAGGAAATAAAAATGAGGGACGATGAAAAAGTAGTTGATTACTTCTTGAGAGTTGATGAAATTGTCAATGCTAGGAAAGGTCTGGGAGAAGAAGTAAAATAATTCGATGTTGTAACTAAGGTCATTAGAACCTTATCGACTAAATTTGAAGCTAAGGTCTCTACTCTAGAAGAAAAGAAACACTTTGACTAGCTTACCCTAGACAGCCTACAAGGCACTCTGACTACCTATGAAATGAGAATCAATAAAAAAAATTCCTCTACAAAAGAAACTACCTTTAATACTAAATGGAAAGGAAAAGATGAGGTTAGTGAATCAAAATTTTCTGATTCTAAAGAATCCCATTTTGTTAGAAAGCTCAAAAAGGGGTCTAGAAAATATAAGGGAAAACTTCCCTTCAAGTGTTTTAACTATGGAAAAATAAGCCACTTTGTTGCAAAGTGCCCCTATGGTGATCTGAATAGTGACAATGAAAAATCTGAAAAACTTCCTAAGAAAAAGGCCTATAGACCTAAAGAAAAATTCAACTTCAAAAAGAAGATGAGTTTGTTTAGCAAAAATGAAACAGACACTGAATCTGAAGATTCTTTAGATGAAGAAGATGAAAACTTATTCATGGCTGAAATCATTCAACAAGAAGATACTAACAACAATGATGTTGAAGATGGTGAAGTAGATCTAGAAGGTGAACTGAAATGTGCTTTAAAAGAGATTAGAAAACTCAAAAAACAAATGCTCTCTCAAGAACAAAATTCTGCTCAAGCTCTTACTCAAGAGAAAATTTCAAATCAAGATATAGTCTCCTTGAGGACTCAACTTGAAGAAGCCTAGAGAGTTGAGAATTTTATTTGTATTGTTATAGGTCATAAAGATAAAGAAAGTAAAAAACTTGAACATAAAATTGTTGATCTTAGGAAAACTATTGAGAAGTATGAGAGTACTTTAAAACTAAATGACATGCTCAGTAAGAAGAAATTGAACAAGGACAAAACTGGTATTGAGTTTGTGAAGGGTTAAAGTTCAAATGATGGTGCAAAGCAAAATGATGTTGCTGCAAACAAATGCTCTAAATCTAATAATCTTTATTTTGATAAGAATCATGTTCATCCTTTTAGGAATAACATAGCATCATATAATCTCAACCCTTTCTTTTATGGGTACTATTTTTTCTGCATAAGATTTGGCCACAAAGTGAGTTCTTGGAGGTTTATGAATCCTAGAACACCTAGATTTGGTCATAAGCAACACCTTGGTTTTGCTAGATAGATCAAATGCTTTAAATGCAATACCATGGGTCATTCTACTAAACAGTGCAAAGTTGATTTGCAAAATAAACAATAGAAAACCAAAAAGGTTTGGAAACCCAAAAATGTCAAAAACATAGAGAAAACTATGTTAGTTCAAACAACTTTTCATTCCAAGAAAAAGGACTTATGGGTCCTGGACAGTGTTTATTCTAATCACATGACTGGTGATAAAGAAAAATTCATAAATCTTGAAGATTATGTAGGTGGGTATGTGATGTTTGGTGACAATTCTAGTATACAAATCAAAGGTAGAGGTTCACTTCTTCTGAATGAGGACACTCCTATCTACAATGTGTATTATGTAGAAGGTGTAAAGCATAATATTCTAAGTGTCAGTCAAATTTGTGATAGTGGCTATCATTTTTTGTTCACTTCACAGGGATGTGAGATTAAAAATAATCTTGGAAAAACTATTACTACTGGAAGAAGGACTAAGGTAAATGTTTACAATCTTCTTAACACATCTGGTAATGAAAATTATCAAGGTATGTGTTTAATGAGTCAAGTTGAAGAAATTTGATTGTGGCATAAGAGACTAGGTCACATTAACTGTGACAATATGGTTAGGATCAACAAAAACCAAAATGTAAGAGGTCTGCCTGTCTTAAGAAAACCTGAAAATGCAGTTTGTAAAGAATGTCTCAAATGCAAGCAAACAAAGGTGAGATTTAAATCTAAAGAACATTTTTCTACTAGGCCTCTGAAATTTGTTCATATAGATTTGTGTGGTCCTACAAGGACTAAATCTATCAATGATGATAAATATTCCATGTTATTTTTTGATGATTACTCTCGTATGGTATGGGTTACTTTTCTCAAGCATAAATATGAAGCTTTTGAATGTTTTAAAGTCTTTAGAAAAATGGTTGAAAGGGAATTAGATCTAAAATTGAAATGTTTGAGATCTTACAAAGGTGGTGAATTCATTGAATATTGTGAAAAACATGGCATAAAAAGACAATATGTTGCTACCAGAACACCTCAAAAGAATGGGGTTGTTGAGAGAAAGAACATAACTATAAAAGAGATGGCAAGGACTATTTTGGATGAAGAAAAATTGCCAAACATGTACTGGAAATAATTTGTCCATACAAATTTTTACATCTTAAACAAAGGACAAATCAGAGTGAAATCCAATTTCACTCCATATGAACTATGGTATGGTAAATCTGCCTCAATTAAATACTTCAGAATATTTGGTTGTAAGTGTTTTATCAAGACAGATGATGATAATTTAGGAAGCTTTCAATCAAAATATAATGAAGGTATCTTTTTAGGATACTCCACTCATAGAAAAGCCTATAAATGCTTTAATAATATGATGAATAAGATTATTGAATATGTCAATGTCAAATTTGATGAAAATCTACTTTTAGATGTTGAACCTATGCAGGATGATGAGGAAGAAGAATTTAAACTTGAAATAAATTCAAAACACTTTGAAACAAAAAAGTCTGAAGTTGAATCAACAAGTCCTAAACTTGCTGAAAATAGTTCTAAAACTGTTGAAACAAGTCTTAAAAATTGTGTGAAAAAAACCCCTTCAAAATATCTTGCTAGAAACCATCCTAAAGATCTGATTATTGGAGATAAATCTATAGGAGTTCAAACAAGAAGAAGAACTGCTAAATCTGATGAAAAAGCTCATATAACTGAGCATACTACTTTTTGTTTAGTTACTCAGTTTGAGCCAAAGAAATTTGATGAAGCTCTAACTAATGAATGCTGGCTTAATGCAATGTAGGAAGAAATTGATCAAATTGAGAAAAATCATACTTGGGAGTTAGCCCCAAGACCAGATGAAAAAAATGTCATAGGGGGTAAATTGATATTCAGAAATAAACATGATGAAAATGGCCATGTTGTTTACAACAAGGCTAGGTATGTCTGCAAAGGATATGCTCAACAATTAGGTATTGACTTTGGTGAAACCTTTGCACCTGTAGCTAGACTTGAATCTATTAGAATATTCTTGGCTTATTCTATTTTCAATAACTTTACTATATATCAAATGGATGTCAAAACTGCTTTTCTAAATGGTTATTTAGATGAAGAAGTTTATATAGAACAACCTAAAGGGTTTATTTGCAAAAAAAAAGCCTAATCATGTTTACAAGCTGAAAAAGGCTCTATATGGCCTAAAACAAGCTCCTAGAGCTTGGTACTCTAGATTGGATAATCTTTTGATTTCAGAAGGTTTTATTAGAGGAGGTGTACACAACAATCTTTATGTTAAGATTGAAGGTTTTGATATTCTGGTTGGTGAAATCTATGTAGATGATACTATCTTTGGCTGCAACAATACGACTTTGAGTAAAAAATTCTCTTAGATTATGGAATCTAAGTTTGAAATGTCAATGTTGGGAGAATTAAATTTCTTTTTAGGTCTTCAAGTTCCTCAACTTGAAACTGGTATTTTTCTCTCTTAAACAAAGTATGCAAGAGAGATGCTCAAGAAATTTTAAATGGATGAATGTCATCTAGTTAGCACTCCAATGGTTACAAGCTGTAAACTTAGCAAGGTTGATGATTCTCCTAATGTAAATCCATTTGACTATAGGTCAATGATTGGTAGCTTGTTATATCTAACAACTTCTAGACCTGATATAATGTAGGCAATTTGCATGGTTGCAAGATTTCAGTCATCTCCTAAGGAATCTCATATTAATGTTGTTAGAAGGATTCTTAAATATGTTCAGGGTACTCTTGATTATGGTCTTTGGTATCCTAGAAGCAATTATTTTTCATTAATTGCATATAATGATGTTGACTGGGCTGGTTGTCTGGATGATAGGAAAGGAACCAGTGGTGCTGCTTTCTTTCTTGGTGATAGATTAGTGGCATGGCACAACAAAAAACAATAATCTATTTCACTCTCCACTACTGAAGAAGAATATATTGCTACCACCTCTTATTGTACTCAAGTAATCTGTATGTCACAAACTCTATTTGACATGGGTATTGAAGTTCCTAAACCTATTTCCATTTTGTGTGATAATACTAGTGCGATTAATATCTCCAAAAATATTGTTATGCACTCTCACACTAAACACATTGCTATTAAATTTCACTTTCTTCATGAAAATGTGCTGGCTAATGAGGTTTATGTGCAATATGTTCCTACACAAGCACAGGTAGCTGACATCTTCACTAAGCCTTTGGCTAAAGAGGTATTTGAAAGACTTCGGTCTAGATTGGGAGTTGCCTCTCAATATTTTCTCTCTTAAATACTTTATGTTGGTGTTAGGGGGAGCTTGTTAGCTCTCTTAGTAGCTTATAGCTATTTCATATGGTTTTCTATTTTCTGCCCCATTGCTATATCTGTAGCTTTTTTTGTTCAGCTTCTTGGAATTTCACTATTTTTCCCTTTGTCCTTGTAACAAAAAAGGGGGAGAATTATGAGCTCTTGGTTTTGGTTCAGTTTTTCAGTTTGATGGCTTAGTTTTTTCCATCAAGGACAAAGGGGGAGTTTTTTGAGATTCTCTTTTCGTATTTGTCCTTGATGTCAAAATTGTGTTTTAGATTGGTATCTTGGTGATTCATTATCAATTACACTATTTACATTCCAATGGTGGGCAGTCTTGTTTATATTAAGTTTTGGCATACTTGGTTTTGGCTTTAGCATTGTGATGATGGTTTTGATGGTACTGATCTCTTGACTCCATGTGCAGATTACAAGACATATTATTTTCATGATTATGATTTTATGTTCAGGTGGTATAGTTCTAGTTTGACAGGTTTGACATTTTTGAGCTATACTATGCTAAGGCGATCTCTAGGTTTTCATTTTGTATATTTGTCTATGATCATGATTTCATTTCATATAGCTATTTATATAGCTTTGGATTACATGCTGGTATCTTTTGGCCTTTATTTTGAAAAAGGTTATTTCATGGCATTTTTGTAATGTCAATTGGTGGCATCACTTTGGCTTACCTACACTTGAAATTGACTTAGAAGGAAGTCACATGTGTATCGGGTCCTATAATTGATATTTCATTAGGCCTTAGGGCCGATAATAGGTATGAGGAATTAATTATTTAAAATACACTATGAAAGTGACATGGCTTTTAAGTCTTGGTAACAATAATTGATAAGGTGGTTGACATTTATTTTAAGATGTCATGACAAATTTTTGAAGATATAATGGTGTTAGCATTTTCTTTGTTTGATCATTAGACATCGATTAAAGTTAATGTTATGATGAAGTTGATCAAAGGTTTGTATGCATTTGGGAGGTAATGATATTGTCGGTGTAGCACCCCTCCATTTTTCTCTTTTGATCGAACATTGTTCTTCTTTCTTATGTTGTGTTTTTTGTTAGTACTTTGACTATGGTACTCAGTTCTATTTGATCGTTAAATGTAAAGTGATGTGGATGTTACATTTTGATGTGATGGTACTTTATTCTGATGTTATCATTATGGCATGCTTTAGATTAGCATAGTGGATATTTGAATTAATGTTGTTTAATGCTTTTGATTAGACTATTGATGTTAGATTCATCAATTTTGTAACACTGTATTGGTGAAGGGGATGAAATTGCACCACTCGCTTGCGAGCATCCTGCATTTCCGCGATTTCCTCTTCATGGTGTGTTTTATATGATACATATATACATGTTTGATATACTCTTTGTTTGCAGGTTTATAGGTACAAGACATCGACTCTCCCTGGTTCTATAAGTTTGAGCGTGCCCATTTCCCAATGACATTTGATTGGGACATAGTAGCTAGGTTTTCTGTGTCAAGTCATCACCTTGGTCTTAGTGTGTCATTGGTTTTAATTCTGGTTTGATTGTTTTAATATTTTTCAATTTTCCTTGATATTATTTTTTTGCAAGTTAAAAAGGTAAATAAATGGCTTTATGTATTTAAGTTGTTTTATTAAATTTATTTGGTTTTATATGTTATAAGATGTTAATTAATTAATTAATTAATTTAATTTAATTAGTAAAATAAATTAATTTTTGGATTATATTTATTTTATTGAATTAATTAAATTAATTGAGTTGAATTGAATTTGTTATTCATTTTGGAATTATTAGATATTTTGTTTTGAAAATTGGAAAAAGGTTTAAATTTGCATTTTTGAAAATTTTAATGAAAAAAGAAATTTGAGATATTTTCTATTTTGTTTTTTCAAAATTTATGATGGTGGTTGAATAGATATTTCATTTTTTTTATTTTTATTTTCATGGAGTTTTGCTATAAGCATGAAAAATGGAAAGAAAAAGAGGAGGAAGGAAGGAGATTTTTGGTTGTGGGTTTTGGATTGGAATTGTGGAAAAGATTTGTTAATTTGATGGGAAGGATTTGGGATCTCTGAAGGATTCATTGCACCATTTTGAATCTTCTCAAACTTTTGGAAACCAGGTTCATGTTATAAAATTGATTTTGATTTTGAAAAAAATCATATATTTGGATATGTTGTTTGCAACATCATTGTTTGGAAAACTCAAAATGATTTTGATGAAGAAATTCATGTTAACTTTGGATCAAATTCTTAAACCTCTATTTCCATTTGGTTTTTCTCAAGAAAAATTGCATACTTTGCTATAAATGATCATTTTAAGAATTATTTGCTCAATTAATTTTGCAAATTTCTTATGTGGATAATTAAATATATTTATGTATTGAGATATATATACATATATACAAATATATATATATTATTTATATGTTTGGATTTGGGATAATGTTGTTAAAAAAAAAAAAAAACTAAAACCCTAGTTTTAAAATATAGATTTTGAAATCCACAGGGCTGAAGAATTTTTTTTTAAATATAATTAAAACCGAAATTTCGGCTGGGGGGATCATTGGGGGCTCACCCCATAGCCATCCCCATGGGAGGCATTGTGGGGGAGCCACGCCCAATTCGCCCCCACACCAGTTGTCACTGCCACTACAAGGGTCAGCTGTGTTAGACACAGTTGCGCCCACACAGTGGGTGGGTCGGCTGTGGTTAACACAGCCACCGCCCACACAGTGGGTGGGTCGATTGTGGTTAACACAACCGCCGCCCACATAGTGGGTGGGTTGGCTATGGTTAACATAGCCGCTGCCCACAGTGGGTGAGTCGACTGTGGTTTATATAGTCGCGCCCACATAAATGGGGTCGGTTGTGTTAACCAAAGTCGCCCCTTCCCCAAAAATCGATGTGTGCCTCGAGAATCCACGCCCTAACTTGGGTTACAGTTTGACTTCTTACATAAAAATATATATATAATATTTTATATTATATTAATATAATACTAAAATATCAATATATATTAAATAATTAAATGTATATATATAATATATAATAATATATATATATATGTGTATATATATCATGTGATGATATATATATTATGTATATATATGTATATTACTATATATATATATATATAGTTGAGATTAAAAAATTTAATGCATATATATTTAATATATATATATTAAAATGTTGATTTGATTAATATCATGTTTTAATTGTAATTGGGAAAATTTTAAATCAATATGCAATAGTCAAATTAATGGATTTGTTATAAGATAATATATTCTGAAAGAACAAATATTGGATTTAAAAGTAATATGTTTTAATAGCGAGATTAATTGATTTTTAAAATGATTTATTTTGCAAAAGAGAAATAGCTATTTTAAAATGATATGTTTTGAATTGAAGAACTAAATGTTTATTTTATTATTACTTAAAAGCAATTAGGGAATTAAATATTTGTTTTAAATTTCATCCTTTGTCTAAAAGAGAAAGTATTAAATCAACTTTATTGAGTAATAAATTACTGATTGTTATTAAAGGAAATGGATTTAGGAATTCCAAAGTAGATTTAATTCCTGTTTAATTTATTTTTTAAATATAAATTTCTTTTGTTATCGCTTTAGGGGAAATTTTTTGGTAGGGGTTAATAAGTCTTCCAGATGGGGTTTTTAATTAATTGGGGTTGTCCTATTATATTAATCAACCTTTGAATTGCCTTGGGTAGTGCGTAGGGTTGTGTCTAGTTAATTACCCAGTTATCAAGAACAGGGATGTGTGGACTTTATGTTTTGGATAGGGATTTAATATCCTTAGGTCGCACTAGTGTACCCTTGGGTTGGGAGTTTTTCCATGCATTGTCTTAGAGGAGTGGCTTGCAATGAGGGCCGACACACAAAGTGGTGTCAGGTTAACTCATTGTAATTAGTTAATCCAATGATAATGTAAATGAACTTATTAGAGAATTAGGTAGTGTTAAACACTTAATAAGAATAATTGTGCCTCGCTCATGGATGCAAGGGCTTGTATAGACTTGGGATGGGACAAGAAGGCTTGGAATGGCATGATCGTTATCTTGTCTCTACGAGAGATAACTGATTCCGCATTGGTTTGCACGAGGGTCCGGGAGTTCTTAGAGGTTTCCAGGAGATCCCGAGATGGGTTCGACGCCTAAGAAGACTTACCAAGATATCCCATGTAGCATTGTGATGACACTTCTTCCTAGTCAATAGTATGCTTGTATCAGTGATCCAATTGGTTAATTAACTCTGCAAGCATTGTAACCATTGTGATATTGTTGTTTCTATATTTGATTAAGCTTAGTTATGTTTTAGCATATGTCTAGAGGTAGATGGTCTTGTATAGGAATCCTTTCTACTATCTCCTAGCATGGGGGGCGGGCCTTTGGGTACCACTTGGTTGGGTGGAACTCACACCTTACTCCATTGGGTTTTCTTCTTGTTCGTGTTGACAAGATTTTCAGTGGGAGAGCTTGTGGGATCTAGTCACATTTCATGCTTATATTCTTTTTAGTTCACTCATGTAATTTATTACCCCTCATTTGTATTCAAGGTGGAAAGATGTAATTTGTAATTATGCTTATTGGATTTACCTCATTCGGGGAATGAGAGATGTAACCTATCTATAGATTTAATGTAATGTGAATTCTTGTGGTAATCTTCTTGTTAATTAATGTAATCTGGAACATATTATATCATATTCTACATGTTGGTATCTTTAATGCTTTGTATGTATGTGCATTTAAATTATGATTAGTAATTTAATAAATGCTTTATATGTGAGTAATGTGTATGTTATGGATTTTGATGTAATCTTGTCATGTTTCCTTAGAGGTTGTTGTGAAGTATTGTGCATCTTTTTTGATATTAATGCACTTTTAATAAAAAAAAATTATACGCTTCCGCATTGTGTTGCAACTTCCTCTAGGGTTACATGACAGGGCATTATAGTCGGCATACTTGGCATTTGCTTGACCGGGGATTTTAGAATGCATTATGATGTCTTTACTTATGTCTTTAGTCCTTTCAAACTTCAAACATGATTATTTTTTGGCTTGGGGCATTGAATGTCTTGAAGAAAGATTAGGGCTTTCCTTATTGAGTTTTTCATTTTTCTAAGGGTGTAAACCCTAGCCATGCTGCCAACATGAAATAATTTGTAACCACTGCTAAAATTTTAATGTCCCCTCTCTGTTGTGAATCTGTCCATTTCTCTTTTGATATCATGTTTTGTGTTTCACTATGTATCGAAGGTTGTTGTAAGGTGGGTGTTGTCAAGGATGGAATAAGGTAGGTTGAGACCCAGGTATATATAAAATCTAACAAGTATTTACATAAATCTCTTGCTACTCGAATAGGTATCATTATTATTTATTTGAAAAAAGCTTTCAATTTAAAAAAATTAAGGTAGTTACTATTTAATGTTTCAAAATTAAAAATGATTGAGTGGTTTCCTGCAAGGCATGACACGATTTTGGTTACCTAAGTTGTAATTGATACCCTAATAGAATAACATATCTATTGGGTTCTTCTATGAGGGGTTATGTTTTTTGGTTGGTGGGTAATCATGGATTCAAAGTAGTAGTTGTTCTTGGTCACTGGATGCACAATAATGAGGGTTTAGTTACAATTTGTAGCAGTGGTATTCATGGATATTTTTTTATGATGCATGCATTATATTGATTCTTTTTTCAGATAGCATTGATGGTGCAGACTCCTTGAGTGGTCAGGGTTCAGAGTCTTCTTTCTCAAATTACACTTTCTTGGCCAGTCTATCAAAACAATATTTTTTTTGGAATACTTCTCTGAATCTCTGAATATACCTGGCACAAAAAATTTGACAACAGTTTGATATATTGAAAATACCTCATTTGATAAAATATTCACACATGTTTTAGTTGTAAATTTGGTAATTTTCAGTCATATCAATGAGAAGAAAAAGAGAGTTTAATCACTATTTTTGGAGTGTGAGAAATGACTGAGAAAAAGTGTGAGTGAAACACAACTATTGTATTGTCTATACTGTGAGACATGTTTTTCATTCTAAGATTGTAAATCTGAAATATAAGTTCAATAACAAGCTATCTCCAGATAAGATAATGGCTAGAATTTTGGAGGTTCATTTTTGAACTTTGAGGATTGTAGGTATTGTCTGTTGAGAGGCACTTGTGAGAAAAGAGAGAAACAAAGAGACCCTCTGTATTATTGTATCTTCTATAAAATGGGTTGGTTCTCCTTGAAATTGGTGTTTCAAAATGAGGGGTTGGTGCTCCTTGAGTTGGTGCTCAGAAATCAGCCTATAAGGCATTGTTAAAAGTGGTTTTTTCAAATATAAGCCTAAAAAGGTAGTAGTCTAGGAGTGGTTTTTCTACCCCAGGAGGGTTTTCCACTCTGCATATCTTATGTCACTTTGTTCATCTATGGTTCCTCTAATTTATTGTGTGAATTATTTATTATGCAATGTTTCATTGTCATACTTCTCATTTCAGTTATATGTGATTGCATTGAATATATGGATGAGTTAGTCATTGATAAATGAGAGCATAAATCTGTTTTATTTTAGTCTTAGTAAAATTTGTCAAATCAGTTCATGACACTGATTCACCCCCCCCTCTCAGTGTCTTTTTCACTCCAACACACCAAAATGCATGAAACCAACTAGAATGTATTCAAATTTCAAAAGCTATACCAATGGCAACTCGAGTAGGTAGGAATTTTGTATCTCTAGTTCCAGACTGTAGTATCACAAAGTCAAGAGTAATGATTTGTGTATTACTCAATATGTCATATTTGACTCCATTTACCCAATTGATGAGGCACTGGCATGTTTCTCAAGAGATTTTTCAATTAATGAATTAATGACATACCTAACTATAATTTCAGAATATGAACAATACTTATCAAAATTTGATTAACTTTGAGTGGTAAGTCTCATACACCCCTGTGTTCCTAGTGAATGGATAGTTATTTACCTAAAGACTAGACAAGCCTTTGTAGATCTTGTTAATTTACTAGAAATAGGAACCTATTTGTGCAAAAGTGTTCTCCATTTAAATAAATCAGAATGAACACAAATAAGGAAATACCCTCCTAGGTCCCACAGAGCTTGAAGTGCAGGAGTAGGGATATCAAGAATCTTTTCTCATTGTGTTGGCCACTAGCTTTTGTAGTTCTTGAATATAAGGGTTGGCAATACTTTAAGGAATTTCAAAGCTTAGCTGGAAAAAACACCAAAAAACTATACAAAATTCTAGCATATACTCATGATTGTTACAACTATACAAGATTAAAATAAACATTTTAGACTAGACTATAGATCAGATATATAAAATTAGCTTTGTTGTAATAGACTATACTGTATACTAGTTGCATTTATCACCCTTCCTTGTTGGAACCCTTGAACACTTTATCCTTTGTTACATAATTCAAGTTAACTAGAGTCTTTGCCACTTCTTTCTTAGCTTTAGTGTACCACCTCACCAAGGACCTACTACTATGCACCATTTATGCTTTGTTCTTTAGCCCCTCCTTGAGATCATTCTAGAATTCTTGTAGTGCTCTTAAGAATATGTCCACTCCTAGGTGACCTTCTTTCCAAGTTTGGACATATCTTGCCTCGTGGATGTCAATGTTTATTGTTCCATCCTCCAAGAACCTCCAAAAATTATCCTTTGATAACTCCACTATAATGAACACCTATATGGAAACATTGTATAATTTGAGTCTCTTGCAAGACTCAGTAAGAAAACTCCTATGGCCCTTAAATTTTTCCCCATTCTACACTTTTTAGATGGCCCGTATGATTTTGGTGGAAAGGGAATGCCAAAATAATGCAATTTCCTTTTTCATTTTATTATCAAGATCAATCAAGATTTTATCAGGCATAGGTTCAGCATTATTTCCGCATATTTTTTTATCATTACACAAAAGGTTGTATATTTCCTTAGCAAAAATGAATTCAAAGAAAATGTGCTTAATCATTTCAAGTACCCTACACAGGTTGCAAATATCTATATCATTATGATTAATTGTAAAAGGTAGTTTCTATAGTATCAATAGCCACCTAAAGTAGACTTTATTTTTCTTTATTTCTTTACACCATTTTTTCTAAAAAACAATTCCATTGGTTCCTATTTAGATTCATTCCCCATATTTTATTAACATGATCAGTTATTTCTATTTTTTCTATTAGCATGCAGTATATTGCTTTAGCATTTATCTTCATTAATGTCCTACCATCTTTCCATTGGAGTTCCTTAAGTTGTAGGTTATTATATTTGACCTCTATAGGAAATTGGATGTGATTACAAGCTTCTTTTAGGATAGTATATGTCCTCCATTTGCTTGTAGGGAGGTTGAATTCAAAACTAAAATCATTACCATCTTTCAGATTTCTATATTTGAGGATCTCATTAAAACATTTGATTCCTTTTTGTGCCCAGCTCTTGGTTGATAAACCTTCAATTAAGGTAAGGGGTTTATCATTATGCTTTAGCTTCCACCAAATAGACCTACTGGCTAAGTTCTTCTTAACCACCTCCCATTCCATCCATATAGTTTTAAAAATATCTTGTAGGTGTTATAAGTCGATCACTACTAAGGATATCACTAGACAAAAAAGGTTTCCATGATTTAGTTTTTTTAGGAACTACATTTAAAAAAATTTGTTGAATGAGCACCTTCTAGGGCTCCCCCCATCCAGGGAACCAATCACCTATTTTGTTGCCAATGCAATTCCCTGTAGTCTCAGGTCCTTCAGACCCAATCCCCCTCTTTTCTTAGAAATGGTGCACCATTCCCATTTTATAGCATGCCTTTTTTTATTACCTTTCCCATCCAACCATAAAAACCTCCTTATCCTTTTCTAGATGTCATTAATCTGATATGAGCTGAAAAACCAAATAGAGGAAAAATATATGCTATAAGAAGATAATATTTTTTGAAAAACCTATAGCCTACTATCCAAGGAGACATACTACCTATTCCACTTATCAATTTTCCTTTCAATATTTTATCTTATCCAAAGACACATTTTAGGTTAGGTTTGATGGAAAAGGGAATGCCCAAATACCTTACCAAATTCCGAGGTCCCCTCATTGGAGGTCAAATTTCCTCAGCCAATCTGATGGGACATCTTTTCATCTAAGTAAGAAAGATTTAGCAGGATCTATTTTTTCCACCGATTCTTAGCAAAAGGTATCTAGCTTTCTCATGAGGTTTACCATGTTCCCTTCCTCTAGCTTCACGAGAATTGATCTGTCATCATCAAATTGAAAGGTAATGAGCTCCTTACTATCAGGCAAGGTGATTCCATTAAAAAATAGAGAGGAGGAGCTATCCCTTAATATATAGTGCAATGCATCTGAAGAAATAACAAAGAGAATTGAGGCAAGGGGGCACCCTTGTCTTATTGATCTCTCTAGAGTGAACTCTTCAATAAGAATTCCATTTACATCAAAATATGCAAAAAAATCCTAGAAAAGAGTTTTAACCATGTGGAAAAAGGAGTTGGGGAACCCAAAATCCTCCAAGACCAGCATAACAAAGAACCATTCAATTTTATCAGATGCCTTCTCAAAATCAAGGAGTAGCAATGTAGCCTCTTTCTTTGTCGAATTTTCCCATTCCATAGCTTCCTAGCTAGTGATGAGATTTTCCAAGATGTATCTCCCCTTAATGAATCATATTTGAGTGGTATTTATGGAGGGAAATAAATTTTCCAACCTTCCTGCTAACAATTTTGTTAGGATCTTATAGAAAACATTGAGGAGGGTGATTGGACTCCAATTTTTTACTAACATTCTATCACCCTCCTTAGGGATTAGTTTAATGAATCCTTTGTTAAAATTTCTGCCCAAGGTACCTACATTAAGGCAATCATTATATACTGAGCATAAATCATCACATATCTACTTTATGAAAGTCTTATAGAATTTAGCTTGGAGGCCATCTTCTCTTGGTGATTTATCATCTTTTAGTGAGCTCTTTCCCAATCTCTGCTGCCACATCCTCTTTGATTATTTTAGGAATGATCTACCTTATATATTCCTTGGTCTTGCAATTGGACTCACTTCCCCCTTTCGAGGTGAAAAGATTCTTGTAAAACTGAAAAAATTGCTTCCTTATATCCTCTTGGTTTGACAAAGATGTGTATTCAGCCTAGATCTAGTCAATCTACTCTCTTTCCTACTTTTCAAAGAAAAATGTATTTCCCTTGTCACCATTCTCCAACCATTCAATATTTTCTTTGACCATTAAACCTTTAATCTTGATGGTCTAAAATTTCCTTAGGTTATTCTTTGCCAAGATTAGATTATTAGTCAGATTTTCATCTTCAAGGCTTACCTATAATTTTGTTTTAGCCTGGAGTAGCTCATCTTGTAGGAGAGCCTCCTTCCTTCTTCTATCCATGGCTCTCTTCTTACCAATAGTTTTAAACAAGATTTTCCAACCTTTTACATTCATTTCCCATCTATCAATAGGAGGCAAGATTTTGTAGATCCATTTGTTGATTAATCTTAGTGACTCTATGGAACTTTTACAGTCCTTGTGTTTTAGCAAGTTGGTGTTGAGGATAAATCGATCTCCTTTACCAATCACTTTTTCTATCCCTACTTGGAGGAAAAAATTCACCCTTATGGGGTGATGGTCAGAGAAGCAATAAGGATTTACCTCTACCTTGCATCCTTCCTTCATTGGTACCATCGAGAAGAAGGCCTCCATGATGTAAAACCTATCTAATCTATATTATATCATCCTTTCCCCACATAGACATTAGACCATGTGTACCAAATATCAGTGCACTCCATTTTTTTCCCTCTATGAGGTCCTTAATTTTGAACTTGGATCTCATTCTTTGCAAATAGAACCTTTCATTACCTTTCCAGTCTTGGTTAGATCCCCCCCATTTGTCTTCCCCTCTTTCCAAAAGGTGTAAATCATGCCAATGATCCATGGGATGTCTTGAAAACTATAAAACTAATTCCATAGTTGGATCCAACCCTTATAATCATTAGGAGCATATACAAAACATATACCAAAATAGGCTTCTTTTTTTTACAAACTGTGCGATTACATGGAGAGACACCACATTCTGCCACACATTGTGTCTATTACTCAGCCAAGAGAATAGAAGCACCAAATTTTCCCCTTTCATGTGTGGTGACAAACTAAGGGGCCTCTTTCTATATGACCTTCAATTTGGTTTCTAGAGTAAAGCCTATAACTTTAATTTATTGGAGGAGAACTACATCTTTTTCCTTCCTTTGGGCTAGGAATCTTCTCACAACATGCTTACTATCCAGGGATTCTAATCCCCTCACATTCTAAGATATGAAGTTTATGTTCATTAAGATTGGTCTTTGGGGGTGACTCCTTATTACCTCTAAAGTTATCAGAGAATTTAAGAAGTCTACTTTTTTTCTTTATTGTCTTAGCACTGGGCACTAGAATTATCCCACTATTATTTTTCCTCTTTTCTTTTGCAAGATGGTTAAGGTATTTGACCACACTGGGTCTGTTGTTCTCCAAGACCTTTTTCTTTCTATATTTCCTAGTTTTTCAATTATTACCTCCATGGGGAGATCCTCCCCTTCAGTGGTATCCTTAGTAGAGAAGCCTCCTACATCATCTGCAAATTCCATACCAGATTGTGAAGCCAAGCCATTAGAGGTTTCCACTCCATCAAAACTGCTAAGAGGAGCCACCACTTGTTGGGGAAGCTCAATTTCACCCACTCTTTCATTGCCATTCATCAAGTATATAGTGGTGGGTGTTGCAAGTATGGATGTGTCTAGTGGTGTTGTCATTAATGTTATCATTGATGTCAACATAGTTAAGAGTGATTGCAAATGGTACAAGTATATTTGAGATACTGTGGAAGTGTTGAGAGTACATGGAGCTATATTTATGAAGTTGCAATGTGTTGATGCCAAGTTCTTTTGAGAAAATTAAGAAATAATGAAGGTTGTGTTAAGAGTTTTTTTTGATAATGTGCTCTACATTTATTTTGTGTTGATCCTATGCCTACATAGATCTATAGTTGTGTTCATGAGCTTCAATGGATAATATATCCCGAGTTGTAGATTTTGGATCAATGGAGAGTGAAAGATGTGTTCATCGGTGTGTGAAACCGTTTGACAAAACTATTTGTTTGTGGAGTGGGAGAGATGTTATTTCTTTGTAGTCTTTTGGTGGTTCATTCCAGATCTTTCAGATCTGGAAGAAGGTTAATCCTAATGTTTTCTATGTTTTGGAAAACGTGCTTGTGGTTTGGTTCTCCGTAAAGCTTGTTCCAGAGCTATGGTGTGTTTATGCTCGGATTGGTTGGACTGTTGAAGTGAGTTGTTGTAAATGTTCCTGAAGGTTTCTAAGAAGTGTTCCAGTATCTGGTGAAGCGTGTTGGGTGATCCATGTGAGATCATCTTGCTAGAGATGCACGTACTTCAAAGATCATTGGTGTTTTCATTAGGTTTGGCCGACCTAGTGCCTACACATTACACAAAGATTAAGCATCATTTAAGGAAGCCTGTGATTGATCTAAGATGTTGTTTTGGGTCCTAATTAAGTTTGTGTTTGGTCCTCTCTCATTCTTATCTACTGCTGAAATGTTGAGTATTCGACCTAGTTTGAATTTGTAAAAGAAGGAATATGTAGCCGATATTAAGAATATTTCTAAGGTTGAAGATGGTATAAAAGAAATTCAAGATCTTGAGAATTGTAAGGAGAAGAAAAGAAAGAAAGTGAAGTGTGCAAACAAGTGCAAAAATAAGAGTGTGTAAGAGGGAATCAAGGTAGCAGTACTTTGATGTGTTAGATTTCTGAAAGTAGTGAGCTAATGATTACTACAATCCTTTGATAAAGTTGCAGATGTGTGGAACCTATTGTGGTGGATTCTCTTTTGTATTTCTTTTTTTGTAGGAAGTGAACCTCCTTTTGGATAGTGAGTCCTATCTATAGGAAGTGAGCCTTTGTATCTGGGTAGTGAGCCCTCTGGCAATGTGCCTTTATTGCATTACTATTATATTATGAGTTAATCCTCACCATGGTTTTTCCCTCATTGGGTTTTCCACGTAAATCTAGTTTCTTTGGTGTTTTATTTCTATTATCTGCATTTCAGAGCTTTGGTTACTTGGAGAAGAGATTAATCACTTGAGGTAGATCTGATGGCACACAAGTTAAAAATTCTTATTTTTGATGGAGTTGACTACAGTGATTGGAAGGAGTAGATGAGATGTTACTTGATATATCTTGGTTTCAAGACTTGGAAAGTTGTGGATACAAAGTATGTTGCATCGAATAGTGGTTCTTCTTCTACTGATGAGATTTCTAACTAAGAGGAGAATGAAAAAGGAAGGTATGCTATATTTACTGCCTTATATAGAATTGGACAGACAAAATTTATCTCTTTGGTCACTGCTTGTGAAGTATGGGAAAAGTTGAAAGATATATATGAAGGGAATGCTAGAGTGAAATTGTCAAGGAAGCTAACAACTAAGCACAAATTTGAGAATTTGAAAATGGAAGAAGGTGAAGATATTGCAAGCTACTATCAAAGAGTTGAACTTACAAAAATGAAATAAAAAAAAAGGTGGTACCATGGAATATGAAGATGTAATAGAGAATATATTGATGAACCTACCAAATAATTATAGTGACAAGGTTTCTACTATTGAAGAATCATATGATCCGAAGAAATTTACTAAAGAAAAATTATTTGGCACCTTGACTACAATTGAGATGAGGAAATTTGGAAGAAAGGAGAAAGATCAATCATCCTTTAAAGCAATGAAGATACAAGATGATTCAGATAGTGATGGTTCATAAGAGTTGGAATAAAAATTTACAAGGAAATTAAAGAAAGGTACCGGTAAGTACAAAGGTATGTTACCTTTTAAATTTTTTAGTTGTGGAAATATTGGCCACTATGCATCAAGATGTCCAAATAGAGTTGCACACAAGAAGAATAAATGATAATAACTATAAAAATAGAAAGGATAGGAAGTTCAATAAATATTATTATGTTAGAGAAGATGATATAATTTATGATGATGAGTCTAATGTTGAGGATGATAAAGATGAATTATTATTCTTAGCCTTGGAGAATAAATCAGTGTCTGCTAACCAGAAATATTTGCAAGGGAATCTGGTCTAGAGGATAAGAAATATGAAATGGAAGGTACTTTGGTTACTGCATTTCATGCTAGATGGGATGAAGACTATTGGGTGATTGATAGTGGATGTTCAAATCACATGATCAAATATAAGAGTAAATTTACTAAATTTGAAAAATATGATGGAGGATTAGCTATGTTTGGAGATGATTCTGATGATAAGATTGTTGAAAAAGGTACAATTAGTCTTGATGGAAAACATAGTATTGATGATGTTTATTATGTTAAGGGATTAGGGCATAATATTTTGAGTGTTTGAAAAATGTGTACTAATTTTTTTAAGCTTTTTTTTAAGGATAACACCTATGAGATAAGAAAAGGGTCTAAAAATGTGGTGGTTGTAGGATAAAGAACTCATGGAAACATCTATCAGTGTAAAAGTGGTGATGGTCAATGCTTTGTTTCTCAAGTTAATGAAATTTTGTTGTGGCATCAGAGGATGGGACATGTAAACTTTGATAATTTGACTAGGATCAGTTCAAGAGAAGTTGTTAGAGATATTCCTAGAATCACAAAGCCTGACAATTCTGTTTGTAGAAGTTGTCAGATGGGAAAACAAAAAAGAAGTAGTTTTAAAGGAAAGGAACAGTCATCTACCAGAATGTTGGAGTTTATTCATATAGACCTTTGTGGTCCTATAAGAATAGGAAGCCTAAATAGTGATAGGTATTTTATGCTTTCGATTGATTATTACTCTAGAATGATATAGGTTACTTTTCTTAGAGAGAAAGCTCAAGCCCTAGATAGATTCAAAGTGTTCAAAGAAAGAGTAGAGAATGAAGTGAACCTAAGAATAAAATGTTTAAGATTTGATAGAGGTGGAGAATTCACTTTTGTTGAGTTTAATGAATTTTGTGAAGAACATGGGATAAAGAGACATTTCTCTACCCATAGAACCCCTCAGTAGAAAGGAGCTGTGGAAATGCATAACCGAATTTTTCAAGAGGTTGCAAGGAAAATGATGAAAGAAGGAAATTTTACTAACATATATTAGAGAGAAGCAATTCACAGTACTATTTACATTCTTAATAGAGTTCAGATTAGAGGTAACAACACAAATAATCCTTATGAGCTATAGACTGGTAAGACTCCCACTGTTAAATACTTTAAAGTGTTTAGAAGTAGATGTTCCATTAAAAGAGATGATGGGAATTTCAAAAAAATTTATTTAAGATGTGATGAAGGCATTTTCTTTGGATATTCAACTAACAACAAAGCATATAGACGCTTCAATAAAATATTGAGGAAAATAGTTGAAAGTGCAAATGTAAAGGTTGGTGAAGCTATGCATATACCAGTTGAGATAACTAAAGATGAACTAGATGATCCTATCTATGGAAAAGTACAAGAAGAAGAAAAGGAAGAGGATGAATAGAGTTAAGAAGAGGAGATTCTAGAACTTTCTAGGACTCCCAAGTATGTATAGTAGAACCATCTAGAAGAATAGATAAATGGAGACCTAAGTGAAGGTGTGAAGACAAGAAGCAAAGTGGTAGAGGTAAATTTATGTTTACTTTCTAAGATAGAACCTAAGACTATGAGTGAGGCATGCAAATATGACAGTTGGATGAGAGCAATGAAAGAGGAATTGCAGTAGATAAAGAAGAATCAGATATGGGAATTGGTTCCTGGACCTATAAACAAGAATGTAATTGGTTCAAAATGGGTGTTCAGGAATAAGCTGAATGAAGATGGTGAAGTAGTAAGGAATAAGGAAATACATGTATGTAAAGGGTATTCACAAGTTGAAGGAATAGACTTTGAAGAAAATTTTGCCTCGGTGGCAAGAATGGAGGCCATTCAGATTTTTTTGGCATTTTCTGCCTATAAAGATTTCAAAGTGTATCAGATGGATGTTAAGTCTGCATTTCTAAATGGATAATTGGAAGAAGAAGTGTATATGGAGCAACTCGAATGATTTTGGCTATGAGACAAACTGGACATGGTCTACAAATTGAAAAATGAACTGTATAGACTTAAATAGGCTCTGAGAGCTTGGTATGCAAGGTTGGATAGATATTTGACATAGTAAGGATTCAGAAAAGGCTTCGTAGACAACAATCTCTATTTTTGAGATGAAGATAAAATAATGTTGATAGTTGTGGTATATGTTGATGAAATTATATTTTCAGGAAATGAAGGTATGTGAAAGAAATTTGTAGATGAGATGCAAAAAGAGTTTGAGATGTCTATGATTCGTGAGTTAAATTTATTCCTTGGAATACAAGCAAATCAAACTGATAAGGGGATATTCATTTCACAATCTAAGTATGTTAAAGAGCTATTGAAGAAGTTTGGAATGGATGATTCCAAACCGGTCTGGACCCCTATGGTAAGCAGATGCAATCTGATTAAGGATGATGAATCTTTTAAAGTTGATTAGAGCATGCACAAATATATGATTGGTGGACTGCCATATCTTACTGCTATTAGACTAGATATCATGCATGCAATATTTTTGGTTGGAATATTTCAAGTAGAACCTAAGGAGACACATGTTACAACTACAAAGAGGATATTTATATATCTAAAGGGGACTTCATATTATGGCTTATGGTATCCTAGGGATACTGATTTCACCTGGAATGCCTACACTGATGTTGATTGGGCTGGATATGTAGATGACTGGAAGAGTACAAGTGGCGATGAATTCTTCCTTTGAGGAAGATTGGTTTCATGGTTGAGTAAGAAATAGGATTCATTTTCTTTATCCAATGTAGAAGATAAATATATTGCAGAAATTTTTTGTTATACAGAGGTACTTTGGATGAAGCAAACTTTGAAGGACATTGGTGTGATAAGTGATGAGCATATCCCTATCTTTTGTGAAAATACAAGTGCAATAAACATTTCAGATAATCTGGTGATGCATTCTAGGATAAACCATATATCTATCAAGTACCATTTCTTGAGGGAGAAAGTGTTTCAGAATGAAGTTAGACTTGAATATGTACCTACCAGGGAAAAAATTGTTGGCATATGAACTAAGGCCCTTCTGAAAGATATTTTTTAGTATCTCAGGGGGAAGTTAGGGGTTACTGCCTCTCCTTCCTTAAATTAGGTGCACATGGAGGTGCACTAGTCTAATGGATTAAAAAATTCCTTTTGGTCTGGACTGATGATTGAGGTCTACTCCTCAGGGGGAGTACAGAGTTTCATTGTTGTAGTATGGCATTTGGGTGCACTCCTAAGGGGGAGTGATCTAAGTGTTTATGGAAAAAAATTCTTTGCCATTGATGTCAAAGCGGGAGAAAATATTTTAAGGAGAAGAGAGTGCAAAAATTTTGTGCAAGTTGTCTAATCTGAAAAAGAAAGGAGAAGAAGAAGTAGAAGAGTGTGTATTATATCTTTAATAGTATTTCACATCATGTGTTACCATCAATGACAAAGGGGGAGACTGTTGCAAGTATGGATATTTCTGGCAGTGTTGTCATTAATGTTGTCATTGATGTCAACTTAGTTCAGAGTGATTGCAGATAGTACATGTATAGTTGAGATACTCTAGAAGTGTTGATTGTACATGGATCTATATTTATGAAGTTGTAATGTGTTGATGCCAAGTTATTTTGAGAAAATTAAGATATAATGAAGACTATGTTAAGAGTGTGTTTTGATTGTGCTCTAGTAATGTGTTATGCATTTCTTCTATGTTGATCCTATGCCTGTGTGGATCTACAATTGTGTTCATGATCTTCAA
This sequence comes from Sequoiadendron giganteum, assembly GCA_007115665.2. NCBI lineage: Eukaryota > Viridiplantae > Streptophyta > Pinopsida > Cupressales > Cupressaceae > Sequoiadendron > Sequoiadendron giganteum. The sequence goes on along the minus strand of CM021100.1, from coordinate 702,056,190 downwards.
TGGATAATATATCCCGAGTTTTAGCTTCTAGATTGATGGAGAGTGAAAGATATGTTCACCAATGTGTGAACCCATTTGACAAAACTATTTTTTGTGGATTGGGAGAGATTTTCTTGCTTCATAGTCTTCTGGTGGTTTGTTTCAGATCTTGTAGATCTGGAAGAAGGTTAATCCTTTTTTTTTTTTTGTGTTTTGGAAAATTTTCTTGTGGTTTGGTGCTCTAGAAATCTTGTTCCAAAGCTATGGTGTGTTTCTTGTTGGTTCGGTTGGACTGCTGAAGTGAGTTCGATGTATGGAAGTTGTTGTAGCTATTGCAGATGTTCCTAAAGGTTTCTAAGAATTATTCAAGTATCTGGGGAAGCATTTTGGGTGATCCACATGTGATCATCTTGGTAGATATGTATGTACTTCAAATATCGTTGGTGTTTTCATTAGGTTTGGTTGACCTGGTGCCTACACGTTACATGAATATTAAGCTTCATTTAAGGAAGCATGTGATTGATCCAATATGTTGTTTTGGGTCCTAATTAAGTTTGTGTTTTGTCCTCTCTCATTCTTATCCACCACAGGAATATTGAGTAGCTAACCTAATTTGAATTTGCAAAGGAAGGAAATGTAGTTGACGTTAAGAATGTTTCTAAGGTTGAAGACGGTATAAAATCAAGTCAAGATATTGAGAATTATAAGGAGAATAAAAGAAATAAAGTGAAGTGTGTGAACAAGTGCAAAAAGAAGAGTGTGTAAGAGCGAATTAAGGCAACAGTACTTTGATGTGTCTGATCTATGAAAGTAGTGAGCTGACAGTGTCTACAATTCTTTGATCAAGCTGTAGATGTGTGGAACCTATTTTGGTGATTCTCTTTTTTATTTCTTTTTTTGTAGGCATTGAGCCTTATTTTGGATAGTGAGTCCTATATGTAGGCAGTGAGCCTTTATTGTATTACTATTATATTGTGAGTTAATCCTCATCGTAGTTTTTCTCTCATTGGGTTTTCCACATAAATTTGGTGTCTCTCGTGTTTTCTTTCTATTATTTGTATTTCATGTTTATACTAAATTAAAGTTGAAGTGGAATTGATTAAGGTCAGAAGTAAAAGAATTTGGTACAACTGATTCACCCCCCTATTAGTTGTCTTGTACATTTCAATAGTGGGAGCATTAGTTTCTATTGATCCCCCTTCGTTTATAATGGGTTGTCCCCCATTCAACTCACCATCAAAGGTTTGGGAGTAGAGACAAGATTTTTGTCCTTTAAATTCATTGACCATTCTTCTTACATGCGAAGATGTATCCAACTTGATTTTCTCAATTTCACTTGTAGCTAGTTTAGAATCAATTTGGTTAAGACCACTTCCCTCTTTGATTTTTTTTGAGTTAAATGTATATATTTAATTTACTTGTTTCTCTTTAGCCTCTTTTTGTCTGCTAAAATGTTTAATTTTTAGGAGAGCTAATTTCTATGTATTAATTTTACCATTTTTTCTGGTTTCCTTTGCCCCATTAGGGCAGGGTGAATAAGTACCACCCAATAGATTATTATTGTTTTCTTGAAATAGTCTCTCCTCCTCCAAGACTTCTCTAGGGATGAAAGTATTTATTTCTTGCATTAGGGTCTCTAGATGGTTGGCAATTCTATCTGAATTGTCATTCACATTATCTTGCAATTTTATCTCCGCCACAATTTGCACAAGGGTAGTGCAGTTTACCCTGTCAACAAAATTAGGGCTTGAGGGGGAATTATTTTATAGCTCTTCTAGAGTGAGGCTATAATCAACAATTTCCTCATTATTTTTTCTTGCTTTGATCTCCATCGAACTTGTCGAGGGCAGAAAGAAAGAAATTTTTATCTCCTCCACCAAAAGTGGAGTTATTATTTTTCCTTCTAATTAGAGGGAAATTCCTTCTAATGTAACCCTCCCTCTAGCATACATAAAAATCATTGAGACATCCTAGGGTTTCAATTTCATAGATAATTATTCCATTTTTCAATTTTATTTCCAACTTTTTAGGGAGATCAACCACTGGGTACAGTGAAACCAACACTCTCCCATATGAATGTGGAAGTGATGCTTAAGTGTCATATAATTTTAAGATTTTTTCATCAGACTCTAGCAAGATCAAAAAAAATTTCCATAACCTAGGAGGAAAATTCTTAATTACCAATCATCTTGGGCTAGATAGTGCCAATAATTCTTCATCTAGGGCTTTAGGAAGCCAAGCTAGGGCTCAAAAAATTGCTTTCCCAACATGCCAAAATTGTTTTCTAACGATTTATTCTTGATGTTTAGGATTATTAAAGAAAATCATAAATAATCCTTTTTTCACCATTCTAAGATAGTAAAACTGAAGCCCTAGTTTTTTCTCCCACTCATTGTGAAACCACTCATCCATGTATTTCCTTGTTGGAAACCTAGTGGTATCAACAATAGCGAAAAAATAATAGCTTTTGAAAGCCTATTATCTTCAATTAAAATTGCATAATCAAGCACCTCATTTGGAATCAAGACTATTTTTTTGGGATTGAGGTGGTTCTTACCTTGTTCCTCCCTTCCCACAGGCTCAACATCTTTGACACCTTTAACCATAAATTTAGCACCTAGCGACAATCAATTTCTTTCACCCGTGACAATGTCCTTGAATGATTTAGATTCTACATTTCTTACACTGGTTTTTTCATTCCCATTTATTAAATCATCTGGAGGGGTCGTATCCCCCTCCATCATTAAACCACCACAACTAGACTACCACACATGCAACAAAAAATGTAAATCAACCGAAAAGGAAAACTAGTCACACCCACGACAAATGAAAGAAAGAATGAATAAAGGCAAGTGAAGGTTAGGGAGGGTCATATTGCTAGAGAATAATGAGAAAACATGGAGGAGGGCCAAGCCTCATCCACAACAAGCTAGGAAACCCTCACCAAGGTAGAACTAGATCTTCCACATGTGCGACCCATGTATCCTCTCTATTCCCCATATTGCAATAGTTTAACTTCCTCTAAGCTTGAATTATAAAAGGTCTTGTACCTCCTTAAATCCTCCTACTAATAATCTATGAGAAAAATATAAAATAATAATTGAATAACTTAAGAATTTCCAAGGTTGAGACACCTTAATTCCCAAAATTATCCAGCTCATAAAATACCTTGAAAGAGCTAGGGGAATATAACCATCATCAAATAAAATAAGCAAAAGAAACAAGGCTTGTGGCCTCCTTGCACCAAGTGAACTTTTTTTCTTATAGGTTTGGTAAGATAATCTACAACATTAACTTTAGTGTCAAAAATTTTCAACTCAATATGTCCATTTGAAACCATTTCTCAAACAAAGTGATATTTTATATCCACTTGTTTAGTTCAAGTATGATACATATGATTATTGACTACATAAATTGAATTATAGATATCACAACCAATCTAAATTATCCTACAAATAAAACCAATAACTACTCATAATATTTGTAGCCATACAACCTCCTTTTTATATTAAGGATCGAGAACAAAATAGTTTTACATTATGAGGAGTATAGGCTCCATAGATATCATAATTAATCCATATGTACTTATATATTAATCAAAATTACAAGTACCCATCCATGATTATAAAAAACTAAGATTAGCCCTATCTACATCATCTATTCTCAACAACATCTAATATTTTTCTATAATCACATTTTTCATAATCATAAGTGTTTATTGGAGGCCCTATTAAATATGGCTCTACATCTTTGACTACTAGCTAGAATTTGTCCCTTGGGTATTTCTTGGTTTATCCTTCTCTATTGGTTTTTGAATCTTGTTGTCCAATTATTCCTTGATAAACTCTAACTCCTTGTTTAGATTATTTCTTCCCTATAGGAATAAATGAGTAGATGTGATCTTTTTTTGGCACACATGGTTAGTCCCTCTTTTAGTAGGATCATAAATCTATTTACTCACAAAATAATTGTAAGAAACGTGAGTTACATACTACCTCATTAGAAAAATGGGTACCAATAATATACTTTTCTTTAGTGTTAGATAAAAAAATATGGGTTTCCTTTGACTCATCAAACTCACAACCCATCCAAATACAGTAAAAACATACTCACTAGTGTACCTTCAACTATCAAGTCACTACCCAATCTACATCAAAAACCCTTATATGTGCAATGTCTTATCCATATTGTTAGTACCATATTAAACTAAATAGTAATCAAAAGTACCATGATAATATATTAATACCCTCTTTGCATAATTTTAGTGTTGTCTAGAAGGGTGTGGCATAAAATTTTTTAATACTCCCACTAGTTGGAAAATATCTAGGTTAGTGCACACCATTGCATACATAAAAATTACTATAGCATTGACATATGAAAATAAGACATCCTCTAAATAATCCATATATTTAGGATACACATCTAAAATAATATTAGTTCCAACTAGTAAAGGAATTCAAATTGGTTTATAGTCCTACATATTAAATCTATGCAAAATAGTGCTTGTTGTCACAAAGGATTGCACCCTTTAGCTAAGTATAAAACTCAGAAATCCTCTCCAATATGGGATCAAACTTAGGTTGTGGGTGACCTACTTTGAGAATGAACCTCTAGATTATGGTTTGGTTCCCCTTTAGATCTCCTAGTACCTAATGGATTTTATGGGAAAAAAGGAATAAGGATGCTCTAGAAATGGGAAAAACTAATTCTAGGAGGTGATGCACCATTAATGGATGAGAGTTTAAACTACTGCACTAACTCACATTTTTCTTCAACAAAGAGGTTAACCTATTCACAACTTGATTCAAGACATGAAGTACATGAATATTTCATATGGAGGTAGCTAACCCTAGTGTTTGTATGAAGAAAATAAAAGTTTCACAACTACTAAAAAGCATTTGAAGACAACATATAACTTGCACTAATCATGAAATAACCTATTCAATCATTACAAAGATGGAAAAGAATCAAAGTCTTTACTTGATTAAATCACAATAATTGTTTTACAATCATATAATAATAATGAGAACTGAGAATAAAACTAGAAGGAATTGTTGTAATTTATTGAATCATAAAGGAATTTTGTACAAAGAGAATTGAAAAATGCTTTGAAATAGCTAAAGTTGAGTTTCAATACCATATCTTGCTTGTGTACAACAAGAAAGAAGAAAATAACCTCTAGAATCAGATCTAGGCCTTTGAATATAAAGAGAAAAACAAGAGAAAGAAGGATAGAAGGCGATCTTCAATGAAGTGGAAGAGTCTCCTTGTTGAATTCCTTGTCCCTTTCTTGTTGAATAAGTTTATCTCCTTGATTTGTGCATGTGAAAGATGCTTCTTTGGTCTTGAAAGATTGAAAACATGCAAAAAAAGGGGTTGAAAGTGCTCCAAATAGACTAATTTTGCATGCAAAACTCTCCTTGAGTGATGGTCAAACCATGTGGTATTTCAAAACTGATATAAGACTACCCTTTATGCCTTAAAATCCTCCTTAAATGGTGTTTTGAACCAATTTTCATGAACTTGGAAGTTGTTGGGCGTATGCCTTGAAAATCTCTAATTTAAAGGGCTTCAAACTTCACCAAACTACACCATTTTAGGATCTAACTCCCACCAACCTCAGTTATTACCATGAGGGCCCCTAAAATAGGTCAAAAATACCTATAAGTTCATGATGAATGAGCATGAAAATGACATAACTCATAATCATCACATGAATATTCTATATCGTTGCTTTAGGTCTTCAAATCTATTTGAGTGATTTCATACTAAATTTCCCTTTTGGTATTGTGAAAACAAGTTGTTCATCCATTGTGTCTGCCTGTTTTTTAATGACTATGAAATTCCCTTACTACCCCTTTACTCATGTCTTGATTACCTTGAGTTTTAACACTATTTAGAGATTATTGTCCATCTTCAATCTGTGTTCTTTCCTTATGAACCTTTAGGTAATTGCATTTCCCTCAGCAACTCTCACATACCACTGCCCATCTTCTCTTACATTGTTGTGACCAAAAGCCTAACAGTCTCCTCCTAACTCTTTCTACTATCATTCACCTTACTTCCCATTAACAGGTCTATAACCTATTTTTCTCTTAGTTGTAAACTACTCCTTCCTTCTCAAATGCGACAATGTCAGAGAGCGATTTACCTTTATCTTAAAGATGAATATTTATATTGCATTGAGACTATCATAAGAAACTAGCCTTGCCTTCCTTTTAGTTTTCACCATTGTCAAGTCACTCTTCTCATGATTGTGCATTCACTATTTACTACTCCATTCACTCTTCCATGGAACCTTCAGACTGTGGGTGAAGAGAAGAAAAAACAAAATGAGGATTGTCTTTTCATGACTTTGTTGTCCCCTTGTTCCTTTTGAGTTCAATGCCTGCCACTTTAATATTTTCTACAATTTCTTCATTTATGCTATCATTCATCATCCTCCCTTCATGAATTGAATGGTTATCACCCTAACTCCAACACCTAGGCAAGTCTATGGCAAGAAATTCATGATTTCATGAACTTTTCCCTCATGACTGTATCATCCTTCATTCCCTTTAGAGAGGATATATTCATTGAATTATTTCATATTGCATAGGTCACTTTGGTCCTTGACCACTATAAGAGGAGCCTCACCAGCAATTGATCTCACCTTTGTATCTAAACAAAGACAAGTGAATATATCTCAAAATTCCCTCATATTTCACTATGAACATTGACTGTGTGGAATCAATAATATCATCCACTATTTGGAAAGCTATGCCAAGACTCAAACCATGACCATTTAAATCAACATCAAACAACAACTTTCTCAACAAAATACTAGTTTTACTAGAAATAAAGTGTGTACTCCTCCTGATCATCAATATGCATGCAATGTTGAAGGGATGCAATGTATTATTGTACTATTTCCATAAATTATGAGGAAAACTATGGTATTCCAATAGCATGAGATTTGCATATTGCTTCCAATAGGCTAAAATCAATAACTTTAAAAAACTTCATCTCTAATTCACTACCATTTTGATTAACTTGGACAAGATCACAAAAATGATCTCATCTCTTGCAAGAAATGTTTCCCAAAATTTGTACTTGGATACCTCATTGAACTACTCTTAAAAAAGGTTTAAAACCTTGCTCTATGCATGAACTGAAATGAAGATCCTTGATTTTTCACTCACTCATATTTTCTATCATGAACTGACATTAAGACTAATTTTTAATGATGAAAGATCACTCAATAAAGGATGATTCTCAACATCAAGGCATAATCAAACAAGTACAAAGCTTTCAACAGTTCATACACTTAGTCTTTAATCAAAAAAAACCCTAAACACCCATCACGAGAACCAAATTAGAGAAAAATTTGAGAAAACTTAGGATACCTACCTATCATGAACTCCACATTCTTTACTTTGCATGGTTGGGAAATGATGATCCCCTAGGATTATACAACCCTCTCAAACTTACTTTCACTCTTCTTGTGTGTATCTCCACATTCTACTGGTCTACAACAAGGACCTTATGACTCCACAACTACCAACTAATGAAAATATAACATTGCATGTGTATATACCCAAAAGTTTAAGTGTTAGAATTAAAAGTGCCTCTTCACCATAATTTTCCATTGATATTTTGAAAAAAACATTGGTTGTAGCATAGAAGGCTTTGTTTGATGTCATGCAAAAGCTCAAAGTGTTGAAACCCTAGAAAAGACTTGACCTCATTTTTTACCTTTCCCTCTTTTCATGCAACCTCATGCAGTGTGATTTTCTTCTTTGCTGATTAGAACCCTAGAAAACTAAAAAAAACTCGAGCTTGGAAAAATAAACTTCACTCATGAAATTTACCCTCTTCATTCTATTTTGCATGCAAAGTGAAAAGTTCCTTTTCCTTTGAGGTGTAGAATTTTCACTCTTTGCATTTGAATATGATTATTGAGAAATAAAATAGTTTTATTGAAATCCCTTCTTGACCAAACTTAAGAGAAAAAGAGTTAACACCCTATTCCTTGAAACATGCCTGTTTTTAGACTTGAGACTATTTTCAAATTTGTAAAGAATATGAAAATAAAAAACATTCTTAGCAACATTTGTTATATGCTTTCCTACTAAGAATCCTAGACTAGTAGCATAAACTATCCATTGGGCATAGGAGTTATAGGTTATTGAAAACAAATCAGTAACTAGTTGTTAGAAACATTGAACAACCTACAACCTTCTAACAATCTTGAAAAACCTATGCAACAACACTTAGAGAAAGGGAATTGAATTGAAAAATGTGCCAAGAACTTATTAATTGAAAGGAAAACTATCCTAACCTACTCTAACCAACAATGGTGATGCTCAAATGAACTCTTTACCTAGATTTTAGAAATAACTCCCCTTCCTACCTAATAGAGGATGACTTGCATGCTAATCAATTGTTGATAAGAGAGTACCGACAAGTACACATCTAATAAGACAATGCAAAAATCCTTGAAGAACAAAAATTCACTTACCCTTTGGATTCGATCATGCACGCTATTGATTTGGGGTGGATAAGTAAGTTGGACCTATTTTCGTTCACTTGGGATCTCTTTTGTTGGTGCAAGGATAACATTTGTTATCATTTTTGGCTCTTTCATGACCAAATTTCTGATTGGACATCCTCTTGAAAGGATGAACTTTATGCTCATACTATTGATTTCTTGCTTAGGATTTGATGTCTTGTTGTCACTTGCAATTTCAACCTAATTTGAAAAAGTTAGATCACATGAATGAAATGAAGGAATGATTGCCTCTTTGACCTAAATAGGTTGATCGCATACTATTGGATCATATGATACTAGCTTATCATCAATGTTAGAACAAAAAACTTCTATGAGGCTTGAAAACATGTTCTCATATAACTCATAATCTTGCATTGAATTTAGATGAGTTTTATCATTCTATTGTTCAATACTAGGCATAGATGTTAGTATGCATGTGATATCTTCATTTTCACCCACAAATTCAAGAAGTTCATTAAACAAGTTAGAAAAATCTTGAGATTCAATTTCTATTTCCTTCACAAAAAAATGTTCAACTTGATCTTGTTTGTCATCTAAGTTTGAAGGAAAGGACTCAAGATCATTTCAAAACAAGGCTTCTTCATAATCTTCATTACTTTGTGATGTAGGAGGATTTATTTTTACCTCTTGATAACCCTCTTGAATGATGAAATCATCAAGATTCTTAAAATATTCCTGTTTTTCTAGTTGTTCGTGTTCATCATTTTCTTGCACTAAAGCTGATCCATCCATTTGGGCTTCACAAATAGGTACATTAGTAGCAAATAACCCCTCATCTATCTTAGAAAACTCAAATTTTGGCTTATCAAACCAACTCTTTTGATAAACAATAGGACCTCCTAGACAAACGAATAATACTTAGACATGAAAGCTAAATTTTGGGAGTTTCATGAGATGCAAAGAGTTGTTTAGAGGGCTATTCTTGATAAATAATGGACCGATTTGACAGATTTTGTTCATTCATGGGCTCCTGTAGGGGTTGAACTTTAACATTGGTATGACTATTACCCATAAAACTTGAATCTCAAATCTAGAATACTTACTTCGAGATTGAATAGAATCACTTAGCTTGAAACTTGGAATTGAAACCTTGGGAATCTTTTCCTCTATTGGTTGATCTACTGAAGTAGAGGTAACTTTATTGAAGCAAGGAATGGAAGGAGTTGATTGAGCCTCCTACCTCTGAGCTTGGGCAAGCAAAAGCTTCATCTATTCATCTAATTCTATTTTTTCTCTTACAAGATATTCTTCATACTGTATTCTTTGCACCTCCAACTCCTACTCTTGAAGATAGGCCTGATAAGACAACTCTTCCTATTGTGCATCAAACTTTTGTTGTTCATGAATGTCATCCAACCTTTTTTGTGAAATCAAGCAATATGTTAATGATGTTAGCCATCTCTATTTTTTCATCATTTTGAAGTTGATTGGGAATATAATAGTGTTGTTTTGACACAATAGGGGATACTTGAGCTTGATTCAAAATATGATAAGGCTTCCATAAAGTATGAGTAGGGGTGGGTGGGTAGTAAGAATATTGAACCTATTGGGTATTTGCTTGTATTGCATTAGAATTTGGAATATAACTGTCTTGTTATGGCTGGTAGGAAAGTATATGAACACCATTTTCATGATATGGAATTGGAAAAACATGTTGTTCTATTAAACTTGGCATTCTTTTTCATTCAATAATTTTGTAAATCAATGATAAATTAGATCTTCTACTTAAAATTTGAAACATATCAACACCTAGACTACTAAATCTAGTGGATCTAGATTTGGAGTCTCTAGATGTGTTTGAAGAACTTGAATCCAAAGGCATGAATTTTTTGATGTACACACCAAAAACAAGCAAATGGTAGGAATTTTTTGAACTAGAAGAGTTCAAAGTGTCCCACCGGGTGTGCCAAAAATTGTTGTCATGAAGGATTGTGCCCTTTATCTAAGTATGAAACTCAACAATCTTATGCAATATGGGATCAAACTCAGGTTGTGGGTGACCTATTATAAGAATGAACCTCCAAATTATTGGTTGGTTACCCTTTAAATATCCTAGTAACTAATGGATTTTATGGGAAAAAGGGAAGAAGGATGCTCTAGAAATGGGAGAAACTGATTCTAGGAGGTGATGCACCATTAATGGATGAGAGTTTAAACTACTGCACTAACTCGCAATTTTCTTCAACAAAGAGGTTAACCTATTCACAACTTGATTTAGGACATAAATTACATGAATATTTGATATGGAGGTAGCTGACCCTAACATTTGTATGAAGGAAAGAAAAGTTTCACAACTACTAACTACTAAAAAGCATCTGAACACAACATATAACTTGCACTAATAATGAAACAACTTGTTCAATCACTGCAAATATGGACAAGAATAAAAGGATTTACTTGATTAAATCATAGTAATTGATTTACAATCATATAATAACAATGAGAAATGAGAAAAATACTAGAAGGAACTCTTGTACTTTATTGAACCATAAAGGAATTTTGTACAAAGAGAATTGAAAAATGATTTCAAATAACTAAAACTTAATTACAATACCATATCTTTCCTATGTGTAACAAGAAATAAGAAAAAAACCTCTAGAATCAGGTCTAGGCATTTGAATATAAAGAGAAAAACAAGAGAAAGAAGGTTGGAAGGTGATCTTCAATGAAGTGGAAGAGTCTCCTTGTTGAAAAACTTGTCCCTTTCTTGTTGAAGAAACTGATCTCCTTGATTTGTGCATGTGAAAATGCTTCTTTGGCCGTGCAAGACTGAAAATGATGCAAAAAAGGGGTTGAAGTGCTCCAAACTGATTGATTTTGCATGCAAAACTCTCCTTGAGTGATGGTAAAACCATGTGGGGTTTCAAAACTGATGAAAGACTACCCTTTTTGCCTTAAAATCCTCCTTAAATGGTGGTTTGAACCATTTTTCATGAATTTGGAATTTGTTGGGTGTATGCCTTGAAAATCTCTAATTTTGAGTGCTTCAAACATCATCAAACTACACCATTTTAGGCTCTAACTCACACTAGCCTCAATTATGAACATGAAGGCCCCTAAAATAGGTCAAAAATACTTTTAAGTTCATGATGACCGAGCATGAAGATGAATTAACTCATAATCATCACATTAATATTCTATATAATTGATTTAGGTCTTTAAATCTATTTGAGTGATTTCATACTAAATTGTCCTTTTGGTATTCTTAAAACAAGTTGTTCATCCATTGTGACTACTTATTTGTTAATGATTGTGAACTACCCTTGCTTCCCCTTTACTCATGTCTTGATTACCTTGAGTTTTAACACTATTTAGAGAGTATTGTCCATATTCAATATTTGTTCTTTCCTTATGAACCTTTAGGCAATTGCATTACCCTTAACAACTCTCACATACCATTTTCCATGTTCTCTTGCATTGTTGTGACCAAAATCCTACCAATCTATCCTCCTTCTAACTTTTTCTACTATCATTCACCTTGCTTCCCATTAATAGGTCTATAACCTATTTTACTCTTAGTTGTAAACTACTCCTTCCTTCTCAAATGCAAAATTTTCATAGAGTGATTACCCTTTACCTTTGCTACTATCCCTTTATCTTAAAGATGACTATTTATATTGCATTGAGACTTTCATAGTAAACTGGCCCTGCCTTCCTTTTATTTTTCACCATTTTGAAGTCACTCTTCTCATGACTATGCATTTATTATTTACTACTCCATTCACTCTTCCATGGAACCTTCAGACTGTGGGTGAAGAGAAGAAAAAACAAGTTGTTCATCCATTGTGAATGCCTCTTTGTTAATGACTGTGAACTACCCTTACTACCCCTTTACTCATTTCTTGATTACCTTGAGTTTTAACACTAGGTAGAGAGTAATATTTGTAATGCTAAGTAGAAAAAACAAATAGATTAAGCTAATCAAAACAATAAACTAATCTAATCCTATGCTAACAACAAAGAACAATGAAAACTAAAAAATCATATATACAAAAGAACAATCTCACCGAACATTTGTATAATTCTTTGAATAACCTTGATTGCACTTCTCCATTTTGACGTTGTAATATAATTGCCCTCATATTTTAACAAGTATGCAAGTATGGCCTATATGATAATTGATTTAGCAAAATACCAAAGATTATTGAATTCACTTCCTAAAAGTATAAATATTTTGGGAGGAGGAATAACGACAAAGGTCAAGCCAATTTATAGAAAATTAATTTTTGAATGATCGACTCAGATTCAAAACACAAATCACTGATTGAGATTAATGAATGTCATGCAATAGAGATTTAGTGTTAGTAATAACGTGGATGAAAAAGTGGAGATTAAATTAAATAATAATTTAATCTTTAGTCGAGACTGTTCGAAATTCAGAAGAATAAAGTTTGCATGTGAAGGATAAAGATTGAAAACGTTGTGTTCGAACACACAAATGAATGAATTAATTAACTAAAGCTATTTAATTAATAAAATTTTGCACGTAGAATAATTAACACTTAGATAACTGACCGATTAAACTAGAAGGTTTGTTCGTCAGAAATAAGTAGATATTAAATCACGAGATAACTGACTGATTTAATGGAATCTTGACTTAAGTGGTAAATGAATAATTAGATAACTAAGCGATTATCTAATTATAGAAGAATATGCTAGGAATAATTAAATAATTTAAAATGATTATTTAATTATAGTTGAAAGTGTCATAAGAATATATAAAATAATAGTTTATTTAATTTTAGAGAGATGATAGACTTAATTAGTGATGTAATTAAATAAATATTTATTTAATTAATCAAGAAAGAATAAAATGCAAGAATGAATTAATTAAATAATTAAAGATATTTAATTAATAGACGATAGGTGACCTTAGAAAATAATTAAATAATTAACATTATTTAATCATGATAATGAAGATGAGAATTAATTAATTAATTAATTAATAAAGGTTTGCATGTAAAAGATCTAAATAATTGACTCATTAAGACAAAAAGTTTCTTTGTTAGAAACAATTAGATATTAAATCACTAGATAATTGAATGATTAAATTAGATCTAGAGATAAGTGCTAAATAACTAATTAGATAACTAAGCGATTATCTAATTATAAAAGAATATGATATAGATAATTCTTTTTTATGAACTAAATAATTATTTAATTCAACATTCATGATTTGGGAATTAAATTAAATAAATAAAGGTTTATTTAATTAAATGGAGAAAAGGCTAAATAATAATTAAATAATTTTAGATGATTATTTAATTATAGTTGAAAATGTCATAGGAATTTATTAAATAATTTAAATCATTATTTAATAGAAAATAGATTTAATTAGCATCGTAATTAAATAAATAATATTTATTTTATTGATCAAGAAAGAATAAAGGTAAGAATAAATAATTTAAATAATTAAAGTTATTTAGTTAATAGAGGACAAGTGACTTTAGAAAATAATTAAATAATTAACATTATTTAATTAATACAAATGAAGATGAATGAATTATGAAGAAGTTAAGGGTCATAGGCTTAGGACAAGTTTTAGTGTCTATAGATTGCCTCTCTTTGATAAGATGTAGTTTATCACGTTGTGTCAAAGAAAATTTATCAAAAATATGCCCCAGTGAAAAGGAGAATGACGAGGAGGTAGTGGTATGCCCCCCTGAGAGGATAGGTGGGTTCCAAGAACACGAGTATGCTCTCAACATGGATGAGAGAACTAGAAGATGAAGGAAAAAAGGGTAGAGGAACATAGATAAGGGTGGTGAAGATGCAAAAAAGAAGAAATGTTAGAGCAAAAAAGATGAGTAGTAGCATAGAAGACATGGATGTTAAAAGAATCTTGAAATATTCAATACTTTTCCAAATGCATAATAGGTCCTGCATGAATCATTATTGGGTGTTAAATGACACAAATGGATTAAAAAAACCATGATATGAGATAGACCAAGGTGTACAAATTCATCCACTTGCTAAAAACAAATAGTTGCAAACAAGGAGTGACTTAACTTATGCTAAGGGAAAAAATTGCCCTAGTCTTTTTTTCAAGACAAACCACATAAATCAATCAAAATAAAAAGACAAAGTCAAGATACATTATTTCTCCTCTAAATCCTTCATGGGATATCCTCGAGAAAGCTAGTAACCTGACTTGAAAACCAAGTTTAAAAGATAGTCGATAGACAACAGTCAAAGAAAAAGAGTCCTAAGACATCCTTGCTTCTCTAAATCCTTCATGGGACATCCTTGAGAAAGCTAGTAACCGGACTCAAAGACAAATTCAAATAAAAAGGTGAGACAAAAAAATCCATAAAGTCAATAGCCAGTAAGAATATTTTCCAAAATTTGATCTGTTGTTATTTGTTTGATACGATGATTGTTTGATAAAGCCTAATTTTAGGGATGACACATATCGTATAGGACGTTGAGTATGGTTTCAATTTTGTGACTATCTGTGTAAGGCATGATGAAGTCTGGTTTCAGAAAGACATGTACCATATAGGATGTTGAGTCTGATGTCATTGCTGAGACAAGCTGCATAAGGCTATATAGATAGGCATACCTAAATGATAATTTTTTTGTCAAGAAGGACACACATTGTATAAGACATTAGTTGATTGTTGTGGCAATTTGTTTGATTTGACTTGATGACATTGTTGATTTGTTTGTCTTTTTAATGCATGACTTGTCTTGATGTTTTGATTGTTATTTGTGTGTGATGACAGTGTATGACTTATGTTGACTAACATGACATACCCTAAAGGGCTGACCTAGTGCGGTCTCAGGGGCTCATCGATTGATGGCCTTGCCTACATTATGTTGGAAAAATAATAATAGACAATTGAGAGGGGGGGTGAATTAGTTGTCACATAATTTAACACTTATTCAACCTTATTAACCTTTAATCTTAGATTTGATAATTAATAGTGAAATCATGAATCAACAACACATCAAAAACATAAGAACACCAAGATTTTATACGTGGAAACCCTGTTAAGGGAAAAAACATGGTCGATGTTAGTCTAAAAGATTATACCCTATTATAAGTATAATGAAAATGAATAAGGAATGCACATGCATTCAGGCACACCACCTAGAGCTCACTGATCAAATGGGAAGGCTCGCTGACTTACAAAAAACATTCAAAATAAAACCATCTGAAGAATATGAACTGATAAATTAGCTTCTTCAAATCCTGATGATAGTTTTGGTCAGACACATAAATACCTCTTCACACTTCGCTCAATATTGTTCACACTCTTCTCTACAATCAAATGATCTGATATTTATTCACACATTTCACATCCACACTTCTCATACTTATATTGAGCACACTCACACTTCAAAATGAAGAAAAAATCGCTCTTATATATCCACTACATGGAATTATATTAACAACTTTGTCAGCCAAAGATAAAAGAATAAATGAATTACAAATTGTTAGCCCAATTCATGAACAAATATCAATGTGTACCAACCAAAGTTGGTCACAACATAATGAATACCTAAAATAACTTCCTCAAACATTCCAAACATTAAAAGATTAATCCATGAGGATCCGCAACATGCTCCAACCATCATGTCGGCCAAGAACATGAAAACCCAAACACACAACAAAAAAATATCTAATCACGATCACTTCAATCAACATGGACATACAATAAGGATAGAGCACAATCTAGAAAAATAAAAAAACATTGAACGAGCATACACAACAACTAGAATTGCCAGAATTGCATTCTCTTCTTCCAAAAACATCATCTATAGTAGCAAAGTAATTGTAGGAACACAAAAACACACAACTTGCACAAATATTGATGTGCACCTCTGAAACTTCTAGAGTATAAACTACATAGGCTTAGCAAAAAACCCTTTAAAGCACAACTCCTGAATAGAAACATACTGAATTTTACACCACACTAAACTTTTCAGCTACATAGGCAACCTTCAACATGTTTATTTTTTATTTTCTTAATATCCGTGATATATACAGCCTTCAAGAACATCAATAATAATGTTGACATCAATGACAACCACATAGCAGCAACACAACCACAACATCCAGCAATATCCCCCTTTGGCATTGATGGCAACACATGATGTGAAAAATGCCATCAACACAACTAACTCATATTGTTCTTCTCTCCTTTGCATTACTCTTCTCTGTTCTTTTCCCCAAGGTTCTCTACTCTTTTCCCCCAAGGTTTTTCACATTGTTCTTCTTCCCCTTTGACATCAATGGCAAAGGTACAAAAGCTCTGAACCACATATCTGAATCATCTGATTACTCCCCCTAAGTAGTAGCCACCACAACATCAATCTAGAACAAGATATGACTATGAATGCATGGATTGATACAAAGACTTGCATCTTAGTTCAGATTAGGAGGGGAAATCACCCCTAATTTCCCTTTGAGATACTCAAAATTATCCTTAGGCAATGGCTTAGTAAATATTTATACAATCTATTCCTTAGTAGGAACATACTCCAGTTTGACTTCTTTATCACTCACTTTGTCTCTCAAAAAGTGATATTTGATAGATATATGTTTTGTCTTTGAATGCAGCACTGAATTCTTAGAAATTTTTATGGCACTAGAATTTTCATTAAATATAGCAATAGGCTCATCAAACTCAATTCTGATATCTCTCGGCATCTGCTTCATCCATATTACTTGAGTGTAATTGTTTGAAGCAACAATATATTCTACCTCAGAAGTAGATAAGGAAATGGAATTATGTTTTTTACTTAACCAAGATACCAACTTCTTCCCCAAGAAGAATGCAAAACCACTAGTATTTTTTCTATCATCCACGTCTCCTACCCAATATGCATCAGTAAATGCACTCAAAGTAAGATCATCATCTTTAGGATACCAAAGACTAAAGTCAAGTGACCCTTTCAAGTATCTGAAAATTATCTTCACAATAGTCACATGAGATTCCTTTAGATCAACTTGATATCTAGCAACCATGCATACAAAATTCATGATGTCTACTCTAGTCTGAGTCAAATAAATTAATCCACCAATCATTGACCTGTATCTTGTTTTTTTTTCTTTAGGAGAATCATCATTCTATGTTAGCTTGCATCTAGTTACCATGGGTGTACCAGCTGGTTTTGAGTCTTCCATACCAAACCTTTTTAGTAACTCTCTTACATATTTGGACTAAGATATAAATATTCCATCATCTAACTGAGTAATTCTCAATCCCAAAAAGAATTTCAGCTCTCCAATCATTGACATCTCAAATTCGCTTTTCATTTCCTTAGTAAACTTCATACATAAGTCATCATTACCTTCAAAAATGATGTCATCAACAAAGACTTCAATAATCAATTCTTTATCTTGATCCATCTTAAAATATAGATTACTGTCAATAATACCTTTATTGAATCCAAGCTGCAACAAGTATTTATCCAATCTAGCATACCAGGCTTTAGGGGCTTGCTTGAGTCCATATAGTGATTTCTTCAATCAAAAAACCATATCTTCCTTATCAGTCAATTGAAATCCATCTGATTGCTCAACATATACTTCTTCTTCTAGCTCACCATTTAGAAATGCTGACTTTACATCCATTTAATAGACTTTGTACTTCTTAAAAGAAACATAAGCAAGAAATAATCTTACAGCTTCAATTCTAGCAACAGGGGGAAAGGTTTCTTCAAAATAAATACCTTACATCTATGATTACCCTTTACATACTAGTCTTGCTTTATTCTTGACCACTTCACCTTGTTCATTCAGCTTATTCTGAAAGACCCATTTGGTTCCAATCACATTTTTATCCTGAGGTCTAGGAACAAGAATCCATATATCATTTTTCTCTATCTACATCATCTCTTCCTTCATTGCTTCCATCCAATATTCATCTTTACATGTTTCATTGACATTGTTGGGCTCAGTCTTGGAAATTAGACAATATTCTTCTGCAATTCTTCTTCTATTTTGCACACCTTTGTTCTTATCTCCTATGATCCGATATTCAAATTGATTTAGCTTTACATACCTCAAAACTGTAGGATTCTCTCAAACTTCTGGTTCTTTTGTTCATTCTTCTACGCATCCACTGGCTTCTCCTTCTTGATTCTCTTGATTCAACAAAACAATTTGAACTTGATTCTATGTCTAAACATTCTTTCCATTATCAGTATTATCATGTTGGTCATCTGAATCATATCCACAATATCTAGATGATCTAGCAGTGTTTTCATCAACTCTGACATTTCCACTTTCAACCATTTTCCTTAATCTTCTATTATAGCATCGGTAGGACTTTCTCTTAGCAGAGTAACGGAAAAATATTCCTTCATCACTCCTAGCATCAAAATTTCCAATATCTTCATCTCTCTTGATATAACATCTACTTCCAAATATTTTGAAATATTTAATAGTAGGCTTATAACCAAACCATAGCTCGAAAGGAGTCTTACCAGAATTACCATTGACATTTACCTGGTTGATAGTATATACAGTAGTGCTTACAACTTCTCACCAATAGATATGAGGTACATTACCTTCAAACATCATAGTTCTAGCAACATCTAGAATTGTTTTGTTCTTTCTCTCAACAACTCCATTATGTTGAGGGGTCCGGGGAGCAGATAACTATCTTTTGATTCCATGCTCTTCATAGAAAGAATTGAATTCCCAGGAAGTGAATTCACCACCTCTATCTAACCTTAGGAATTTGATCTTTAAACCTATCTCATTCTCAGCCATAGCTTTGAAACATTTGAACTTTTCTTATGCTTCATGTTTTTCTCTCAAGAAAGCAACCTATATCATTCTAGAGTAATCATCAATAAGCAACATAAATTACCTTTCTCCTTATAGACTTCTAATTCTAGAAGGACCACATAGATCAGTATGTACCAACTCTAGTACTCCATTAGAATGATGTTGTTTTCTCTGAAAACAAATTATAGTCTTCTTTCCCATCTGACATTCCTTGCATATGGTGTTAGTAGGCTTCACTAACTTAGGAAGATCTCTAACTGCTTGAGTGGAGCTTACTTTGACAATATTATCAAAATTCACTTGACACAACCTCCTATGCCATAACCATCTTACATTAACTTGAGCAATTAAATAAATTTCACTAGCAGCACTCAGGTGAGAAATATTACCTCTTGTCTTGGTACCTGAAGCAATTACATTTCCTAAACTTCCTAGTATCCTGCACTTACCATCTTTGAACTGAATATTGTATCCCTTGTCTACCATCTATCCAAAACTCAGCAAGCTATGCTTCAATCCTTCAACATAAAGGACATCATCAGTATTATATTTAACACCAAGAGAAATAGTGCCTCTACCACAAATCACACCACCATTGTTATCTCCAAATATTACAACACCACCATCATATTTTTCCAAGTTTAGAAACTTTAATTTGTCACCAGCCATATGATGTGAGCATCCGATGTCAATCACCCATTCATCCTTTCCTTCAATTTTGGCTACAAGAGCTTTCTCAATATTCTTATCACTAACAGATTCAATGGACACCTTACCATTTTCCTTGATAGCAATGAATACACATCCATCTTCATTTCCATTTTATTTATCAAATTCATCATCAATAACACCTTCTTTAGCATAGTAACATTTTTTTTGAATTCTAGGCTTATCAGGTTTGAACCTAGGAACTCTTTCCGGACACCTTGATGCAAAATGACCTATCTTATTGTAAGAGAAACATTTAATAGGTAACTTTCCTTTGTACTTACCTTGTCCTACGGATTCTCTTTTCACAATCAATCCTTCCAACTCTTCTAACTCTCTTTCTTCATCTTCAATCTATTTCATCTCATCTTCATACTTGAATGTCTTTCTACAACTTTCTCTTAGATCATATTTTTGTTGGTTTCTTCCAGATATAGTAGCCTTAAATGCAGATTTTGTCTTAGGATAATAATCACCAAATTCACTCAATTCAAAGGCGGTAAGCTTACTAATTAGCATGTCTCTTGTCACATTTTTTTTTGTCCCGAGTTCTTCAATAGCATCAGATTTTTTTTTGTAAGAAGTAGGTAATGATCTGAGCACCTTAGCCACAATCTCTTCTTTATCCAAGATTCCATCGGCACATCTAATACCCATCACTAGTTCATTCACATTTTGCATGAAAGAGATAATGTTTTCATCCTTTCTCATCTTCAAGTTTTCCAACTTACCTTTCAGAATTTGTAGCTTAGAAAATTTCACTTGTGAATCTCCTTCATACAATGTCTCTAGCTTCTTCCAAATCTCATATGTTGTTGTCAGACCCATTACATTTTTCATCTCTAAATTTGTCAGAGCACTCAATAATGCTTCTATAGTCCTGATATTTGTTTCAACTTCTTTGATCTCATCAAGAGTAGAGGAACCATTCCGAGGAATAACATATCTATTCTTTGTAATATTCTAGAATGGATCACCAATGCACTTCAAATGAAACTCCATTCTAGCCTTCCATAGAGATTAGTTTGTTCCATTAAATCTAGGACTATCCTTTTTCTATGATGCCATCATGGATCACCTCAAGCTATTAAAATTCTTCAGAGGAACCTGCTCTGATACCAATTCTTGGAAAAACAAGAATAAACAACTGAGAGTGAATCAGTTGTCACAAGATTTAACACTTATTCAACCTTATTAACCTTTAATATTATATTTGATAATTAACAGTGAAAGAATGAATCAACATCACATCAAAAAAATAAGAACACCAATATTTTATACGTGGAAACCTTGTTAGGGGAAAAACCACAATGGATGTTGTAAGTTAGGGTAAAAATATTAGAGCAAAATGCATAAAAAAATTATAATGAAAAACTCTAGCAAGAACAATAGAGCACACACTAGCATGAAAATCAAAACATTAAAGCAAAGCAAACTGATCTCCAAGCTAGATTTGATTTATCTCCATTGCTCTTCTCCACCTGCATGATAATGCAAGATTTTGAAGGTTTGATTTTTGATATGTTGATTGCTCATTTTCATAGCATAACGATAAGATGAAGATAATAAAAGAAAAATAGATAGATAGATAAGAAGATTGAGAGAATTTTTGGTAGAGTGAGGATGCTAGAAGAAGATTCCCCCAAATGGCCTGTGAAAGGCTTGATTTATAGGAGAAGGTTGATTTGATTCAATGGCCAAGATTAAAAGTCAAATTTGTGATATGTATGGCTAGGATTAAAAGTTTATTTTAGTGTCTATGATGCACATTAAGTGGGTTATGACATGAGGCTAAAATTCAGATATGAGGGAATAGTGAGATTCTATTATTTATTTTGAAGGAAAATATGCCTATGATGCATAATGAATGAGGGTAAAAATAGGATGTGAGTGAGAATCTCATAATTTAAATAGTAAAATTATTTAAATTATTTGTGCATGTGAAGAGTTGTAGTCATGTGGCACATGTTGCAATGTGACAATAAGTGAAGGATTAATTCAAATATTTAATTTGAATTATTTTGAGACATGTGAAGTGACAATTAATTAATTAAATGAGATTTACTTAATTAATTGGGAAGGTGATTAAGTGGAATAAATGGGATAAGTGGGATAATGTAATGGCCTAGGGTAAAATATTACAAGATGTTTTACAAGGTCATGTATCGACTAGGTAATGTTATGACATGGACAATTTTGGGTCTCTACATTTTTCCCCTCTTTGAGATGATGTTCGAGATGGTGAAATTTATGTCAAGTAACATCATTTCAAAGAAGCTAAGGTATGGATATATGAAAAAAAAGTTTAAAAAATGATGCCCCAACCACGTGAGGAAGTGAGGAGTAAGATGAATGAAGGAAAGGGATGATAGAAGAATATGATGATGCAAAAGATATGAAGAAATAAGATGATGATATAGGATATGATAATGATGATGATGCCAACTTGAGAGGACAGGTGGGTTGCATAAAAACGTATATGCTCTTGAAATTAATGAGATGACAAAAGAGTGATAAAATGAATGATACAAGATAAGAAGTATATGAAAAAGAAAAATGACACGCTATGCTGCAATAAAGTGAGCAATCATATGTTTGATATAGCACTAGATGTTATGCACCAAGGTATAAGGACCAAGGTGGCAATGTGTCTCATGCCCCAACGTAATACAACCTTTTCTAGATACAAGATATGAATATTAGTTGGGAGTGATTCATATTTGATGCAAATGTAAATTGAAATTTGATAACACACATAAGAAAGCAAGCATACATGCACAAATGATACAAAAACAAACAAGGTATTGCCCCTATCAAGTTGTAAATCGATGATTAATTGATTGATTGATGATGATAGTGTTTTCATTGTGGGGAATGATATATCCCTAGATCAACACAAGGATTCTTGATTGATTGATGATGATGATAGTGTTGTCAATGTAGGGAATGATATATTCCTAGATCAACACAAGAATGATTCATTGATTGGGTTTACAACAAGATTAGGATCAAGACCAAAATGTGATTGGATTATTTGACTTGATTGATTGGATTGGTTGGTATGGATTAAGGATTGAATTGCATTTGGATTATTGCTTGGAATGATTGAAGATGCTTGATTTGAAGATTTGGATGATGATTGATGAATTAAATTGAGGAATGATTTACTTGGAATGATTTTGATTGATTGGATTGATGGAGAAATGATTTGATTTGATGATAATGATTGGATTGATTAGAAGAACGGGTTTGATTAGAAGAAGTGACGTAATTGAATAATTTTATGAAGAAATTGATTTGAAGAAGTTGAATTGATTGGAAGAAGTGATTTGGTTTGATTTTATTGCTTGGATTTTTGAAATGTTTTGATTTTTTGAATTTTTTTAGGACATTTTTCAATTGTATTTTTTTTCAAGGTTTTTTTGAAATTTTTTGAGATGTCAATGGATGAAAATTTGGGTAGCCTTTGTGCTAGATACCAATGACAGGGAAAACAAATTCTAGGTGCAAGGAGATAGAGGAGATTGATGGATGAAAGGGTGGGTGATAGGATAAGGGATAAAAGGCTCATGATAGATGGATCGATAAAAATGATAGGTCATAGTGATGGAATAGATGTATGAATCATAGGAGAGCAAGGATGTAATTTCCAAAGACTATATCAAATAGGAATAACATGCCCCATTTTAAGTACAATACTTAGGATTTTTCATGAGAAATCTTATGACACTAGGAAAATGATAGGCTTGTTTTGAAGGATGAGGTATATCAAAAGATATCCAAAGAATGTTTCAACATTTTGCCCCATATTTTTATCAAGATCAAAAGGAGGAAGAGAGGATGAATAGACTCAATATGATAAGTATATGGTAGGATGTCCAAGGATGATAAGATAGGAGATGATAAGATATGATATGATAGGAAAATTATATGGTAGGATGAGACAACATGCCCCCAAGTGTAAGTGACATAGAAGATTAACCTACACATGATGCTTGTTTGCCAGGTTTTCATCATGGTACTTATTCAGGGTGCCTGTTCACTAGGTTTTCACCGTTGGATGAAGGAATTTCTCTTTACGTTTTTTTTCTCTTTTTTTTTTGACTTTTTTGATTTTTGGATAAGAGAAGGGGAATATGGATAGGAGGGACTCAATTTTCTAGTTTCATGAAATGTGATAGTCCCACTAGAGATGGATTTCATCACATGGACCATGGCAAATGTCATTACGCTCATAGATTTTGGTAAGGGATGACATGAAAGGGAGATGGAGTAGGTAGATGATGGATTATGATGTGGATTATGATGTGGATTATGTAGGGGAGCTGAATGGGAGGCTTAGCCAAAAGCATGGACCATAGGAAGGTGATGTGGGAGATATGTAGGATAATGAGTGAAGGGTGAGGATATGGGGGTATGTGGAATTGTTGTGAAATGGAAGGGAACCATGACCAATGGTTGCACACACTATGATAAACGTTGAATATTTTGATGTGGAGGGGGTGTAGGAAGCAATGGAGATTTTTGCTTAGGAGATGGGTGATGAAGTTTTTTAGGTACCCACACAAACTTAGTAGTTTTATGACTTTTATTTTTCTTGTGGGATGAAATATGAGATTCTTGAATAGAGTGGGAATGTGAGGTGGAAGTGGATGGTTGGGATTTTTGGGATGTAGATGCCTCGTTTGACTTGTTTTCCTTTTTCTTAGGTACCCAAACCATTTTGTTTTTAGGCTTTTCTTTTGAAGGTATGGGCTTATATTGATTTTTGGATGGATTTTTATTTGATTCTTTGCTTTTGTGTCCTAGGGCATGAGGACCCTTCATATTTTTTTCTTTTGAATCCCATGGGTATAGTGGAATGAGTGAAAGCTTCATGTTTAGACAATGTTTGCATTGATTGGTCATGATTAGGATTTTTAGAGGATTTATGGATAGGTGGATAATGGGGATATTAGGTGTTGGGAGTAGTGGAGGTAGATTAGATGGATGGATATTAGGAGTTGGAAGCAATGGTGGAAAAGTTGATGGTGGAAGGTGTACGGTCACATGATGTTGACATTTATAAGATGATGGAGGAGGGATGGCAACATATGTTTTAGGCATATGATAGGATTTATGGTGGAAATAGGACTTATGATGGATGGAGGAAGTACCAACATCTTTAGATTGGTGTCCTTGGGGTGTATATCCAAGGCCATAAGAGCGTGGAGGGACATTGACATGGATTGGCTCCAAAAAACCTTGTTCATGAAGGCCTAAACCTTTACCTTGGTAGTTCATGTTTTGGAGTATGCGATGGACAATTGGACTAGGTGTATTTTGGACACTAGACTTGAGTTCATTATTAGATAAAGAAGGTGAAGTGTATAAAGGTTGTTGTTGTTCTAAGGAGGAACATTCATGAATAAAGATGTATAGACCAATAGGACATGTCAATGGATTTGAAATGGGTTTGATAGTGGATGCATAAGGATCATTAGGATCTTGATTAGGTTCATTTAGATCCACACTATTGATTTGGTATTCTACATTTACTTGGGAGGAATGTGTCTCAACATGACAAGTGGATAATGCAGGATCATGGATAGGACTAGGTAGGGGGTATATAGGAGCAATGGACGTTTCTTGCTCATGGATAGGTGAATTGATAGGCTCTTGACCATGGAATGCATAGAGTTGGATAAGAGAATCATAATGGCCTTCTTGATCATAGGTAGGATCTAGATCATAGAGGGAAGCTTCATCATGAATAGGACCAAGTATTTTATGAGTGGGATCATTAGAAGGGCCTAGATCTTGATTAGAATGAGAGGTTAATATTTCCTCATGCTTAGGATAATGCTTTTTACATAGCTCTTGGGTTTGAGTGGAAATGGAAGTGGAAGACTCTAGAAGAGGCTTGGTATGCTCTTTCTGATCAAAAACATGAGGGCATGATGAAATTTGACTCAAATATATAGGATCAATAGGTTGTGGACCACATGATGGAGTTGGAAGAATAGACATGGCATTCAAAGGTTCGTTGGTAAGCTCATTAATGGATGCTTGACATGGGGATGGTCAACTTTGTGCTAGTAGTCTTTGGAGAAAACCGTTAAAGGATTCTTTGGTTGATGGATTAGAGATTGAGAAGTTGGATGGTGGTGTTGGTGTAGGACCAGTGTGATTTGAGATAGGAATATTATTATATGGTGATGGAGGACTAGTATATGGAATGGTGTATACTTCCAAACTTAGGGTGGTATTTCCCTTGTCAATAGTATCATTAAGGTGACCTAAGATTTCAACAAAGTTTTCATCATCACTAAGATCTACAAAGTTCTCATCATCACTAGGAGCAAAGTTTGACCCACCTTGGAGGAAATATGGTTTTGGATTATCTTCATGATTAGGTGAAGGGCCTTCTCAAAGTATGAACTTGGGCTTGTGACTAATATCATTAAGGATTAGGACCATTTTAGCAAGTGCTTCCTTAGGATTAAGGCGATGATGATGTGGAATGATTAGATTGGACGAATTGGATTGATTTGAATGTGATTAGAAAAATAATGATTAGGATGATTAGAATGATATGTTTATGTGTTGGTGATTATAAGTTGATATGAAAATTTGAAAATAAATTATTACACATGTACACACATGAATCACACACATAAGACACATAAGAAAGTTTGAATTTTAAATTATGAATTTGTGATGATTAAGCACGCACTTGAAGAGGACACATCAACAAGTCCTAGAACTAGTCAAGTGGGTATGGCCAATCAGGTCTTAAGCTAGGATGCACGAGGTTGACTAGTTATAATTTGAAAGAAAAATACTACCACACAGTCGGGAGAAACTGGTAACCCACCCTTCACCTTCACTTCCCAAAGGTATAAAGTTATTTGGGGCTTAGCCAAGAGTGACAAGATTTTAAATCTCAAAGAAGCATGTCTTTTGATTCACACCTTGATTGAGGTCGTCCCTAGGGTTGATGAAATCCCCTAGTAGGCCTCCTATGAAGGGTATGACAAAAGTGAACCAAGTGAAGTGTGTAACATTAGAATAAATCTATGGATAAGATCTGCAACTAGAATGAACAATTGTCAATCATAATCTAAATCAAAACTAATCTAAAATCTAACAATAAAGAACAAATAAGTAAACTAAATAATAAAACCAAAATGATCTCACCGAATATGCGTTCACCCCTTCGAATTATCTCTATTGCTCTTCTCCATTTTGCCTTTTCAGTATTCTTGCCCTTAGATTTTTGTGTTTGAATGCAAGTATAGCTTTGTCAACTGTCTAAGCAAAATATCAAAGAATAGTGTCTCTTCTCAAAAGTGTATGATTTTGGGAGAGAGAATAATGATAATGACAGACCGTTTTATAGATTTTGTGTTCTCGAATGATTGGCTTAGATTAAAAGAGAGATCGACGAACAAGATTGATGAATTCCATGCGATGTGAGTTATGTTTCAGATAGAACGCGAGTTAGAACACGAGTTCAAGAAAGACTGAAGATAGAGACTAAGTTAGAACGTGAGTTAGAACACAAGTTCAACACCTTAATTTCCAAAAAGAGACTTTGTATGCAAAAGTCAAAGTTAGAAGTTGAAGAATAATGCATTCGAATGCGAACTTGAGTTAATTAATTAAATAAAGATATTTAATTAATAAAAGCATTCATGCATATGAGTTAGAACTAGTTAATCAACTAGTTGTGATGGAGAGTCTTCTCACAGAGATAAACAACAGTTGAATTCAGAGATAACTGAAGAACTAAAAATAGATCTTGAGTTAGAAGGTAAGTGGATGATTAGATAACTAATTGACAAAGGAATGTGACATAAATAATTAAATATGAATTAAATTAATTAAATGTTAATTTAATTCAACATTGGAAAATAGAAGATTTAATTAAATAAATAAAGTAATTTATTTAATTTGACTTTTGAAAAGGGTGGAATTAAATAATTAAATATTTAATATTTAATCATAGTTTGAAAAAGGGGTTAAATGAATAATTAAATAAAGATATTTAATTATAGTTGAAAAGTATGATAAAGGGGGTAATTAAATAATAAATTATTTAACTCATAGAGGATTTAATAAGTTAGCAACATAATTAAATAAATATGATTTATTTAATTAATCAAGTGTAATAAAGATTAATAATGACTTAATGAATTAATTAAAAAGGGATATTTAATTAATAGAGGAAAATGTGTTAGAAAGGTTAATTAAATAATAAACATTATTTAATCATGACCCTGGACTATAGAAAATTATGTCGAATGTGTACTCATAGGCCTAGACCAATTTTTGGTATCTACAGTTTGCACCTCTTTGATACAATGTTGGTATGACATTGTGTCAAAGAAAATATGCCTCGATCGTGCCCCAGAATGAAACAGGGTAAGGTATGCCCCCTCGAGAAAATTGACAATTTTTGAAAAGTTTCAAAAAAATCAGGAAATATTCTTGATAAGTCAAGATGATAGTCAAAAATACTATGGAGTTGACGGAATTGAATTTGGAGTTAATATGGATGAATACGGGTCAGTGGAAGTTGAAAGATTATGTAGCTAATAGATTAGGGCTAAGAAAATGCCATTTGAAATCCTCCTATAAATAGAAATTAGGGCTAAACCAAATTCATTTGCACCAGGAGGAGATAGAAAAAGAGGAGTTTTTGCTTTGACTAGCAGACGAAATGGCTCCTATTCCACACACTAGGCATCAAGGATATCGGATCCGGACTTTCAAGAGGCCAGCTGATGCAGGACCACCGATATGTACTCAAAAACGAACCCTTGAAATTATTTTTTTGCATGTTTTTCTAGGCATAGAAAACCAATCAAGCAAATGTGGTGCATCGTAAATGACGCATATGTCATCGTATTCACTGCATCTGACTGGGAAACGACGCATTTGTGAAAACATGTTTGGGCTAGATTAGGCATATAGGGGAATGAACACATTTGAAGAATAATGCATCGCATGTGTATAAATGCAACACATCTACATTAGGGTTAAATGCATGTGATGTACTACACCACATAGGAATAGAAATGCACCGCATTTGTTGTAATGAAATGCATATGCATTAGAAAGTTAGAAAATGAACCGCATGTGCGAAAATGCACCACATGTGCGAAAATGCACCACATGTGCGAAAATGCATCGCATGTGGTTTTTGTGAACCACATGTTTAGTAGTCAAAAAGGGGTTTGTGGAGAAAATACAATGCATATGAGGCGTTGTGCAACACATTTGCAAAAAATGCCCTGCATTTGTAAACGTGAGCCACATTTGTCTAGTAAAATTGTCGAAAAAAAAAATTTCAAGGAAAATTTGAAAAAGCTGACACCATGGTTAAATTGCAGGTGGTGATAGATCCTATTTACACATGGGAGTCATGACCAGACACATTTGACCTGAGAGATAGGTTGAGCACTGTAGAGATTTGGCTTCTATGGAAGCTAGTCCTACGTCACTGTTTATCGATGCCTGCCATTCGGGGAAATAGGGGGATGTTGACGACACTTTGTGAGTGATGGCATTCAGAGACATCGTCATTTCATTTACCAACTGGGGAGGCCACTGTCACATTGGAGGATGTGTACAGGATTCTAAGACTGCCTATCAGAGGTGAGCAGGTCATGTATGATACCCAGTGAGGATTGACGGAGTTGGCACAGTTTTATTAGGTGGATGACATCAGCAGGCTCGGGATCAAGCATTATGAGATTAGATGGCCAGTCCTAGTAGACAAATATGATCGGATTGACTGTATCCTTTGTACCTTGATTGGAGGGATAGTGCTTCTAGACAGACGAGGTCACAATTTTCCAGTGGGATGGGGATCTATGTTGGTCAGGATGTTAGAAAGTGAGATGAGATATGCATGGGGTCCATGTCTACTCGGTATGTTGTACTTCCATTTACATGACATCACCTATAGAGATGCACAGTCATTGAGTTGTGGGATGACACTATTGGTGGTATAGGGTTGGGAGAGGATAGTTGTCTTCCATCCTCCTGTTACAGTAGAGAGAGAGGAGAGACACCCATATGTGTTTTGATATACAGGGCAGATTACACAGACCCATGTGGGTGACACAAGATACTGGTGACACACCTTGGATATTCTTGATCAGTTCACATGGAGACCGTACATGGATTGTGAGGAGTGGGTGGATGAGGATATACATTTTCCATTCTATAGACAGACACAATATCTCATTGGGAGGACTATTTTGAGTGTGCACATTATTGAACGACATCTATCGGATAGAGTTCGGAGACAGTTCGAGGAGGTTCAGGATGAGCCTCGAGGTAGAGTAGAGTTTGCTCGATCATCGAGAGAGGTACCATGGTGGGGACCCATGATTCAAGTGGCTACAACAGAGATAGACATATAGGAACTTCAACCAGTACAGTGGGGATGGAGAGGTGGATTAGCAGATCTAGGGACCATGACTGCTTACGAGCCATGGTGGGCAGTGCATCGCCCGATTCCTTATATAGATCCGGACCAGCCAACACCAGTCGAGAGATGAGGCATAGGGCCTAGAGGATGTCAGAGAGGTGGAGGTGTCAGAGTGGGTAGAGCTGGTGGTAGAGGTGATGGAGATGATGACAGAGGCGGAGGTAGAGGTGGGAGACGAGGACAAAGAGGACAAAGAGGAGGTCAGGCAGGTGGACATGCACCTATACAGGAGGTAGCAGTAGTAGTTGATGTACCGGTGATAGATATCAAAGGTAGAGTGGATGTACCAGCTCAGGGTGAGCACACTGCAGTGGAGGTAGTGGTTGAGGAGCGTGTAGAGGTAGATGTCAGAGTAGAGGATGTTGCAGAGGATTCTCATGTAGACAAGGATTTAGATCCTCTGGGTGTTGTTAGGGTACAAAGAGGATGATGTTGAGGAGGAGGCACCGATGGAGGAGCAGGAGAGAGAGCTCATAGATCAGATAGTAGAGGGGAGACGGGATGAGGATGCTCCTAGAGATAGTGATAGGGAGGCTTTAGAGGAGAGACTCAAACTTATGACTGTAGAGTTTGAGGCAATGAGACTAGAGAGAGACAGTGCCTACTCAGAGAGGGATAGTGTCTATACCAAGAGGGACAGTGCTTGTACAGAGAGGGACAATGCTCTCATGGAGAAAGATTAGGCTATAGCCCGACGATAGGAGGTAGAGTAGTAGTTTTTAGAGATTAGACACCTTTGCAGTGGCTCTTCATCTGAGGGTTTTTCTCATGAGCTAGTCAGGTTAGTTGAGAGAGCGTCATACTACAAGGATCTTTATTAGGTAGTTGTACCAGTAGATAGATAAGCGCCTAGCTTTTTAGAGGTGCAGAGTCACAGCAGGAGTCATACTCAAAGTCAGAGGACATAGAGCAATGAGGGGGTGATAGGACCATCGAGGGTAGGTCCATATGAGAGGCCTTCCACTTCACAGAGAGAACCTCTGAGTCTTTTTCACCACCATCACCACGTGACAGCAAGGGTAGTAGGACATGATTACAGGGACTTTTGTAGATATGTGTATTACTGATCAGAGAGCCTGCGAGCTCATGTTTTATTTATGGTTTCATTCAGACATTGTTCTGTGACACACTATTTTTGAGTGATATATATATATGATTTTGGTGGCTTCTACATGATATGCAGTTCTATGTTATGGATGATTCTTTATTTCTATATGATTATGTCTCCTAGATGATGTATGTACATGTGTTATAAATGAATGTTTCAATATGTTGAGTTATGCATTTTATAATGATGTTATGAATGTCTTAACTTACTTATGGTAATGGATGCAAATGTTCTATATGATGTATATTGAAATGTGATGGTAATATGTACATGCAATGTTTACATTATGTATGTTATGATGATGCAATGCCTACTATGTCATGAATATGGAACTATGTGAAATACTAATGGAATGTATGCAAATGCAAATAACCTAATGTTTGTAATGTGTCACAGGACTTTATCATTATTTCGTCAAAGAGAAATGTTAAGATGAAATTAATTCAGAATGTTAGTAAGAAACAATTGAAGTGATTGATTGAGAAAAAGACATAATCTTCAATATATTGCCAAATACACTATACTTGCTTATTATCATCATTGGGTAGGACATGACACAGATGGATAGTACACACTATGATATGAGATAGACCATAGTGTACAATGTTATCCACCTATGAAAAATAGACAATCGTAGACAAGGAGTGTCTTAACTCAGACCAAGGACAAGATGCCCTAGTCATTTTGTCGAGACAAACCACAGACAATAGACAAATAAAAGATGGGTCATGAGATGTCATTGCTCCTCTAAATCCTTGATATGACATCCTTGAGGAAACTAGTAACATGACTCAAAAACCAATGTTAAAAAGATAGTTGATAGATAGCAGCCAAAGAAAAAGAGTCCTGAGACATCGTTGCTTCTCTAAATCCTTCAAGGGACATCCTGAAGAAAGCTAGTAACAGGATCTTGCAAAAATCAATAAAAATATAAGACAAATTAAGATATAAAGTCATAAAGCCAAATAAATGTATTCACCAAAACTTGATCTTGTGGGATTGTTTGATGTTTGATGTTTGACATAGTGTAATGTGAGAGAATGACACATATCGCATAAGACGTTTAGTCTGGTTTCGACTAGGTGACTATTTGTATAAGGCATGACAAAGCTTGGTTTTAGAAAGACATGTGTCGTATAAGATGATGGAGTCTAATGACATTGAAGTGACAAGCCACATGAGACTATGAAAATTTGATGACGTTTGTTGACAAGAAAGACATATCTTCATAAGACATAGGTTGATCACTTTGACAATGTGTTTGATATTGACTTGATGACCTTGAGATGTTTTTCCTTGTTGTTGCATGACTTGTTTTGATTCCTTGATTGATAAATTGTGTGTTTGTAGACAGTGTTTGACATGAGATGATACCTTAAAGTACTGACCTAATGCGCCTAAAGACATGCATCTAAGTGAATGATATGCAATGTGTGTGATAGTGAAAAGTGAATGATATGCAATGTGTGTGATAGTGAATTGTGAATGAACCCTATTGGACTAACCTAGTGTGGTCTCGGGAGCTCATCAATTGATTAGCCTTGCCTACATTGTACATGCAAAGACGTCATAGTTCGACACGACCAATGACTTTGTATGTACAAAGAGTCATGATTTAAAGTGTGTGATATATGATAAACCTAGACTGACTCACCTAATGCCTTGGGGGTACATTGATTGATGGACTTGCCTATGTCCCAGTCGCAGAGGCAATGTAGTTCGACTAAAGTCTACGATTGACTTAACATGACCGACTTGACATGATGGACTTGACTCTATTTTATTTTATTTTTGGGATTTTTCAGACTGTTTTGATTTTTTTGGATTTTTGATGTTTTCTAATGTTTTTGGGATTTTTTAGGACATTTTCGATGCTGTGACATTATGTACAAGGTGTTAGGGCATAGAACAAGGATTTTCCCCCAGTCAGGAATAGGCTTTGGAAGATGGAGTGGGTAATGTGATGGAATGGATGTTTAGATGTCAATCGTTCCAAATGATGGATAGGAAAACCATTTATTATGAGTGATGGTGAAAAAGTCTGATTAGAATGATGGTAGATGGAAGAGCGAGCTTGACTACACATGGCACCTGTTTGCTAGGTTTTCACCATGGTACTTATCCATAACACCACTGAAGCAGTTTTCACTAGTGGACGGATTTATTTCTCTTTACTTTTTTTATCTTCTCAAAAAAAATTTGGTATTACAAAGACGCCTGTTTTCCAGGTTTTCATCAAAGTAACCATTTTTTTTTTGTATTTTTCTAGATTAAGACACGGATTCTCAAAGACTAAGCATAAAACCTCTTTAGATGCAGACTATTGATAGGGGACAAAAGTGGGTCTCCTTCCAGGAGTAGAGAGTTGGTACGCTCCTGATCCAAAGGCTTCTATGACAATGTATGGACCC
The DNA here is from genome assembly GCA_007115665.2 of Sequoiadendron giganteum. Lineage (NCBI taxonomy): Eukaryota > Viridiplantae > Streptophyta > Pinopsida > Cupressales > Cupressaceae > Sequoiadendron > Sequoiadendron giganteum. The sequence continues at coordinate 702,022,206 of CM021100.1, read as the reverse complement.
AACCAGTTAGGATCAAACTTACCTAGTTTCTCTCTTTCAGCTTGGTTCTTAGGATTCTCCATTAATACTAGATCACCAATGTCAAAATGTCTATTTAGAACCTTCCTATTGTAGCTACGACGAAGACGATTTTGATATGCTTGTAAATGATCTAATGCTTTCTATCTTCTTTCATACAACAGTTCTAGCTCTTGTAACCTAGAAACACGATACTCTTCATCATCGATATGACCCTTCAAGGATACCTATGGAGAAGGTATTTCAACCTCAATAGGTAAGATAGCTTCGGACCCATATACGAGGGAATATGGAGTGGTGCTGGTGGGAGTACGGATCCTTGTATGATAGGCCCATAAGGCAAGGTTAAGCTGTAGGTGCTAGTCACGACTAGCATCATTGACAATCTTCTTAAGGATTCTAACAATAGTCTTATTAGATGCCTCAGCTTGGCAATTACCTTGTGGGTAATATGGAGTGGAGAAATGGTGTTTGATGTGGAATTCTTCACATAAATGGCATACATCTTGGTTCTTGAATGGGCGTCCATCGTCTGTGATTATGGATTGTGGCACACCATACCGACAAATGATATAGTTTAGGATAAACTTAGATATTTGTGTGTCAGTTATGTATGTCATGGGAATAGCTTCAATCCATTTGGCAAAGTATTCAGTGGCAGTGATGATGAATTTATGGCCATTGGAGGATGGAGGGTGTATCTTACCTATGAGGTCGAGTCCCCATTGGGCAAAGGGCCATGTTGAAGTAATTAGATGAAGTTCTTGTGTTGGCACTCTTATCAAGTCTCCATGTATTTGACATTGTCTATACTTCTTTACAAAGACGTATGAATCTTTCTCCATTGTAGGCCAATAGTAACCTAGTCTCATAATCTTGTGGGCTAGAGTAGGACCACTCGAATGAGATCCACATATACCCTCGTGTACCGCTCGTAAATTTGTTTGTGCTTCCTCAGCATTGAGACATCTCATTAAGGCATTATCTAAGGTACGTCTATATAGGGTTTCATCGATGATGGTATACTTAGCTGACTTTCGAATGAAGGTTCGACGTTGATTGTTGGACAAGTCTTGGGGTAAGGTTTGGTCAGTGAGGTAATCGAATATATCTTTATACCAAGGAGAGGTAGGACCAACAATGGTACACACTATCACAGTATCAGGGACATCATAAGCAGGGACCAATAGCTATTCAACTAGAAACTCGAACTTAGGCACATTACTTGGAATATCCAACAAGGAAGCCATGGTTGCCATAGCATCTGCAGCTCTATTCGGGATATGTGGTATTTGTTGAAAAGTTATGTCATTGAAATATTATTTGAAACTGTCAGCCATCCTCTTGTAAGGTGCAATCTTCTCATCCTTAGTCTCGTAATCATCATTTACCTATCGGATTACTAGTTGAGAGTCACCAAAGACCTTTAAGCTTTTAATTTTCCATTGAGCTACCATTTTTAACCTAGTCACTAAAGCTTCATATTCTGCTATATTGTTGGTACAAGGGAAAGAAATCTTGAATGATTTAGGAATGGTATCACCTTGAGGTGTAACAAATAAGATACCAGCTCCTAAACCCCGATTTGTGTGTGAGCCATCAAAGTACAGTTTCCATTTGGTCTTAATGTCAATATTAAAGAGAAACTCATCAGGAAAGTCTGCCACTAATGGGTGATCTACCTTCATAGGTGTGTCAGCTAACTGATCTGCTATCACCTGTCCTTTTATTGCCTTCCTTTTGACATACTGAATTTCACACTCGCTAATTATCATGACCCATTTAGCCAATCAGCCTGTTAAAGCTGCCTTGCTTAGGAGCTATTTAAGTGGATCAATCTTTGCAACTAACACCGTTTGTTGATTGAGCATATAGTGCCAAATTTTTTGGGTAGGAAAGACTACCGCAAGACAGGCACATTCTATGTTGTTGTAATTCAGTTCATAGCCCACTAAGGTACAACTGATGTAATAGACGACTCTCTCACAACCTTGATCATCGTGTTGTGCAAGAAGAGCCCCTAATGGCGACTGAGTTGCTAATATATAAAGTATCAATGGTTTTCCCTCTATAGGTGGCATTAAGACTGGTGGAGTAAGAAAATAGTCCTTGATTTTCTGGAATGCCTCTTGGCATTTAGGTGTCCACACAAATGGTACTCCTTTCTTGAGTAGATGCTGAAATGGATGTATCTTATCCACCAGTTGTACTATGAAATGCCTAATTGACTATAATCTTCCTTGTAGAGTTTTGAGTTGGCCAATGCTGGTCGGAGGAGGCATTTCTATGATAGCTCTTACCTTCTCTGGATCCACTTCAATGCCTCTTCGAGAGATGATATAGCCTAACAGTTTTCCTAATTTTACACCAAAGACACACTTCTTCGGATTTAGCCTAACATTGTAATTCTCCAGCCTTTGGAATATCTTGTCTAAGACTTTTAAATGATCTTCTCTCATTTCTAATTTTGCTATAATTTCATCAACATAATCTTTCATGAAAGTATGTACAAAGTCATGAAAAATCATAGTCATGGCTCGTTGATAGGTGGCTCCTACATTCTTAAGGCCAAACGGCATAACATTCCAACAATATGTGCCCCATGGACATGTGAAAGTTATTTTGTGTTGGTCTTCAGGTGTTATTTTTAACTGGTTGTATCCAGAGAAACCATCCATAAGGGATAGCATCTCATATCCTGTTGTCAGATCCAAGATCATGTCGATATTCGGCAAAGGAAAGTCATCCTTAGGGCATGCCTTATTGATGTCTCTAAAGTTAGTGCAAATGCAAATTCCCCCAGTTGGCTTAATCACTGGTACAAGATTTGATATCCAATCTGCATAGTCTATTTTCCTTATGAACCCTACATCCAAGAGTTTCTTAAGTTCTATCTTGACCAATAGAGCAATTTGTGGATGCATTTTCCTCAACTTTTGTTTGACTGGTTTGATACCTAGCTATAGTGGTAAATGATGCAATATTAGGTTTGGATCCAACCCAAGCATGTCAGCATACGACCACACAAAGTTTATTTGTCTCTTTGTGAAGAAGTCTTTAAACTCATGTTTTTTTGTCTCTATTAAAGAAGCTACAAAATATACCTTCCAAGGATTCTCTTATGTACCTATGTTAACTTGAATAGATTCTTCTACTAGCATCGGTGACTTTTCTTGTTCAAAGGGGAGAATATTTAAACCTCTATCCTTGGGTTCCTCAGAGAGGTTTTCACCCTTGGATACATCCTTTCTTTTGAATTTTTCATCATCCAAAGGCACCTTTCGGTTTTCACCTAGGGACTCATCATTTTTATTTTCATTGTCCTTTTTCTTTTCATTCTCATTTTTGCAACTAGAGGTGTAAATAGACTCCCCGAAATATGCTTTATCATCCAAGTCTCTGGTAAAACCTACCTTATGATCCCCTCTTGGTATACCTTCTCTAAGTCCCATGAACTCAACAATTTCTTTGTTGTTCTCGAATGTATCTATGATAGGTGCACCTTGTTGATCCCAGTCAATAAGTTTAGGATAGATAAGGGGCATGTCATCATCGAAGTTCCTAAAGGTAGCTATAGACAAGGTGAGTATAGAATGATTGACATGGTGACAGAATTTTTGGACCAAAACCTTCTTGTTCTTTCTCCTAGGGGTAGGGATGCTTTGATGTGGGACTATAGTGAGGGAAGATTCGTCAGAAGATGGTTGATTAGGTGCCCAAGATGAATGATCAAGGGTTTCCCAATAATAGTTCTCTTGCCATTCTGCCTTTGGCAAGTGTTTCTTAGGACGAGGACTAGATTGTTTTGGTATAGGTTTCTCGTTGACATCCAATTCTCCAAATAGGGCATTGATATTCATGGTGCTAGTAGATGAAAGGGATTCTCATTCATCATCGCTAGAGTAAGGGGATTCATCATAAATTGGAGGTTTGTCATAGATTGGGGGTTTGTCAAAAAATGGGGGGGGGGGGGTTTCATGAGATGTCTCGATGCCTGCGTAATCATTCACTTCCTCTTGAAACGATGACGAAGTACCAAGAAACCCAATTCTAAGCGGTTGACACCCTAGCCCTAGATATTTCGGTCGTGGGTAGACAGTAATCAGTTCTGTCCTTCCATTCGGATAGAGTCCTAACCCATTGTGCCCATCATAGCCTTCCTTTTGCATTATATTAAATCCTTTTCCATACTGGTCCTTGGCTATTTGAATAGACGGGGAGGGGTATTCATGTTCTTCTTGATACAACCAGGAATCACCTTGATCCACAATTTCTTCACTTAACTCTCCCCATTTGGTTAATGTCATTGTAGGGGGAACATGAAATGTGACCATTGATTGTCTTCTATCCACCATGGGTAGGCCATATGCCTTAGGCGGAACCAGTTTAGTAACACAGTATGTTGCCTTTATATTATATTCACCACAACCCTTGTCTTGGATCTCGAGTTTAGGAGTGGATGATGGTGGTTGGAATGAAATGGACTTAGTGAGACATAATGGGTCAATGTATTGGGATAGAATGGATGATGAGGCCTCTTGGTTAGTGGGTACTTGTCATGGTGGAAGGTCCCTTAGGCTTGTTTAATATTGGAAGGGATCTGGATCACCATCAATAGTGATCTTAATGCCATTATAGGGGAACTTGAGACATTGATGGTATGTTGAAGGGATGGCTGTCATTGCATGTATCCAAGGTCTACCTAACAACAAATTGTATGGAAGGGTGAGATCCAAGACTTGGAAGCTGGTGTTCAAGATAGCTAGGCCAATTCTGATAGGGAGAATTACAACTCCTTTGGATGACCTTTCTTCATCATCATAAGCCTTAATGACTATACTCTTGGAAGTGTCCACACAGTCTTCTGAGAATCCTAATGCCTTAACCAATTTAAGGGTACACAGGTTCAAACTACTCCTCCGTCTACCAAGACTCATTGGAATTTATTTTTGATGGATTAAGACTTCAAGATGTAAGGGGTCATTATGATCTGACTTTTCAGTTGAGTAGTCCTGTTGAGAAAATGTTGCATGGTGCGAGTTGGTCAAATATCCCACCATTTCCTCGAAACGATTGACATCCAAGTCTGTAGGAACTATTGTATTCTGTAGAGCTTTGTCAAGGATGGATCGATGCTGAGGTGATAAGGTCAACAATTCCAAGATAGATATTTGGGTGGGGGTTTTACTCAACTGATTGAGTAGGTTTTACTTGAACTTGGAAGCTTGAGTAGATAGCTCTGAAGAAGGACCAGGAATAGTAATCTTAGTTCTACATGTGTTTACATTACATTCTAGATGCTTCTTAATGGTGAAGGTATTGACATTCTCGTTTGCGGCTCGGAGGTGGTTTATGGTCTTTCCTTTACCATAGTCATAGTTGGTATTGTTATAGTTGGCAGATGGATTATTTGAGGGTCCTGAACTGGAAGCTTTTCCTTTTGTGTGGTCACGTAATGGGTCCATGAAGACCTTATGATCACTGTTCTTAGTGTTTTTCTTCCCACCAACCTCTATGGTTCCATTTTCAACAAAGTCTTGTATGATGTTCTTGAGTTGAAGACATTGTTGGAGGTTGTGCCCTTTGGTTTGATGATAGTCACAAAAAGAGTTATCATCCCACCATAAAGGTTTGAATTGTCCAATATCATATTCTCTTGGTTCCAAAGGTTTGATAAGGTTATGTTTAATCAACTCCTTGAAAATAGTCTCGATTGGTTGTCCCAAAGGTGTAAATTCACGTGTAGGAAATCTCCTTCATTGTGGTCTTTGTTGTTGTGAATTTTGGACATAGTTAGCTTGTTGATCTAGACTATTCATTGTGTCTTGATTGGGATTGTAACCCCTAAGGGTGATAACTAGTCATGTATGTATGTGTTTACCATCAACAATGCCATCATTTGTAACATTCTTGTTCCTAGACAAGAATTTATTTCTATCATTTGGCACATTTTGATGTTGGACAACCTGATTTCTGCCTAGTACTTTCATTTCTCCTTTGTCTATAAGGCCTTTCTCAAGGATGATTCCCTTTTGTACCAATTCTGAGAATGAAGTACAACAATGTAACCTTAGATCACTTCCCAATTTGGGGTTGATGTTCTCTAGGAATATTGTGACCTTTTGTTTTTCCAGTATTTCAACTAGACACCTACTAGCTAGACTTCGCCATCTTTGGAAGAAGGTGGTGAAATTTTTGCCATTTTCTTGTGTCATGTGGCACAAGGTTGCAATTGTTACCTCATTGTCTATGTTAAAATCGAAATGTTCGACAAACGTTTTAGCTAGTTTGCCCCAAGATCGTATACCATATGGTAATTTAGAAAACCATTCCAGTCCTATCCCGACAAGGGTTCATGGAAATAGTCTCATTAAGTATGTGGGATCATACGATATGTCCATGCATGCTGTTGAGAACTCTCTAATGTGTTCTAAAGGATTCTTTCTCCCATTATACTTGGGAAAAACCGGTATAATGCATCCATGGGGGAAAGGTGTCATATACAATGCTTTGTCAAATGGACATGGACATAGGTCTTGTGCTGAAATAGTTTGTTTTCTGGACATAGACATGCTATCCATTTGCTGTTGAAGTGTTTGCATCTGGTTTTGAAGGACAGGGTGTTCGTAAAATTTAGATCAATGTAGGTGTTTTGATACACCATGTTCTATGACGGGTTGTGATTGGGTGAGGGAATATATCCTATCAAAATATTCTGATTCGATATAGGGATATTCCATGTCTGAATGGTTTGAGTTGGTATAGGAATGCTTTCTGTCTGAATTGTCTAATTAGGAATAGGAATGCTTCCTGTCTGAATGGGTTGACTTGGTATAGGTATGTTTCTGCCAACTTTGGTTCTCTTACCAGTCATGTTGGTGCTAGAGGGGTTGGAGAAAGTTGCCTCCGTAGTAAATTGTAAACCTTGTGTGATGTTAAAAGGGGTTGTGTTTACAATTGGTCATGTCTGAGTTGGTATACCAGTTGGTATTGCTGCAATAATTTGTGGAATAGAGACAGTTGACGTTGTAATTTGGGATGGTTGAGTTGAATATGTTTGCAAGGTACGTATATCAAATCCTATGGGTAGTTTGGCACCTTCTGCTAGCAATTTTGCTAGATAGCATTAGGGATCATTTGCCAAACAGTCATCCATAAAGGATGCAAATTCAGGATCTTGTACTGTTGCGTCTATGTCTTCTATGAAAATCTAACCATGTGTGTCTCTAGTGACATGTTTTTCTAGCAAGGGCTTGTGTGGTCGTTTACTGCTTGATGGTTGGTTTCCGAATGGATTGATGAATTCATTAGGGTCTGTCATTGCTTTGTATTTATTTTTGGACCTTGTTTTGACCATGAAAATTTTTCTCAAAATATGGGTAATGCGGACTATGTCTAAAAACTGATATGACCTATGTCTATGTTTTTGGATTTTTTTAATTTATTTTTTGACAATAAGGATGTTGCTAAAGATCTAAAATGACGTATGACAAGATGGCTAAAGATCCAAAATGTTGTGTGACAGGATGGACAATACGCAAAATTATGAGTGGACTAATGATGATAAATGAGCCTAAGACGGGTATAAACTACCACCTATGGAATAAATGTATGCAAAGATTTGTTTTTGACCAAGGAACCTAATTGTATGACAAGGATAGTTTTGACAAGGTGAATTTTCCAAACTAGACTATCTATATGCATGCAACTTAGGATGACTATGACTAAGACCTTTACGGTGACTAAGACGTATATGACACCTAATGATGCAAGGTTTTTGAGCAAAATTAACTAGTTTCTAATCCAAGGTTGATCCTAAGAACCTAAAGCAAATAATGACAATAATGTTTTAGACTCAGCTCATGGTTTTTGATGTTTTTTGTTGACAGGCAAATGCGGTTCACCTAATAGTTGTGATTTAGAACTTGACAGATGCGATTTTTATAATAGTTGCGATTTTTTCTTGACAATTGCGATTCAAAAAAAGACAGATGCGGTTTACCAAGACACATGCGATTTTAAAACTGACATATGCGGTTTGCATGCACACATGCGACTCTGAATGTGACAGTTGTGACTCGTGATATGCAGACTCTGAAAAGTGGATGTTTTGATAGCCAGATGTGGCTTTTCCCCTTACAGATGCGACTCGCTATGACACATGTAGTGTTTAAACTGACAAATGCGACTCGATTTTTTGACAGTTGAATTTTTTCCCGAAAGTTGTTGACTGACTTTGTTTGTTTGATCAAGATTTTGATGAATACAGCAAAAAGCAAACACAACAATCAATGCATTTTTAGTTTTTGTGATGTAAGGACTATTAAGACTCGAAAAACAATTACAACCTAAGCGTTTTGGACATTATTTGCTGAATTCTTACTTGGATTTCTCCAGCTACACCCATTCAAGGTCAATGACTAGTAGCTTGACCCCACTGGCTCCCTTCCATGGCACTCACTTATACGGGGCAGCCAAGCTACTGTACCCATGAAACTCCCATGGCATACATGTCACCTCAACATAAGAACTGTAAATTTATAAGATGGCTTCACAGGTTATGCACTTGCTGCACCAACAAATAGATAGGATTTTGGTAACTCTACAACAAGGTTTTTAATAAGGGCATTCCATTTTTGGGACACTATCCAACATCAGCAAGAGTCCATTTATGTCCATCTCATCGGAATAGTGCATGTGATTCGTGGGGTTTCCCCGAGAATCCTCTTTTATATAGCGGCTGGAAGTCGCTTGGCTTTAGCGTGCTACCAGTCTGAGTCATCTTGGGGTGAGTACCTTTTCCCACCAAGACAGGCCCAAGTTCTAGAGTCAGCAACCATTTCTCTTACACCCAGGATCGCATGACTATGCAAGGGGAGCAGATACTTCAGTGTACTGAATTGTAAGGGTTTACAAATATGTGCAAAGCACCAAACAAAGAAGTCAGTGGTTCTTTTTAATCCAAATGACAATTTTCTATCTATCAATTAGAAAATTCATTTTAAGCTCCATGATAATTGTCTATCTACCAAAGAAAACTTGCTAAATAAATAAACACATAGGCATTAGGTCTTGCATGCAAATTTATCAGTAGTTTATGGTCTTTAGTTTTCATCCTGCAAAAAATTGTCTTAGGTTTTTAAATGTCTTCAAAGCTTCATCTTGCAAACACTTGTTATTCCCCCTTAACACAACTAACACAAATATTAGCAAAAACCCAAAAAAGCTAATAAAAATGAAAAGTGAAAATATGGATGCACGAAAATTGATAAAAAAGTGAAAAAGTGTTACTAGCCAGATGCGGCTTTTGGAGCCATAGATGCAGTTCGACTGTTGATAGGCAGATGCGGTTCATGAATTTGTTGATAAGTGGATGTGGTTCGTGACTTTGTGGATGTGGTTCTTGATTACAGATGCATCATTGTTTTTGACAGATGTGGCTCATAGATATAGATGCTTCGTTTCCCTTAACAAATGCGGCGTGCCATATAGAAAATCTGCAAAAACCCAAAAATAGAAAATGAAAAAAAGATGCACAGATTTTGAAGCGTGATTCACGTCGGGTTCACCAAATGTAACATTAGAATAAATATGTGGATACGATCTGCAACTAGAATGAACAATTGTTAATCCTAATCTAAATCAAAACTAATCTAAAATCTACAAATAAAGAATGAATAAGTAAACTAAATAATAAAACCAAAATGATCTCACCGAATATGTGTTCACCCCTTCGAATTATCTCTATTGCGCTTCTCCATTTTTCCTTTTCAGTATTGTTGCCCTTAGATTTCTGCGTTTGAATGCAAGTATAGCTTTGTCGAGTGTTTAAGCAAAATATTGAAGAATAGTTTCTCTTCTCAAAAGTGTATGATTTCGAGAGAGAGAATAATGATAATGAAAGACCATTTTATAGATTTTGTGTTTTCGAATGATCGGCTCAGATTAAAAGAGAGATCGACGAATGAGATTGATGAATTCCATGCAATGTGAGTTCTATTTCAGATAGAATGTGAGTTAGAATGTTAGTTAGAACACGAGTTTAGGAAAGACTGAAGATAGAAACTAAGTTAGAATGTGAGTTAGAACACAAGTTCAACACCTTAATCTCCAAAAATAGACTTTGTATGCAAAAGTAAAAGTTAGAAGTTGAAGAGTAATGCATTTGAATGTGAACTTGAGTTAATTAATTAAATAAAGATACTTAATTAATAAAAGCATTCATGCATATGAGTTAGAACTAGTTAATTGACTAGTTGTGATGGAGAGTCTTCTCGCAGTGATAAACAACAGTTGAATTCAGAGATAACTGAAGAACTAAAAATAGATCTTGAGTCAGAAGGTAAGTGGACGATTAGATAACTGATTGATAGAGGAATGTGACATAAATAATTAAATATGAAATAAATGTTAATTTAATTCAACATTCGAAAATAGAAGATTTAATTAAATAAATAAAGTAATTTATTTAATTTGACTTTCGAAAAGGGTGGAATTGAATAATTTAATATTTAATATTTAATTATAGTTGAAAAGTATGATAAAGGGGGTAATTAAATAATAAATTATTTAACTGATAGAGGATTTAATAAGTTAGCGACATAATTAAATAAATATGATTTATTTAATCAAGCAAGTTGAATAAAGATTAATAATGACTTAATGAATTAATTAAAAAGGGGTATTTAATTAATAGAGGAAATATGTGTTAGAAAGGTTAATTAAATAATAAACATTATTTAATCATGACCCTGGACTATAGAAAATTATATCGAATATGTACTCGCAGGCCTAGACCAATTTTCGGTATCTACAAAGTGTTTTTGATCACACACTCACTTGATTCACACTTGCAATTGTTAATTTCTCTTTAGAAAATTGAAATTTGTGTAAAACAATTCAAACACTTGTTATTTTTAATGCAAAGTCAAAATATGTGATGGAAGACAATGGTTCTTTTTAAGCCCAATTTTAAAGTGTGATTGCAAACAAGATTTTTGTTTTAAAGCCCCAAATTGAAGTGTTTTTCAAACAAGATTGATTGATCAAATGAGAGATAAAGATAATAGAATGAGTGTACCCGAAAGTTTTTGATTTCCAATTTGATATGTATGATTGATATTTCTGATACTAAAGCTCCTTGTGATAAAAAAAAATGGTGATAAAATCTCAATTTTGTTACTATGGCCTCTTGAGATGATGTATAGGCTTCTATGAAAATATTGTGGGAAAATGCATAGCCATTTGAAAGATATGACCAAATTTGTAAAACTTGGTGTTTTATCCAAAAACTAGCAGACGTGCAACAAAAAGATAATGAAACCTGCAAAAAAGAAAGTTAGATAAAAGGATTCACATCGGGTTCACCAAATGTAAGTTAGGGTAAAAATATTAGAGCAAAATGCATAAACAAATTATAATGAAAAACCCTAACAAGCACAATAGAGCACACACTAGCATGAAAATCAAAACAAGAAAGCAAAGAAAACCGATCTCCAAGCTAGATTTGATTTATCTCCATTGCTCTTCTCCACCTGCATGAGAATGCAAGATTTTGAAGGTTTAATTGTTGATATGTTGATTGCTCATTTTCATAGCATAACGATAAGATGAAGATAATAGAAGAAAAATAGATAGATAGATAAGAAGATTGAGAGAAATTTTGGCAGAGTGAGGATGCTAGAAGAAGATTCCCCCAAATGGCCTATGAAAGGCTTGATTTATAGGAGAAGGCTGATTTGATTCGATGGCCAATATTAAAATTCAAATTTGTGATGTGTATGGCTAGGATTAAAAGTTTATTTTAGTGTCTATGATGCACATTAAGTGGGTTATGACATGAGGCTAAAATTAAGATATGAGGGAATAGTGAGATTCTATTATTTATTTTGAAGGAAAAGATGCCTATGACACATAATGAATGAGGCTAAAATTAGGATGTGAGTGAAAATCTCATAATTTAAATAGTAAAATTATTTAAATTATTTGTGCATGTATCAAGTTGTAGTGATGTGACACATGTTGCAATGTGACAATAAGTGAAGGATTAATTCAAATATTTAATTTGAATTATTTTGAGACATGTGAAGTGAGAATTAATTAGATAAATGAGATTTACTTAATTAATTGGGAAGGTGCTTAAGTGGAATAAATGGGATAAGTGGGATAATGTAATGTCCTAGGGTAAAATATTACAAGATGGTTTACAAGGTCATGTATCAACTAGGTAATGTTATGACATGGAAAATTTTGAAGGTCTATAGATGTTAGTCCACAAGATTATACCCTGTTAGAAGTATAATGAAAATGAATAAGGAATGAACATGCATTTAGGCACACTTCCTAGAGCTTACTACTTAAATAGGAAAGCTCGCTGCCTTACAAAAACATTCAGATTAAAACCATTTGAAGAATATGAACTGATAAATTAGCTTCTTCAAAAACCTAATGACAGTTTTGGTTAGGCACATAAATACTTCTTCACACTTCACTCAATATTCTCCACACTCTACTCTACAATCAAATGATCTGATATTTATTCAAAACATTTGCATTCACACTTCTCATACATACATTGAGCACACTCACACTTCAAAATGAAGAAACAATCACTCTTATATATCCACTACATGGAATTATATTAACAACTCTGTTGGTCAAAGATAAAAGAATAAATGAATTACAAACTGTCAGCCCAATTCATAAACAAATCTCAATGCACACTAACCAAAGTCGGTCACAACATAATGAAGACCTAAAATGACTTCCTCAAATATTCCAAACATTAAAATATTAATCCATGAGGATCCGCAACATGCTACAACCATCATGTCAGCCAAGAACATGAAAACCCAAACACACAATGGAAAAATATCTAATCACGATCACTCTGATCAACACAGATGTACAACAAGGATAGAGCATGATCTATAAACATCAATGAACATTGCACGAGCATACACAAAAACTAGAATTACCAAAATTACATTCTCTTCTTCTAGAAACATCAACTACAGTAACAAAGTAATTGTAGGAACACAACTCACACAAATATTGATGTGCACCTCTGAAACTTCTAGAGTATAAACTAGATAGGCTTAGAAAAAAATCTTTAAAGCAAAATTCCTGAATAGAAACATACTAAATTTTACACCACACTGAACTTCTCAATTTCACAGGTAGCCTTCAACATGTTTATTTTAATTTTCTCAATATCCTCGACATATACAACCTTCAAGAACATCAATGCTAATAGTGTTGACATCAATCACAACCACATGTAATCAACATGACCACAAAATCCAATGCGTTATACATGCAGAGACCTCGTAGTTCGACTAGACTTTGATTGACATAACTGATTGAAATTTTTTTTATGAAGTTGATGATATTTGACGTGTGTTATTGTGAATGTGATAAACCCTAATGGACTTGACCTAGTGTAGCCTTGGGGGCTCATCGATTGATGGCCTTGCCTACATTAACCATGCAAAGACCTCGTAGTTGGACATGACCAATGAATTTGATGTACAAAGAATGAGTCATGATTTTATGTGTGTGATATGTGACAAAATTAGAAAGACGAACCTAATGCCTTAGGGGTGCATCAAGTGATGGCATTTCCTACGTCTAGTCGCAGAGGTAACATAGTTTGACTATGTCTTCTAGTAACTTGACACAACTCACTTTGACTCTATTTTTGGGATTTTTGACATGTTTTGGTTTTTTTGTCTTTTTGGAGTTTTATGATGTTTTTGGACTGTTTTCAGGACATTTTATGGTGGTGGATCAGTGAGTGCAAGGTCCAAATGACGTAGGTCGAGTATATGCCCCCAGTTGGGTATAAGACCAATAGGATAGAACAAGGATGTGGAGTGGACTTAATGTAAATCATTCCAAGTTATGGAAAGGATAACCATTTATTATGGGTGTAATGATAGGAAAATCATATTGGAATAATGGTGGATGAAGGAGTGAAGTCAACTACACATGGCTCATGTTTACCAGGTTTTCACCATGGTACTTATCCAAAGCGCCACCGAAGTTGTTTTCACTATTGGATGAATTATTTCTCTTTACTATTTTATGGATTTTTCAAAAAAACAAAAAATTGGTGTTACAAAGATGCCTATTTGCCAGGTTTTCATCAAGTTAACATTTTTTTGTATTTTTTAATTTATGATTAAGAAAAGGCTCTCAGAAGCTATGCATAGAACCTCTTCAGGTGAAGACTGTTGACTGGCGATAATAGTGGTTCTCCTTCAGCGGTAGAAAGTTGATACGCTCTTTATCCAAAGGCTTTCGTAACAATATAAGGCCCTAACCAGTTTGGTTCAAACTTTCCTAGTTTTTTAATTTCAGCTTGATTTTTTGGGTTCTCCATTAAGACCAAGTCACTAATGTCAAAATGTTGATTCAAAACTTTCCTATTATAGTTGTGACAAAGACGGTTTTGATATGCTTGAAGATGATCTAATGCATTTTGTCTTCGTTCGTCTAGGAATTCTAACTCATGTAGTCTTGATACACGGTACTCTTCATCATCAATATCACCTTTCAAAGATACCCTTAGGGATGAAATTTTGACCTCAATAGGTAAGATAGCTTCAGAACTGAATACCAAAGGATATGGAGTGGCACTGGTGGGAGTATGAATGCTTGTGTGATAAGCCCATAAGGCAAGATTAAGCTGTAAATACCAGTCATGACCAACATCATTGACAGTCTTTTTGAAGATTTTGATGATTTTTTTGTTAGATGCCTCAGCTTGGCCATTACCTTGTGGATAATATGGAATGGAAAAGTGATGTTGAATATGGAATTATTCATAGAGATGGAAGAATTCTTGGTTTTTGAATGGGTGGCCATTATCTATGACAATGGATTGAGGAACACCTTACCAAAAAATTATGTAATTAACAATAAACTTGGAAATTTGTGTGCCAATAATATAGGTCATAGGAATAGCCTCGATGCACTTGGTGAAGTATTTAGTTGTGGTTATAATGAACTTATGTCCATTGGAAGATGGAGGATGTATCTTACCTATGATATCAAGTCCGCATTGGGTAAAAGGCCATGTTAAAGTTATCGATAAGATCTCCTATGTTGGCACGTGTATCAAGTCTCTGTGTACCTGCCATTGTCAACATTTATTGATGAAGATATATGAGTCTTTTTCCATGGTAGTCCAATAATAGCCTAGTCTTATAATATTCTTGGATAAGGTAGGACCACTAGAATGGGATCCACATATACCCTCATGTACCGCACAAAAGGTTGCTTGTGCTTCTTCAACATCGAGACATCTCAACAAGGTATTGTCTAAGGCACATCTATAAAGGGTATCTATGATGATGGTATATTTGGAATAATTACAGATAAATGTCCTACATTGGTTGTTCAAAATGTCTAAGGGTAGGATTTAGGCATGAAGGTAGTCATATATGTCCTTGTACCATGAGGAAGTGGGACCAACAAGTTTACACACCATCGTAGAATTTGGGACATCAAAGGAAGGGACCAAAAGTTGTTCTACCAAAAACTCAAATTTAGGCATGTTACTAGGTATATCCAATAATGAACCAATGGTTTCCATAGCATATGTTGCCTTGTTTTGAATGCACGGTATTTGATGAAAGATTTTGTTGTCAAAATATTACTTGAAACTATCTACCATGCGCTTGTAGGGGGAAAGTTTCTCATCTTTAGTTTCATATTCATCATTGACTTGTAAAACTACTAGCTGAGAGTCTCCATAGACTTGTAAATACTTAATCTTCCACTTAATTTCTATTCATAATCTAGTCACAAGGGCATCATATTCTGCTATGTTATTTGTGCATGGAAAAGCAATTTTGAATGATTTAGGAATTGTGTCCCATTATGGTGTGACAAACAGTATGTCTGCTCCTAAAACATGATTTGTGTGGGACCCGTCAAAGTATAACTTCCATGTGGTGCTTTTGTTAATGGTAAAGATGAAATCATTAGGAAAATCTACAAATAATGAATTCTCTACCTTGATTGGTGCATCTACCAATTGATCAACAATAAATTTCCCTTTTATAGCTTTTCTTTCTACATACTGGATGTCATATTCAGTAAGTTTCATTACCCATTTAGTCAATCAGCCTATTAGTGCTTCTTTGCTTAGGAGATATTTGAAAAGATCTATCTTGGTGACCAGAATGGTTTGGTGGTTTAGCATGTAGTGCCTAAGTTTTTGAATAGCAAAAAATACTACAAGACAAGCACATTATATGTGGTTGTAGTTTAGCTCATATCCCACCAAAGTATGACTAATATAGTACACTACTATTTCATGACCTTTATCATCATTTTGTGCAAGTAAGGCTCCTAATTCTAATTTGGTTGCTGAGATTTAGAGTATGATAGGTCTTGTATCTATAGGTGGAATTAACACAGGTGGTGTAAGAAGATAATCCTTGATCTTTTGAAAAGATTCTTAGCATTTGGTTGTCCATACAAATGGTACCCCCTTTTTGAGTAAGTGTTGGAATAGATGTATCTTGTCTGCTAGTTGTACTATGAAGTGTCTAATAGATTGTAGTCTCCCTTTTAATTTTCTTAGTTGAATGATGTTGGCTAGTGGAGGCATGTCTATTATAGCCTTTACTTTTTCTAGATCTACTTCAATGCCTCATCTAGAAATGATGTATCCTAGAAGTTTTCCTGATTGAACGCCAAAGACACATTTTTTTGGATTTAGCCTTACTTTGTATGCTTCTAGTCTTTGAAATATCTTATCTAGGACTTGCAAGTGATCAAATCTTGTCAATGATTTCGCTATCAGATCATCCACATAATCTTCCATGAGAGTATGTACAAGGTCATGGAAATTCGTTTTCATGGCACGTTGGTATGTAGCTCTATCATTTTTGAGCCCAAAAGGAATGACGTTCCAACAATATGTTCCCCATGGACATGTAAAATATTTCTTGTGTTAGTCCTTGAGTGTGATTATGATTTGATTATCTCTGGAGAAACCATCCATGAGGGATAACATCTCATACCCTGTTGTTAGGTCCACTATCATGTCAATGTTTGGCAAAGGGAAGTCATTCTTAGGACATGCCTTGTTTCTATCTCTAAAGTCTATACAAATGAAGATGCCCCTAGATGGTTTTGTTATTGGCACAAGATTAGAAATCCATTCGGCATAGTATATTGATCTAATAAAGCTGACATTCAATAGTTTCTTAAGTTCAACTTTGACTAGTAAAGCAATTTGTGGATGCATTTTTCTTAACTTTTACTTGATAGGATTAACACCTGGTTGTAATGGTAGATGATGCAATATAAGGTCAAGATCTAGCCTAGGCATGTCAGCATATGACCATGCAAAGTTAATCTATGTTTTTGTGAAGAAGTCATGAAACTCTTGTTGCTTTGTCTCTGTCAAAGATGCTGAAAAGTAAATTACCCAAGGATTATCTTCAGTGTTTATGTTTATCTTGATAGACTCTTCCACTAACATTGGTGACATTTCCTTAGCAACTGGGAGAATGTTAAAATCTCCATCCTTGGGTGCCTCTGAGAGGTTTTCACCCTTGGATGTAACCTTTATTTTTACTGTTTCGTCGTCCAAAGGCACCTTTTAGTTTTCACCTAGGGATTTGTCATTTTGATTGTTTTGATTGTTTTTCTTTTTGTTTTCACTTTTGTGACTGGAGGTGTGAATAGACTCCCCAAAATATGCCATATTATCCAAGTCTATGGTAAATTTGGCCTTGTGATCACCACTAGGTATGTCATCTCGTAGTCCCGTGAACTCAGCTATTGCTTTGTCATTCTTAAATATGTCTAAGATGGGAGTGCCTTGTTGATCCCAATTGATAAGTTGGGGATATACGAGGGGAATTTCATCATCAGAGTTATCAAATGTGGAGGCTGATAAGGTGAGGATAGATTGGTTGACATGGTCATAGAAGTTTTGGGCTAACTCCTTTTTTTCTTTTTCTTGGGGATAGGTAGACTCTAAGGTGGGACCACTGTAAGGGCTAGTTCATCAGAATATGGTTCGTTAGGTGCCCAAGAGGAAGGATCAAGGGTTTTCCAATAATAAATCTTAAGCCATTCTTCTTTTGTCAAGGACTTTTGAGGATGAGAGTTAGATGCATTCAAAGAGGGATTTAGCATTTGGTCAAGTTCCCCAAATAACTTATCTAGGTCCATTATGCTGGTGGAGGAAAGGGAATCCAATTCATATTCATTTGATTCAGGGAAGTCATAGTAAAATGGGTCAGATGGTTCATGAGATATCTTGATGTCTTCAAAAATACTTACTCCCTCTTGTGATGGTGTTGAGGTACTAGGAACACCAATCCTAATTGATTGAAACCCTAGCCCTAGGCCTGTTTGTCATTGAGAGACAATGATTGGTTCAGTCCTTCCATTCTGATGTAGTCCTAACCCACTGTGTCCATCATATCCTTTCTTTTGCATTATTATGAAGCCTTTTCCATATTGATATTTAGAAATTTGAATGGACAATGGAGGGTTTTTTAGTGTCTTTGTTATATAACCAGGAGGTCAAATCTTCCTGATCCATAGATTCTTTACTTAACTCTCCCCATTTTTTGAAAGTCATTGTAGGAGGGACATGTATTATAACAATGGACTATCACCTATCTCTTGTGGGTAAACTGTATGGCTTAGAACCTATTGGCTGAAACAATAGGATGATTTCATGTGATATTCTCCACAACCCTTATCTTGGATCTTGACCTTAGGAGTGGAACATGGTGGTTGTGATGCAATAGACTTGGAAAGAGTTGATGGATCAACGTATAGGGATAAGGTGGAGGATGAAGCCTCTTGATTGATAAGCACCTTTCATTGTGGTATTTCATGTAGGCTTGTGCTATATTGGAAAGGAACTAGATCACCATTAGTTGTGATCTCAGTGCCATTGTATGGGAATTTAAGACACTAATGATAGGTGGAAGGTACAACTTTCATAGCATGTATCCAAGGTCTACCCAGTAACATGTTATAGGGAAGGACGAGATCCAAGACTTGGAAACTAGTGTCCATAACCACATGGCTAATCCTGATAGGGAGTGTTACAACTCCTTTAGATGATATTTCCTCATCATCATATGCCTTAATGAATATAATCTTAGTGGTGTACACACATTATTTTGAGAAACCTAATGTCTTAACCAATTTCTAGGTGCAAAGATTCAACCCTGCTCCTCTGTCTACCCTCTTAGTGGACAATAACTTTAAGGTGTAATGGTTTGTTATGGTTGGTATTCTTAGTTGAATAATCCTACTGAGAGAAGGTAGAATGATGAGAATTCGTTAAGTATCCTACCATCTCTTTGAAATTATTGACATCTAAGTTGTTGGGGACAATTGTGCTTTGCAAGGCTTTTTCTAGGATGGCTCGATGATTAGGTGATATGGTCAATAGTTCCAAGATGGAGATTTGTGATGGGGTTTTCCCCAATTGGTCAAGTAAATTATATTTAAGCTTGGAAGATTGTGGTTGTGGCTCTGATGAAGGACTTGGAATGGTTATCTTAGTTTTTCGTGTATTGACAACACATTCAAGACTATTCTTTATGGTAATGGTGTGGATATTTTTGTCAGCAGCTCAAATATGATTGATGATCGTACCTTGGTTATAGTCATACTTGGTATTGGAATAATTGGTCAAGGTATTAGTCTTAGTTCCTGAATTGGAGGTCTTTCCTTTCCCATGGTCGTGTAATGGATCTGTGAAGACCTTATGGTCATTGTTTTTGGTATGTTTTTTCCCATTGACTTCTATAGTTCCGTTTTCAACAAAATCTTGGATAATGTTCTTCAGTTGTCATCATTTTTGTAGGTTATTTCCCTTTGTTTTATGGTAATCACAAAAGACATTGTCATCCCACCATGAGGGTTTAAACTATCTAAGATCATACTATTTTGGTTCTAGAGGTTGTATGAGTTTATTTTTAATCAGTTCTTTAAAGACTGTTTCGATTGGTTCCCCTAAGCGGCTAAACTCACATTTTTGAAATATCCTTTGTGGTCGTTGTTGTTGTGTATTTTAGGAAAAAATTACACTTTGATCAACATTGTTGGATATGTCATGAGAGGAATTGTATCCTCTAAGCGTGATGACTGGTCCTACATGTAGGGTCTTAGTATCAACAACACCATCATTATTTACATTTTTATTTCTAGAACAAAATTTGTTTCTAGCATTGGGGGCATTTTGGTGTTGAACAATTGGATTCCTACCAGGAATCTTAATTTCCCCTTTGTCAATGAGGGCTTTCTCGAGTATAATTCATTTTTGTACTAAGTCCAGAAAAGAGGTACAACAATGTACTCTTAAGTCACTTATCAGATTTGGATGAATATTTTCAAGGAATATTGTGACTTTTTGTTTCTGTGGTATCTCAATATGATACTGACTAGCTAAACTCCTCCATCTTTGGAAGAAGGTGATGGATTTTTCTCCATCTTCTTGTGTGGTGTGACAGAAGGTAGCTATTGTTATTTCATTGTCAATGTTGAAGGCAAAGTGTTGCACAAATATTTCAGCTAATTCACCCCATGATTTTATGCCATATGGAAGTTTAGAGAACCATTCCAATGCTATCCCAACAAGGGTTCATGGAAAAGTCTCATAAGGTACATGGGGTCATATGAGATGTCCATGCATGTATTGGAAAATTCCCTTATATGTTCTAGAGGATTCCCCTTCACATTATACTTAGGAAAATTTGGTTTAATATAACCATGTGGGAAGGGTTTCATGTATAGTGCTTTGTCAAAGGGATATGGACATAAATCTTGTGCTAAAATGGTTCATTTGCTTGACATTGACATACTGCACATTTTCTATTGGAGAGATTGCATTTGATTTTGTAGAACATCTACCTATGTTAAAGATGTGTTGGTTGCATTGGTAGGATCGATGTAAGTGTTCTAAAATGCAATATTCTATGATGGATTCTGATTCGGTGTGGGTATATGTCCTATTTGTATCACCCCTATTTGTGGAATGGTAGTATTGGTGTTGATATATGGTATGGCATGTGTTGTGTTTATGCCAATTTTGGGCCTTTTGCTTCTGGTATTTGTGCCAAAGGGGTTTGATGATGATGCTCCTGCAGTAAAATTTAGGCCTTGTGTTATACCAAATGGTGTTGTGTGTACTGTTGAATGAGTTTGAGTAGGTATGCCAGATGGTATGGCTACAATAATCTGAGGAATATAGACACTTGATGTCATAGTGTTTTTTCCTTGAGTAGATGAAGTTTTCAAAGTGTGGATGTCAAATCCTAGAGGTAACGTGTCACCTTCGACTAATAGCTTTGCTAAATACCTTTGAGGATCATTTTCCAAACACTCATCTAGAAAAGATGAAAATTCAGGATCTTGAATAGCGGCGTTTGTGTCTTCTACATAAATCTTTCCATGTCTATCCCTAGTGACAAATTTTTTGAGCAAGGATTTATGAGGTCTCATGGTTCCTGATGGTATGGTTGAAAAGGGGTTAATGAAGTCTTGTGGATCAACCATTTCTCTCTGTTTCTTTCTAGACCTTGTTTCGACCATGAAAAATGTTGCTAAGAATGGGGTAATGCAAAACTACATCTAAAATGATATGATATAATCTATGTTTTTGGTATTTTCTAGCAAATAAGGAATGTCTAAAATGATGATATGCTAGGATGACAATATGGAAAATTTGAAAAAAACTCCTAAGGTAAATGATTTTGAATGATTCTAAAATGGAGGTTACCTACCACTTGTAGTTTAACCAATTCTACAGTTTGACTTTCTTAAGGAACCTATGTAGGAATAGGACCAAAAGATGAGGTGAAATCCGAAACTAGACTGATGAGCTAGAAGGATTCACATTCAGGACAAAATATATGTTGACATGTGACTAGGCTCAATGATAATATCTGTTGAAGTATGTTTTTTCCCAAAACATTGAAAGTTAATCTATTCTAAGATATGCAAGGTAATTTTCCTAAGATGCAGCTAAAATGTGTAGCTAGGATGCCTATCACCAAAGCTAAATGATACCTAAAAGATGTTATTATGCAAAGTATGAGAAAAAATTCCTATTTCTGTCCAAGGATGACTACGAAAAAAGAGAATGGTATGACTGTTTGGTGTCAGACCGTGGTAGAAAATTCTAGTTTTCTAGTTCTTAGAAAAATGTGGTTCACTAGTACATATGTATCACAAAATTTAACAGATGTGGTTCTCTGTGTCAAATGTGGTTTCTAGGTAAACTATGTCTCAGTTTTATGATAGGAAAATGTGACTCAATCTAACAGATGTGGTTAACAATTAAACAGATGTGACTCACTATGATAGATGTGAATCACTATGACAGATGCAACTCACTGTTAAATAGATGCGAATTCATTTTTCTAGTAAATGACAATAAACTTAGTTTCGATAGTTGTGGGTTTATGGTTAACATATGTGACTCAATTTGATAGATGTGGATTTCTAATTTGCAAATGTGACTCTTTTTGATAGATGTAGTTTTCTAATGAACTAGGTTTTCAACTAACTCTATTTCGTGATCAAATTTTGGAAAATGTAGACAATATGAAAATAAAGTGTTTTGGTTTGATAATCATGAATGTGTATTTTTCCAGAAAACATGTGCAATCCTAAGGCTGGAAATGACAATACTTGCTAAATTCTCACTTGGGTTTCCTGAGCTACGCTTATTCAAAGTGGATGACTAGAAGCTTGACCACATTGTCTCCCCCTTACATGACACATACTTCTCAGGTCAGTCAAGCTTTAGTTCCCATGACTCTCCCATTGTGAAATTTTCATCTCTACTAAGAACCGTATGAACCTGAGACAACTTTAGAGGTCCGACCTCTTGCAATAGTAAATAGGGGTTTTTGGTTAATCTAAAAAAACATTGCCCTAATTAGTATGGGCACCCATTCAGAAGGCCACATGAGGGCAATATTATCCCATTCTATAGAGGTTACGCTCTACAGGTTTTGACGCACCACTAGGGTATTGAGGGAACCAATTGCTGGTCTGCAAGAGCTCCTGTAATGCTTAGTTTTCCTCAACATTAAAATTTCTATACCGGTTTGGAGTAGCTTGGCTTTAGATCATCACTGGTTATGAGTCGCTTTGGGGTGAGTAATTTTTTCCACGAAAGTAGACCCAAATTCTAGAGTCAATAATAGTTTCTCTTACACCTAGGATCACATGAATGCGCAAGGGGAGATGATACTTCTATTATCAAATTGGGTTATAATCTAACAAATGCGTGAATGCACCAAACACAAAATACAATCTCTTTTTAAACCCAAATGAAATTTATCTACTCTATTCAAGCAATTCATTTTTTTTTAATTTTCCTTCACCTTTGGTCCTACAAACGAATTGTTAGTAGTTGTTTTCTTTTCCAAATTTCTTTGATAATAGTTATGTAAGAAAAATTCTTAGTAGTTTGATTTCTTTCTCTGTCTTCGTCAATCATCCTGCAAAATAGTTTGTATGATTTTATTCTAGGAATCATCCTGCAAACACTATGTTAACTCCCCTAAAATACATGTTGCAAACTTGAAATTAGTTAAAAAAAAGCTCAAAAATAAAATGAAAACACAAAATTTTAGAAAACTTATTACTATTCAGATGTGTCACATAAAAGTGTAGATGTGTCACAGAATAGAAGATGCATCGTGTAATGTCATATGTGGCTCAAAATGTTAGTTGTGTTGCTTCGTACTGCAAATGCATCTCACCGTACATGTTCCTACAAAATTCAAACTTTCTATAGATTTTGAAGACGGTGTCTTCACATCAGGTTCAATAATGTAACACTAAAGAAAAACAACAAATAGATTAAGCTAATAGAAACAATAAACTAATCTAATCCTATGCTAACAACAAAGAACAATGGAAACTAAAAAGCATATATACAAAAGAACAATCTCACCAAAATTCTATATAATTCCTTGAATAACCTCGATTGAACTTCTCCATTTTTCCATTGCAATATAATTGCCCTCAGATTTTAACAAGTATGCAAGTATGGCCTATATGCTAATTGATTTAGAAAATATTGAAGATTATTGAATTTTCTTCCTAAAAGTATAAATATTTTGAGATGAGGAATAATGACAAAGGTCAAGCCAATTTATAGAAAATTGATTTTTGAATGATCGACTCATATTCAAAAGACAAATAGATGATTGAGATTAATGAATGCCATCTGATAGAGATTTAGTGTTAGTAATAATGCAAGTGAAAAAGTGGAGATTAAATTAAATAATAATTTAATCTTTAGTCGAAACTATTCGAAATTCAGAAGAATAAAGTTTACATGTGAAGGATAAACATTAAAAGCGTTGTGTTTGAACACACAAATGAATTAATTAATTAAATAAATTTATTTATTTAATAAAAGTTTGCATGCAGAAGAATTAAAACTTAGATAACTGATCGATTAAACTAGAAGGTATGTTCATAAAAAATAAGCAGATATTAAATCAGGAGATAACTAACCGATTTAATTAAATCTCGACTTAAGTGGTGAATGAATAATTAGATAACTAAGAGATTATTTAATTATAGAAGAATATGCAAGGAATAATTAGTTTTATGAATTAAATAGTTATTTAATTCAACATTCAAAATTTAGTGATTAAATTAAATAAATAAAGATTTATTTAATTGACTGGAAAAAAGTTAAAGAATAATTAAATAATAGTTTATTTAATTTTAGAGAGATGATAGATTTAATTAGTGATGTAATTAAATAAATAATATTTATTTAATTAATCAAGAATGAATTAATTAAATAATTAAAGATATTTAATTAATAGAGGATAGGTGACCTTAGATAATAATTAAATAATTGACATTATTTAATTATGACAATGAAGATTATAATTAATTAATTAAAGTTATTTAATTAATAAAGGTTTGCATGTAAAAGATCTAGATAACTCACTGATTAAGACATAAAGTCTATTTGTTAGAAACAATCAAATATTAAATCACCAGATAACTGAATGATTAAATTAGATCTAGAGATAAGTGCTAAATAACTAATTAGATAACTAAGCAATTATCTAATTATAAAAGAATATGATGTAGATAATTCTTTTTTATGAATTAAATAGTTATTTAATTCAACATTCATGATTCTGGAATAAAATAAAATAAATAAAGATTTATTTAATTAAATGGAGAAAAGGCTAAAGAGTAATTAAATAATTTTAGATGATTATTTAATTATAGTTGAAAATGTCATAGGAATTTATTAAATAATTTAAATGATTATTTAATAGAAAATAGATTTAATTTGTGACATAAGTATATAAATAATATTTATTTAATTGATCAAGAAAGAATAAAGGTAAGAATAAATTAATTAAATAATTAAAGTTATTTAATTAATAGAGGAAAATTTACTTTAGAAAATAATTAAATAATTAAAATTATTTAATTAATAGAAATGAAGATGAACAAATTATGAAGAAGTTAAGGGTCGCAGGCTTAGGACAATTTTTAGTGTCTACACTATCCATCTTCAATCTATGTTCTTTCCTTGTGGACCTTTAGGAAATTGCATTGCCCTCAACAACTCTCACATACCACCATCCATCTTCTTTCACATTGTTGTGACCAAAAGACTACCAATCTATCCTCCTCCTAATTCTTTAGGAAACTACTCCTTCCTTCTCAAATGCAGTAATGTCAGAGAGTGATTTCCCTTTACCTTTGATATTGTCACTTTATCTTAAATTTATATTGCATTCAGACTGTCATAAGAAATTGACCCTGCCTTCCTTTTAGTTTTTGCCATTTTCAAGTCACTCTTCTCATGACCATGCATTCATTATTTACTACTCCATTCACTCTTCCATGGAACCTTCAGACTATGGGTGAAGAGAAGTAAAAACAAAATTAGGGTTGTCTTTTGATGACTTTGTTGTCCCCTTGTTACTTTTGAGTTCAATTCCTATCACTTTAAGCCTTTATGTAATTTCCTCATTGTTGTTATCATTCATCATCCTCCCTTCATAACTTGAATGGTTATCACCCTAACACCAATACCTAGGCAAGTCTATGGCAAGGAATTCATGATTTCATCATTGTACCATCCTTCCTTCCCTTTAGAGAGCATATCTTCATTGACTTCTTTCATATTGTATGGGTTAGTTTGGTCCTTGACCACTGTAAAAGGAGTTTCACCAGTAGTTGATCTCACCTTTGCATCTAAACACAAACAAGTGAATATATCTCAAAATTGTCCTCATGTTTGTAACTATGACTATTTATTGTGTGGAATCAAGAATATCATCCACTATTTGGAAAGACATTCAAAGACTTAAACCATGACCATTTAAATCAACATCACCCAACAAATTTCTCAACAAAATACCAGTTGTACAAGAAATCAAGCATGTACTCCTCCTGGTCATGAATACATGTGTAATGCTAAAGGGATGCAATGTATTATTGTAGTTTTTCCTTAAATGTATGAAGAAAACTATGGTATTCCAATAGCATGATATTTTCATACTGCTTCCAATAGCCTGAAATCACTACCTTTCCAAACTTCATCTCCGATTCACTCCCATCTTGATTAACTTGGACAGGATCACGAAAATGATCTCATCTCTTGCAAGAAATGTTTCCCAAAATTTTTACTTGGATACCTCTTTGAACTACTCTTAGAAAATTTTTAAAACCTTGCTTTATGCATGAACTAAAAGTGAGATCCCTAATTCTTCACTTGCTCATATTGTCTATCATGAATTGACGTTAGGACTAATATTTGATGATGAAAGATCACTCAGTAAAGGATGATTCTCAATATCAAGGAATAATCACAAAAGTACAAATATTTCAATAGTTCATACACTTAGTCTCTAATCAAGACAAACCCTAAACACCCATCATGAGAATCAAATTAGAGAAAAACTGAGAAAACTTAGGATACCTGTCTATCATGAACTCAATGTGCTTTACTTTGCATGGTTGGGAAATGATGATACCCTAGGATTATATAACCATCTCAAACTTATTTTCACTCTTCTTGGGTGTATCTCCACATTCTTCTGGTCTACAACAAGTTCCTTATGACTCCACAACTACCAACTGATGAAAATTTAACATTGCATGTGTATATACCCAAAAGTTTAAGTGTTAGAATCAAAACTACCTCTTCACCATAATTTCCCATTGATATTTTGAAAACAACATTGGCTACAACATAGAAGGCTTTGCTTGATCTCATGGAAAATATCAAAGTGTTGAAACCCTAAAAAATGCTTGACCTCCTTTTTTCCCTTTCCATTTTTTCATGCAATCTCATGCAATGCGATTTTCTTCTTTACTATTTTTTTGCTGATCAGAACCCTAGAAAATTGAAAAGAACTCCAGATTGGAAAAAGAAAATTCACTCATAAAATTTACCTTCTTCATTCTATTTTGCATGCAAAGTAAAACTTTCCTTTTCCTTTGAGGCATGGACTTTTCACTCTTTGCATTTGAATATGAGTATTGAGAAATAAAAGAGTTTATTGAGATCCCTTCTAGCCCAAACTGAAGAGAAAAAGAGTTAACACCCTATTCTTCAAAACATGCCTTCTTTTAGACTTGATACTATTTTCAAATTTTAAAAGAATATGAAAATAGACAATAGTGCTCATATACTTTGTGACAACCAAAGATTTATGTTACCTTCATCCATTTTGATTTCCATTCCCCACATATAACTTGGTTCTACTAGATATTTCATCTGAAATGCAATTCAAAGTTAATATTTCATCTCACTAATCATTCCATTTGTGTTATTAAAAATCATGTCATCCACATACAAGGAAAACATTAGTAATTTATCATTAATACATCTAATATAAACATAATGATCTTATTTTCTTCCCACAAAATCTAATTTCAACATAAAAGAATAAAAAAATTGATACAACATATGGAGTGATTGTTTCAAACAATAAAGAGACCAGTTTAACCTGAAAAGAAAATTTTCTTTCACTTTTACACAAAATCCTCAATGATTTTACACATAAACTTCCTCTTGTAGATATTCTTCCAAAAAATGTAGTCTTAACATCTATTTTCTCAATTTCAAAGTGATAAGGAGCAATTAAAAATAAAAATATAATAGTAGATAATTGAGCAATAGGAGATTTATTTCTTACCAAAATCAAATCCCTCTTTTGTTGAATAGGACAACTGAGAGGGGGGATTGAATCAATAGTCACATAATTAAACCTTTAATCCAATTACTAGAACTAATCCTTAACACTGCTTAAATGATTAAACATTACGTGCAAGTGTAGAAACTGAAAACCATCACACAAATGCAACACGACATTTACATGGAAAACCCAATGAGGGAAAAACCATGGTGAGGATTAACTCACACTATAGAGAATATCAAAACTGATTACAAGAAGCTCACTACCTAAGAAACAAGGCTCACTACCAAAATAAGGACTCACTGTCCAATAAGGCTAACAACTCAGAGGGCTCACTACCACAAAGACACAAATAAGATAAAAGAGATATGTTATAGAGAGATGACAATCTCAATGCAACAAATAAATCCACCAGGATCACTCTCATTCATGCATGAATGATAGAGTGCACCTTCTACTCACTATATACAAAAAATCAGTATTTAGGCTTAGCACTTATCTATGACACTTGCATCCAACACACTCAGTGAATAGCATCAATCTTGTGTCTATATTCTCCTATTATTTTTGCTTATCTCTCTCCTTCATTCTTCTATGTCTTCACTACTAACTCATCCTATATTTATATCATCTTCAACTTTGGAACATATCGAAAGTTTCCCATCCAACATTAAATTCAAATTAGGTCAGTGAAAAAACATCTTAGGGTGGAATTAGAATGAGGGAAACCCAAACACATGCTTCATGAGGACCTAAATAGATCTGACACACTTCATTAACTCCAAAGATAGTGTTCAACACAAGGTAATTCAAACCAATGTAAAACACATAGAGCAATTAAGCATGAACTTTCCAAATACCAAGATTAGCGTTATCACGATCATGGAAACACAAATATCAAACCACAAGTCATAACTTTGACAAAGAGAAATATAGACGAGCGACATTTCTCCCAAAACTCAACCAGAACCTCAGAGAACTATAGTTCACAACTAGTGAACATAACTCACACTAAACAATGAATCAACATAACTCACACTAAACAATGAATCAATATCCAAAAATCTAGATATAGAAACTTCCAACAATCATGGTCAACATATATAAAACACACAAACATAGGAGCAAAACCTAGAGCAATCACTGAGCACCTACATTCTTCCTTCAATATAATTTTCTCAATATCCTCGACATATATATTCAATAGCAACTAGTTTATAACCAATTGACTAGTTGAAATCAATGACAACACCTTCATTACTTCTATTCTTGCAACAGTCTCCCCCTTTATCATTGATGGAAACACATGATGTGAAAAACCATCAAATACAACATATTAGCTCTGAAGACACTTCTCAAGATCTTTCTTTATGTTTCCCCCCCTTAGTAGATAATCTATTTTCAGATTCTTCCTTTCCTCTCCCCCTTTGAAATTAATGGAAAAAGAAAAATATATTTACATTGATTTCCCCTTTGACAACAAAATACTCACAAAGACAACACATGACACTACTTTCCCCCATGAGAGGTAGCCACCAAACATCAATCTAGAAGAAAGATAGATCCATAGATCCATCAAACTAATGCATCTCCATATGCATCTAGTTAAATAAAGGAGGGGTAGTGACCCCTAACTTCTCCCAGAGATACTCAAAATTATCTTTACAAAGAGACTTTATAATTATATCAGCAATTTGATCCTTCATTGAAATGTACTCAAGCTTTACTTCATTCTCTACAATATTCTCTCTCAAGAAATGATACCTAATAGATATATGATTTGTCATCGAGTGCATCATTGGATTCTTTTAAATTTTAATTGAACTTGTGTTATCACAAAGGATAGAGATAGGATCATCATACACCACTATGATATCTTTCAATATATGTTTCATCCATAGAACTTGTGTACAACAAGATGCAACAACAATATACTCAGATTCAATAGTAGATAGGGAAACAAAATCTTTCTTTTTACTCAACCATGCCACCAATTTGCAACCAATAAATAATGCACCACCACTTCTACTCTTTTTTTCATCTACACATCAAACCCAATATGCATCTATATAAGCACTTAGTGTAAAATCAGTATCTCTAGGATACCATAACCCATAATCTAGAGTGCCATTCAAATATCTAAAAATTATTTTAACAACATGTGTTTCCTTAGGATCTTGAAATCTAGCCACAAGAAAGACAACATGCATAATATATGGTCTAGTAGCAGTCAAATGTAGTAGTCCACCAATCATAGATCTATACCTTCTTTGATTAGCCTTAGGTGAATCATCATCTTTACCTAGTTTGTAACCAGTCACAATAGGAGTACATATTGGTTTGTAACCATCCATCTCAAACTTCTTCAACATCTCTTTCACATAGTTATACTATGAAATAAAAATCCCCCTTCCAATTTGATTGATCTATAGCCCAAGAAATAAATTCATCTCTCCAAACATAGACATTTAAAATTATTTATGTATTTCTTTTGCAAAAATGTTGCACATATTTTCATTTCCTCCATAAATAATGTCATCAACATATACAACTACAATCAATATTTTTTCATTTTCAATTTTAAAATATAGAGTACTATCTGTCATACCTTTTTTGAAGCCTTGATGAATCAAATACCTATCTAACCTCACATACCAAGCTCTAGGAGCTTGATTCAATCCATATAAATCTTTCTTCAATCTACACACCATATCCGGTTGATCTGACAATTGAAATCCTTCTAATTGTTCCATGTAGACTTCCTCTTCCATCCCACCATTCAAAAATGTTGATTTGACATCCATCTAATAGACCTTGAAATATTTATGAGTAGTAAATGCTAAAAACATCCATATAGCTTCCATTCTTGCTACTAGAGAAAATCTCTCCTGAAAATATATGCCTTCTACTTGTGAGTAACCTTTACACACAGGCCTCACTTTTCTAACCACTTCTCCATTCTCATTCAACTTATTTTTGAACTCCCACTTTGATCCAATAATGTTTTTTATCTTTCGGCCTTGGTACGAATTCCCAAGTTTGATTCTTCTCAATTTGCATAAGTTCTTATTTCATAGCTTCCATCCAATGTTCATCATTGCATCCTCTAATTATAGTTTTCGGTTCAATCTCATAAAGTAAATACATGTTTAATTCAGCAGTAAACCTTCTTCTAGTCAATACTCCTTTTGTCCTTCTATATGGACCTAGGTGTCTTAGGGGAAACCACCAGAGCTTCTTCTTCTCTTTCATTATGTTCATCCTACTTTTCTTGCTCATCCTTTTCCTATTCTTCCACAATCAGGTTCATTAGATACATATCCATCAATGTCAATTGAATTCTTCATTGTTTCATCAACCTTGAAATTAGTAATCTACATCTTTCTCAGTCTTTTATTGAAACATTTGTATGCTTTAATTTTAGTAGAATATCCAAGAAAAATGCCTTCATCTCTTTTGATATAACATTTACTTCCAAATACCTTGAAATACTTAACAATAGGAATTCTTCCATGCCATAGCTCATAGGGAGTCTTTGTACTATTTTCTCTTGCTTGAACATGATTGAATACATAAACAATAGTGTGAATAACTTCTCTCAAGTAAACTTTTGATAAACCGGTCTTAGTAATCATCGATCTAGTGGCCTCTAGAATTGTTTTATTTTTTCTTTCAACAACTCCATTATGATGAGGGGTTATCAAAGAAGATAACTATATATTTATTCCTTGCACTTCACATAGCATATTAAACTCATGGGAGGTGAATTCTCCACCTCTACCAAACCTTAAACATTTTATCCTCAAATTTACTTCATTTTCAACCATAGCTTGGAATGTATTGAATTTATCTATGCATCTGGTTTCTCTCTAATAAATATAACCCATGGATATCTAGAATAATCATCAATCAAAATAATAAAGTACCTTTCACCTAGTAGGATTCTCACTCTTTTAGGACCACAGAAATGTGTATGAATTAAATCTAGTAGTCCAGTAGTAGACTATTCCTTTGATTTGTAATGACTTCTTACTTGCTTTCCAAACTGACAATTTCTGCAAATAGAATTAATAGGCTTTGTAATCCTTAGTAAATATATCATAGCCTAAAAAACACTAATCCTCACCAAGTTATCAAAATTCATGTGACACATTATTTGATGCTATAACCAACTGTCATTAATTCGAGTCATAAATCATCATCCATCAACACCCTTAAGTTGGTAGATATTTCCTTAATATTTCTTTCTAGCAACAATCAATTTTTCAAATCCTTTATGGATCTCACACCTCTTATCCTTAAACACAAGACCATATCCCTTACTATACATCTGTCCAAAACTCAAAATATTATGGCTTAAAACCTTAACATAGAAGACAACATCAGTATTATGCTTTCCATCAAAACTTACTAAACCTATCCCACAAATTTTAGCATCAGTATCATCTCCAAACATAACCAAGCCTCCATCATATTTTTCAAGTTTAAGAAACTTAATTTTATCACCAGTCATGTGATGTGAAAAACCATTTTCAACAACCCAACAATTATTTTCTTGTTTAGCATGTAGGGAAGAGATAACAACATCTTAATTTTTCTCCTTCTCTGGAGGGCTTTCCTTCACCTTTTTTTTAGAATTAGCAGAAGTAGGTTCATCTTTTATAGCTGGGAACAAGCATTCATTGTCATCAAGGTCCTCATAATCAAAATCCTCATCAAATATACTAGTATTCTCATTTAGATAATAAGCTCTATTAATTTTTTTCCTTTCTTTTCTTTCTCATATATTTATTTATTCCTCTTAACTCTTTTCGGACACTTTTCAGCTTAATGACCTATTTCTCCACAACTAAAGCATTTAAAGGGTAACCTACTTTCATACTTATCGAAGCCTTTCCTCATCCTTCTTACAACGTTAGCTTCTATTTCATCAATATTTTCTTCCTTCTAGATCTTCAACTTGTGTAGCTTTAAAAGTAGCTTCTGATTTGCATCCATTCCTTATATTCGACTTCCTCATCTCATAAGATGTCAGAAATCCAAACAACAAATATTTAGTACAAGTCTTATAATATATAATCTATTTAATAGCACACACCTTCTCATTGTAAGCATAAGGGAGAGTTCTAAGAATCTTCTTTATAATCCTGATTTCATATACAGTAGCACCAAGTCCTCGCATTCCAGCCACAATCTCATCCAATCTTTGTACATAAGCTTTAACATTCTCATCTTTAGACATATGTAGAAGCTCAAATTGTGTTTCCAAATTCTACTTTTCCTCTTTAACTCTTTCATCACATTCATGTGCCCTTTCCAAAGCATCCCAGACTTCCTTAGCAATCTTTAGATTCTAAACCTTAATTAACTCAAAATGTACTAGACTATTCTTCAAAATGTACTTCACCTTGTTTTTCACTTCATGTGCTTTGATCTCATCAGTCGTGCTCAAAATATTAGCAAGAAGAGTATAAGGATTCTTGTAAGATTTCTCCACATCATATACACAATATTCTAGATACTCTTCCATCAATACTTTCTAGATATCATAATTAGTTCCATCGAACCTCGGATAATCATACACCATTTTTCTAACCATCCTAGACCTTCCTCAAGCAGTTAAGCTCTTCACCAAGGAACCAAGCTCTAATACCAATTGTTGAATAAGACAAATAAGAGGGGGTGAATCAATTTTCATAGAATTAAACCTTTAATTCAATTACCAGAACTAATCCTTAGCATTGCTTAAATGATTAAACATTAAGTGCAAGTGTAGAAAATGAAAACTGTCGCACAAACACAACACCAAATCTATATGGAAAACCCAATGATGGAAAAACCAGGGTGAGGATTAACTCACACTATAGAGAATATCAAAACTGATTACAAGAGGATCACTACCTGAGAAACAAGGCTCACTACCAAAATAAGGACTTACTATCTAGAACATGACTAACTATCCAATAGGGCTAACAACCTAGAGGGCTCACTTCCACAAAGATACAAAGAAGATAAAAGAGATATGTTACAAAGAGATGAAAATCTCAATGCAATAAAGAAATCCACCACAATCACTAACAGACATGCATGAATGATAGAGTACACCTCCTTCTCACTACATCCAAAAACTCAGCATTTAGGCTTAGCACTGATCTATGACACTCACATCATACACACTCACTGAATATCAATATCGCATCTATCTACTCCTTTTAGTTTTCTTATCTCTCTTCTTCATTCTTGTATGTCGTCACCACTAACTCATCCTATATTTATATCATATACAACTTTGAAACATATCCAAAGTCATCCATTCAACATTAAATTCAAATTCAGTCAGTGCTAAAATTTCCTAGGATGGAGTTAGAATGAGGGCAACCCAAACACATGCTTCATGGGGACCTAAATAGATCTAACACACTTCATTAACTTAGAAGATAGTGTTCAACACAAGTTCAAGCAAACTAGTGTAAAAATAATAGAACAATTAAGCACAAACCTTTCAAATAGCAATATTAGCTTTATCACGATCATAGAAACACAACTCTCAAACCACAATTTTTAAGACTTTGACAAAGAGAAATCTGAACCAACAACATTTCTCCCAGGCCTCAACCAGAACCTTAGAGAACCACAATTCACAACTAGTGAACATAACTCACACTAAATAATGAATCAACAGTAAAAAGTTATGATATAACAACTTCCAACAATCATGATCAACATATCTGAACCACACAAACATAGGAGCAAAACTTGAAGCAACCACTGAACACCTACAATCTTCCTTATATACAACTTTCTCAATATCCTCAATATATACAGTCAAAAACAGCTAGTTGATAACCAATTGACTAGTTGACATCAATGACAAAACCTTAATTCCTTCCATTCTTGCAACATCTTTCTAGGAGAAAACCTTGGCTACT
This sequence comes from Sequoiadendron giganteum, assembly GCA_007115665.2. NCBI lineage: Eukaryota > Viridiplantae > Streptophyta > Pinopsida > Cupressales > Cupressaceae > Sequoiadendron > Sequoiadendron giganteum. The sequence goes on along the minus strand of CM021100.1, from coordinate 701,987,060 downwards.
AGTCTTTCCTTATAATTTTCTAATGAACTCTCTCCTCATAATTTATTTTTGTAGACCCACTTACATATAATGGCCTTCCTTCCTTGAGAAAATAAACAAGATCATAGTATCTCCTTCTACATGGATAGTTTCCAAGAATCATTGTCATATGTAAGAATAAATTCCTAATAGGATCTGCATTCATTATCAATAATCAATAAATAAAATAGATAAAAAATCGAGTGGGCTATACCTATCAACTTAACTTTATTATCTTGTAGTTCTTCTAAAGTGTGGAGTACAGGATTATTACTCTTGTTCTTTTGTTTGATCAACTTCTTCTATAATCACATAATCTTATTCTTTAGAAATTTAACCTAGACCCTATTCTTCTTCTCCATCCTCAAATTCATCATTATATTCCTCTTTGAACATTTTTTTGGTCTAAATTAAAATGCACTATTTTTTTCCTTTATTTTTCTTCTAGCTATATAAGATCATAAATAGCTCTAATTTCCTTGAAAATCACATTTTTGGAATATAAAATTTCTTGGTTAGAGAATTCCAAAGCTTACAACCTTTAATATTATTACCATATCCAATGAAGATAAATTATTATATTTTTGGATCTAACTTAGAACACTTTTATTTAGGCACATGAATACAAAATTCATAGCCAAAAACCTTTAAATGTGAAACACAAGGTTATTTACCTATCCAAAATTCATAAGGGGATCTATTTGTCAAGTAATAAAAAGTACTCACAATTCTTCCCAAAATTAATTTTCTAACTATACATCACTCAACATACTTTTGGCTCTTTCACTAATAGTTCAATTCATCCTTTATGCAATATTATTCTATTTTGGTGTTTATGGAGTTGTCTTTTGTCTTATGATACTATATTCATTAAAAAATTATCAAATTTTCTAGATAAATACTACCTTCCATTATTAGATCTCAATATTCTTATCTTAATTCCAGATTGATTTTCTACTAAGACTTTAAGTTCCTTAAACTTAGTGAAAAATTTAGATTTATGTCTCATAAAGTAAACCCATGTGAATCTAGAAAACCCGTCAATGAAAATAACAAAATAATGAGATTTTCCAATTGAATCATTATCCAAAAGTATGAAAAATTTATAATTTCTTCTTTTCTTTATTGCTTCCTAAAGGAAAAGATGCTCTATATTTTTTACCAAACACATAATGCTCATACAAATCAATGTCCTCATCATAATAGGAGAAACCATCTAAATTTTTTTTATTGATAATAGTTTTTAAAATATTTTCACTGATGTGGCTTAATCTATGGTGCTAATCATACATGTATTTTCAACTTTCTCTACCATATAGGTGGATTTAAAAATAGTAGTGATATCATGTTGAACACCTGAAATACTAAGTGGAGGCACTGAATTAGTATTCCTTTAAACCATTTATATAATATCTATCCAAACAATAGAACAAGTCTAACTATAACAGCAAGTGAAAGCATGGAATCAGAGCAAGATATCAAAAAACATGAACACCAATATTTTTACATGGAAAACCCAAAATAGGAAAAACCAAGGTGAGGATTAGCTCACAATATAATATATCCAGATATAGAATATTACAAGGGCTCACTACTAGGATGCACTATCCTTGAAGGCTCATAGCCTGAAATAGTTTACAAATAAAGTATGGCTCACTACCAAGAGATGAACTAAGATATAATGCACCTTCCTTGTGCTAGAGTTCAATTTCAGTGAATCATAATATATAAAACACTTCTCTATAAGTGTACACAACAATTCTAACTTCTCACATATATAATTTCACACATTTTCATTTATTGAACCTCATCACTTATCATTATATTCATTCTACACACTCACTTCCTTCAAAGGTATCATACATATATATACCATACACAATCGTATTTCACTAATTACATTGGCCTAATTAGAGAAACCCCATAAAAATAATATTCATCTTCGCACCCAACATAAGAATTTAGTCGAAATGGACCTAAGATAGATCCATATAGCATTTGCAACACATATTTAATATTCTTAACACCATTTCATAATTAAGTTGGCCAAAGTTAAACCTAAAACATCAAGACTCCAAATGTATATGCAATTCATGAAACATGTAACATAAAAACTTGTTAACACATCGAATTATCCTTAAGATGACATAAAATAACTTATCTTTAACTTCACAAGGCAAGACAATTAGCTATGATGAAACACAAAATCTCCCACGTCAATGCACTGTATAGAAAGATATTGTAATCCTCAAAAATAGAATACTACTACCCATATCTTCCAAATGTGTTCACATGTCATCACAAAAAATTGATGTAAGATGCATCTTGTAGTCATAGATCTATGCAAAAATTCCTATAGTGATATCATTCCCTGAGGTAGAATCCAAACCAAAAACTAGACATACTGAACCAATAAATAAGAAAAATGTTATTTTCCAAACTACAGGTAAAAGTATATTTCCTAGCATATAGCCAAGTCAAATGAAACTTTGTTAGTGAATTCAAATGATTTCAATATAGAGCATATCATCAGATTCTAATTGAATCTTACAAAATAAGATAATCTGGACCAAAATATCAGATCATCAATCTTCTAGTACCAGAGTGACCATACCATAACTCAGATCATTATTACTAGAGAAACTATTGAATTATGACAATCTTCCACAATCCATTGTTGACATCAATGACAACATTCCAATTTCCAACAATCTCCCCCTTTGTCATTGATGAAAACACATGATGTGAAAACCATCAAAAAATTCTTCTTCATAACTTTTCATTTCTCTCCCCCAATAAAATTTTACAAAAAAAAAAATTCATATAGTCCTTCTCTCCCCCTTTGACATCAATGTCAAAGGAAAAAAAAGATATTGAATTCTTTAACAATTAACTTTACATATCTAAATAATCCCTGTGAGGAGTACATCTAAGAATAGTAACTATGAGTAATCAACCAGAGGTGGTTGTCCATTCAAGTTTGCTAAGAGTACCTATCCAAGAGGATTTCCCTCATCCCAGAGAATCTTCAATTTTGACAAGGCTTTGCATAGATAATTGAGATCAACTAGGATGTATTTTCCTTCAACCATAGTTTCAGGAGAAATATTCGAGTTTAGAATCCTATCAGCTAGAGAAGGAGTATAGTAGACTGGTGTGCATTTAATCTTTATTAAATATTTGAGCTGCCCATATAGTTAAATATTTTCTCCTTTCTCCTTATGCAACACAAGATATTATTCATGCACCTTTGTTAAACCATACCAAGTCTAATCATCCAGATCCAAAGGTGGATTAAAGGTGCTTGATGCATACTTAATTTGTGTCTCAATTGTGTTTTCAACATCCTTGAATCTATTAACTACATCGGGCCATGTCCAATAAAATGAGAATATAATTTTGGCCTCTTTCTCACATTCTTGAACCTCTTTAAGTATTTCAAGTGTAATGTTATGTGTAGACTTGCATCTATCTTCAATTTCCAACAATCTTTTTTCTTTGACCCAAGTGACCATTTCACTTATTGCTCAACTCTTCAATTCTTTAAATTTATCAGTTAATGAATTTGTGCTTTCCATAGTAGACTGTGAAGAACTGGTAACTACTCTAGGAACTATATGAAGATGTACCTTTTTCCTAGCTATCTGCTTGAGTCTTCTTGGAACTAGCTCACTCTGAGAAATTAATGCATGAATCTCAGTAAATTTTCTCTTTTCTTCAAAGGTAGGCATTGATTTACCAGAGACCAACTCAGATTTTTCAATAACTTCTTTAGCTAATTCAATATAGGTTATGATTCTTGGTCTATTGGGATTTGAGGGTTTTTGATTAACATTTCAATAAAACCACTAGCATAATCCTTTTCAATTTCATACCCCAACTCATGAATCCATGTGTTTCTTGATTCAACTACCTTGATAATGCAACAATCAGTGGAAACCAAAAATGTTAATCCATTCTTATATTTTGTGACTAGTTCTCTTCAAACTCATTTCCTTTTGTTCATTTTTTGTCTAGAATTTTTTGAAGAATGTAGCAAGGGAATCTCCTTGTGCATCCAAATCACCAATGTTTCTCTTTAGTTCTTTGATATTATGAGCAACTACTTTGGTATTTACCCAAACAACTTCTCCTATACCAAGAAATTCTCTCATAGAGTAGAAGGTTAGACATAATATCAATGTTACATATATAAATGAGCATTTCTTCTTCTTGATATCATTCAGATTCTCCAACAGTTTTTTCTGAAGCAACTCACAAAGATCATAATTTTTCCTATTCTCAACCATATCCAATGCTACGTCAATTATGGTGATAGAGACATCAATGCCATAAAAAATTAGGTCTGAAATAACCAAACTTGCATACTAAACTATCGGGTTAGTGATTCTAGTATGTGTGTTCTTCATTAAGCCCTTTCCTTTGTCAAAATTGCATTCATGAGTGATTCTGTAGGATGAAAAACTCATAAAATCTCTAATTGACTCTCTAGATATAATATTTGAATTGTCAAGCCATACAAACTAATCATGAAATTTGCTAAGTGACAACCTAATTCATCTTTCTTCATTGCTAAAGTCTAGAAACTGATCCCACACATACAATTTCATCTTTGTAAGCATGTTGTGTTTTGATTTCAAGGTAAATTCAACTTCACTTAATTCTTCTAACCATAATATGTGTGCTTTTATATAGGTAGGTTCTTCCAATTTTCTATTAATATATATCTCAATATCTTCAGTCAAAATAACACCAAGGAGAACTTCTGAAAATGCACCCAAGTGGTCGAGTTCTATGGTTTTAATAGGGTATCACCTAAGTAATGGTTCTGGTCTCTCTAAATTATATATGACTTGAGGTATATCCATCATATTCAAAATTCAATGAATAATTCAGAGGGAATAACATATAGCAACAATAACTTACCTTTTCCCAACACACTAGAGACAAATTCTGAAAATCAGTAGTATGAAAATGCTTCAAGTTCTTCAAGGTTGCTCCACACACTACTTCTCTTCAACAATTTCCTTTCATCAAATGATTTCTCTTTAATGAACTTAAATTTTATTATCGATACCATTTTCTTCAGCAATAAATTCTTTAGATCATAGATAGTTGTCCTCAGGGTTTGCATAAAATTTTGTCTTTTCAAGCTTTGTAATATTTCATCTTCGCACATGTGCACCTAAATATTCATTTTGCATGAAATATTGAATTTGTTAATTGTAATAACTATGTCACAACATGAAATCATATATCAATAGGGGTTAATAATTTCTTTGATTGTTGCTCCCCCTTAACCACTACCTGAATTTAATTTTTCGCGGGATTCTCTGCACTAGAAGATGGCATAGATGAAGTTAATACTTTTGATTCTCCTTTCTTTTCATATTCTCCTTCCTTTATCTTGATCATTTCCATTTCCTTCTTAACTTTTGTTGGATCAATCTTAATGATTTATTCATATCTATTTATTGGGTGATCCTTTTCTATGTTTTTGCTTCTGCGGTCACTAGAAAAATGTCTAGATTTTCTGCAATTGTTATAAACAAGACTCTTCCATCCAAATTGTCCTTTATTCAATCTATATTTGCATTGATTAGCCTTGTGTCCAAATAAATTGCAATGATAACAGTAGCCATTAAATGGATAAATCATCATGTTCAACATTTGGCTTCTGTATTCTATAGTTTTATGTCTAGTTCTTTTGCATTTAAAACATTGACTGATGAATGATAAAGCATTTTGATTCATTCCATCAATCTATTTTATTCTATTTCCATAATTTTTTTGCTATGTACAAGCCTATTGCAAGAATAACAAACAACATTAAAGGATAAGTACCTTTGAGCATTAGGTTGTTTGATAGGATTCCTTCTGGTATTTATTCTTTGATTCTTGATCTATCTATCATTGCCTTGAGTCTTCCTTTGGTTGTCAACATTGTCAGGGATTTGATTTGTTGTGGAACTTTGTTCTTCTTCAAATCCCAAACCACTTTTTTCTTTAGCTTAGAGGGTTTATGCCTTGTAATCAATTCATCCAACATTGTAGAACTTGTCATGAATTTATCCTCATGTCTTCTTTCCTTTCCCAAATCTTATTTTAGAATTTTCAGTTCTTGTTCGAGCTTTGCACATTCATCCATCTTCCTTTGAGTTTCAGATTTCTGAAAGTCTTCAATTTTCTTCTTTTCTTCAGGTGTTTTTCTTTTAGTCTTGTAATGTCCTCATCTACTTTCTTCAATTGATCATTGACTTCTCTATATCTTTCCTCTAGTTTCTTAATGCACTCATTTCTTCCTTCAAGCTATCATTCAAATCCTTATTTTCTTCTTTAGTATGTTCAATAGGAATCTCTTCCAAAGGAATAAGAAATATTTTATCTACCATGTGTTTAAATTCCAAAATCTTCCTTAAGTTGTTAAACTTTTCAAAAGGAACTCTGCTCTGATACTAATTGTTGAACACTCAAAATACTTAGAGGGGGAGTGAATCAATATTATATTAAACCATTTATATAACATCCATACAAAAAATAGAACAACTATAATTATAACAAGTGAAAGCATGGAATCAAAATAAGATAACAACACACATGAACACTAGTATTTTTATGTGGAAAACACAAAATGGGAAAAACCATGATGAGGATTACCTCATAATATAATATATCTAGATATAGAATATTACAAGGGATCACTACTAGGATGCATTATCCTTGAAGGCTCACAACCTGAAATAGTTTACAAAATAGAGTATGGGTCACTAACAAGAGATGAATTGAGATAGAATGCACCTTCCTTGTGTTGGAATTCAGTTCCAGTGAAGCACAATATATAAAACACTTCTTTGTAAGTGTACACGACAATTTTGTTTGCTCACATATACAATTTCAAACATTCACACTTACTGGCCGTCATCACTTATCATTCTATTCATTCTGCACACTCACTTCCTTCAAAGGTATCATACATATATACCATATACAATCATATTTCACTAATTAGGTTGACCTAATTAGAAAAACCCCATAAATCAAAAACTAACTCTATTGGCATAGTCCTCAAAAATAATATTCATCTTCATGTCCAACATAAGAATTTAGTCGAAATGAACCTAAGATAGATCCATATAGCATTTGCAACACATATTTAATCTTCTTAACACCATTTTATAATTAATTTGGTCAGAGTTAGACCTAAAACATCAAGACTCCAAACGTATATGCAATTCATCAAACGTGTAACACAAAAAAAATTTAACACATGAAATTTTGCTTAATATGAAAATGAATAACTTATCTTCAACTCCACAAGGCATGAAAATTATCTATGAGAAAACGCAGAATCTTCCATTTCAATGCACTTTATAGAAACATATTGTAATCTTCAAAAGAAAACACTACTAACCATATCTTCCGAATGCGTTCACATATCATCACAAAACTTCGATGTAAGATGCATCTTGTAGTCACAAATCTATCTACAAATTGTTATAGTGATATAATTTCTTGAGGTACAATCTGGACCAAAAATGGACATACTGAATCAGTAAAGAAGAAAAACACTATTTTCCAAAGTACTGGTAAAACTATCTTTCCAACCATATAGCCAAGTCAACTAAAAATTTGTTAGTGAATGCAAATGATGTCAAGATAGAACATATCATCAAATTTGATCAAATCTTACAAAATAAGATAATTTGAACCAAAATATCAGATCATCAATATTTCAGTACTAGAGTGACCATACCATAACTCAGATCATTATTACTAGAGCAACTACTGAACTATGACAATATTCCACATTCCATTGTTGACATCAATGAAAATCTTCCAATTTCTGACATATCAATCCTAAATAGATTTCATATCCTTGTTCCCCTTTCTTCTACCAATACTTATCTCACCAATCTAAAACCATTCTTGTTAGATGTTAGATACATTACTAAACCATTCAAATTTTAAAAAGATATAAAAAGTTCTAGAAAAAAAAAATATGTAAAACACTAGGGATTTTTTTAGTCCTCCCACCACTAAAATACAATTGTACCTTTCCCCATTCAATAATTGGATATGTAGTATTTTTTCCAAGGTATAAATAAACTCCATCATATTTTTCATATGTGAATAACTACTCCTTTTGAGGAGTCATGTGATAAGAGAATTCTGAGTCAACCAGCCAATTTTTGTTAGATATATTATTACATGTATAAATTAAAACCTCATCGCTTGCATCAAATAATTTTTGTAGAGGAATCCCATAGTTTCTTTCTATTTCTACATTCCTTAACATGTTCCCTCTTTCCATAGTTCCAACACTTAACTCTATTCTTCTTTCTAGTTTTCTTAGCCCTACCATTTGATTTGTCCTTGGGATCCTTTTGATCTCCTCTTGGACATCTTTCCTTTGACCTACCCTTGAAACTAAGTGAATCCACTAAGCTATTTATATCTTTCTTCCTCATTTCCTATGATAAAAAATTTATGACAAGGGCATCCAAATTTGGATCTTCAAGGTTAGCACTAGTATAAAGAATTAAATTCTCCCATTACTTAAGAAAAGAATAATTTTTCATTATGAATGTGTCTTCTTCCTCAATATTAACATCAACTGAGACAAATTGACTCAAAATTAAATTAAAATTATTTAAATTCTCATCAATAGATTCACCTTCCTTCATCTTAAGAGAAAACAATTTTCTTTTCCAATAATGTTTTTTATCAAACTCTCGGCTTGACAAATTTTACCCAGCTATTTTTATAAAGCATATGTGATCTTTTGTTCAAAGACATTTAATAGGATAGAATGTGCAAGACATAACTAAATTGTACCCCATACCTTTTAATCCATCTTATCCCACTCATATTGACATTCCATTAGGTTTTTTTTCTTTTATTGCAACCAACAATTTATCTCTTTCTTCATAAGTATCCTCTATTTTTAGCTTCAATAACTCATAATTTTTTTTGTTAAAAACTCCAATGTCGATCTGAAATGTAGATGCAATCATGTTTTCTACACACATAAATATTTAAAATAATAACTCCCACTATACAATAAGAAAAACTTCACACTTCCACCCTATAAACAAATCTAGTTAGGTTATGATATCAAATGTTAGTAATGAAGGAAACTAGTACAATATGATAATTTAAAATAAACTTATAGATATTAAAATTATGTAGACATGGAAAATATAGTGACACACTTGATCCTGATTACTAACATTGTTTCCTCTTGAATCATCTTCTCAACTTGTCATCACCTTTCATCCCTTAATTGAATAAATCATTGTTTATCTGATTAATTCATTCTCTTCTATTAATTAAATAAATCATTTTGTTTAATTAATCCTATAATCCCCTTTTTAATTAAATAATCCAGTTTATTTAATTAATCTCTAAAGTCATCTCTTTAAATTAAATGAATTAATCTTTATTTGATTTAATCTGAAATCACCTTCTTTAATTAAATAAATCAATCTTTATTTAATTAAATCTAAAATCCATTATTCATCTCATTTTGATTTATTTAAATCCTAAAATCTAAGTCAAAATTGTCAAATCACTTGATTTCCACTTAATTTGATCAAATCAAGATTAAATCTAAACCTAATCACTTCAATCCTCTAGATTTTGCAACTTGCACAATAAATCAATTTATTTGATTTATTAAATCATCAATTTCCATCCAAAAGGGCATCTTTTGTGGAATATTCTTTCAATTCAAAAATCCCTCCAAAAGGGATGGGTACTTCCAACAAGGCATTTAATGCCTCTTACATGTCCTTGGCATTGAGCCAAGTGACATTAACTCCATTTCCCTTCCCTCTAAACTTGCCAACTTTCAAATTTCAAATTTGAATCTAATAGCATTTATGAGCACATTCATCAAAATGTGCACAACCTTCCTCCATTCACATCTTGATAAGTGGAATGTATTCATTGGTTGAAGATTAGTCCCACATTCTTCCCCTTTTCCTCTTCTTCTCTCAATCTCATTTATAAATTCAAGGATTTTCTTCTACAATATCATCCATAATTTGAGTAAACTGACTATACTCAATTTCATTTTCAAACATATCTATTTTCATCCACTTCATCAAGATCTTAGTTAGGTTATGCAGATTTTCATCATGGAGCTCAATTAAATCTTCATCAAAGGACATCACTCATCAACATTGCATCATAGGAATTTGGAAAGGGCCAATTTCTACACATAATTGGCACCAATTCCCCCATGGCATTGAGGATTTTCATGCTTAAATAGGATTTGATTGCTTTCTTGTCTTGTTTTTCATTTTTTTTCTATTTTGAGCATTGTAGATGAATTTCATGGGGAATCTTGATTCCCACTTACCTTTGATCTAATCATGTGTTTATTTTCTATGTTTCTGCAAGTCTAGGATTGGGGTTCATATTTTGGTGCTAGAAGGAGGGCTTGAAGCTCATGTTCTAATCACATTTTTTTCAAAAATTCCATGCTTTTTTGTGTTTGTTTGTAGGTTCCAAGAAACTTAGCTATTGACTATCAAGCGGTGCTATATTGCACCACTTAAATCTCCAAACTCTTCCACTAGTGTCTTCCCACCTAAAAATTAAAATTTTCAAACTCAACCGCTGACTTTCCAAATTCTAAATGGCGCCGCTGGTCAAACAGATCCGTAATCATGGTCTTTGTTTCACTGCAAAGCACCACTCTTAGAAATTAGCAGTGCTACATTGTGTCACTGGAGTTTCTAAACTCTGTCACATCCGCAAACTGCATCGCTGAGTTGGAGTAAAAATTTCAAAATTTATTTTGACATGTGCTTTTTTGTTTCTAACTTTTTGAGCTCCTAACGTGTTTTTCGTCTCTTTATTTCTTGGGTTTAATCAGTTTTGTAGGTTGATGCAAGGAGGGAAAAAAGAAGAATCTTTCACTATAACATTATTGTCTTATTGTACTAAGTGTTTTTGAACACTTTGGGAGAACTTATAATCCCTTCCTAAGGATTTGATTACCTTCATGCTTCAAGGAGACACTAAATTTATTTTAGGCTCTAAAAAGAACACTTCAAAAGTTTTCAATTCTTTGCAACAAAGGGCTTAAAAATAACTTTAGGACAAAATCACTAGATTTGGTTTGAGGATTAACAATTGAACAAGGGAAATTCCATATTTCATTTTTGTGCACTAAAAAGAATCAAATCATTGCTTTGTGGACTTAAAATGAGCAAGTGCTTCTTTGTTTTGTTATTACTTACCCAAATTAATGTCATCAAAAGGATGTATGCACTTCTCTCATGCTTTATAGAGATCTTGAGAATCAAAAGGCCTTTTGGTGACATTAATTTGCGTAAGTGATTTCCTTCACATTTTATTTGGGATTAAAAAATTGAACTAATCTTGCGAGTGTAAGTGGGGCATATTGCGAGTGTTCTCCCTTTGTTTTTTAATGAAGGTTGATCAAACTATGAGATATGATTTCTCTCTTTTGTTTATACTAGATGGTCTACCTTGGTGGGAAAAAGTACTCACCCCAAGGGTATGACCCAACTGGTAACACGCTAGACACCAAGCAACTTCCAGCCAGTATATAAGAGTGGATTCTCAAGGAAAGTTCGAGAATCACAAGGATTATTCCGATGAGAAGGGAAGCAATGGCATCTCACTGCATGGATGCTCCCCCATGAATGGAATTCCCGCATTAAAACCCTTGTGTAGAAAGACCAAAAATCCTTTTCTATTTGTTGGTGCAAAAGGTCATGTCCTTTGGAGTCACCCCACATAACATGCGGTTCTGTTGTAGAGATGAAAAGCATGCCATGGGAGATTCATGGGTACTGATGCTTGGCTGACCCAAGAAGTGAGTGCACTGTAAGGGGGAGCCTATGTGGTCAAGCATCTAATCATCCACATTGAATATGCGCAACTAGATTTATCCAAGTGGGAAACCAACAAATATTGTCTTTTCATCCTAGGGTTGTGCATATTCTTGGAATCAAAAACACTTTTCTCGGATCCTAAACATCGGGAAAACAAAAATTCAACATGATCATTAAATTTCAAACCCTTTAGGAGAAGCAAATAACCTTGAAAAAATTCACATGCTATTGCTTTCCCTTGAGATTTGTATCCTTAGAGGCCTCTAAGTATTTGGAATTAATCACAATTTTCTCTCTCTAAGGTCAACCTAGGAAACTATGCCCTTGAATCCTTGATTTCCACATAATAGACATTGTGGGATGAAAAGGAATTAGGACATATACATTCAGTTTGAAACATAATCAAGAAAGTGTTTGTGGTAAAAATAACTGAATCTAAGTAAGATAAAAGATAATTGAACCACACATGTGTTTGGCCTCTTTTGTGTCATATGGTTTTCCATGCAAACATTGGTCCTTTGGTTTGAAATGCTCTTAGGGAAAAGCATGTTCTTCACTACCTTGGTCTTGTAAAAAAAGTCCTCTTAGGCCCATTTAGGATAAAAATCAAACACTTCATCCATCCAAACATTATCATCTTCATTTCACAAACAACTTTTGGAACCTTGGAAAAATCACTCATGTTAGACTTTTGGAAATCAAAATCATCTTGTTTGGTTAGATATGTGTGAATGAATCCTTCCTCACATATTTTATCAAATTATCAATGTTTGTGAACAAGTTTACCTCTTGATAAAATCCAACATCTTGAGGTCTAGGCATTCATTATCCTGTTTGACTAGGGTGTCTTGATGAATCCTTCTTTACACCTTTAGTCAAATTATTCTCTTGTGGACAAGTTCACTCTAGGAAAACACAACCTCCTAGATTTTACAATTCAATTATCCAAATCAAATCAAATCCCATCCTAATCAAAAAATCCAAAAAATCCCAAAATCTAACATTGATCCAAAGTTATCAAAATCTCCAACACCCATGTCACTCACTCTTTCATCTTTCATCCCATCATTGGTCCTAAATCCCTTAGAGGTCAACAATGTCAAAACACAAGAAAACATGGAATATAAACTTGATTCATACATCATGAGTAATCCAAGTCAACCAAACTATCCAAGTCTCACAATGCCAATTGATTATCAAAACTCACATTTATGCAATCCAAACATGACATCATTATCTCCTCCAAACCTCAATGATACAAAAGTGAGTTTTCCCAACCTAAATTTTGGAACACCTTTTCCTATGGTAGATTTAAATCAAATCCAAAACTTACAAATCTATCAACCAAACAATCAAGGCATGATTCTCCCAAACAACATTATCCCATCCAATCCATACATACCAAATGTGAATATACCAAGTGAAAACTTATCAAACATGAATGTATCAAATCCACACTTGGTGAATTTTGGGATAGATGCTTTTGAAAATCACATGAATGTTGTTCAAAATCCCAATAGTATATTGACAACTCCATGTATTGATCCAAGTCAAGGTAACCCCATGCAAAATCAAAGTTACCTAAATCCAAGCAATGTGTTTCCCAATCACAACAAACCAATAATTCCAAATCTAAACATGCCAATTATGCTTGGTCAACAACCAAGCGAACGATATCAAGAATGCCAACGTCAAATCTTGCAAAACAAAATTTCTACACCCAAAAAAATCATTGATTCATATCACCATGAGACATCTCCACCCCAAAATCAATGCACTCTTCGATTGGTTGAACCATGCCATCAAAGCATTGAGTTGTCTCCACAACCATATCAAGAAAAATATCTCCAATATCAAGAGGTTGGATATCAACATCAACAAATAACCCAATCACCCCATCTCAAAGATCAATCGCAACTACCCATCAATGGTCACCTTGAAGATGTTTCCATCTCCTCCGATGATCAAATCAACATATATCAAGAGTCACTTTTCAATCATGATCAAAACCCACCAACGATACCCAACAATGATCCAATTCAAGAAACTTTAACATCATTTGATCTTATGGTTGGAAAAATTGACAATCCCCCCATAATTGTTGAAAATAATGATCAAGATCTATCCATCAATAAGCACCTTGAAAATGTTTCCACCTCATCCAATGATCAAATCAACATACATCAAGAGTCACTCTTTGATCATGATAAATACCCCTCAACAATATCCAACAATGATCTATTCAAAGGAGTGTTAACATTAGTTGATCCTATAATTGGTGATCCTTCCACCAATGATCATGTTGAAAGTGTCTCTACATCACCTAATGAGTTAGAGGAATATCTCAAGATTTTACCCCAAAGCATGATCAACATCTTTCACCAAAGTCTAGCAATGGTCCTTTCCAAGACATATTGACATCCTTGGACCTCATGGTTGCTGATATTGAAGAAATCCTCAACTCAACATCTGATCCAAGTCCACTAAAAGATCAAGAGGTTATCAAGCCACTTCCCATGCCTAATGAAGATATCCAAGAAGCCTTTATAAGAGGTAATGGACACTCTCCTATCTATACAATATTTCACAAATAATGATCACATCCATATAGCACATACTCCTCCATCTACCCATGAGATTCTTTATTTGGATGGACATGTAGATGGTCTTCATTTACAACAAGATTCCTTTACTCTTGACATTATTACACAAAAAGAGCAGGATATTGATTCCTATAGTTAAACTTAGCTGTCAAAATCAGGATCAAATATATCCCAAATTTAGACTGAGGACATCATGTATGAAGATATCCAGTATTATCCACTCTAGGGAACAGGTCAGACATAATAGGATATTCCAGAGTCAGCAGAGTAGAAAATTGAAATAATGTCATCTGCAATGGTCATTTACCAGAGAATGCATTCTAAACAAGACATCTCAAAATAGGGAGAATCAAAGAACAAAGATGCTACTACCACCATACTGGGGGAAACTTCGTCTCAAGAAAATGTCAACATAGGGGGCACAAAGAATCCTTATGGTGAAACCAATGCCAATACTACAACCTACCACGTCACGAATCTTCATCCACCCATCACCCCATTGACGAACTGGGACCAACATCAAAAGAAAGATTTGAATTAAAGCATGAAAAATCTCATCAAATAAAAAGAAGTAGTGAAGCATGAAGGATAAATCAAATACAGGTGGATACCAAAAAGTACAGAGGAAAATTATCCCTATCAAACTCCATTTGTCAAAGAAACTATGGGGAAAAATAAAAAGGGAAACGTATCCATCAAAGATGTCCACAAAGGAAAAATTAGGCTTCTCAAGCAACACACAAAGTATATCGAGTTGCTAGTCCTAATTATATGCACACTTATGTATCCATCCATCATTGCTCATCTTCCCAAGTTTGGAGAGTCAAAGGTTCCAAACTATCAACCAATCCATCTCCTATTCCTAAACACATAACACCATACATGATTCCATGCATGATGTCCAATTCTCACATTGACCATGTATTGGAAGCAACCCTTCATCATAAGGATTCATAAGGCACTCTATCATGATGTGCACACAAAGACAAAGTTAACTCTGGCATCAACAAAGTAGAACAAAATTCTCAAAAATTGCATTCAAGTGCACATATCTTGGAAAAGAAACTTCTTCAAGCAGGATATTAGTGGCACATTATGACATAAGAATCAATGTTAGTAGTACTAGGTGGTTCAACATGAGCTTAAATATTTTGCAAAAAAATCCAAAAAAATCCAAAAAAAAAGAAGGATTGAAAATAGTAAAGAGAAAAATCATCCTCCAGTGAAAACTGCATGGACGATGCTTTGGATAGGTACCATGATGAAAACTTGGAAAACAAGCATCATGTGTAGAATTGAGCATCTATGTGCACCACTTCGGGAGAAAACATCTTATCACATCCATAATAAAGCCAACATTCCCTCCATCTTATCTTTAATAAATCCATTCATCCATGAACCATTTATCCCATCCATTTTCATATATCTGCATCCATCTTCCAAGTTATCTTGATCTTGATAAATTTTGGTGCACACTTTACACTTGCTTATGGTAGTCATCTTGACATGGGTCATTTTCATTGATCCTATCCAATCCAACGTTATTTGAGCCATGAAACACTATCCAAGTAAGCATCCTTTGTTAGAACACCTTATCTTATCACAAGCTAATACTTGGAATCCTTTGCATTCTTACCATATCCATCCATCCATCCACCTATCCAAGAATCCACCCATAGAATTCCATACATTGCTAGACACTGGGGGTAGATATTTACTTCTTGCTTCGGGAATAAATCTTGATCTATATCCTCCAACTTATGTGGTGATCCAAACATTGGAAAACATGAAATCAAATTGGTTAAGAACCTGTGAGAAAAAATGCCAAATCACTAGACCATGACATATTTTGACAAGAAGATATTCTTTATCAAGCTTTATCTTTCATTGAACATCAATCCAAACAATCAAATTCAGTCGCATCTAATGTGTACGTCAATGTTACATCAAATCATCAAAAAAGATTTGTTCCAAATCAAGCTTCAAAATCCTAATCAATCAAATCCAATCAATCCATCATCATCTCAAGATATCCTTCCCAATCCTTGTGTTTCTTAGCACTATCCTTTCATTATTGTGTATCCTCAACAATTTTATCATCATCAATCCATCATCATCTTGGGATATCCTTCCCAATCCTTATGTTGATTAACACTATCCTTTCATTATTGTGTATCCTCAACAATTTATCATCATGAATCCCTCATCATCTCAGGATATCCATCCCAATCCTCATGTTGCTTAACACTATCCTTGCATTGTTGTGTATCCTCAACAATGTAATCATCATCAATCTTGAAATCCTCATGTTTCTTAACACTATCCTTGCATTGTTGTGTATCCTCAATAATTTTATCATCATCAATCTTGAAATACTCCTGTTGCTTAGCACTATCCTTGCATTGTTGTGTATCCTCAACAATGTTATCATCGTCAATCCATCAATTTGATCAATCAATCCTAGCTTGGTTTTCAACAAAATCCCAAAACAAAGCACTGATATCATCACATATCCATATCCAAATCATCAAAATCATATCAAAATCCAAAAACATTCATAAAATCTCAGAAAATCCAAAAAAATTTGAAAAATCCCAAAACCAAAAAATCAAAACATTTGCAAAACATCTCAAAAAATCCCAAAAATGACCTCAAAAAATTTCAAAAAACATCAAAAACATCCATCCATATTCATCTCACTTTCACCCAAAATAATCTCATTCATAATAAATCAATCATCATCTTCATCCTTTGGTAAGGCAATCAAAAGCAAGTCTAGTAGGTTCAAAAGTGAACACCTAATCATCAAAGGTCTCAAGCCTAGGTCAGTAAGTTAGCAAGTTAATCAACTCGGAGTATCAATAGCTTATCATCTAATCAATCTCATCATCACCTGATCACAACATGTCCTAGGATGCATCCTTCCTACTATGGACATCAACATCAGACATCACCATAGTTTAGTCTTGGCTAGCGGTACAAAGAACATTAGCATGTTTGTTTACTTTATATTGGTCTTTTTTGAATTATCTTATTTTGTGCTCATTCTAAGGACCTCTCAATGATGCTTAATCAAAAGGTTTAGAGAGAAAGGAATGGGGCAACGGTCATTGTCTTTTTTATCTGTTGTGCTTGTTGGATGTTCCTGTAAAATAACTTGTTTATGTGTCCTTTGTTTGGTTTGTAGGGAAGGTGTTTTAGATGTCTTGTTGACCACATAGGAAGGCTTTCTTTTCTATGTTTTGGCCCAAGATGTTTAGAATATCTAAACTACATCCTAAATAAGGTTCTATATGTCAAGTCTGGACATGAATACTCCTATTTGATTGTCGATTCAAAGTCCATCACACTAGGTACAATGCCATCTTGGTTTTTTATATCTTGATGCATCATATCTATGTTTATTATCTAACATAAAGTAATTATCCCTTTTAAAATCCCAACTCTTAGTAAGAAAATCATCATAATCATTAATAAGGTAGGCTTGTTGGACCCTCTTTTCATCATTCTTTTCTTCTTATTCTTCTATCTTTACTAACATTTCTATCCAAAGTTGGTGTGTTGTATCAAAATATACACAAGGCTACCCATGGACGATGACTGTCTATACATCATTAAATTGTCTACGTCAAATATTTGATCTTTCTAAAGAATTATCTTTCATCCTCTGATCAATAGAACCACTCCTCTCACATTTTATCATGATCTCGATCGGAAAATCAAATATTTCTGCTCGATCTCTTGAGGGGGCAATATACCAGCATAATCATTCTCACTAGGGCAATAGTGGGGCATCCGAAAAAATTAAGAAAATTTTGAATTTTGATCACAACATTTTATTCTTTGAACCAACGCAACAAGTGTATTGCTTCAAACAGGGACAAAATGTAGACATGAAAAATATACCAACACACTTGATCCTAATTACTAACATCATTTCATCCTGAATCATCTTCTCAGCTTGTCATCACCTTTCATCCCTTAATTGAATAAATCATTATTTATCTAATTAAGTCATTCTCTTCTATTAATTAAATAAATCATTTTGTTTAATTAATCCTATAATCCCCCTTTTAATTAAATAATCCACTTTATTTAATTAATCCTATAATCCCCCTTTTAATTAAATAATCCACTTTATTTAATTAATCTCTAAATTCATCTCTTTAAGTTAAATAAATTAATCTTTATTTGATTTAACTTGACATCACCTTCTTTAATTAAATAAATCAATATTTATTTAATTAAATCTAAAATCTATTATTTATTTCATTTTGATTTATTTAAATCCTAAAATCTAAGTCAAAATTGTTAAATCACCTAATTTCAATTTAATTTGATCAAATCAGGATTAAATCTAATCCTAATCACTTCAATCCTCTAGATTTTGCAACTTGCACAATAAATCAATTTATTTGATTTATTAAATCATCAATTTCCATTCAAAAGGGCATATTTTGTGGAATATTCTTCCAATTCAAAAATCCCTCCAAAAGGGATGGGTACTTCCAACAAGGCATTTAATGCCTCTTACATGTCCTTGGCATTGAGCCAAGTGACATTAACTCCATTTCCCTTCCCTCTAAACTTGCCAACTTTCAAATTTCAAATTTGAATCTAATAGCATTTATGGGCACATTCATCAAAATGTGCACAACCTTCCTCCATTCACATCTTGACAAGTGGCATGCATCCATTAGTTGAAGATTAGTCCCACTTTTTGCCACTTTGCCTTTTCTTCTTTCAATATCATCTATAAATTCAAGTCTTTTCTTCTACAATATCATCCATAATTTGAGTAAACTCACTATACTCAATTTCATCTTCAAGCATATCTTTTTTCATCCACTTCATCAAGATTTTGGCTAGATTATGCAGATTTTTCATTATGGAGCTCAATTGAATCTTCATCAAAGGACATCACTCATCAAAATTGCATCATAGGATTTGGGAAAGGGCCAATTTATACACATAATTGGCACAAATTCCCCCATGGCATTGAGGATTTGCATGCTTAAATAGGATTTGATTGCTTTCTTGTCTTGTTCTTCATTTATTTTCTATTTTGAGCATTGTAGATGAATTTCATGGGGAATCTTGATTCTCACTTGCATTTGATCTAATTATGTGTTTATTTTCTATGTTTGTGTAGGTCTAGGATTGGGGTTCACAAATTATAATATAGATCTAAAACAACATAAACTAGGAACAAATAAAATTAAAAATACTCAAGACCAACAAAAATAACACAAAGATTTAAGTCGAGAAAAATATTTCAAGTAAAAAAACTCTACAAAAAAAGAGGAAAAAATTGTATTATCTACAAAGAGATTATTGTTGATGAGTGTTTTAGCACTTATCAACATAGGTAATGTATAGGTGCATCACCTCTCTTGAAAGGAAATCTCCAACAACAAATTTTTGAAAATTACCCCAAGGTCTCTCGGGTGTCAAGTCATGAAATTCATGGAATATATTAGTTGGTTTAATGTGATCTTAGTGGTAATCACAGGGTAGACTTACATAAATTAGGCTGGAGAAGAATTGGATCCTTGCAGGGAGTTCATGGGTTTTTTTGGAAAGTTTCTCTTTTACCGTAGGTTCAGGACAACAATCTAAAACTCCTATTTCAACTTCAGATTTGGATTTACAATGTGCAATGAACCTTGTTCAAAGTCACTATTAATAAAGGGAAAAAAAAGGGTAGGGGAGAGAAGAAGTTTTTGGACCTAAAACTAGAAATGAAGAGTGATAATGGAGGACCCTACAGTGGACAACCTTCCCAAAACAAATTCCCACTTAATGAAATCAAATTACAGTCTCATGAAGCCTGTGCAATCTTCTAAGGTCTATGGATTTTCAACCTTTAATTCACCATAAAGCATGAAAAAGAGATAGAGCTTAAGTGCAACATTCATGTAATGTTGCCTTCTTTGTAAATATGAGTCACTTTTTTGTCTCTTAATTTGGACATAAGGAAGCTAGCATCGATCAAAATGTCCTTGGTGTTCCAACCTATGAATCTATCTTTTTCCACAGCATCCGTCACCACCTTAGAATCTCCCTCAATATGGAGATTAAAAATCCCTAGAGAAACAACAATTTTGAGTCCCATGAATAGCGCATGGGCCTTAGCAACAAGAGCCGACTGAACCCCGATACCACCAGCAAACCCTGCCACCATATTTCCCATAGAATCTCTTATAATACCACCTATACTTGCCCTTCTTGGGTTCCCTTTTCCAATATTGGTATGGAGGACAGGTGGAGTGCTATAGTTAAAGATGAGCGGGTGTGGAGTACGGGAAAGAGCATCCACGTGTTGATTCTTTGGGATTGAAGAATGGGTATAGCTTTTAAAATAATGATGAGATGGTAGGGAGGGAAATTAATTGATGTGATCAAGCTTAGATTTGGTGATGTGATGCGGGTTATTTGGAAGGCCGTGATTTCTTCTCAGGTGTATGACGGTACTATGGGTGTCATGTTTTGGGGAATGGGGTTACTTGTTTTATCTCCAAATTACATGTGGAGAAGTGAGTGTGTTAATAATGATGGGACCATCTATGATAAGTATTGGTTGTATTCTAGAGGCTTCGCGCTGGCTAATTTAGTTGGAGGTTAATTCAGATTTTTATGGTGGGTTACTAATTTTAGCTTATTGGTCTACCCGCATGGGATGTTGTGCCTTTCCTACTTATCCGCCAACTTCTGCCTCCTCCACTATTACCAAAAAATCATTAATTGTTGTGTCTTTTCTCACTATAGCATATTTCCCCTTTGCGCATGTAAATGGTATGAGGGGATTAATCGCCATAAGCCCTGCATTAAACATCCTTCTGTGATATTGGTTCGCAACATTTGTCTTTGGTGTTTTTTGCATTTTTGTGTTTTCCCTGAGTAGTCTGGCAGAATGGGTGGAGATCATGTTCGGATAGAGCTGGATAGTTGTGATGAATTCTGAAACAACCCTTTGGTCTGGCACATTTGCGTGGAGGGAGGAATTGCCCCACTTATGGAACATCTGGTTGGCCATGATCCTATTCTTTTGGGACAATTTTCTGGTTCTTGGAAAGACAGAAGGGTTTCGTTGGGGGGATTTCATTTGAAGTTAGCGAGGATTTCATTGTGTAGGCTACAGGTTTGAGGTGCAAGGGGAAAAAATATCCTAAACACACCAAAAAGCCAGACCACGAGAGCCTTAAGGTGTTCTTCAGAGGTGAGGAGACTCCGGTCAGGAATTAGGTGGGGTTTGAAAGAGCTGAGCTCCCTAAGCCATGGGACATGGTCTGCATGGCTCTGATGAAATATGTGATGCTAGAAGGTAGGTACAAAACTTTCTTCTTCTATCATTTCCCTCTGCTTAACCATCTCAGACATAAAATACTGCTTAGCTTTCCATTTTTCCTTCTTATGGACCTAGAAAGCTCAATGGATAAATGTAATGCGGTGGCCTGTTATAATCCCTATGATCCCCCACCACTCCCACTCCATCAGGGGCTTATTCTTCTCCTATAGCACTTCCATCTTGCTTTCTTCCCGCCTAAATCCATCACTGTCTATGTGGAGAACATTGAACCCATCTCTTTGATTCATATCTCCTCGACCGATTCCAAGATCCCTCCTCAAAAGCCTTTTACTAACAATGTGGGGAATATCAAAACCAATTTGGCCACCAAAAAGCTTAAGGGTGGGTTAGGTATGGCTCATGCTAGTGTGGCAGAAGGGCTCTATGAGCTAAAGGCCACTCAGGCTAGCATGGCTAATAATGTCACTAAGCTGAAAAAAGGTAAGGAGAAATGCATGCAAGCTGTGATGGTCAAAGTTGGCAAGGGAAAGAATGCGGTTGGAAAGGAATCCATAGGGGATACAGTTGTGGGGATCACAGAGCTGACTGGTGGAGAAAGTGTTAGGAGGAGATCAGGGAGGCTGGCCAAGAATAGAAAAAAGAGATTAATTATTGAGGACTTAGAGGTGGAGCAGTCAGACATCAAGGGCTACATGGAGGAAGAGTCTGATGATGAGATTGAAGACATGGGGGAGAGGCCCCTACCTACTCCGATGGATAGCAAGATTCCTTGCCATGGCTCTGACACACACTCTCCATTGGTTAATGATCCTGGTGGGATTCAGGAGACTAGGGATGTTGTGGAAGATTCAGACATGGTGACAAAGAGATTGAATACTCTGGACAAAAGACTGAGGGACTTCACCCGCTTCACAATGAAACTGAGCCACTTTGTTACCAGTGGGCTATCAAATGTCATAAAAGAGGAATTGGAGGGGAATAAAAACCAGGAGAACAAAGAGTGGGTGGGTGATGAGGCGGATGAACTCCTGATTAAGAATTGGGATGATGCCAGTTAGCTGCTCCTGTTATTGGTCTATCGGTTGTTTTTCGGCTGTTTGTGTGTTGTCTCTGGGTTGTCTTTGGTTTTTTTTTGTTAATGTTTTTTGTTTAAGTCTTGTCCTTTTTTGGCCCTAGTGGCTCATTGTGAGGGGTACAACACCCCGTAAATGCTGTTTAACTTTTCAAAAACATTCATGTAATGTTCAGACTAGCTTTACACTATAGTTTATCATCAATAAAAAATAAAAAGCATGAACAAGGAAAGGCATCAACACAATAGAATTATTCAATACCAATGAACAACATTAACTAATCTACTAAATCAAACACATAGAACAACAAAGTTAATCTACTCAAATTCACTAACTATGAGAAAAAGAATCTTGCAACATTGAGTTGGAATGCAAGAATCCACCAAATAAATGAATTTCTATTAACATTCCAACAACATGTATTTACAACAACTCAACTCTCTCTTGAGAATGAGAAGGGACCCCCTAATGAGTGGCCAAGATTTAATCTCATTGTGTGGCCAAGATTCACTACAAACTAGGGTTTCACCTCCCCCAAAATATATGGCAATATAAAATACATTCTTTGTCTTTTAGCTTGTTTTGCCCTATTATGGGGCAACACTATAGCTCTTTTGTCTTCTAGTTGATTTCCTTTAGTTACAGATACACTATGAGGAATTCATTATCTATTATAGGCTTTACAAATTCCTTTTGTGTGGTGGTGTATTCCACAAATTTGTTGATCATTGTTTGGAGTATCTGAAATGATAATTTCTTTGATTGGTCTATTATTTTTTCCCAATTATTCAAGCACTTGGGCACTACCTCAGCCATCTTCTCAGACTAGGAAGAAGCATTAGCAGAAAATTCCATGAAATCCACTATTAGCACATCCGCTATTCCATTTTCCATCTTCTTATGGAAGTATGACCTGATTTTTCCTACATCGAGCTTAAGAGTTGACATTTCGTAATCTGTTGTTAGCTTGAGATAGTCCTCAGCCTCTACTCTATGTTCCTTGGCCCATTCTAAATCAAGATCTACCTCACGGAGAACCCACTCCAACACCTCTCCCCGATGATCTAAGCTCATTTTCCATGTTTCAAAAAGCCACTCATCATTCTTTACTAGACCTAGCTCCTTTTCCCACAATTTGTTTGGGATCTTCTGGATAGCTTCAAGTTTAGGATAAGTGATCATGTATATCTTGGTGAAGCAATGGAAGGTTGTTTTAGTAGACTCTAGTTGTTTTTGCACATCCCGTAACTTATTTATTGTTTTGGTGGCAACTCCAATGCCCATATCTCCGTTATATATCACAAGCCGAAACCAATCTTTAGGAGCCTTAATCCAATTATTTATCTTTTCTAGCTTACTAATGTGATCTTCAGACAAAAAAAATGGGCTTGCTGATGATGTGGTGGGGAGTTCCTTAGTCGATGACCATTGTTTAATATAAGTCATCAGATCTGCTACCTATGGCTTTAGCTCTTCTTTAGAAGTCTTATCCTTATTCATTTGATACACAATGGTGGTGATGGATCCCTGAAGATGGTCAATTTTCTACTCTCTTATAGCCATCCCTAGATCAATGGTGGAAACATTATAACTGACCCCTTCCTCCCCCATAAATGGGGTGGCTATCTATATAGTCCTGGATCTAGATGCATCCATTATCAAATGAGATCTGACCCTTGGTTTCTTCTCCTTTTGTGTACTTATTTGGGATTGAGCCAAGATGGCCTCCATGGAGCCTTGCCTTTGGCTCCATTGGGGTTAGGGTATTCTTTTCTAATTGCTTCTCAATCCACTTAGGTACCTAAGATTCCCATTTTGGCGATTCATGATCACCTTCTTCCTCATGGGTGTGTTGAATTTTCATTATTTTGTCACTTAGAGTCCTTTGCTATGTATTCTCTTCTTCTTCTTCTTCATTGGAATACTTAATGAACACTATTTCTTTTCCTAGGGACCTGGTTGCTGTATGCTCCTTTGGGTTGTCTCACCCATCAGATGTTCTTTCTTCTTCTTTTTTCCCATGTCCATGTTTTTCATGATGTTCCGTTCCTGGGATCTTTCTTGTTTCAGCCTCTTCTTTAGGCTTATCTTCTTCCTTCTTTTCCTTTTCCTCTTGTTCCTACTCCTATGAAGGAGGAATTTATTTATCATGTTCGGGGCTTAGGTCTCGCTCCCCTATTGGAGGTTTAATATCCTCCAATTTCTCATCTATATCCTTCTCTTCATCATAAGTTTTCTTTTCAATTTATTCTCCGACATCCTTAAGCTATTGAGCCAATTATTCCTCCAACTTTGAGTCACATTTTTTCCATAATATACTTGGTTCCTTACCCTTAAACATATTCCTTAGAGGATTGTGTTTCCCCCCCTTCATGCACTACTTCACCAATTACTAGATGTTGATATATGGGATGTTCATGGTAGTCATTCGCCTCTCCCTCCATTCTTTTGCTTGCTTCCCTTTCTTTCCTATCCAACTCCTTAGAGATTTGCATTGTTGCTTCCATTCTAGGGGGAACTATTATAGTAGGGGCATGGGAAATGGCAACAACCTAAGCCAAGGCAGCCTACACCACAAGATTTATAAACATTCCAAAAATCTTTGAGGGGATATTTTACATGTACTTGGTAAAGGCCTCTAGAAGGGAGAGAGTAGGCATTATCATCATGGTGGAAAGAGGAAGAGAGAAAAGAAGTGGTAACTGATTAGGAATCAAAGGCTATGACCTATGCAGTATGTGGGCTAGAATCAAGGTGGACCGAAATGTCCACCATAGGTGGAGAGGTGTCAACCATCGCTTGAGATGCAAGCACATGAGTAACAGTGGTAGTAGCAATTGTGGTTGGGGTAGCAAGTGTAGCAAGTGGAGACTTTGGTTGTTCAACTCTTTGTTCCTTTCCTTCATGGAGTGGGTCCTCTTGAATGGTGGGCATTCCTATGAAATTTCCCTATTGCCTTGATTTTTTGGAAGTTTCAACTTTTGAGGCCTTCCTTGAATACCTAGTCCCCCCCACTGGGGCAGTAGGGGTAGAGGCACTATCAGTTTCACTCTCATGTGGATCTTCGAATTTTTTGTATGTTAGGGTTACTCCTTGTAGCTTTAATTGAGCAACCTGCTCATCAATCCACTACTTTTTCCTTGCCTCAATAGGCTTTGTTAGAATTTCAAGGTTGTTGACCTCTTTCTCACTCCAGTTGATCAATGACAATGGTATATTAGTTGGCATGTGCATGTAGTGTCACATATGCACCTCCCTATCATCTCTATAATTTGTCCAAAAGTCTTGTACATTATGTAGATGGGTGCACTCGATCCTGACCATATTCTTGAGCTTTCCATATGGGTCTATTCATGGTCTGGTAGTGTAGAGCTCCAAGTTGTATTCACTTAGCTCCTTATCAGAGTAATCTACGCACTAGGAGGGGTGAAGCTCATAAATATCCTGACCAAATATGAGGGGATATGGGATCCCCACTATATGCTTGCTACTTAGGAGGGTGTATGCATGTTTTAGCTACTCAAAGAGTTTGAGTAGTACCAACCAATCATTTGGGTACCAAGGTAGCTTATATGGTTTCTCTGAGAAATCCTCAGTTTAGATGTAGGTAAACTTTGAAAATTGTATGAATAGAAAGCCGAACCAGTGGATGAAAGTGTTGGTGCTATGTGAGACTCTTCTTTCAAAATCACCTCCAAGCATCCTGATAATATGCCTTATGAAGGCATCATCGACTCTGCAATAGTCCTTAAAATTCATGTATTGGAGTTGGACGTACTTGTCATATACTTTTAGCTACCTCCTTGGAGTTGGATTTGGTGCCACAAATAGTCCCCGGTATTGAGTATGGTCAGCAAGAAAATAAACTAGATATGATGTCATATAGAACTATGAATTTTTATTTATAGCTACAAATTACTCGTGCAAGCAATCACTAATCATTCCCACCCAGTAGAATTTAGTTTCCCCTCGGATTATTTCTTCTACAAAGTATAGCATCCACTCTTGAAAGAATTATGTGGTGAGAAGTTCCATGGATCTACTCAATAGGGTTACCAAGTCATGGTAATCTTTGTAGAAATCATTTTGGAAGAGCTCCTAGGGCACTTTATTTGGACTACCCCTCTTCTCCTTCAGCTAATATTGATTGATGAGCTTCTTGCACTTGAGGGGATCAACGTCCCACATCTGCTTACCATATTCTTTGGATGTTTTCTCCATCTCATTGAAGTTAGGGATGTGAAAGGTCTTCCCTATTGTCTTGGTAGACAGATCAGCCAATACATTACCATCCTTGTCCACTATTGTTTTCATTTCCTCTTGATATGCCTCCCTGCAGGCCATTACAAGTTCAAGAGCTATGAGGGTAGGTGTGAATCCCGTAACCTTGGATAACCCACTGCTTCTAATCCTTCTAGCATTTTCTATTATGGGGTTGATCTAAACCCTTTACTTGAATTCATCAATGTCAATGTGTCCTAGATTAGTATTTGAGATTTCTTTCTAGTCTGTGGTGACCTTAGAGTTGAGGGGTTACCCTTAGAACTTGTATCTCATTTTTTCTTTATCTTCTTTGCCCATGGGTACTTTGGCTACTTTATTTCCTTTATCTTTCTCAACAGATGCTCTAGAAGGCCTTGCAATAGGTTACATATATTCTGCACAAGCAACAAAATTTAGCATGTTTAAATATAAATCAAGGAGGAGCATCTGTGAAATCCTCCAAAATAGTCATTAGAGATGATAAAGCATCCACTCAAAGTCATAATGTTCATTGAGTGTTAGCTTTCTCCTCTTGTTTGGAGGAGATTGGACAATGTGGGCCCAGGGATGCACTAGGCTGGCAACCATTTTGGAGGCAGTAGTGAACAAATGACAATCAGGGCACGATGGCCCACCTGGCTTCATCTGCACCAAGGTTTGATCATTAAGTAGGGTCCACCCAAGAGGTCAAGTAATTTACACACATGGGTCAAAATTATTTTGAAGATTAAGAGGAATTTGGATCATCTTTCAAGCATGCAAAAACAGAGGGTAACTTACCTGTTTGAGGCTCTGTCATTGAAAAAAGCATTGGCAAGGTGACATCTTGCAATCAAAATTCTGCCATGTAGGACCCGCGATCCTAGAGGATGGAATTACCTCATCATTGCAGTTTAAGAATGTGGGCTGGAGGGTGCAACAAGGCAGTGTGGCTTGGGCATTTGAAATGGAACAGGTGGGATGGAAGTCTGCCTGAGGAAGCCTGCATGATTAGGTCTGCAAGGGGCACATGCATTAGTAAGTAATTGAGGGAAACAGAAAGGTCAGGCCCTATGGAGCGGGTAGACTCTAGCCTTTGGTCATTAAATGTGATGAGGGCAGGACAAAATTCAATCGATGGCAGTAGGTTTGGGATTCACCGGTTGAAAGGATGTCACCCTTTCATTGTTTTGAGTCAGTCATTTAATCAGTGGTGAAAGTTCGATGAAAACCTACAAAGGATGGCCTGCAAGAGATTTGTCTTAGTGGTGTCTTCGGAAGGCGGTCGGGAGTGTAGGGTCTGACGGGAAGATAAACATTTCATGAAGACCACTTAAAATGGTGACGCCTGAATGGAAGTCTGCGGATGGAAGTCAACTAGGAGAACCCCACAAAGGATTCTAGACTTAATCATTTTGATGAAATTCAACCTTGAATGATGGCTACAAGGGTGAGACTCGACAGGCAGGAGGACGAGGTGTGAAAGTTGTTTGGAATAGCGGAGCCTAGACAAAATCCTATAGATGAAAGTCCACAGGACTCACCCTACAATAGGTCAGGATCTTGGTAGTTTGGCTCAACTAGGCTCGATTGGTGGTGACTAGGGTGGGGCCCACCTATCGAGAAGATGCAATTAGATGACCATTTGAAATGATGGAGCTTAGAGTCATTTCACGAATGAAGGTTCACACTTGTGGACTCGAGAGCATTAGAGGGTCAACCCTTTGGGACTTGTGAAGTTTTGCAAGGTTTGCAACAACCAATCTAAGGAAGCATCTCGTAGATGCAAGCCCTATGGAGGTGGTCACCATTTTCAAAAGTTTCAAACATTTTATAAGGGAAAGTGACAGTGATGGGAAGATTGTGGGCCCGAATGGCACAAACATCGAGCTCAAGAACATTGGTAGGAATGATAAGTTCTGTTGAACCTAGATCATTGATTTTCAAGGATTTTTAAATTTTTTAAATGTGGGCTTTGTGGGCGAGGCGTTCTTCTATCTATTTTTTGAGGATTTTACTCAAGAAAATTTAACCGTTTTTGGATTTTTAGAAGAAAACACATAGCCAAGGATGATGGCAACCCTAAATAATAATCCTACACTGATGTCAATGAAAAAAAACAACAATGGAGCTTGAATCAGTGAAGGCAAGTTGCAGGCACAATAGAGGGGAGGATAGGAGGCTCTGACACATTCTCTGGAAAGGTATATTCATGAAAATGATAGGTTAGCACCGCTATTTATAAGTTTGAAGACATTAAATTCAATCATTAAATTCTCGTACGGTGGATGATTGGGTCGGTGAGATGTCACTTCAGCCATAACGATGGTGGGAAAGGCAGTGCCGATAGGGTAGAAAGTTGTCAGTGTTTAGTTGTTCACAAAATTGGTGACCCAGCAATGAAGGGAGTGACAGAACCTGCAAGGCGGATGGATGTCCAGGATTCACCATCCAAAAATGGTGAAAGAAAGGTGAAAGTTTGTAGAGGAAAACTCGTAGCAGCGGTTTCATAGGGCCCAGAGGACGTCAGCCCAAACTACAAAGGGAAAATTGCCAAGTAGTTTCTAAGGGGGCAAAAGACATTAAAATTTAAGAGGGAGGGGAACTTGGTCAACAAAAGATGATACTTTTAAGGCTCCTTGACCATTTAGGACTCAAAAATAGGGGCACAAAAAACAAGGCAAAGAAAAAATGACCTGACACAAGTGAAAAGAGAGGGTCCCCATTCCGAATGGGGCTTGTGTGCAATAGGCACAAAAAATGGGGACTCCACTAGAGAACGCTCCTAAGTGTTGTAAGGGTAAATTCTCATTCAGAACCTAGAATCTCTAGTTTCACAGAGCAGGGGCTAGTTTCTAAAGGTGAACTAACAAGTAGGTTGAGGATGGGATCATTGGTTGAATCATGTTATGGGGTCATCACGGAAGTGTGTGCGAGGTGAGTTCATTTCCTTTCCTTAGAGATTGTGTAGATGACTACTAATCGGGAAAGGGAAAGCTACATAAGTTGTCTAATCCCAAAATTAACTTTGATATCATTGCACTACTAGTCAGGCATCCATAGCCCTGATCGACTTATTGTTGTGACCCCTCAAACATAGCTATACTACTAGCCAGGCATCCATAGCCCCGATAGAGTTATTCGTACACCCATACAATTGCATAATTTTGACTTTTCTTTTCTTTTCTTTTATTTTCTTTTACTCAACTATGTAAGCACTGAATATCACAATGGGTTTGGGAATCATAGTGGTCATTGGAGCAGACTTAAGATTTTTTCACTTGTCCAACCCTCCTAACAATTACCACACAATTCCTTGGAAACATTTAGAGTGTGTTCATGTGTATGGTCCATGATAAGCGTAAATGGATTCAAATAAGGATGCAATCCTAGGTTAGTTTAGAGTTCAAAGGAGGAAACCAACTCTCGAAGGTGTTCATAAATTGATAGTTGGGAATGAATTCTTATCTAGAGAAAAAACAAGAGCGAGCAGTAAAATGAACCATTTGTCAAGCCGAGCATGGCCACTGTACCAGAAAAAAGACACCCCCAATAAAGAGAAACAACCAAGAAATGAACAAAATAAAAGTTGGAAAAAAAAGAATCAAGGGAAACCTAACCTAACCTATATACAAATATTCACAAGGGATGAGCTACAATAGCTGAGGTGAGGAAATAATGCTTAAGGTGCTACCCATTAACAAGAAATGGGACATCTTCACCAGTTAAGGTCTTTAAGAAAAAATAATTATCTCTGAGGATTTCAACAATATGAAAGGGGCCAAGCCAAAGCTTGTCGAATTTATCATGTCCCCCTTTCTTCTCATGGGCCTTGTCCCAGCATAAGACCACATCAGTAATTCTAAAGGATTTTAATTTGGCTCAATGATCTAACCATATTTTAACTACGCCCTGATGTTTGGCAAAATTTTCAATAGCACAGTCATGTACTTCTTCTAAGTGGAGTAGCTCAGCTAAGAGAGCTTCCCTTCGATCCCCTTCTTTGTAGAAGTTATTGATGAATTGGAGGGTGGGGATTTTTAAGTGAATGAAGAACATGGGCACTAGGGCATAGATCAGGTGAAATGGGGAATCTCCCAAGGCAGCCTTATGACATGTATGATCTGCCCAAAGGGAAAAATGGAGTTGGGTATGCCAATCCTTGGGGTTCCTATCAAGTAACTTCTTGATGAAAATTTTTAGGTTCTTATTGGTTGATTCAGTAAGGCCATTGCCTTGGGGGTAGTAATTGGACAAGAATTTTAAGGAAATTCCATAGTCAAAGGCCCAACTAGAAATTTTGAACGAGTGAAAAGAAGGGCCATTATCGTAGACAAGAGCATAAGGACAACCAAAGAGATTTAAAATGAAACTTTCAAGGAACTTAACAACTACCTTTGTAGTGCATTGCCTACATGTAATATCTTATGTCCATCTAGTACAATAATCATAGGTCATTAGAATGCACATGTAACCCATAGAAGATGGTGGGCTTACCGGTCCAATGAAGTCGAGACCCCATTACGTGAATGGTCTTACCTCTAGGACTGGTTGCAGCGGGACAATAGCATTCCTTTCTCTAGTTGTGGTGGTCTGGAAAACATGGCACGTCCAAACATGATTATGGGCATCTTTGAAGATGGTAGGCCAATAATATCCTACTCATAGGATTTAATGAGTAGTAGAAGGTCTAGACCCATGACTAGTACCAAAATTGTCATGGAATTCTTTCAGCACGTGCACCTCCTCTTCCTTTCCAAGGCATCATAGGTAGATCCCCTCATGGTTTTTCTTGTAAAGTACATATCCTTGCAACATATAGCTACTAATTTATAATCTGAGGGCATGATTTTGGATTCCCTGCAAGCGAGGTAGGCACTTTTTATTTAAAAATTAGTGGACAATGTCATCATAGCATTCCCTAGGGGAGACATCCTCAAGTTGATAGTACTAAACTATAAGCTCAGGTCCCACTTCATATGTTGCTTCAGCTATCATTTGGGTGAGTTCTTGTCCTCTTACTAATTTCACTGGCTGAATCTCCATGCCGTATTACTGTAGCAAGGTGACCCATTTTCCCCTTCTTTCTCCTAATTCATTTTTCATCAACAACGTCTTTACTATTGGGTCAGGGACAATGGCGAACACCTTGATCCACAAGATGTAGTGTTTGAATTTCTTTACCCCTCTTACTAGAGTATATGCTTATTTTTGAACATTGTGGTACCTTAGCTCTGCATCATTTAACGAAGCACTCATGAAGGTGATCGAGTGCTCATTTCCTTTTTCATCTTTGTAAGTCACTATGCTAGCGCACAAATGGTCTGAAGAAAATGAGTGGATGTAGAATGGCTTCAAATAATTTGGACTAACTAGCATAGGTGTATCAACAATGGCTCTCTTGATTTCCTCAAAGGCCTACTTTTCCTCCAAAGTCCACTCAATTTTGGCATCTTGCTTTAGCAATGCGTTGAGTGGCTTGACGATTTCAACAAAGCCTATAATGAATTTTCTAATGAAGTTTATCTTTTCGAATAAATACTTCATCTCTTTCTTGCTGCCTGGCAGCTGGATCTTCATTATATATTGAATATGTTTAGGTTATATGGAGATTCATTTCTCTAAGATGACATGTCTCAACAACTTGCCCTTGGTCACCCCAAAGATGCACTTCTTTGGATTCAATAAAATGTCAAATTCTCTGCATTTCTGGAAGACTCTACACAAATCAAGGACATGGTCTCCCCTATTCTTTGAAAAAACTATAAGATCATCCATATAAATAATTATGCACTTACCAATTATTTCTTTGAAGGTGATTTACATCGCACATTGGAAGGTGGCGCTTGCATTTATCAATCTGAAAGGAATTCTCCTATATGCGAAATTTCCCCACTTGGTGGTGAACATTTTTTTATGTCGATCTTCATATTGCACAATTACCTAGTTATACCCATAATATCCATCTAGGAAGGACATCATTTGAGAACCATTGACTATCTAAAGTACCTTATCTAGCAAAGGCACTGGGTAATTATCCTTTTCTGAAGCTCTGTTCAGGTTATGAAAATTATGAAAAATCCACACACAATCTTATTTCACCATTCATTTTCCTAACCAGAACTAGGTTCTCCACCCATGTGGAGTGTCAAACTGGAAAGATTATTCTTGCAAACAAAAACTTCTATACTTCTTTGTAAATAATCGATTCTAATAATGCATTGATGAGGTGATGTCGCTATCAAAATGGTCTCACATTTGACCTAAGAGGAATAGTGTGTGTGATGATTGACATGTCATATGTCTTTAAATCCTCATAACTCCAAGAAACTATGTCATGATACTTTCACAAAGCATCAATGATACCTTTCTTTTCTTCTGGTCTACACACCTTACCAATGAAAACATCTTTTGCATCCTTGGTTGTTCTAAGGTTATGGGCATCACACTGATTGCTAATGGAGTCTTTCTTTGCTTGTTGATCTTGATCTCTGATCTAGTCTAAGTCAAATATTCACTCCAAATGGACCATGCCCCTGGGAATAGTGTTGTTGTTGAGGTTGATGACCCCTTCTATATCTAACTTAGCCTCTTCAGGCTCAACTTCATCAATTATTTAGGCTGCAAACACATCGAAGCTGGTGATGAAATCCAAGATGTGTTTATCATCATTGAACAATTGGAGATTTGAGATATTGTCTGGCATAGACAAGATGGAGGTGAGCTGAACTATGAACCTCTTGAGGCCTAATAGTGATAGGGGTTGAAGGGTACTGGCTGCTTGAGCCAATGCATTAGCAGTGTAATTATGGGAGCACGAGATCAATTGAATGTTATATGCATCTAGGCTCTCTAATAGGTCCCACACCCTATGCCTATAATTGGTTAGCCTTCTAGCATAGTAGGAGTAAATTTTTCTCACTTTTTTCACAACTAACTCTGAATCACCAAAAACTTGTAACATCTTGACCCTTTTCCTTAATGCCATTAGGATGCCAATGACTAATGCCTCATATTCTGCTACATTATTTGTGCAATAAAACTGAAGTTTGTGAGCATTAAAATATGACTTACCCATTGGGATAATCAATTCAAACCTAGCTCTAGCTCCTTGCTTGTATATGGACCTATCAAAGCACAACATTGAGAATTTGGAAGAATCCTCGATCTTGGGATCAACAGACCTAGTTTCTACCTTTGAAGACGTCTTTACTTCAACAACCTTAGGAGATTGTGGAAGTTTAGTGTGGCATTGATCTGGTCATACCAATTGAGCTCCCTATTTTGGGGTAACCTATCCTTTAATGTGTTCAATTATTGTCTGACATAAGTGGCATTTGAATTCTAAATGGGAAACATTGTGTACCCTCCAACAACTAGGTAATAGGAGCTCTTGAAAGTTCATTTTTGTACCCAAAATGAGATGATCTTGCACACATTTTCATAAAATATTGGAAGCCTTCTAGAAATCCAAGGTTGCCATCCTCATCAGAATATTCATCATCTGATTCAATCAACATTTTTGTGCTCTAAGATGTGCAAGTCAAGCCAATGAGTGGGTTGCACAACATGAGAAGGACTTCTTCGGGGGCCTCTTCTTCATGGCACTCTTATTCATCTGAACATGCTATGGGGTAGTAGTTCCCTAGCTCTGTCTTAGAAAAAAAATAACTCATTCAAGTTGTTGTACTCTGTAATCATGAATTTCATGTGTGGTTCTTGGTCTATATGGATCTGATTAGGCAACCCTTTCCATGGAAACCACAGGTGAGAATAGTCTGTGGCAGCATATCCATTCAATGCTCAGGTGAAATCCCTTCTTAAGATGATGTCGTAGGTGTCTGGAATATCAACAACTTGGATTCCAATCATTTGTTGTATCTGTGGATCAACACCAATATACATAGGTATTATATTAATCTCACCAACTATGTTGATCTCCATTTTATCAAGTTGCATCACTTTGCACTGGGAGGGAGTCAAAACTATTCCCAAGGCCTTGCATACTGCCAGGGGCATGATGTTGGTAGAAGCTCCTGAAGTAAGCAAGAAATTGTGAAGATTCTTCCGAAATATTCTAATGGTGGTCAAGAAGGGAGGGGTCTCTAATTTTCCTTGAAAGAGTCCCCCAAAGATATCAACTTGGGCTACATAACCTTTGTCTTTATCATTGCCTTTGTTTTAGGTTCGGGCCTGATCCAGTTCTTTGGTTGATTGTTTGTTTGATTGCTGGTTTGAAGGTAGGCCTGCTTTCTTATTGAAAATTTGTCAGATGATAGGCTCATTTTGGGAATCCTCAAAGGAGACCCTCGTAGAGGGTAATTCCTAGTTTGATTTGGATGAAGGAGTTACATTGACCATTCCGAAAAAGGAATTCCTAATTGTCGGGACCTTGAGCAACTCGAAGGTAGATAAGATTAACTTGACCTTCTTTAATTCCTTGACAACATACTCTCCCATTTGCTCAATGTCAGCTTCACAAGGGGTATTCTTGGAGGAGCCAGTAGGTTGGTTTTGGTTCTACCTCTGCGGCCTATTTCTATTAAAGTATTGGGTAGGCACATGGGGATAGCCTAGGTTTTTACTAGCATTTGGGTCAGGAGGGGTACTAAGGTTATTAGGTGGGGTAGAGGTGGTAAAAATGCCACCTACTTGACCACCTGCTTATCTATTCCTTAGGTCATATGGGGTAGTTCTTTGGTGGAACATTTGAACTTCATCTTCTCTTGGATATTTCTCATCTACTACACCATTATCTACTGAATTGAAGAGCTAAGACAAAGGACTTTCAATGGTTACCTCTTCCATTTTTTCTTCATTTGAGGAAACATTCTCCTTCTCGGGCACATTTCTCTTTCTTTTGGGGAAAGGAGGCTAGTTGATGACCAACACCAAAAAATAATATGGCTCAAATAGAACAAGGTCCTTGCATCTTGAAATTTTGACCATATTCTAGAACTCTATTTGCAAAATCTCAGTAGCCGTCTGGAATTCAGGACAATCCAATTCAGAATGTTGACTTGTCTTGTGAATGTGACACCAACCAGATAAGACAACCTTAGCCAAGTACACCCCACTTGTAGTCTTGTCACTACCACTAGGTTGGTCGAGAGTTTTGGGAATTCCACCATTACTTGGCCTTGTGTTCTATGTTCGATTTTGTCTCTAAGAAGGCCTTCTATCAAAGTTATGCCCCAAATTTTGGTTTCTTTCATAATTATGTCCAGAAGAAGTACTAGCATCATGGTTGTCACAATTGAGGCTAGCTTGGATGCTTCTTTACGAGGCCTGCAATTGATTTTTTTGGTTCCTTAAGTGTGTCATCTCCATTGACATCTTCTTAATCATTTCGATTAGCTCATCTATCTAGTCCTTCTCTATGTTGTTTGGTTGTGGAGCTGAATTCTGAAGGAAAATTGGTTGTAATGTTGGTTGATTATGATGGTGGGAAGGAACTCAGAACCTTGGAGGTATGTCAGAACTTGGGGTGGCTGAGCATGAACCTGCCACTGCTGGGAATGCAAGTACTGAGGCTCGAGAGGCACTTGATTCAATGGCTATCTAGGGTGAGGCACCATCACAAGTTGTAGAATTTGATTCATCAGGGGTATCTATTGCGCCAAAGCTTGGGTAATCCCTTGGACCTAATATGGATTTGCAATTGGCCCTAAAGATGGTAGCGGACCAGCAATGTGTTGTCCCAAATCTGTACTATCTTTGGCCACTTTTGCATAGGCATCTGTCAACTGTTCGGGTGGTGGGGTCATCCTTTTCACCAAGGCAAAAGTGAGGTTATCTAGGGCTGCATAGTACACTAGATAGGTGGAAGCATCATCAACCACATATGGAATTTTTAGTCTCATGTAAGCTCTATGGAACCTATCATTCAAAGAGCTAATCAACTCATTGATTTCC
Organism: Sequoiadendron giganteum; assembly: GCA_007115665.2. NCBI lineage: Eukaryota > Viridiplantae > Streptophyta > Pinopsida > Cupressales > Cupressaceae > Sequoiadendron > Sequoiadendron giganteum. The sequence continues at coordinate 701,950,030 of CM021100.1, read as the reverse complement.
CTTCAAATTTCCATGAACTACTGGTATAGCTTGAAAGGGCTGACTGGGACCTTAAAATTTTGCAAAAAGGCATTCTTCAATAAGTCTGAAGTGTTAATGGATCCCATTAGCAAATGGATGTATCAGTAAAAGGCCTCCTCCCTCAAGGAATAAGGGAAGAGCTTGCACACCACATCTTCATGTTGGATCTACATATCCTTCAAGGCTATTTGGAAGATCTTAATGTGTTCTTCTACTATCCTCTTCCGGTCCTGAGGATTAAACTTGGTGCAAAATCCCTCCAGGTTCTTGGGCATATCATGGTAAAGGTTAAAGGATAGAGGAGACAGATTATTGATCAACCATTCCATGGGAGGCATAATTGAAGGAGGTTGCATGAGATTGACTTTGGATTGCAAAGGGGCAGCGATAACTATAGGGACAACACCCAAAAAAGGAGGTACATTAGGCTAGAAGGCAATGCCTGGGCTGTGGGAGATGATAACTTGAAATGCTGCTTGGAATGGTTGAGAGGAGAGATGCACTACCAAGGGTGAAGGAGAAAGTGAAGGTGAATGGGTGGAAGAAGAGGATAAGGAAAAAGGTGATGTGGGCTAGTTGGGTGTGTCGGAGGTGAATGCTCCCCCTCTTCTAGCTCTTCTAGCTCGGGTAGGGGGTGGTAGCTCTTGAAATTCCCCGCTATTTGGTGTTGATCTTAGGACTCTATAGAATATTTCAGGGGAGAATGATCCAATTTGATCCAACTTAGCTTCAAAAGGGGCCCTCCTTCTAGTGCCAGTTTTGTTGATAGGTGTTTTAGCTCTTCTCAACACAGGTAATGCATAGGTGCATCACCTCTCTTGAAACGAAATCTCCAACAACAAATTTCTAAAAATTACCCAAAGGTCTCTTTGGTGTCAGGTCATGACATGCATGGAATATCTTAGTTGGTTTAATGGGATCTTTCTAGTAATCATAGGGTAGACTTACAAAATTTAGATTGGAGAAGAATTGGATCCTTGGGGGCAGTTCATGAAATTTTCTAGAAAGTTGCTCTTTTTCCGTAGGTTCAGGACAACAATCTAAAAATCTTATTTCAACTTCATATTTGGCTTTGCAATATGCAATCAACCTTGTTCAAAGCCACTATTAAAAAAAGGAAAAAGGGTAGGGGAGAGAAGAAGTTAATTGACCTAAAACTAGTAATGAATAGTGATAATGGAGGACCCTACAATGGACAACCTTCCCAAAACAAAGTCCCAGTTAACAAAATCAAATTATTGTCTCATGAAGCTTGTGCAATCTTCTAAGGTCTATAGATTTTCAACATTTCATTCACCATAAAGCATAAACATGAGATAGAACTTAAGTGCAACATTCATGTAATGGTCAGACTAGCTTTACACTGTAGTTTATCATCAATAAACAACAAAAATCATGAAGAAGGAAAGGCATCAACACAATAGAATTCTTCAAGACCAATGAACATCATCAACTAATCTACTAAAGAAAAGTGAAACACAAAGAACAACAAAGTTAATCTACTCAAATTCACTAATTATGAGAAGAAGAATCATGCAACATGAAGTTAGAACTCAAGAATCCACCAAATCAATGAATTTATATTAACATTTCAGCAACATGTCTTCACAACAACTCAACTCTCTCTTGAAAATGAGAGGGGACCCCCTATTTATAATTTTCAAAAAGAAAAATGATTGGCCAAGATTTAAACTCATTGTGTGGCCAAGATTCACTACAAACTAGGGTTTCACCTACCCCCAAATATATGGCAATATAAAATGCATCATTTTTGTTTTATCCTATTTTGTCCTCTTGTGGGGCAACACTATAGCTCTTTTGTCTTCTAGCTGATTTCCTTTTTCTGCAGCTACACTTTGAGGAATTCATCATCTAGTATAGGCTTTCCAAATTCCTTTTGCATCGTGGCGTATTCCAAAATTTTCTGATCATCGTTTGGAGTTTATCCCACTCCATTCTATCTAATTGGAGGATCTAAAATGATAATTTCTTTGATTTGTCTGTTAGTTTTTCCCAATTATTCAAGCACTTGGGCATTGCCTTGGCCATCCGCTTGGAATGTATGGAAGCATTAGCAATGAATTCCATCAAATCCACTATTAGCACATCCACTGTTTCATTTTCCATCTTCTTATGGAAGTATGACCTGATTTTTCCTACATTGAACTCAAGAGCTGGCATTTCATAATATGTCATTAGCTTGAGATAGTCCTCAGCCTCTGCTCTATGTTCCTTGGCCCATTCTAAATTGAGCTCTACCTCATGGAGCATCTGCTCCAAGACCTCTCCCCAGTGATCTAAGCTCATTTTCCATGTTTCAACAAGCCACTGATCATTATTTACTAGACCCAGCTCCTTTTCCCATAATTTGTCTGGTATCTTTAGGATAGCTTCAAGTTTAGGATAAGTGATCCTATATATCTTGGTGAAGTGGTGGCAGGTTGTTTTAGTAGACTCCAATTTTTTTCTATAAATCTCAGAACTTATTTATTGTTCTAGCGAAAACTCCAATGCCCATATCTCCATTATATATCACATGCCAGAACCAATATTTGATAGCCTTTGTCCAATTCTTTCTCTTTTCTAGCTTACTAATGTGATCTTCGAGCAATAGCAATGGGTTGGTTGATGATGTTGTGGCAAGTTCCTCAGTCGATGACCATTGTTGAATATAAGCCATCAGATCCACCACCTATGCCTTTAGCTCTTTTTTAGAAGTCTTATCCTTATTCATTTGGTGCACAATGGTGGAGATAGATCCCTGAAGATGGTCAATTTTCTGCTCTCTTGTAGCTATCCCCAAATCAATGGTGGAAACTTTATAACTAAATCCTTCCTCCCCCATAACTGGGGTGGCTATCTATATGGTCCTAGATCCAGATGCATCCATTATCAGATGAGATATGACCCTTGGTTTCTTCTCCTTCTTCGTACTTATTTGGGCTCAATCCAAGATGGCCTCCAGCCTTGCCTTTGGATCCATTAGGGTCGAGCTCTTCTTTTCTAATTTCTTCTCAAGCCACTCAAGTACCTGAGATTCCCCTTTTGGTGATTCATGATCACCTTCTTCCTCACAGGTGTGTTGAATTTGCATTATTTTGTCACCAAGAGTCCTTTGCTTTGTCTTCTCTTCTTCTTCTTCTTCATTGGAATTGTGAATGAACACTGTTTCTTTTCTTGGGGACCTAGTGGCTACATGCTCCTTTGGGTTGTCTTACTCATCAGATGTTATTTCTTCTTCTTCTTCTTGCCCATGCCCATGCTTTTCATGATGTTCCATTTATGGCCTCTTTCTTCTTTCAGCCTCTTCTTCAGGATTATCTTCTTCCTTCTTTTCATTTTCCTCTTTTTCCTACTCCTCTAAAGGAGGCATCTCTTTATCATGTTCGGGGCTTTGGTCTTGCTCCCTTGTTGGAGGTTTAGTGTCCTCTATTTTCTCATTTGTATCCTTCTCTTCATCGAAGGTTGATTTTCAATTTCTTCTCTAGCATCCTTAAGCTGTTGAGCCAATTCCTCCTCTAGCTCTAGGTCAAATGTTTCCACAATATACTTGGTGCCTAACCCTTCAAAATCTTCCTCAAAGGATTGTGTTTCCTCCCCTTCATGCACTACTTCATCAATTACTAGATGTTGATATATGAGATGCTCGTGGTAGTTATCCACCTCTTCCTTCATTATTTTTCTTGCTTCCCTTTCTTTCTTATCCAACTTCCCAGAGATCTACATTTTTGCTTCCATTTTGGGGGACTCTACTATAGTAGGGGTGTGGAAACCGGAAACAACTTGAGCTAGGGCAGCCTGCACCATAGGATTTGTAAACATTCTAAAAATATTTGAGGGGATATTTTGCATGTACTTGGTAAATGCCTCTGGAAGGGAGAGAGTAGGAATTGTCATCATGGTGGCAAGAGGAAGAGATGATGATGGAGACATGGATGAGGAAGAGAGTGGAGAAGTGGTAATCGATAAGAAATTGATGGCTATGACCTACGTAGTAGATGGGGTAGAAGCAAGGTGGACCAAAATGTCCACCGTATGTGGAGAGGTGGAAACCATTGCCTAAGAAGTAGGTGGATGAGTAACAGTGGTAGTAGCAGTTGTGTCTAGGGTAGAAAGTGTAGTAAGTGGAGACTTTGGTTGTTCAACCCCTTGTTCCTCTCCTTCATGGAGTGTGTCCTCTTTAATGGTGGGAATTCCTACAAATCTGCCTAATTTCCTTGATTTTTTGGAAGTTTCAACTTTTGAGGCCTTCCTTGAATATACCTAGGTTTGGGGTTGGGACCCCGCCACTTCTTTTCACTTCTTGGACCATGTTGCAGGAGGAGACACCAAAGTCCCCCCGACTTGGATAACAGGGGTAGAGGCACTGTCAGTTTCACTCTCATATGGATGCTCAAATTTTGTGTATGTTAGGGTTACTCCTTGCACCTTTAATTGAGAAACCTACTCATCGATCCACTATTTTGTCCTTGCCTCAATAGGCTTTATCATAATGTTGAGGTCATTGACTTCTTTGTCACCCTAGTCGATCAATGGTAGTGGTAGATTAGCAATGGTGTTATGCCTTGGATCTACTATAGTATTCTCATCTTTGAAAACTTGATCCGACACTAGAAAAAACTTTATTGTTTTCACAAAGCATGTCATCATGTCCATGTAGTGTCGCATATGCACCTCCCTATCATATTTTCAGTTGGCCCAAAATTCCTCTACATTATGTAGATGGGCGCAGTCGATCCCGACCATCTTCTTGAGCTTTCCATATGGGTCATTCATGGTTTGGAAAAGTATAGATATAAGTTGTATTCACTTAGCTCCTTATCAAAGTACTCTGCACACTAAGAGGTGTGAAGCTAATACATACCCTGACCAAATGTGAGGGGATATGGGATCCCAGCTCTATGCTTGATTCTTAGGAGAGCATGTGCATGTTGCAAATGTTGAGAGAGTTCGAGCAGTACCAAATGGTCATTAGAGTATCAAGGCAACTTATATGGTTTCTCTGAGAAAACCTTAGTTTAGATGTAGGTAAACTTCATAAAATTGTATGAATAGAAAGCCAAAATGATGGATGAAAGCATTAGCACTATGCGAGACTCTTCTTTCAAAATCACCTCCAAGTAGCTTGATGATATGCTTGATGAATTCATCATTGACTCTGCAATATTTCTTCTTAAAATTCTTGTATTGGAGCTGGAGGTACTTGTTGTATACTTTAGCTCCCTCCCTAGAGTTGGATTTGGTGCCACAAATATTCCCCAGTATTGAGCATGGTCGGCGAGAAAATAAACCAGATATGATGTTATCTAGAACTCTAATGTTTTCTTTATAGCCACAAATTTCTCATGCAAGCAATAACTAATCATTCCTATAAGTAGAATTTAGTTTCCCCTTGGATTATTTCTTCTACAAAGTATAGGATCCACTCTTGAAAGAATGTTGTGGTCAGAAGACCCATGGCTCTACTCAATAGGATTACCAAATCATGGTAATCTTTGTAGAAATCACTTCGAAAGAGCTCCTAGGGCACTTTATTTGCACTACCCTCTTCTCCTTCAACTGATACTGATTGATGAGCTTCTTGCACTTGAAGGGATCAGTGTACCACATCTTCTTACCATATTGTTTGGATGTTTTCTCCATCTCATTGAAGGTAGGGATGTGAAAGGTCTTCCCTATCAACTTGGCAAATAGATCAGCCAATACATTACCATCCTTGACCATTATTATTTTCGTGTCCTCCTGATATTCCTCCCTACATGCCATTACAATTTCAAGAGCTATGAGTTCAGGTGGGAATCTCGCATCCTTGGCCAACCCACTACTTCTAATCCTTCTAGCATTTTATGTTGTGGGGTTGTTCTGAACCCTTTTCTTGAATTCATCAATGTCAATGTGTCCCAGATTAGTATCTGATATTTCTTTCCAGTTTGTGGTGACCTTAGAGTTGAGGGGTTCCCCTTGGAACTTGTATCTCATTTGGTCTTTATCTTCTTTACCCCGGGGTACTTTGGCTACTTTCTTTCCTTTATCTTTCTCAACGGATGCTCTGAAAGGCCCTATAGTAGGTTCCATATATTTTGCAGAAGTAGTAGAATTTAGCATGCTTACATATAAATCAAGGAGGAACATCCATGAAATCTTGCAAAACAGTCGTTAGAGATGATAAATCATCCACCCAAAGTCATAATTTTTATTGAGTGTTAGCTTTCTACTCTTGTTTGGGGGAGATTAGACAATACGGGCCCAAGGATGCAGACTTCCCTAGGCTGGCAGCCATCAAGGTTTGATCATTAAGTGGGGTCCGCTCAGGAGGTTGGGTAATTTCAACACATGGGTCAAAGTACTTTTAAAGATTAAGAAGCATTTGGATCATCTTTCAAGCATGCAAAAATGAAGGGTAACTTAATTGTTTGAGGCTTCACCATTGAAAACAATGCTGACAAGGTGACATCCCACAAGTGGCCTTCCACCATGTGAGACCTGCGGTCTCGGAGGACAACATCACCTCATAATTGCAATTTAAGAATGCGGGCCAGAGGGTGTGGCAAGGCACTGTGGCTTGGCTATTTGAAATGATGCAGGTGGGACAAAAGTCCACCTGAGGAGGCCCGCATGATTGGGTCCTCAAGGGGAACATACATTAGTAGGAAGTCAAGGGAAATGGAAAGGTTAGGCACTGGAGCAGGTGGATGCTAGCCTTTGGTCATTCAACATGGTGAGAGCAAGACAAAATTTAGTCGATGGCAATAGGTTCAAGGTTCGTAGGTCAGAAGGATGTCACCCTTTCACTATTTTGAGTTAGCCATTTAATCAATGAAAAAAGGTTGGTGGAAACTTGCAAAGGATGGCCCACAAGAGATTTGTCTTAGCAACGACTTTGGACTATGGTCGGGAGTGCAGGGTTCGACGGGCGGATAGACATGTCATGAAAGCCGTTTGAAATGGCTACACTAGAACAGAAGTCCATGGATGAAATTCCATAGAGAGAACCCCACAAAGGGTTCCAACCTTGATCATTTTGAAAAAATTCAACCTTGAATGGTGGCTGCAAGGGCGAGACCCGACAAGCAAGAGGACGAGGTGTGAAATCCATTTGGAATGGCAGAGCCTAGATGGAATCTCAAAAATGGAATTCTATAGGACTCAACCCACAATGGGTCAGGATCTTGGTAGTTTGGCTCAATCAAGCTTGATTGGTGTGACTGCGGCGGGGCTCGCCTATCGGGAAGATGCAATCAAATGACTATTTGAAATGATGAAGCTTATAGGCATTTCACGGATGGAGGTTTGCACTTGTGGACCCAAGAGGGTCAGAGGGTCAATCCTTTGGGACTTGTAAAGTTTTTTAAGGTTTGCAATGACTAAGCTAAGGAAGCATCCCATAGATGCAGGCCATATGGAGGTGGTCACCATTTTCAAAAGTTTCAAACATTTTATAAGGGAAAGTGATGGTGATGGGAGGGCTATGGGCCCAAAGGGTAGGAACACCGAGTTCAAGAATAGTAGTAGGAACGATAAGTTCCGCCAAACCTAGATCATTAATTTTCAAGGATTTTTCAAGTTTTTAAATGTGGGCTTTGTGGGGGAGGTGTTCTTCTATCTAATTTTTGAGGTTGTTACTCAAGAACATTTAACCATTTTTTAGATTTTTAGAAGAAAACAGATAGCCAAGGGCAATGAAAACCCTACCTCAGAATCCCACATAGATGTCGATGAAAAATAGCAACAATGGAGATTGAATCAATGAAGGCAAGTTGTGAGCATGACGGAGGTGAGGGCAGGAAGCTCTGACACATTCTCTAGAAAGGAATGTTCATGAAAATGACAGGTTGGTGCCACTATTTTTAATACATTAAATTCCCTCATTAAATTCTCATACAGTGGATGATTGGGTCAATGAGATGTCACTTCAGCCGAAATGATAGTGAGAAAGGTGGCACCCGCAGGGTGGAAAGTCATCAGTGTTTAGTTGTTCACAAACTTGGTGACCCGACGGTGAAGGGAGTGGCGGAACCCGCAAGGTGGGTGGACATCTAGGGTTCACCATCCATCAATGAAAAAAGAAAGGTGAAAGTCCATAGAGGGAAACCCGCAGTGGCAGACCCGCAGGGCCTGAAGGATGCCAACCCAAACTACAAAGGGAAAACTACTAAGTAGTTTTTGAGGGGACAAAAGACATGAAAATTTAAGAGGGAGGGGAACTTGGTCAACTAAAGATGATAATTTTAAGGTTCCTTGACCACTTAGGGCTCAAAAATATGGGCATACAAAATGAGGCAAAGAAAAAGTGACCTGGCACAAGCAAAAAGAGAGGGTCCCCATTCTGAATGGGGTGTGTGCGCAACAAGCACAACAATTACAATACATTCATCTTCTTTCATTATTGCATCTAATTTGATACTATTTTTATACCTATAAAATGTCATAATTTCTCCATCTCATGTCCTTAATATATAGACTCATGGAGGTCCAAAAGACCACCATAAAACATTAGCATGGGTCAAAACAAGGTTCCAAAATACCATTGTAAAAATCTATATGACCCTAACATGTTGAAAATAGTGTCTTGCATGACTCTTACACCTTCTTACAAGTTGTCATGAAATCTCTAGAAAATATAAGATTATGTTATGTGCATCATAGACTATCAATAGCTTATACAAACATTCTTGTACATATGTCATAAACATCATAAATAATCCATTAACATGATTCTCACATCCAAAATGATATACCCTATTTTTAGCCCTTTTTAAAAAAAAAAATCTATCATAACATCCTAAAAAATAGGCTTTCCATGTTGGAATATTAAATGGGTATATTTTGACAGCTAATAACTTATTTTCCAAGGAACCAACATGTGGTAAAAGTGATAAATCAAAATCTCACATCACTTTTTATGGATAAAAATATTTAATAATATAAATCATAAATCTACATAAAAATGTAAAATAATAATAAATAAATAATAGGAATTTCCAAGGTTGAGACACCTTAATTTCAAACAAACTCTAGCCAAATTTAACACAACCAATATATAATGCATGCACAATTGACCCTTATATTACACTAAAGGACTAAGTTTCATAAGACATCCATAACCTAATAAACTAAGACACATAAACCTCTGATTGGGAAAACATCCCAATAAAATGTAGCTTCACACTATAAAGTTACACTAAAGAAAGCTCCAACACATTACTAAGACCATAACATCAATATTTAAGTGAAGATACTAACTTAAATAACCTCTTCATGAATAATATTATATAAACTAGCCATCTTCATACCAAGAACTTATCCCCATCAAAGCATGAAATTTTGTGTATTATTTTGTTTACCATATAAAATAAATTTTAAGACAAGCATTAACTTCTATCCTTATACTTCTCTTAAAATCCATAAATCATATTCTTATTTAATATTGTATCAGATCATTTGTATGGAGAAAATATCAAATGAAAGTAATCAATTATGTAATTATGACACCAACTATTATCTTTTATCATACTTAGTCCATAATTTAATAAATGTGTTTAATAATTTTTAATTACTTTAGAGGCTTATTTATCTTTCCTAATTATTTATCTAGAATATATGAGGCAATGATATATGAATTTATTTTCTCAATAATTATAGCTTCCAACATGTTCAAATAGTTTATTATTATTATTTTATTGTTCTATTATTATTATTACTATTAATATTGCATTAATATTAATTACTTTAGCAAATAAGTTATCTAAATAAACTCTTATTATCTGATTAAACTATAAAAAAATATCAATAAAATTCATCTAATTGAATCATGTAATCTATGAATAGAAGACATATGTTATTCAGCATAAAAATATAGTTGAATGTTAGAATTTATGCCTCATTTTTCTTATTTTTATTGGACAATTTTACCTTTAATCATTGAAATAAGTGTAGACTAAGAACAACCTAACACAAGAGATTTTATATATGCTAAGAGTATCTTATTCTTATATGAAGACTTCTAATCAAATCCCTCTCTCACCATACACTTTTTTTAAGAATTGTCTATGAAGGTAGCCACCCAAGATCAAGAGGCCTAATAGAAACACAAGCATAAGAGAGATATAAACAATATGAAAAGAATAAGCTGTATTCTACCAATGATGCAAATAGAATGTGCAAAAGTACATAGGAGACCCCTTGGTTATATAGCCAAGGTGAGTACATAGAAGGGCATAATATTATGACAAGTGTCATAATCTTATGACATGAGACAAATATGAAAATCTATCACTCCACCTAAAGCAGAAAGTGATAATGTGATAATCACCCCAAATGGTGGATCACCCATAAAAGGTGGAGAGGTAATCACATGATATGTCCATGAAAGGTGGATGTGTTAAAGTAATAACATGATAATTCCACCAAAAGGGGAAATGCTCCAAATACCTCCTATGTGGTCTCTAAGTAAACTTAACTAAGGTGTAATCATGACCTAGGACAAGGGACAACACTTTTAATTACACCAACACCCCCCTTAAGTGCAACTTAGGGAGAATGTACACAAAAGAAAACAATGCAAGATGGGTCTCATCAATTAGGCCATGTTAGGTACCCATGTACAGATGCAATGCAATCTCTCATAAAGCAGAGAAAAGGAGAAAACCACATAGGAAAAAACTCCCCCCCAAAAGAGAGATGAAAAACAAGAAAAAAAGCTCTCAAATGTATGAGAAGGACAAAATGCCTAGAAGAGGAAAAATTTCCCCCAATAAGAGAGAATGAAGAATTCAAGAGACCCCCTCAAATGAAACATCCTATAAATCAATGAACTACTCTTGTATCATCTCTCGAAGGTAGTGTATATGAATCTCGATGTGTTTGGTCCTCTGATGGTGAATCAGATTCTTTGAGATCTAGATGGAACTTTGATTGTCACTGACAATAGGACATGGATGAGTGAAGAAAAACTTAGTGAGAATATTCCAAATATAAATAACCTCAGTAGTGGCATTAACAGCCCCTCGATACTCATCCTCTGTCAAAGAAAGAGCAATAGCATGCTGCTTCTTACTCTGCCAACAAATGGGGCCAGAACCAAGATGAAAGTTGTAGCCAAAAGTGGACTTACGATCATCAAGATTGCTAGCCCAATTAGAATCTATATATCCCACCAAGGTAAGTCTTGTACCTATTGCATAGTGAATCCCATGATTATGTGTACCTTGTATATAATGCAAGATGCGTTTAGTTGCTTTCCAATGAAGCTCATGTGGTTTCTGCATAAAGCATGAAACCATGCCAACTACAAAGGAGATATCAAGTCATGTGTGAGTCAAGTAGATGAGACTCCCAACAAGCTAATGATACAAAGTGGCATCAACAAGTGGAGTAGAACACTTAGCCTCAAGCTTGAATATTGAAAGAAAGGGAGTCACAACAGGCTTACAATCAGCCATGTGAAATTGAGCTAGAAGATCAAGATCATACTTGGGCTAAGAAAGAGAAATACCAGAAGCTGACTCTATGATCTCAATCCCAAGAAAATAGTGTAAAAGGCTCAATTAAATCATAGAAAATCTATCTTGCAAAGAAGATTTGACACTGCCAATGATGGATGAGGTACTCCCTATAATGATCAAGTCATCAACATAGAGCACAAGTAGAAAATGAGAGTCATCTTGTTGAAAAATGTAGACATTCAAACCTGAATGACACCTGGTGAATTTTGTTGAGAGAAGAAAGGAATCCATATTGGCATACCAAGCCCTAGGGGCCTATTTGAGGCCATGGATAGAATTCCTCAATCTACAAACCAAAGAAGAATCATGTATGAATCCCTACAAATGCTCCATGTAAATCTCCTCATGAAGATCCCTATGAAGAAATGCACTCTTCACATCCATCTAATGTACAACCCAACCATGATCTACATCAATATCAAGTGTCAAGCAAATGGAGTTCATCTTAGCAATGGGTGCAAAGGTCTCTGTATAATCAACACCTGGAACCTATGCGAAACCTTTTTCCACAAGTTGAGCCTTGTATTTATCCACACTTCCATTTTTTGCATACTTGGTCCGATAGATCCACTTACATTGAACCATATTTCTCCCCATAGGGAGAGGAACTAAATCCCATGTGTGGCTCCTCATCAAGGAAATATACTCTTCCTCCATTGCTAATTCCCACTCAGGAACACCCGATGCTTCCTTGAAGGACTATGGATCAAAAGCACTAGCAATAAAAGCATGTGGAAAATCTTGATGTTGTGATCGAGTCCTTTGAGTATCTGAAGGATCCCTAGAAACCTATTGACTCAAGAGTTTGTCAAGCCCAACACAGTCTAGTAGGAGATGAAGGAAAAGACTCCTCAACTGCAAGTGGACCATGCGAAGGTGTGATCCTACGAGTCATATTTGAGTGAGAATCATCATCTAAGTCACTATCATCACTTTCCAATATGGAGGAAGGAAGAGGAGGATTAGAGGCCAAGCTAAGAGGGCTTTCCTCAAAGTGAACACTCCTCTCAATGAATAGCTCATGTGTCTCTAGATCCAAAAGTCTATATGCCTTAGCACCTTTAGGATATCTAACAAACATGCAAGGCCTACTTTGAGGTTCCAATGACTTTCACTTCTTTGGAGGTATGTGTACCCAAGCTGGACAACCAAAAAATCTGAAGTGTCTCACAACTAGTTTTCTACCACACCAAGCCTCAAAAGGAGTCATACCCTTCAAAGCCTTATGGGGAACTCAATTTTGGATGTGTGTGGCACAACCAATAGCTTATTCCCAAAATTGAGGAACAAGAGAATGAGCATGAATCATGCAGCTAGGAATCTCCTTAAGGGTTCTATTATTCCTTTTAGAAACACCATTCTGCTATGGAGTGTACAACTGAATGATGAAGATCAATCCCCTCAAGAGTAAAAAATTCCTCAAGTCTATTGTTCAAATATTCCCTTTCATTGTTTATGCAGAGAATCTTGACTTTCTTCCTTCATTGCTTCTCAACATGAGCCTTGAAGGCTATAAATATATCAAACACTTCACTCTTGTGAACAATAAAATAGACCCATGTGAAATGGGAGTAGTCATCAATGAAGGTGAGGACATAGCGAGCCTTGCTAAATGATGGCACTAGAAATGGACCTGCTACATCACTGTGGACCAATTGAAGAACTTCCAAAGCTCTCCAAGACTTCCCTTTGTCAAACTTCCCTTCTAGATTCTTACCCAAGGAACAATAGATTCTTACCCAAGGAACAATTTGAACATACACCTTCAGAAAAGCTGATTTGAGGGAGTCTTGTTAGCATATCCTTGGAGCTAAGTTGTTGAAGATGTCCAAACCGTTCATGCCATAGCTTACTTTCTGAATTTGAATGAGTGGGAAAGGATGTAGAAGGAGAATTAGGCACAAAATGGGAGAATGAGTAAATTCATGTGTCATGGTTGGCTTGTCCCATTGCAATGAAGGCATCATTCTTAAGTTCTTTGACCACAACTGAATTTGGCAGAAACTCAACTTTCTTGCCATCTCCAAAGTGAGTGATTTGGTAGATTGAAAGAATATTGGAGATCAAGTTAGGAACATAGAGAACATTCTCAAATGTTCCATCATCCATGATAACCGAACCTTTGCCTTAAACTTCCACTTGAGTATCATCTCCTATGAAGATGTAAGGTACCTTAGATGACTCCAAATAAGAAAATTGTTCCCTTGTAGAACCCATATGATGAGTGACACCCGATTCAAGTATCCATTGTTGTGAAGAACCTATAGTAGCCACAAATTATTTCCCTTTCCCTTTTGATTGTGAGGAAGTGGAAGGAGATGAATCCTTCTTCTTGTAGATGAATGGAAAATTGATGTTGTTCTTCTTGATGATGTTTGTCAACTCATCAATTTGCTTAGTGTGGAAATGATGCTCATCATGACCAAATCTCTTGCAATATGAACAAGTTGGTCTCTCCTTCTTTCTTGAATTTCCCTTCTTGGGAGAAGATGAATAATTCCCTTGTTGTGGAGAGGATGATTTTGCTTTATCTTGTTGTGTCTTTGGCTTAGACTACTTCTGCTTCTTATTGGAACGCTTTCCTTGAGTCCATTGATTCCCTTGATTAGCCACCAAATCTTTGGACTTTGAAGACTTGAGAGTCCCCATGATTATCAATTTTGATTTCTCTAACATCAAAATTTTTGTGAATACATCAAATGATGGCATAGTGAAATAACTACCCACTATCAAGTGATGGGTTTGGAAGCTAGAAACAAATGTTGCATATTTTGATGGAAGCTTTCCCAACAAATTATAGACCAAATGTGCATCCTTTTTGTCAATGCCACAATCCTTAAGTTGTACTCTTAGCTCATTTTCCTTAGTGACATAGTCTTGTATTGTATGAAAATTCTTGGGATCTAACATTGTGACATCATTGTCAAGCTGATAACCTCTAATCTCATCAACTTGGCCATACAATTGACCAAACTTTTTCCAAGCCTCTTTGATTGTTTTACACTTTTCAATTTGAAAAATGAGATCTTTTGATACATATTTCCTCAAAGTTCCAAGATTCATAGTATTTTTAGTGAGCCAATCCATATGAGCAATAGGATCAGATGGTGCAACAACAATTCCATCAATATAATGAGTTAATCCTTTTTCCATTAACTTACTCCAAGCATCAATTTTCAGAGAAGCATAGTTATGTGGAGTTAACAAAGGAAACTTAGGAGAAACCATACAAGAAAAATGAAAGAGAAAAAGATAGAGAGAGAGGCACAATCACACAACACATGCCCCCAAATTCACTCAATCAAAGAATCCCCCCCCAAAAAAAGATGATTTGGAACTTTATAATTAGTGCGTGTACAATGGCCACTTGCAAGCCAAGCAAAGTGGACTTATGATTTTCAATGTTGTACAACTACCTTTAGTAGGCTACAAAAAACTCAAATGATTGATAGCAAAGACCAAACTAAGATCTTAGCTTTACACATGCCAAAATGGGTCAAAATAGACTATATGTTGAAAGTACATTTTTTTATCACAATCACTACAAATTGATCGCACCACTGTGAAGTTCACAAAATTTCATGCACTTTAAAAAAAATGGCACCTAAAAAGGAGTTAGTATGAGCCTGAACAGACCTTGGAAGTTGTATAAATGAGGATTGGACAAGTACAGTTTGAAAAAATTGAAATTTCTAGAAAATTCGACTGTAATAATGGCTAGGCCATACGGCTCGGCCAATAAATATTTTTGCCTCGATGGACAACTTTGTCCAAATTTGATGATTTGGCAGTCGATTTAGGGGGTTTTGGCCCTTCTAAATATGATGGTGATGTTCTCTTTGGCTGAAAATTCTCTAAAATGGTAGCTAGCTCTTGGATTTGGAAACCACCTCCAATCTTCAAACCCTTGTAGATTTGGCCTCCAGTGTCCAACTTGGACAAAACAAAAGGAAAATCCAAATTTATCGAACACTTCAAACACAATTGTGAGCTCAGATCTGATGCAATAAGCTCCCAAAATGCACTTGCAATACAAGGCCAAAAATGGAACCTCTCCAAAATTTGGTATTTCTATCAAGAAAATACAAGATTGCACTCAAGATCTTCCCCAAAATGGAAATCCAAAGGCACTCCAATAGATCTAATACCATGTAAGAATTGGGTATGAAGGTATCCACCCAAGATCAAGAGGCCTAATAGAAAGAAAAAGCATAACAGAGATAGAAGCAATATGACAAGAATAAGTTGTATTTTGTCAATGATACAAATAAAATGTACAAAGTTACATAGGAGACCCCTTGGTTATATAGCCAAGGTGAGTACATAGAAGGGCATAAGATTATGAAAAGTTTCATAATATTATGACATGAGAAAAATGTGAAATGATATCACTCCACATAAAGTGGAAAGTGATAATGTGATAATCACCACAAATGGTGGATCACCCACAAAAGGTGGAGAGGTAATCACATGATATGTCCATGAAAGGTGGATGTGATAAAGTAATAACATGATAAGTCCACCAAAAGTGGAAATTCTCCAAAGACCTCCTATGTGGTCCCTAAGTAAACTTAACTAAGGTTTAATCATGACCTAGGACAAGGTACAACACTTTAATTACACCAACACTTTTATCGTATTTTCACTTTCTTTCAATTTTCTCTTTTGCCATACTTTTTTGGTAACATGATTTGAATAATTGTTTATTTTTTAACTTACAAAGCCTCTAAATGATTTTTTATAAGATAACCCTTCCTAGGAATAATTTGAAACCATATTAAATTTATTCATTTTTTTCAAAAAAATTATGCACATCCATACATATCTTTCTCCTCTAGAATATATAGATTATACCACTATATGTGAAAAATCTATTTCTATTTATTTATTCTCCTCCATTTCACATTTTTGCATGTCTTAAAAAAACCATACGAAATAAATTAGACCAAATATTAGGGTTTATATAAGGCAACAAAATATGTGTAACATAAATAGTGTTCCCAAGAATAGTAAGGTGGATTAGTAATTATCCCTTTTACAATACTGTTATTTTCCTACTCAAATATTACTCCTAATTTTGAAGGTGTTCTAGATGGTAACCTTGTTCATAGCATATGATGGTAATAAATAATTGGTGTGTTGTTTCTTGACCATTATATATTCTATAGAATTTATAAATATGCTCTATATTGGTTTGCATTTTTTTGACATTATATCAATTTGTAGTGATTCTTAATGCAATATGGAGATATGAGGAAAAACTAACAAATTTGTAGAAATTATTTATATTATAAAATAAATTTGTGCGCCTATAGTTAAACCTTTTCCACCAACCATACCTAAATGGTCTCTAGTTTGAACAACCATTTTATTTCAAAATATAACTCAATTTTAACTTTATTATTTTTTTGTTGATTTTTTGGTTAGTTTATATTTGTTGTTATTTTTGAACCAATTCAACTTTGAAAACAAAATATGACAAATAAAATTCCTTCTATCAACAATTAATTAGTATCTATTAAGCTAGATACTACAACCTTCAACAAGCATCCTCACAACTTGTGTCAAAATGGGAATTCATAGAACAACAAATGAATTCCCATTAAAGTATAGAAATAAGGAGTTTTGTTGAGTTTTGAAGCTACAACATCCTTGAATAAATATATGTTCAAAATATAGAGGCATAGAAAAGTCATTTATTTTTTCTAAAAACCCAAAATAAACACACAAAGACTACAACTCTAATATAAGTTTATTGGAATAAGATCCAAAATAAACTTAGAGGCTACAAATTTGATACAAATTTGATGGAATAAAATCAAAACTACACATAGATATAATATATTTATTACCAATTCATGTGAATAGAACCCAAACAAAGCAACTACAAAGTTCAAACTAGAGAGACATGATTCATAGAATAAAGAAATTATATTTTCCATTATTTTTGAATTATATTTTACAATATTACTAATACATACAAATCATAAAAAAATTTGAAGTTTAATTTTTGGAGATATTGTGTATGCTCACTATATATATTTGTTGCATAAACCACCTTATGTTTTTGTTGCTACTCAAACATCTATTGGTGTAATGCACTTTATTTTTTATTTGAAAATCCTTCTTTTCTTTTCTTTGTCTCTATTTTCTCTATTCTCTAACTATTTTACTCTTTCCTCTTATCTATATCTTTTAATTTCAAATTCACCTACCATGATAAATTTCCCACAAAAATATAAACTATTGCTGAAAATCTAAATTTGGGCATCAAAATAAGATCCCCCCAAAATAAATGTTGTTAGGTGGTTGTACGAGGAGTCAAGGGGGAAAGATCTAAAAGATCATGATCGCTAATGAAGAACATGTAAATAATAAATTATCTAAATTTGGATTACCAAATTTTGACACTCCCCTTTAATATTGAGTCTCCTCCATGCTCATTTTATAATTCTAGAGAAAAAATTGTCCATTCTAGAGCAATTCTATCGTTTTCCATTCCAAAACTCACTTTTTGGAGCTCTTCTTGATCTCACCTTCCAAAGATCACTTTTTGGAGCTCTTCTCAATCTTAATTTGTAGAGCTCACTTTTTTAAGATCTTCTTGGTATCAATTTTTGGAGCTCACTTTCTAGAGATTCTAGAGCTCTACCTTCTTGGATCTCAACATTTGAAGCCTCTAGAGCTTATTTTTTTGAGCTTCCAGAGCTCAACTTCTCAAGGTTAATTTTTGAATCTCAATTTCTAGATATTCTATAGCTAATTTTTTTTCACTATATCTATGATGATCAAACTACTTCTTAGGCACCCAAAACTATCTCTTGTGAGTGGCTTGGTAAAAATATCTACAAGGTGCTACTCAAACCTACAAAATTTAACTTTTATTGCTCCATATAATACTACATCCCTTATGAAATGATACTTGGTTTCTATGTGATTGTTTCTCACATGGAATATTATATTTTTTTTGGGTCTATGAATGATACATTCTCACAAAATATGGTTATACCATCCTCTTGTTCTTCTTATATTACAATGGGTTATTTGGCTATGAAGGATCATAGCAAATTTCAAAGAAGAATAAGAGGATGGTATAACCACATTTTGTGATAATGTATCATTCATAGACTTGAAAATCCTCATGGACCCAAGTGGATCACATATCCAAATGTTCTCTTTCTATCATCTATTCTTTGTTCCCAATCACTATCAATGTATCCAGTTAGACCAAACTCATTTGTTGTAGTATAAAAAATACCATATATCTTAGTTCCATTAACATACCTTAGTATTTTATTACATTCTTTCCAATGTGTATCCTTTGGTGTATCCATAAATTTGGAAGTTAGTATTATTATGTGCATTATATAAGGCCTAGTTACTATCAAATACATTAAAATTCTAACCGTAATTTTATATAGATTTGGGTTCACATTGCTGCTATAATATTCCTTGCTTCATTTTACACCTATGGATATTAGTGTTTTTGATTAAAAAAGTAGGGAATTGACCCTAATCCCATAATCCCAGGAGGGAAACAAGCTTGAAAAATGGCTAAAGGGAATGTAGGCCCATCAAAACAACAAAATTAAGGAAATGAAACTCAAAGAGAACATGAAAACTCAACCTCCAGGATAGAAAATCAGGCTCTAGTCTTAAATGAGAGCCTTGGAGGATACTTCTCAATCCTCCTTATCCTTCTTCTCTTCTTTTTTCTTATCATTCAAATTATTCTCCCCATCACCTTTAGCCCTTTTTTCTTTTATTTGGTAATTTTAGAGTGGCCAGAGATGGTTCCCATGACAAATTTATTTATAATTCCATTAGTGGACATTATTATTTTGAAAATGATATTTTTAAATGAGTAATATTGTCATTGCTGATACTAGAAATAATTTTTTCTCTAGAAATTCCACTTTAGCCTATAGGTCCTTAATGTAAAAATTGTATTTATCTTCAGTGCCTTAGGCTATGATAAGTGTAGGGCCTTTCTCCTAATTTTTATTTAATATCTCTAGAAACTTGAGGAGGGAGGAGTGAGAAAATTTGTTTCAATCACCTCCCTATGCATGACCTCATTCTTCTGATTCTCGTCATCAAGCTCTTTGTCCTTTTATTTTCCTTCCTATTCTAAAAGTTCATAATCATCTTTCATATTATCCTTGGACTCATCCTTCAATTTTTCTACCTACCAACTATCCTTAGATTGAGGAAGAAACTCCTCATCATCGACTTCTTCATCATTAGACTCCTCTCAAGTCCCTTTTCCTTTTGTTTTTAAGGGTTCTTAATACTCTAGGCTTTGGCTAGTCTAGTATACCTATGGTTAGCCAACCCTTTAGTGTCACAATGTGTAGTCTCCACAATAACCTCCTCCACCCCCTAAACATTATAAATTCCAATAGCCTCGCCCTCAATATGGAGGGGAATAGGGCCCTTATATTTTTTATTATTTTTCATGTTGTTCCCCATGCACACCCAAGACAACCACCTTCCTTTTCTTGGAAATATAAATCACCAACAACTCATTTTAGATGGGTGTTAATCTCTATAGGCACCTTACCCTTTTTTCTTGGACCCACCTTTCCAACAAATCTAGGGCTAGGGTTATTCTTAATTAGATAAATAGAAGAGGTCTTAGAGTCTTTATCTTCTAGGAGATTAATTTTAATGCTACTCTTAGCCTTGGGTTTGGTTGAGGGGATCATGGTAAGGAAATAATTATAGAGAGCTCTATGATAAGGCCTTGGTTCAAGGGGTTAGGCACCATGAAGAATACATGCTTTGAGGGAAGAGAATAGATAGAAATGGAGATTCATTTTTTCCATTATGTAGATGGTTAAGTATGAGGAAATAGTAAGCATTGATGGTCTTGAACTGATCTTCAAGAATAAAATAATTTATAAAATAGAGACTTACTAGCACCCAAGGAGTTAGAATATTTTCCTTGCTATATCCATTTTGGAAGTGGATCGATTTCTCTTCACCAACAAAAATGGTGACGATAAATTTCTTATATTCCCCTTTCTTCTTCTTCTACACATTGAGGCATTCTCAATTTAAACTATTATCCTTATCAATAAACTCATCAAAGTCATGGAACCATACCTCGATGATGGTGACCTTCCCTTGAGACCCATACTTCACAAATTTTGAGGTAAGTTTATCATTGTAACCCTTCATAGCTTGGAGGAAAGGGGTGAAGTCACCTCTATCAAATAGATCCTATAGCTCTAAATTTATTTTAGAGCTTCAAAATAGATAGGTTAGGTCCTAAGCCATGGACCACCTATAGTAACCATTCTTCCAGGAAGCACAAAAACCCACTCAAGCCATAAGGAATTCATAGGAGCGAAAAAATAAAGTAGAGAAATAAAAACAAAGAATCTTTTCATTTTTCTTTCAAAAATGCATTCACTTATTCTATTTTTTATATAGTAAGAGAAAGACCTAATTACCTTGCACATTATAACAAATTTCCCAACTTTGGTGGTACTTGAGTCATCATTGTACATAACCTCAATTTTCTTGTAGCTAACGATCATAATCTTACCATCAATAGTATTATGAAGGAAAAAACTAGCCTTGAAAATGAGTAGTAAAATTCACACAAGTAGGGAGGAGGTTTCAAGAATCATAATTATTTTCTCTGTACTAAAGGAAGAATGTACCAAAATAAACTCCCATAGCCTTAAAATTTTCCCTACTTCCTTTAATATAAAACTAATTTCAAATTAAATTATCATGATGAAAAATGGAGTAATCCCTTGTGGGAACCATAGTAATAAAATTAGTTTCCATGATAGTTAAGAAAAACCACCCATCCCGTTCAAATCATCCACCTTAACCAAACCAATAAACACAAAAATACTAATCATAGAAAATAGGGGTGTAACTATTAAGTTTTTTTGAGGTAAGAATATACTAAAGGGTGCCTAGTAGATTTAAATTTGAATTCCAATAGTTCCATTCTTCACATTATAGACCAAAATTGCAAGAAAAATCCACCATGCCATTACTTTACCTATAGGTATGAATAATTCTAATATGATGAAATATTTAGAGGTCATTTATACAATTCTTAATAAATTATTGTATCTTCCATGAGGCAACCATATTATTTTGAAGGAGGTTAACAATGACTTGAGAGTCACCTTCAATTTCAACAACAAGAAACCCTAGCCTAAGAAGTATTTTCACCCCTCACTACATCACCATAGCCTCTATAATATTATTTTATTTGAATCCAATACCCTAAGCATATCCTTCAATTAGTTTTCCTTCATCATCCCTTATTATACCTCCCACTGCTACCTCACCAAGGTTTCCCTTATAACAACCATTGAAGTTAAGCTTAACCCACACCCTTTTAGGGGGTTCCATTTGGTCTCATTTCTAGCTATGATATTTATCCAATGAATATTGGTTAACCTTTGAGATATTCCTCATTTTTTATTGACTCTTACTTCCTCATATGTCAATATTTTCTTAGAGGATACAAAGGTCAGAGAATTTATGTTATCCTGAATGTTATTTTACAAGATTTGAAAGAAAAAAATGATGTATATTGGTCTATAAACACCCTATTGTTCCTTTATTTCTAGAGCTTCTAGGTTAAGAGAAAATGTATTTGGTTCCATATTTCATAGATAATATGATGCTTGTATGGGGAACTAAAATTCCAAGAGGTGGAAAAATATCGAAGATTCTAGGGAAAAGTCCAAAAGATCAACATGGTCTAAGACATTCTTCCAAACCCATCTGGGAAACTCATAGTGGAAGAATATATGGTTAACCATTTTTTCCATTGTACAACATAGAATACATTTTTTAATGAATGAGAATCCATGCCTATTTAGGTTATCAATAGTGATGATCTTATTAAGCATAACAACCCATTAGAAACAATTTATTTTAGGTACTAATCTATTGTTCCAAACCATGTTCTAGTTAAACATAGAATCATCCTTATCCTTTTCAATAAGAGAATATGAAAACTTAAAAATAAGTACCTAGGAGGGCTAGGGATAAAAAATAGGAATCCTCTTTATCAATATTGAAGAATTAGGAAGAACCAATAAGCTTGTTCAAGCTATTCACCATATCTATCTCAACATGTTGTCTCCCACTTCTCAATTTACCTCCTCTTAGTTGAATCTCAAAGTATTTCCGAAAGGTATGGTGGTGATTCCAATAATGTACCAATTCATTTTTCTACCACTTAATCTATTAAGTAGTTTCCCAAATAGATCCAAACTCTAGATAGAGGATAAGGAAATACCTTCAATCCACTTATCATTTCAGAAGTCTACACTCTTACCATTTCCCAAGTTCCAAACTAACCCTTGGTTAAGAAAATTTCTTGTTTTTAGTAACTATTTCCATATTAAAAATCCATGAGGGACAAAAGGATAAGAAAGGAATAAACAAGCATTAAATTTATCTAGGTACTTCACATTGAGAATGGGAGAACAATCCTTGTTTTCTTCCACCAGATTATATCCCATTATGGTAAGAATTTTTTTATTAAAATGCTTCAATTTTGTTATCCCTAATCCACTTTGACTCTTAGGTTTGTAGATCTTATCCCACTAAATCAAAGAAATTTTTGTTGGATATTTTAAATTTTTTTAGCCATGGCCATGAGAATTTTGAATAGGTACAAATAGAAGACATTATTTTTTTAGAGGGAAGCTTTTAGCAATATAAATTTACTTGCTTGGCTTAAAATAATTCCTTTCCAGCTAGACAACTTTTTTTGCACTCTTTCCATAATGTTGTTCCACTAAGTGTTATGTAGCTTTTTGGTAGTCAAAGAGAGGCCAAGGTAAGTGGTAGATGAGAAATACTAATGGAAAATCATAATGCTCACAATCCTATCTTTAAGAATTCTCTCAGAATTGAAGAGGTATAGTGTAATTTTGTTGTAGTTAATATTTTTCCCAACAAATTTACATAAGCATCCAAGATAGCCTTCCATATTTGTTCTTCTACAATCGATATAGCTCCAAATAGGATGGTGTCATCACCAAATTGTTTATTTGAGAAAGGGGCTAAAGGGGAGGAAGCTCTAACCCTAGGAGTTTATTAGAGACAATAAGTTTTTGTTAAATTCTACCTAGAGCTTCCACAAGAAAAATGAATAAGTAGGGGGAGACAAGGTCTCATTGTGTTAACCCCTTACCCCTTGAGAAAGATCCTCTAGGGTTCCCATTCACCAACACAAAGTAGGTAAGAGAATAAATAAAAAAGTTAATAATTTTGAGGATATTCTCACCAAACCCAAATTTTTTAAGTACAACCAAAAGGAATGACCAAAGAAGTATATCATAAGGCTTTGATATATTAAGTTTAAGGAGCATAGTGGGAATTTTTATTTATTCCATAGAGTGGATGAGTTCATGAGTAGTAAGAACAAAATAAAGAATCTTGTTGCTAGGGATTAAACCTTTTTTTCAAGGAGATATTGTTCTATGAAGTAAAGGTTTAATTCTATTGACTAGTACTTTATAAAAGATATTATAAATAGTGTTATAGAGGGGTTGAAATTCATACATAGTAGTAGCCTTTGCCACTTTGGGGACAACCACAATGTCTTGCAAGTATGAGATGATTGGTTTTTTCATTGATGTCAACAAGATTTTGTTGTCATTTATGTCAACTGTATGTGTTGAGGCAGGTTGATGTTGAATATGAATAGTTGGTATTGTCTATGCTTTAATTTATTGCATTATGTTGTCATCAGTTAAGCTACCGGTGTTAACCTCTAGTGTTACTTTGATAAGCTTCTATATATGGATGTAGTAGTGATTAAGATATTGTGGATTTCTCTCTTGTGCTTGGTTTCCAAGTACTTTTGAGAAAATTTGATAAAAAGAGGAAATAGAGTGTAGCACTATTGCTTTGGGTTACAAAGAGGTATTCTAGTTTTGCTACACATTTCTTCTAGATTGAAGATCTACCTATGTTATTTAGATATGTTAGTGAGAGATTTCCAAAGATTTTATATTCAAGAGATGGTATGTTGGATCGTTGTACAATAGAAGTTGTGTTCACCAATGTGTTACTATGTATTATAGAGGTGTCTGGAAGATTTTGTTTTGCTCCACGCTTCTCCATAGTTATGCTTTAGGTCTTACAATTTTGAAGGTGTTTTTATGGTGTTGGTATTTTACCTCAGTCAAGAGGATTTGAGGTTTAGTGCTTTGGAAGATAAGTTTTTAAGTAAAAATGTATGGGAAATTTGTCTAAGGGTACTTAGTTTGTACATTATTCAGGTGGAAGTTGTTGTGAAGGATTTTGTTAGATTTTAGGATGTTTCAGGAATATTCTAGATCATGTTCAAGTGTGGTGTGTGGTTTGCAAGTCATCTTTGGATTTGAGGAATCGTGTTCTTAATTGATTAGTGGTGTTTGTATGGGTAATAGCTGACCTAGTGTTTATAGTACATGTGAAGGATAAATATTGCTTATGGTAGCATGTGGTTGACTGGTGTTGTTGATTTGGGTCCTAGGTTTTCATTCACTTCTATCTACCATAGAAGTGTTTTGGCATCAACCTAATTTGAATTTTTATGTTTGAGGTACATTTCCAACCTTGGAAAGGGTTTCAAGGTTGAGGATGGTATAAGTATGAGTTGAATTGTTGAAGGGAGGTTAAGATAGATGTAAGTTTGAAGTGTGTGATATCAATGATATGAAATTAAGAAGAGAAGTGTAAAATTTCAAGTGTTGGATTACTGGATGTAGTGAGTAGAAGGTGTCTACAATCATTCAAACAAACTATTAAGGTGTTGAAGATATTGTGGTGGAATCTCTATTGCATTGAGATCATATTCCCTATATAACACTTCTTCTCTATCTTCTTTTTCATTCTAATAGTGATCCTTGGTTGTGAGCCTTTCTGGACAGTGTGTCCTATTCTAGTAGTGAGCCCTTATAATTGGTTTTGTAATTACTTATATTGTGAGCTAATCCTAACCGTGGTTTTTCCCTCCTTGGGTTTTCCACGTAAATATGGTGTTCTCTTGTGCATGGTTTTAAATTTGTTTTAGTTTCTATTATTTTATTTGCATGATAATTCATCATAATAGATTAAATATTTAATAAATGCATATGGATTTGAATGTTAATGAGGATTTTTATGTTTTTTTATAAGATACAACCAATTCACCCTCTACCCTCTCAGTTATCTTGTTCATTCAACAACTGGTATTAGAGAAAGGTTCCTTGGAGAAAAGCTTAACAAATTGAGGTAGACCTAAGATGGTGAACAAGAAGGATATCCCCATGTTTCATGGAATAGACTATGTTGTTGAAATGCACAACACAACTAAGAAGGGGGGTGAATCAATTGTACCAAATTATTTTACTTCTAACCTTAATAAATTCCAATTTAAATTTAATTGGTTATTAAGTATAAACATGAAATATAGATAATAGAAAGCAAACACCAGAGACACCAGATTTACATGGAAAACCCAATGAGGGAAAAACCACGATGAGGATTAACTCACAATATAATGGAAATGTAACAAAGGCCCACTACCCGGATACAAAGGCTCACTACCTATAGATAGGACTCACTGTCCAGAAGGAGGCTCACTACCTACAAACAAATAAATACAAAAGATAATCCACCACAATAGGTTCCACACATCTGCAACTTGATCAGAGGATTGTAAACACTATTAGCTCACTACTTTCAAGAATCTAACACACCAAAGTATTGTTTCCTTGATTCACTCTTACACACTCATTTGTTCACACACTTCACTTTCTTGCTTTCCACTTACATCAATTCGCAAGATATTGAATTTTTTTTATACCATCATCAACCTTAGAAACATTCTTAAGGCCGGCTACATATTCCTTCTTTTTACAAATTCAAATTAGGTCAACTACTCAACATTCCTATGGTGGATAAGAATGAGAGAGGACCAAAAAAAAACTTAATTAGGACCCAAAAAATATCTTAGATCTATCACATGCTTCCTTAAATGATGCTTAACCTTCATGTAACAAGTAGACACTAGGCCAACCAAAGCTAATGAAAACACCAATGATCTTTGAAGTATGCGCATCTCTAGGAAGATGATCAAACATGGATCACCTAACACACTTCACCAGATATTGAGCCACTTCTTAGAAATCTTCAGGAACATCCACAACAACTACAACAACTTCCATATATCAAACTCGCTTGAACAGTCCAACTAGATTGAGAAAAAACACATCATAGCTTTAGAACAAGCCTTCTGGAGCACCAAGCCATACACACATTTGCCAGAACACAAAAACCATTAGGAATAACCTTCTTCCAGATCTGTGGGATCTGAAACAAACCACTAGAATATTGTGGAGAAATAACATCTCTCCCAGTCCACAAACAAATGTTTGTGTCAAATGGGTTCACACAATGATAAACATAACATTCACTCTCCATTGATCTAGAAGCTAAAAATAAATATATAATATCCATTGAAGCTCATGAACACAACTATAGATATGCACAAGCATAGGATCAACACAAAAGAAATGCATAGCACATTACCAAAGCACACTAAGAACACAAAATTAACATTGTCTTCATTATTTCTTAATTTTCTAGAAAGCACTTGGCATCAACCCATTGCAACTTCATAAATATAGCTCCATGTACTCTTAGCATTTCGATAGTATCTCAACTATACTTGTACCATCTACAATCACTCTGAACTATGTTGACATCAATTACTACATTAATGAAAACACCACCAAACATGTCCATACTTGCAACAATCTCCCCCTTTGTCATTGATGGCAACACGTGATGTGAAAAACCATCAAAGATCGAATACACACTCTCTTGATTTGTCTTCTCCTTTCTTTTTCAAATCAAATAACTTGCACAATATTTCTCCATGTTTTTCTCCTTTTAATATTTTCTCACTTTCAAATTTTTCAAATGAGTTTTTGTCCTCCTTTGACATCAATCGCAAAGAAAATTTCTACCATAAAATAATTTGATCACTCCCCCTTAGGAGTGCACCCACATCTCATATTAAAAGAATGAAACTCTCTACTCCTCTTGAGGAGTGGACCACAATCATCAATCCAGACCAAAAAGAATCTATGAATCCACTGGATCGATGTACCTCCATGTTTACCTAATTTAAGGAAGGAGGGGAAGTAACCCCTAACTTCCCCCTAAGATACTCAAAATTATCCTTCAGAAGGGACTTAGTGAATATGTCAATAATTTTTTCCTTGGTAGGCACATATTCAAGTCTAACTTCATTCTGCAACACTTTATCCCTCAAAAAATGATACCTGATAGATATATGCTTTGTTCTAGAATTCATCATCAAATTATTTGAAATATTTATTGCACTTATATTGACGAAAGATAGGGATAGGATCATCGCATATCAAACCAATGTCCTTCAAATTTTGCTTCATCCAAAGTACCTATGTACAACAAGATGCTACTGCAATATATTCAGCTTTTGCAATGGATAAAGAAACCAAATCCTATTTCTTACTCAACCATGAAAGCAATCTTCCTCCAAGGAAGAATGCACCACCACTTGTACTCTTTTGGTCATCTACACATCCAACTCAATCAACATTAGTGTAGGCATTTAGGGTGAAATCAATATCACTAGGATACCATAAGACACAATCTAAAGTCCCTTTTAGATATTTGAATATCCTGTTTATAGTTATAACATGTGTCTCCTTAGGTTCTACTTGAAATATTGCAACCAAACATACTGCATGCATGATATCAAGTCTAGTAGTAGTAAGATATAGCAGTCCACCAATCATAGATTTGTACATGATCTGATCAACTTTAGAAGATTCATCATCCTTACTTAGCTTGCATCCAGTTATCATAGGGGTATAGACGAGTTTGGAATCATCCATTCCAAACTTCTTCAACATCTCTTTAACATACTTAGATTGTGAAATGAGTATCCCCTTATTAGTTTGATTCACTTGTAGTCCAAGGAAGAAATTCAACTCACCAATCATAGACATCTCAAATTGTTTTTGCATCTCATCTACAAATTTCTTGCACATTGCTTCATTTCCTCCAAAAATAATTTCATCAACATATACCACAACTATCAACATTATTTTACCTTCAACTCAGAAATAGAGATTTTTTTCCATGGAGCCTTTTTTGAATCCTTTCTATGTCAAATATCTATCCAACCTTGCATAACAAGCTCTAGGGGGCTATTTAAGTCCATATAATGCCTTTTTTAATTTATAGACCATGTTTGGTTTGTCTAATAGCTAAAATCCTTCTGGTTGCTCCATATACACTAATTCCAATTCTCCATTCAAAAATTTAGATTTAACATCCATCTAATACACTTTGAAATCGTTACTGGAAAAAAATACCAAAACCATCTGAATGCCCTCCATTCTTGCCACCGGGGCACAAGTTTCTTCAAAATCTATTCCTTCAACTTGTGAATACCCTTTACATACAAGTCTTGTCTTATTCCTTACTACTTCACCATATTCATTCATCTTATTTTTTGAATACCCATTTTGAACCAATTACATTATGGTTTGTAGGTCTAGGAACCAATTCCCATGTCTGATTCTTCTCTATTTGCTACAATTCCTCTTTCATTTCTCTCATCCAACTCTCATCTTCGCATGCCTCACTAACAGTATTAGGTTCTATCTTATAAATTAAACACAAATTTACCTCAACCACTTTGCTTCTTGTCTTCACACCTTCACTTATGTCTCCAATTATCTATTCCTCTAGATGGTTCTTCTGTACATTCTTGGGAGTTTTAGAAAGTTTTGGAATCTCCTCTTCATCACTCTATTCTTCCTCTTCCTTTTCTTCTTCTTGTACTTGTCTACAGATAGGATCATCTGGTTCAATTTCAGTTATCTCAATTGGTCTATATATAGCTTCATCAACTTTCACATTTACAATTTCAATTATTTTCCTCAATATTTTATTGAAGCATCTATATGCTTTGTTTTTAGTTGAATATCCAAGGAAAATGCCTTCATCACATCTTGAATGAAACTTTCCAAGATTATCATCATCTCTTTTAATGTAACATCTACTTCCAAATACTTTAAAGTATTTAACAATAGGATTCTTACCAGTCCATACTCATAAGGAGTCTTTGTGTTGTTACCTTTGATTTGAACTCTGTTAAGAATGTAAACAATAGTGTGAATCGCTTCTCTCCAATATATGTCAGGAAAATTTTCTTTTTCATCATTGTCCTTGCAGCTTTTTGAATAGTTTGGTTCTTCCTTTCCACAACTCCATTTCACTAAGGGGTTCTAGGTGCAGAGAAATGTCTCTTTATCCCATGTTCTTCACAAAATGCATTAAATCTACCATAAGTAAATTCTCCACCTCTATCAGATCTTAAACACTTTATTCTTAGGTTCACTTCATTTTGTACTCTAGCTTTGAATATTTTGAATCTATCTAGAGCTTGAGCTTTCTCTCTAATAAAAGTAACCCATGTCATTCTATAGTAATAATCAATCAAAATCATGAAATACCTGTAACCATTTAGGCTTCTTGTTCTAGTAGGATCACAAAGGTTTGTATGAAACAACTCTATCATTTTGGTAGATGACTAATCCTTTCCTTTAAAACTATTTCTTGTTTGTTTTCCCATCTGATAGTTTTTTCAAATAGAATTGCCAGGCTTTGTGATTCTAGGAAGATCTCTAACAACTTCTCTTGAAATGATTCTAATTAGATTATCAAATTTTACATGTCCCATCCTCTAATGCCACAACCAACTTTCATTAACTTGAGAAACAAAGCACTGACCATCACCACTTTTAAGTTGATAGATGTTTCCATGAGTTCTTTTTCCTGTAGCCACCACAGTTTTGGACCCTTTTTTGATCTCATAGGTGTTATCCTAAAAAAAAAGCTTAAAAAATTTGCTACACATTTTTCCAACACTCAAAAGATTATGCCTTAAGCCCTAAACATACTAAACATCATTAGTACAATGTTTTCCATCAATACTAATTGTACCTTTTCCAACAATCTTAGCACTGGAATCATCTCCAAACATAACTAATCCTCCATCATATTTAAGTTTAGTAAACTTACTCTTATCTTCGGTCATGTGATTTGAACATCCATTTTCAATCACTCAGTAGTCTTCATCCTATCTAGCATGAAATGTAGTAACTAGAGTACCTTCCATTGCATATTTCTTATCATCCAGACCAAATTCCCTTGCACATCTTCCATGGTTAGTAGACACTGATTTATTCTCCAAGGCTAAGAATAAGCATTCTGTAGACATCCAAATTTGACCACTTTGGTGCAAGAGCACCTATACCTAGACCTTGAAAAGACAGGAAAATGGGCCTTGAAGGTTCATTGAAATTATTTGAAGGTCTTTTAAGTTATATACAGTGAGGAAGTTGCAAAATATAAAGAAATAACTTGCAATGTCATGAGTTGCCCATTTTTATGCCATGTTGGCAATATGATCTAGGTGCATAGGGTATAGTGTAGGTTTGGGGTTTCATGTTTTATTTGAGAATAAGGTCTCAATGACCATTTTAAATGTATTAGAGGGCTTAATAGATTAGTTAGGAGGAATTTATAAAGACAAGTTGTAATGGGCTAGTGATTAAAGAAAAAAATTGGCAAAATTGCCATCTTAGGAGTCTAACAAAGGGTGGTTATGGTAGTTGATCATTTCAAGGGGTGGTTTGGATGTGATTACATTATATATTGTTGTAAGATCTCAAAAAAAAAGGTTGACATACAATGTATTGAAGATCCCATAATAAGGGGGTTGGGGCCCTAGCTCGGTTGGCTAAATCTTTCCTATTGCAGGAGGTTGGTCATGAGGTCTAGTCTCCCCCACCCCTATGGTACTGGAGGGCATGTCATGACAACACCGCCGGTCATGTTAAAAATTTTACTAGGTGCACTGCAGTTTATAGGGGGTTGTGCTACCCGATTCCTGCAGTCTAAAAAAAAAAAAAAAAGATCCCATAATAAGAAAAACATTTTTTCCTGCAATTTGACTATTTTTTCATACTTTGCAAGAATTGTATGGATCTGTACCACCTATATATGCTCTAAGACTTATATCATCCTGTAGGGGCATAAAATAGATTTCATTTTAATCCAATTAGGGGTTCTAATATTGATTTTTGACGGAGATCTCTTCATTTTTCTGGGACTGACTATTTATAACTAATTTGAGGGTTTGATTGGTGTAAAAATGATGTTCTAGTCATTCCACATGCTGTCTAGCCCTGTAACTTGATGGAATGACTTTTTTCATGGTATGTTAGATGTACCAATGGTTTTAGAGAGACGCCCTTGGGTGTTTTCATGAGTTTTCTATGTGAAATTGAGGAACTAAAGTAAGGTTTTTGAAAAATATGAATGGAACTATATATGTGAGTTTTTTTATTTTGTGCAGGTCATTTTATGAAGGTCTGAGGAAGTGGAATGTTAATATAAGGCTTGGAACCCATATTTTCATTAAAGCCTCCTCAAATTGGCTTAAACTGAGGTTTTTGTGGTTTGGCAAGTTGGAGTAAGTTTCCCTTGTGAAAAATTGTGTTTTAGGGAGTTTTAATATGTGTTAATTCCTGCCCCAATAGTTCCATGGGGTTGTTGAATGTTTGGAAGGTATTTTCTTTGTAAATCAGCCCTAATTAGCCTATTTAGGATAGCGGTGAAGGCTTAGTTTGAGGCACATGTTCCAAAACAATACTTGAATATTTTGAAATATGTTATGTAACTCCTTAATGGGTATCTAAATCACTGATCTATTAGTAAGGTCATTTAGAAGGTTTGAGAGTTAAGTCCCTAAAATAGGGTCTGCTGTCCTACAAGCTTGCCTAGGTGACATAGAGGAAAAGAACCAAGATTGAGTTAATAACTTGAAAGGTGAATTGGAATAGTTTTATATTGTTAAAAATAAAGAGGTTTGACACCGTCGACTCTGCATCATAGTGGTATCAGAGCAAGGGAGTAGGTCTTTTGTGAAGATCAAGATTGGAGTTTTTGTGCAAGAAGAAGAAGGTAGTTGGAGGGAACAAAATGCCTCCTAAAAACAATTTTGTTGCAAGGAAAATTTATAATCATGAGAAAAATATAGATACACTGAAATGGGAGATGCCTGCAATAAAGGCTAAGGGAAAGACCCTTTTGGATGAAAGTGAATCTGAAGAGGAAGAGACTTCTAGTAAAGAAGAGCAGATGGATCTAGATGATGTTAGAACAATGAAGCTTTTGAAAGCTATGAAGAAGGATGGACATGGAAAAATGGATGTGCCTATGTATGGAGGCAAAATTGATAGTGAAGAGCTCTTGGATTGGATAGGGGCTTTGGAGAACTACTTCGATAGTGAAGATGTTGATGAAGGACATAAGGTGAAGAGAGAAAAAACAAAACTGAAAGGACATGCTTTGGTGTGGTGGAATTTTGTGCAAGAAGATAGGGAGAGAAAGGGAAAGAACAAAATCATTTCTTGGGAGAAGATGAAGGCAAAGATCAAGGGTAAATTTCTTCTTTTTGATTGCAATATTCAATTGCTTAAGAAATTGCAAAATCTTAGACAAAAGGAGTTAGATGTACAAGCATATATTGGAGAGTTTTATAGGTTAAGTATAAGGGCTAAACATGAAGAAGATGAATAAATGACTGCTAGGTACTTGAATGGTTTAAGATTCAATATTCAGGATGAAATCAGCTTCATGGCACCAAAATCAGTAGAGAAATGCTTTCAAATGGAAATGAGGGCAGAAGAAAAGTTAAAGAGGAGACAAGAGAAGGTAGCAAGAGGAAGAGGCAAGACTTCTAGAGGAAGGGGATTCAATCCTAGTTCAAGGAAAAACAATGAGTCAAGGAGATGACAAGAAGGACCAAGAACAATCTGATTCAAGAGGAAGATTTAGTGGAGGAAGAGGTTCCTATCAGTTCTCAGGAAGATGCTACACTTGTAATCAGCCTGGACATCCAGCCTTTAAATGCCCTAAAAAGAAAGGCTCAAGCTCTTATGGTGGAGAAAAGAGGAATCAACTAGTGCATGAAGATGAAGAGAGTGTGACTACACCTATGGTGAACCTTACATCAAAAGGGGAGACACTCATGATAAGAAGAACTATGTTGCAAGCATCTAAGGAGGAAGATTTGAGTCAAAGGAGGAGCATATTCAGAACTACGTGCAAAAGCAAAGGTAAAGTGTGTCAAGTTGTCATTGATTTTGGTTCTCAAGATAATCTAGTGTCTAGGGAGATGGTAGATAAGTTGAGTTTGGAAAAGTTACCTCATGCAGCACCTTATAGAGTTTCTTGGGTCAATGATAATCAAACTTTGGTAGTAAAGGAGCAAGCATATGTCGATTTTCAGATTGGAGAGTCTAGGGATAGGGTTCTATGTGATATTTTTCCAATGTATTGTTGTCATGTGCTCTTAGGGAGGCCTTGGCAATTTGATAGGAGGTCTATATATGATGGCTGGGAGAACACATATACCATCAAGAAGGATGACAAAACTTTTAAGTTGCTTCCCTTGAAAACAGGTGTAAGGGATAAGGGTAAGTCCAAGGTAGTGTTGTTTGGCAAGAAGGAGACTTTAAGGCCTAAGGACAGTAAGTCTGGTGTGGTTGTAGGTTTAGAGTAGGTTGGTAGTGTTGTGATAGTGAGGAAAGCACCTATAAATGGTGTTAAGATAGTAGGAAGTTTGTTTTTGCAAGGGGAAGAGAGAGAACTCAGTAATAAGTATGATCTGATCAAGGTAAATGCTGAGAGGATAGTAGGGAACTTGGTTGTGCAGAGTATGGAGAAGGGACTTGTGTTTAAGTCTGATGTAAACAAGGTGGAAAATGCTAAGTGTGCAAAGGAGTTTGAAGGATAGGGTAAAATTATTGTTGGAACCATGGTGTGTCCTATTACTATGAAGGTTGCTGCAAGACAAGTGAAATTTGGTAGTACAAGAGAGGAAAAAGTTGTTAATGTAGGGGTACAAGAGAATGGTGAGATGGAAGGTCTAGGGACATTACAAAAAGAACAAATTCAGCAGAGGCATACATGTCTGATCACATAGTCGTCAAGGCAGAATGTGCAAGGAATGGTGAGGAGCTATCCATGTATGGGTGGAACAATGAAGAGAGGAGATTTATGTGGTTCTAATGTTTGTTTGTTTGTAGGTCTAAGGACTAGAAAAACACCAAATGTTGATCTAGGACTAAACAGACCAGTACCAAGAGTGTAGATGCTTGAAGTAGCAAAATGGAGTCAAAGAACAAGAATTTTACTCTTGGGACAAGAGTTTCTCTGTGGGGGGGTGTATGGTGCAAGAGAACCTATACCTAGACCTTGAAAAGATAGGGAAATGGGCCTTGAAGGTTTATTTAAATTATTTGAAGGTCTTTTAAGTTATATACAGCGAGGAAGTTGCAAAATATAAAGAAATAACTTGCAATGTCATGAGTTGCCCATTTTTATGTCATGTTAGCAATATGATCTAGGTGCATAGGGTATAGTGTAGGTTTTGGGTTTCATGTTTTATTTCAGAATAAGGTCTCAATGATCATTTTAAATTTATTAGAGGTCTTAATAGATCAATTAGGAGGAATTTATAAAGACAAGTTGTATTGGGCTAGTGATTAAAGAGCAAATTGGAAAAATTGCCATCTTAGGAGTCTAACAAAGGGTGGTTATGGTAGTTGGTCAGTTCAAGGGGTGGTTTGGATGTGATTACATGATATATCTTTGTAAGATCTCAAAAAACAAGGTTGACATACAATGTATTGAAGATCCCATAATAAGAAAAACATTTTTTTCTGCAATTCGACTATTTTTTCGCACTTTGCAAGCATTGTACGGATCTATAACACCTCTATATTCTCTGAGAATTATACCATCCTATAGGGGCATGAAATATATTTCATTTGAATCCAATTAGAGGTTCTAATATTGAGTTTTGAGGGAGATCTCTTCATTTTTCTGTGATTGTTTGTTTATAACTAATTTGAGGGTTTGATTGGTGTAAAAATGATGTTCTAGTCATTCCACTTGCTGTCCAGCCCTGTAACTTGGTGGAATGAATTTTTTCATGGTATTTTAGATTTAAAAATGGTTTTGGAGGCAGGAAATACAATTTTTATGGTTTTAGGGTGATGCCCTTTGGTGTTTTCATGAGTTTTCTATGTGAAATTGAGGAACTAAACTAAGGTTCTGGAAAAATATGAATGAAACTATATATGTGATAGTGTTTCGAGTTTTTTCAGGTCATTTTATGAAGTCTTGAGGCAGTGAAATGTTAAGATAAGGCTTGGAACCCATATTTTCTTTAAACCCTCCTCAAATTGGCTTAAAATGGGGTTTTTGTGGTTTGGAAAGTTGGAGTAAGTTTCCCTTGTGAAAATTTGTGTTCTAGGGAGTTTGAATATGTGTTAATTCCTGGCCCAATAGTTTCATGGGGTTTTTGAATTTTTGAAAGGTAGTTTCTTTGTAAATCAGCCCTAATTAGCCTATTTAGGACAATGGTGAAGGCTTAGTTTGAGGCCTATGTTCCAAAATAATACCTAAATATTTTGAAATATGTTATGTAACTCCTTAATGGGTATCTAAATCATTGATATATTTGTAAGGTAATTTGGAAGGTTTGAGAGTTAAGTCCCTAAAATAGGGCCTGTTGTCCTACAAGCTTGCCTAGGTGACATAGAGGAAAAGAACCAAGATTGAGTTAATAAATTGAAAGGTGAATTGGAATAATTTTGTATTGTTTAGAAAAAAGAGGTTTGACACCCCTACTCTGCATCACACTTCCATATGGTCAAATTCCTATCATTTATTCATCTAATTCATCTATATTAATTAAATGACCTATTTAATTAATATTTCCCCTTCCCCTAAGGTTTCTAAAATTATTTAATTAAATACTTTATCCTTTACCATCTCCTCTCTAAATTAAATAAATCTGTCAATTTATTTAATTTATTCAATCATCCTCTTCAATCTTAAATTCATTCTTTGTCTCTCCTTGTCCCATCCTCCATAACCTTTTTCCCTAATATGGATTAATCTAATTAATCCTTGACTAAGATGTGCACATCCTTAATTAGGATTGATGTCACATCCTCAATATTTGATCACTTGCCTCTAATCTTCATTAATTTTCCTAATCACCTATTTGCAAAACCTTAATATAATCACTTACCTTTTCTAGCATGTCCTTAAGTCAACCTTTCATGGTTCTTACCTTATCAGGTATTGGCCTCTTCTCCATGCGAATTAAAAATTCACATTTATTCACCCCATGCATTTCTCTTCCCCATGACCTCTCATAGGTCACATCAGGCACATGGGACAAGGACCTCCTTTAGGAGGACCTTCTCTTATCTATTGGGTTCTTCCAAACAAGTGAATTAAAAATTCACATTTATTTCTCCAACACCATCTCAAATCCCCATGGTGACAAGAAGATACTTTCTAAAAGTCCTCACTTGTCACTATCAGCCCCATATGAGGACAATAAATTCCTTTTTGAGGAAATCCTCTTCAATCCCAAGGTACTTGCAAGTACCTCCACCTCACATGGATTTTTCCATGTCTCTTGTCCTCTTTCCATCTCACCTTCCACATGGCAAGATGTGAGGGCTTGTGAGTCCTCAAATCACCACAACCCTCCATCTTGTCCATGATGGATTAATCTCAACCATCCATTCTTCTTTAAATTGAGAGCCTTTGCCTCAAGTTAATGAGATTAGACAAAATATTAGTGACAAGGTTAAACAAGCATTCAAGCCATTTTGCACTCACTCTCTTAGCATTTTGCAACCATATTAGCCATTAGTGTATTTCACCTACCATCTTCAATCACTACACCCACCTCCATTATTGCATACATTTTTTCATCAAGGAGCATACATCCAGGCATCATCAAAGGCCCAACCAACTCGTCAATCTAAGCAAGCAAGGTATAAAATTTTATGTTTTTGTTGTTGTTTGTTTAGAATCAACTTATGGCTAATCATTGAGTGTTTGTATGTGTATTTCCATTTTTTTGCATTATTAAAAGTAGAAAAACACTTGCACACAAATTCATCTTTATCATCCTCAACATTAGACTCATCATCATAAATTCCAACATCTTCTTTAACATAATAAAATTTCTTGAACTTCCTATCCTTTCTATTTTTATAGTTATTATCTTTGTTCTTCTTGTGTGAACCTCTATTTGGATATCTTGATGCATAGTGGCCAATATTTCTACAACTAAAACAGTTAAAAGGTAACATACCTTTGTACTTACTAGTACCTTTCTTTACTTCCTTGTAAAATTTTCTTCCAACTCTTTTGATCCATCACTATCCGAATCATCTTGTATCTTCATTTCTTTAAAGGTTGATTCAAATTTCTCCTTTTCTCTTCCAAATTTCCTCATCTCAAATGCAGTCAAGGTGCCAAATAACTGTTCTTTAGTAAATGTCCTCGGATCATATGATTCTTCAATAGCAAATACCTTGTCACTATAATTCTCTGGTAGGGTCATCAAGATATTATCTATCACATCTTCATCTTCCATGGTGCCACCTTGATTTTTGATTTCATTTGCTATAAGTTCAACTCTCTTATAATAGCTTGCACTTTCTTCACCTTCTTCTATTTTCAAATTCTCAAATTTGTGCTTATATGTTAGCTTCCTTAAACATTTCACTCTAGCATTCCATTCATAGATATCTTTTAATTTTTCCCATACTTCATAAGCAGTACCCAAAGAGATAACATTTTTTCATTCAATTCTAGATAAGGAACTAAAGATAGCATAGCTTGCTTTTTCATTCTCCTCATATTCAAAAATCTCATCAACAAAAGAAGGACCACTAGCTGGTGAAACATACTTTGTCTCTATATCTTTCCAAGTCTTGAAACCAAGAGAGATCAACTAACCTTTCATCTGCTCCTTCCAATCACTATAGTCAGCTCCATCAAAAATGGGGATTTGTAACTTGTTCACAATCAGATCTACCTCAAGTTTTTAATCTCTTCTCTAAGGAACCAAAGCTCTGATACCAATTGTTTAAATTCACAAGACAACTAAGAGGGGGGTGAATCAATTATACCAAATTATTTTAATTCTAACCTTAATCAATCCCACTTTAACTTTAATTTGTTATTAAGTATAAAAATGAAATGCATATAACAGAAAGAAAACACTAGAGACACCAAATGTATGTGGAAAATCCAATGAGAGAAAAACCACGGTGAGGATTAACTTACAATATAATAGTAATGTAACAAAGGCTCACTGCCAAAGGCCTCACTACCCAGATACAAAGGCTCACTACCTACAACTAGGACTCACTATCCAGAAGGAGGCTCATTGCCTACAAATAAATAAATACAAAAGAGAATCCACCACAATAGGTTCCACAGATCCACAACTTGATCAAAGGATTGTAGACACCATCCACTCACTACTTTCAGGAATCTAACACATCAAAGTATTGGTACCTTGATCTTCTCTTACACACTTCACTTGATTTCTTTCCACTTACATCAATTCACAAGATCTTGACTTGATTTTATACCATCATCAACCTTAGAAACATTCTTAAGGTTGGCTACATATTCCTTATTTTTACAAATTCAAATTAGGTCAGCTACTCAAAACTCCCCTGGTGGATAACAATGAGAGAGGACCAAACATAAACTTAATTAGGACCCAAAAACATCTTGGATCAATCACACTTTTTAAAATGATGCTTAAACTTCATGTAACATGTAGACACCAGGTCAGCTAAAGCTAATGAAAACACCAATGATATTTGTGTTAGAAATCTTTAATAAGATTAAAAACCAGAATCTAAAAGAGAGATCTAAGCTACATAAACTGAAATGCAAATGAAAGCAAACCAGCGATTCCGAGAGACATGCAAAATTCGAAGAGAAAAAATTGCATTAAGAGCTCAAAGCAAGAGAATGATAGAGTAACTACACAATGCATTCCATATTGATTGAAAATACAAGCTAGGTAGCATGTTTATATAGGCAAGAGAGAGGGGTGTAGGTGGCAACACCAACCAATGAGGAGCAACCATCTATCGGACTAAAGATAGCAAGGTATCTTCCCAAGATAGAAAATGGATGCTCACATGTAGGAAGGTGACACCTCATAATCCTCTCACCTAATTAAACATGCTTTATTAACCTAAGCAAGATTAAAAAGGTGTAGGAAAAAACTAGTAATAAAGGGAAAATAAATATCCCAACTAGGAAATTAAAACCTACACTAACAATTTGAAGTACGTGCATCTCTAGCAAGATGATCACTAATGGATCACCCAAAACACTTCACCAAATACTCAACCAATTCTTAGAAACCTTCAGGAACATCTGTAACAATTGTAACAACCTACATACATCAAACTCACTTGAACAGTTCAATCAGACTGAGAAAAAATACATCGTAGCTTTGGAACAAGCCTTCTGGAGCACCAAGCCACAAGCACATTTTCTGAAACATAGAAACCATTAGGAATAACCTTCTTCTAGATCCATGAGATCTGAAACAAACCAAAAAAATACTATGAAGCAAGAACATATCTCCCAGTCCATAGACAGATGGTTCTGTCAAATGGGTTTACACACCAGTGAACACATCTTTCACTCTCCATTGATTTAGAAGCTAAAACTCAGTATATATTATCCATTGAAGCTAATGAATACAACTATAGATCCACACGAGTAGAGGATCAACATAGAAGAAATGTAGAGCACATTACCAGAGCTCACTTAGAACACACACTTAACACTGTCTTCATTATTTCTTAATTTTCTCAATAACACTTGGCATCAACCCATTGCAACTTCATAAATATAGCTCCATGTACTCTCAACACTTCCAAAGTATCTCAACTATAGTTGTACCATCTGCAATCACTATGAACTATGTTTACATCAATGGCAACATTAATGAAAACATACCAAACACATCCATACTTGCAACATATGCATTCTAGAAGACAAATATGGAAGGCTATTTGTTTTATCTTAGATATTATGTCTAGCAGTTAGTGAAGACTTAATATGTCATACCTTCAAATGGACCAAGCACAAGTGATGATATCAAGGCCTATGAAATAAATGGTAAAGAAAGGTTTGTTCTTTTGAGTAGTCATGCAAATTTTGAATTAGTGAAAGTTATGGATCTAAAAACTACTAAAGAAATTTGGGATAAGTTAGAAAGTATTTATGAAGGAGATATTATGGTCAAACAAGCTAAGATGTAGAACTTGAAGACCACATTTGAGAAGTTGAGGATTTCTAAAGATGAGAACATTACAAGCTATATTCAGAGGGTAGATGAAGTGGTGAGCTCCATCAAAGGTCTTAAAGGAAAGGTCAAAGAAGCTAAAGTGGTAAAGAAAATTCTTAGAACCCTTACTAAAGCTTACAATTATAAAGTTGTTGCTATTGAGGAATCTAAAATTCTAGATGAGTATTCTAGAGATTAATCTTATGGCTCTTTAACTCCATTTGAGATGAGAGATTTTGGTACTAACAATGGTGCAAAAGTTGAGACTTTTTTTAAGGTTGAAAAAATAGAGAAAACTAAAGAACCAGATTTGGAAGATATTGATGATGTGAAGGCTAACTTTGTGAAAGGGATGAGAAGGGGTACTGATAAGTACAAAGGAAAATTACCTTTCAAATGTTTCAATTGTGGACAAATAGGTCACTATGATTCAAGATGCCCAAAGAGAGTTGTGAATGACAAAAATAAGGAGAACAAAGGTAAGAAAGTTAAGAAAAGATACTACTTTAGAGAAGATGCTAGTATTTCTGATGAAAAAACTTATTATGGAGATCATGATGATGATGAATGTGTGTTCATGGCTTTAAAAGATGAATCTATTTCTGCTAACTCTAAAAAATGTGTGAAGGAGAGTGATCTAGAGAAAAAGGATAAGACTAAAGGTACTTTGGTATCTTCTTTTCATGTTAGATAGGATAAGAAATATTGGATCATTGATAGTGGCTACTCAAATCATATGACTAGAGACAAGAGTAAGTTTTTTAAACTTAAAAATATGATGGACTTATTAGATTTGGAGATGATTCAGGTGCTAAGATTTGTGGAATAGGTTCAATCAGTTTTGACAGAAAGCATAATACGGATGATGTTTATTATGTCAAGGGTTTAAGGCATAACCTTTTGATTTTTGGACAAATATGTAGCAAATCATATAATCTTATGTTTTAGGATGATAGATGTGAGATAAAAAAAATGGTTAGGAACTGTGATTGCTACTAGAAAGAGGAGAAATGGAAATATTTATTAGCTCAAGGGTTTTGATGGTCATTGTTTCATGACTCAAATGAATGAAAGTTTGTTATGGCATAGGATAATGTGTCACAAATTTTTTGATAACTTGGTTAAAATCAGTTTAGTTCAAATAGGGAGATATTTTCCAAGGATTACAAAGCCTATCAATGTTGTTTGCAAGGAGTGTTAGATTGGAAAGAAAAAAAGAAGTTTCAAAGGTAAAGAACAATCTTCTACTAAATTATTGGAATTGGTGCATATAGACCTTTGTGGTCCTTCAAGAGTGAGAAGTCTTCAAGGTGACATGTATTTCATAATTTTGATTGATAATTATTCTAGAATGACATGGGTTACTTTTCTTAGAGAAAAATTTGAAGCCCTAGATAGATTCAAAGAATTTAAGGTTATGGTTGAGAATGAAATGGATTTAAAAATCAAAATTTTGAGGTTTGAAGGAGGTGAAGATTTCACCTATAATTAATTTAACAAGTTTTGTCAGAATCACGTCATAAAAAGGTATTTGTCTACCCCTAGAATTTCTCAACAAAATTGAATGGTTGAAAGGAAAAAGCAAGATTGTTCAAGAAGATGCAAGGACTATGATGAAAGAAGCTAAGCTACCAAAAGTCTACTAGAGATAATAAATTCATACTATTATTTACATACTTAATAGAGTTCAAGGAAAAACAAACATAAAGACTCCCTATGAGTTTTGGTATGGAATGATCTCTACTGCTAAGTACTTTAGAGTATTTTGAATAAAATGCTATATCAGAAGAGATGATGAAAAATTAAGAAATTTTGATGCAAGGTTTGATGAAGGAATCTTCCTTGGATATTATACTAAAATGAAAGCTTACAAATGCTACACCAAAAGATTGAAAAAGGTTGTTCAGAGTGCAAATGTCAAATTTGATGAAGATTTGTAGAATCTAGTGATGATAGATAGATATGAATCAAATGAACTTGCTTGTAGAGAAGAAGAAGAAAAAGCTAAGGAACATGAAGCTTTAGATAAAGAGGAAGAATCTCCAAAAAAAAAACCCTAGAACCCCTAAGTATGTGAAGAGAAATCATTTCAAAGAACAAATCATTGGAGATACAAGAAAAGGTGTACTAACAAAAAGGAAAGATGTTAAAGAAGAGGTAAATTTGTGTCTTATTTCTAAATTTGAGCCTAAGAAAATGATTGAGACATGCAAAGATGAACATTGGATGAAAGAAATGGAAGAAGAAATTATGCAGATTGAGAAGAATCAAACTTGGGAACTTGTCCCAAGACCAGAAAACAAAAACATAATTGGATCTAAGTGGGTGTTCAAAAAAAAATTGAATGAGAATGGATAAGTAGTAAGAAACAAGACAAGGCTCATGTGTCAAGGATATGCACAATTTTAATGAAGAATTTGAGGAGAAATTTTCTC
The DNA here is from genome assembly GCA_007115665.2 of Sequoiadendron giganteum. Classification (NCBI taxonomy): domain Eukaryota; kingdom Viridiplantae; phylum Streptophyta; class Pinopsida; order Cupressales; family Cupressaceae; genus Sequoiadendron; species Sequoiadendron giganteum. The sequence goes on along the minus strand of CM021100.1, from coordinate 701,906,774 downwards.
TAGTGGCTAGAATGGAAGCAATCAAGATGTTTTTAGCATTTACAGCACATAAGGATTTCAAAGTTTATCATATGGATGTGAAGTATGCTTTCTTGAATGGAGAGTTGGAAGAATAAGTATACATGGAATGATTGAAATTATTCTAGTTATCAGATAAACCTAATTTGGTTTGTAGATTGAAGAAGAAATTTATGGATTGAAACAAGCTCCTAGAGCTTGGTATGTAAGATTGGATAAGTATTTGATACAACAAGGATTCAATAAAGGTACCATAGATAGTAATCTTTACTTTAAGTTTTAAAATATCATATCTTCATTGTATTTGTGTATGTTGATGATATAATCTTTGGAGGAAATGAAACTATGTGTAAGAAGTTTGTAGAAGAGATGTAAAAGGAGTTTGAGATGTCTATGTTTGGGGAGATCAATTTCTTCCTTGGGCTAGTCAATAAAAAAAATAAGGGCATATTCATTCCATAGTAAAATTATGTCAAGGAAATGTTGAAGAAGTTTGGAATGGAAGACTCTGAACCAATATATAATCCTATGGTTACTAGTTGAAAATTGAACAAGAATGATGAATTCCATAAGGCTGATCAAAGAAAGTATAGATCTATGATTAGTGGACTACTATATCTAACTGTTACTAGAATGGATATCATGCATGCAATTTGTATTGTGGTTATATTTTAAGAAGATCCTAGAGAGTCACATGTTGCAGTAGTGAAGAGGATATTGAGGTACCTAAAAGAAAATCTAGATCATGGTTTGTGGTATCCAAAGGATACTAATTTCAAATTGAGTGCTTACATAGCTATAGATTGGATTGGTTGTGTGGATGGAAAAAAATTATAAGTGGTGGTGCATTATTTATTTGATGTAGATTGTTATCTTGGATAAGTAAGAAACAAGATTCACTTTCTTTATCTTTTCTAGAGGTTGAGTACATTGCAATAACATCTTGTTGTACACAAGTGTTATAGATGAGAAAAATATTGAAAGATATCAGAGTGGTGTATGATGAGCCTATTTCTATCTTTTGTGACAATAAAATTTCCCTAAACATTTCAAAGAATCATGTGATGCATTCAAGGAAAAAATGAATTTTAATCAAATATGACTTTCTAAGAGAGAAGTTTGTGGAGAATGAAGTGAAGCTTGATTGTGTGCCTACAAATGATCAGATTGATAGAATATTCATTAAGGCTCTTCCTAAGGATACTTTTGAGTATCTCCGAGAGAATTTGGGGTTTATTTCCCCTCATTCTTTGAACTACATTTATAAGGTGATGCATAAATCCAATGGATCTCAAGATGTATCCTTATTATAGACTAATGTTGGTGGCTACCTCTCAAGGGGAGTAGGTAGTGACATTGATGATTGTTGTAGATTGGTGTGTGCTCCTAAAGGGGAGTATTCAGAGGAGTAATGGAAAATTTCTGCAAAGAAATTATGTAATGTCAAAGAGGGATAATAATGCAAACCATTTTATTATTTTCCATTGATGTCAAATGGGGAGAGAGAATCATGTGAAAAAAGAGAAAGTTATCAGGGGGAGAAGAATCATGTCAAAAAGAATAAGTAATAATGGGAAGAGAGTCAAGTGAAGAAGATATAAGGAGAGACAAAAATATGTGAAAGAGAAAGTCAGTTGAAGAAAGAGTAATATAAAAGGGAGAGTGAGTAAAGAGAAAAGAGAAAAGGAAATACCATGTTCAAAGTTTTGTGTCTTTATGGTTTTTCACATCATGTGTTGCCATCAATGAAAAAAGGGGAGATTGTTGCAAGTATGAGAAGATTGGTATTATCATTGATGTAGACCATATTCTTTTTTCATTGATGTCAACCAGCTTGTGTTTTAATTAATTTCAATTGTATGTGTTGTGGTTTTTTTATGTTGAATATGAACAGTTGGTGTTGTCTATGCTTTGATTTGTTGCATTATATTGTCACCAATTAAGAATATGGTGTTAACCTCTAGTGTTAATTTGATAATATTCTATTTATGGATGTAGTAGGGATGAATATGTTGTGGATGTGTCTTTGGTGCTTGGTTTCTAGGTTATTTTGAGAAAATTTGATAAAAAGAGGAAACAAAGTGTTGCAAAGTTGCTCCATGTTACAGAGAGGTATTATGGTTTTGCTCCACATTTCTTCTAGGTTGAAGACTTACTATGTGATTTAGATATGTTGGTGATAGATTTCCAAATCTGTTAAATTCAAGAGATGGTATGTTAGATTGTCACACAGTAGAAGTTGTGTTCACCACTATGTGATTGTGCATTGTAGAGGTTTCTAGGAGAAATGTTTTTTCTTCGTGTTTCTCCATAGTTATGCTTTAGGTCTTGTCATTCTGAAGGTGTGTTAATGGTGCTGGTATTTTACCTCTATCAAGAGGATTTGAGGTTTGGTACTTTCAAAGATAATTTTTCAAGTAATAGTGTATGGCATGTTGGTGTAATTAATTATCTAATTACACTTACATAAGTTCACTTAGGCATTTAATTAATTCCTAGGTTTCATTCACTAGGTAATTAGTTATAATGGAGCCAACCCCCTTCACATGTTTTCTTAGGAAATAATATTCCTTCTAGAAGTCTTATCTAGAATTCACATTCTACTAGGTAGTTAGTTAGTTGTTACATGCCAACATCATGTTCATTACTGCATCTCAACCTTTCCTATATAAGGAAGGTTCTTGTACTCATTTGTATCATACTTTATCATACTTCACACCTCATCATTTGAGAGGTCTTAATATCAAGAGAGCTCATATTCTTGCATATCCTCTTATGAAATTTTTTCACTGTTTTTGCAAGTGTTCTTGGGTTTTGAGCTAATCTTCAGCTCTTGGTGTACTTGGGGGGTATCATGGAGTCCTCCATCCTTCCTCAATTATTTATTTTTATCTATTTTTTTGAGAGGATTTTTCTTCCCACTGGGTTTTCTCCTTTGATCCACTTGTAAGAGATTTCATTATCATTTATACATGGGTGCTAAAAATGGCCATGTAGTCAGGACCCATCATTGCATCATTGCATAATCATTTGCATTATCATTTCCTCCCTAACTTTCACTTATGGGGGGTGTTGGTGTAATTAATTATCTAATTAAACTTACATAAGTTCACTTAGGAATTTAATTAATTCCTAGGTTGCATTCACTACATAATTAGTTATAATGGGGTCATCCCCCTTCACATGCTTTCTTAGTAAATAAGATTCCTTCTAGAAGTCTTATCTAGCATTAACATTCTACTAGGTAGTTAGTTACTTGTCACATGTCATAAGATTATGACACGTGATAACATCATATTTATTACTACATCTCAACCTTGCCTATATAAGGTCCTTGTACTCATTTTTATCATACTTTATCACACTTCATACCTCATCATTTGAGAGGTCTTAATATCAAGAAATCTCATATTCTTTCATAGTCTCTTGTGGAAGGTTTTTATTATTTTTGCAGGTGTTCTTGGGGGTTGAGCTAATCTTCATCTCTTGGTGTAATTGGGGGATATCATGGATTCCTCCATCCTTCCTCACTTATTTTCTTTTATCTCTTTTTTTGAGAGGAGTTTTCTTCCCACTAGGTTTTCTCTCTTGCTTTGGTTTTAAGAGATTGCAATATAATTTTTACATGGGTACCAAAAATGGCCATGTAGCCAAGACCCATCATTGCATCATTGTATCATCATTTTCATTATCATTTCCTCCCTAAGTTGCACTTATGGGGGGGTGTTGGTGTTATTAATTATCTAATTACACTTACATAAGTTCACTTAGGCATTTAATTAATTCCTAAGTTGCATTCACTAGGTAATTAGTTATAATGGGGTCATCCCCCCTTACATGTTTACTTAAGAAATAATATTCCCTCTAGAAGTCTTATCTAGACTTCACATTCTACTAGGTAGTTAGTTAGTTGTCACATGTCATAAGAGTATGACACATTTAAATATCATGTTTATTACTACATCTCAACCTTACCTATATAAGGTTCTTGTACTCATTTGTATCATACTTTATCATACTTCATACCTCATCATTTGAGAGGTCTTAATATCAAGAAACCTCATATTCTTGTATATCCTCTTGTGGAAGGTTTTCATTTTTTTTGTAGGTGTTCTTGGGTATTGAGCTAATCTTCAGCTCTTGGTGTACTTGGGGGTATCATGGAATCCTCCATCCTTCATCAGTTTTCTTCCCACTAGGTTTTCTCTTTTTCTCCACTTGTAAGATATTGTATTATCATTTGTACATGGGTACCAAAAATGGCCATGTAGCCAAGACCCATCATTGCATCATTGTATCATCATTTGCATTATCATTTCCTCCCTAAGTTGCACTTATGGGGGGTGTTGGTGTAATTAATTATCTAATTACACTTACATAAGCTCACTTAGGCATTTAATTTGCATTATCATTTCCTCCCTAAGTTGCACTTATGGGGGGTGTTGGTGTAATTAATTATCTAATTACACTTACATAAGCTCACTTAGGCATTTAATTAATTCCTAGGTTTCATTCACTAGGTAATTAGTTATAATGGGGACATACCCCTTCACATGTTTTCTTAGGAAATAAGATTCCTTCTAGAAATCTTATCTAGACTTCACATTCTACTAGGTAGTAAGTTAGCTGTCACATGTTATAAGATTATGACACATGTCAACATCATGTTCATTACATCTTAACCTTCCCTATATAAGGAAGGTTCTTGTATTTATTTGTATCATACTTTATCATACTCCATACCTCATCATTTGAGAGGTCTTAATATCAAGAAAGCTCATATTCCTGTATATCCTCTTGTGGATGGTTATCATTATTTTTGTAGGTGTTCTTGGGTGTTCAACTAATCTTCATCTCTCACATGGAAGATTTTTTTGAGTGTAATAGGTTTGTACATTCTTCAATTGGAAGTTGTTGAAAAGGAGTTTGTTGAATTTCAAGATGTTTGAGGAATATTCTAGATCATATTCAAGTGTGGTAATGCCTGACTTGGTGTTTACACTACATGTGAAGGATAAATATTGTTTGTGGTAATGTGTGGTTGAGTGGTGTTGTTGATTTAGGTCCCAATTAAGTTTTGATGTGGTCCAAATTCACTTATATCCACCATAGAAGTGTTTTGGCACCGACCTAATTTGAATCTGCATGTTTGAGGTGCATTTCTGACCTTGGAAAGGGTTTCAAGGTTGAGGAAGGTATAAGTATGAGTTGAATTGTTGAAGGAGGTTAAGATTGATGAATGTGTGAAGTGTGTGATATGAATGATGTGAAATTAAGTAGAGTAGTGTGAACTTTAAAGTGTTAGATTAATGGTTATAGTGAGAAAAAGGATTCTGTAATCATTCAAACAGACTATGAAGATCTTGGAGCTATTGTGGTGGAATATTTTTTGCACTAAGATAATGTTATTTGTGTAAAATTTCTTGTTTATCTTCTTTTTAATTTTGATAGTGAGCCTTAGCTATGATCCTTTCAGGATAGTGTGTCCTATTCGGGTAGTGATCCCTTGTAACCAGTTTTGCAATTACGTATATTGTGACCTGATCCTCACTATGCTTTTTAACTCCTTAATTTCTCCACATAAATATTGTGTTCTCTTGTGCATGGTGTTAAATTTTCCTCAGTTTCTATTATTTTCTTTTCATGCTAATTCATCATAACAGATTAAGGGTTTAATGAATGCATGTGGATTTGAATATTAATGAGATTTTTATGTTCTGATAAGATACAACTGATTCACCTCCCTCTCAGTTATCTTTTTCATTCAACAAAATGAAGGTTTGATTCAATTATTTAAGGAGATTTCTAGATCTATAAAAGTCTCTAGTAGCTATAAGCAAATCCTGCGAGATAATTTCTGACAAAAAATTGGAAGAAAGGAGGAAACCCATCTAGGCAAAGGGCTTTAAAAATGCCAAAGAAGAGAAAAATATCTTTAACTTCCTCAAGAGGGAAATAATTTCATATTCCCACATTATTGACTTCATTCAAAACCTTAGGAATAAATTCTAGAAAATTAGGCAAGTCATTCATCTCTTGTACTCCCTCTTCAAAATTTTCCCTAAAGGAGACAACAACATTGATTATGTAATGCTCCTCAAAGACCATAGTGCCATCATCAAGGGTGAGATTGCTAATTTTTTTTTAGTTTTTTTTTCAAATTAATTTGGTGAAAAAACCTAGTGTTCCTATCACCCTCCTTAAGCCATTGTATTATGGATTTTTCTTCTAGAATATTTTTTCCTTCTTCATGAGGTCCTTACATTCCATTCTGAAGGTGCATTCTTTGGAGCATATGTCAAAATCGATAACCCCATTCTCTATAGAGTCTTGAATAGATTTAAAATAATTTAATAGTCTTTCTTTCTTTTGAAAAATATTACCAAATTATATCCTATTATAAATGCTCACTTTAGTTTTGATTAATTTTAAATTTTGGGCTAGCATAAACATATATGCATCTTGGAAAGGGATTTTCCACTACATCTCAATAAAATCTCTAAAATTTGGATGGGAATTCCACATAATCTCATATTTGAAAGGATAGGGACCCAATTGGTAGCCTCCTCCTAAAGTAAAAGGAGAGAACAATGGTCTAAACCCATCCACAGGAGAGCCTAGAGGGAAAGCCTAGGTAGAATTTTCTAGTTGTGAGAGATTGAAAATTTTCAAGCTTCACCTATATAAGTTTACTACCATACCTTCTATTAAGCTAGCTAAAAGAGGAGCCCTAAAGCTCAATATTGATAAGATCCATATTAGCCAAGAAGTAAGCTAAGTCACCCACGCTATCAAAATAATCTTCAAGAACCCCAATTTTATCATAGGGGAAAAATAGAGAGTTGAATTCCTACCCAAACATCCATAAAGCTTCTAGGGAGCTATTTAAAACTATGGATAAATAATCTCATAACTATTTTTTAGTTGGTTTAGATTTTGACTCATAAATATTAGCAAGAATCATATGTATATCTTTGGAAAGATAAAAGAAAGATATGAAAGGATATTTTTGGTTTTCTCTAATATCATACCCTTCAAATGCAAGGGGTTTTAGAGAGCATAAATTCCCCTTGAGGCACCCTCAATAGGGAAAACACAATATTTAGCAGAAGGCCAAATCAAGTACAGACATTTTAACTTCTTGGATTAGCATAATATCAACTTTATGTTCCATAATAAAATATTTTATTATATTTTTTTTATGTGGGCTACTCAACCCCCTAATTTTACAAGAGACAATATTCATAAAAAAAGGAGAAGCAGATCTTGTGGTACACTTTATCTGTTTGGCGAACAAGCTTAAATCTAGAGGGGATTTTACAACTCATTTTCTCTAGGTTTTGGATTTTGAAAGCTCTAGGGTCCTTTGTTTCCCCAATTTTATATCTCTTATCACTTCTCTTTTTTTTTCTCATTGTGATGTTCTTCATTATTTTATAACTCCTCCCACACTTTTTTGCTCTTTCTCTTTTGTTTTTCAAGAATAGGAATTCATTCCTCATCTTGGAATAAATTAAAGGTTGAATCAGAGGTAAAAGGGGTAGTTCCAAGTCTAATAAGAGGTAGAGAGTCCACTAACTTGCTACAAGTATCATTTTTCTTTAATAAAAGAGGAGACATATATCCCAACTTACCTTGCAATTGAGTTTACTCTATTCTTTCTTCTAGGATGAGACAAATGAAAGAGAGCACCTTGAAATTATCCTTCATAGGGTACTATGTCATTTCTCTTTCCTCTATTTGAAATTAATCCAATGTGGATCTAATATTTTCACTATTAGGCACCCCAATTGGAGACACAAGTTGAATTACTTTTGGAGCTATTGGAGACAGGGGCACAAATTGACACATTGAGAGGGAGGGGACATTAGAACCACCAAAAATTTAAGGGGTAGGACCTTAGAAGGAAGGGAATGAGAGAGCACCTGGTCCTCCAAATTATCCATCATGCTTGGAAGAATCAAAGGGGGGGTTTCCACACTCAAAGGCTCCATGAAATTAGTAGACCCATTCTAATCCGTAGGCGATGACATGGAGGCTTGATTTTTCTAAGAAACTTGGTTTTTGCAATTATTTCTCAGATTGACCAAACTTATTACATATATGAAAAAAAATAATATCATTCCCATACATAATAGGCTGCATCCAACACCCCAACCATGAATTTAAAGGTAATCTTGGAGGGTAGAACAATGTTAGTACATACATTAACACAATCTCATAAAAACTAGTCTAGATTTTTGGAGGGTAACTTTGTCAACCATTAGAAATTTTGAAAAGGAGTTAGAATTTCTTTGGAACATATTTTTGTTCCATAATTCTAATGAAAAACCAAGAAAATAGATCTAGGTAGGAGCAACAACTCCCAGATTCTTGGCAGAGTTAAAATCTAGTTTCTATTTGCATAAGGCAAGGAGGTTCTTGAAATTTTTGTCAAGATCCCAAGGGCCCCCCATAAGAATCTTCACTATATCTTCCTTAGTGAAAAAATTGAAAAAATTTAGGCTATCAACCAATTGTGCACTTTTTGCACACATGCCTCATTGGAGATAGGGACCTCGTCTTCGCTCCCTTTTGTTCCTGCTTTGTTGTAGGTTTCACCTCTTCCCCTTAAGGGATAGGTTCCTTTGAATTTTGGCTTTCACTCCCCTTGGATAGATCAACAATTTATCTGCACCTAGGGTGTGTTGTTTGCAACTATTTGATCCCATGGCACCCTTAAAGTCCTTTGTTTTTACTTAGGATCCAATCTTCAGGAAAAATTATCCAAGTTTGGAAGGCCTTTAGATATTTTTCCCTGGTTCAAAATTCCTGAAGTCAGTTTCTGTGGGGGAATCCAACCTTGCCCAGATTCTTCAAATCCACCTTGAGGTCAAATCTTCAAAGGTTGAGATAACATTGTTTGGTGAGAAGGGTAGATGGGCACATTTAATGTAGTCTTAAGTCAACTATTTAAGCGACATTTGAATTCCATTCTCCCATTTTTTGTTCAAATACTAGTGTATTTGAGGGCTATTTCTTCTTCATCGATCACCAGGTTCATTTGGAGATATCAAATTCTCATGTGGCTATTGTATTCCATCTGGGGTGCACTCACTCTTTCGATCTGCCAGCTTGAACACATTAAAGGTAGGGTTTCTCACCCTTTTATTTCATGATTTTGTGCTCTAGCTCAACTCTAGGATTCAATCGAAAATTGGTTTCTAGTTTCATTTGGGTTTTAATGGTGAATGTTAAAGGAATTTTCCCCTTTGATTGTATAAATTCCATATCTTTGTGATTTAGTGATCATTTCAGCCAATAGGGTATATTTCTAGTTTTGTCTTTGGTGCAGGAGCACTTGTTTGATTTCTTGACTCCATGAGGCCATTTGTAAATAGTTGATCTATTTTGTGTATTGGGTCTTATAATAAGGTTTATAAAATAATTTTATAGGTTTTTGAGTCTTAGGAAGTAATATTTGAAGTCATTTGTCAAATAATGTTTAAAGTTGATCCATATTGTAAAAATTGTAAAAGTTGCTCAAGAAAGTTGTCAAGCAACTTGTCAAAAGTGTCATTAACATGTTTTGTCAACAAAGTAACTAAAAGGTGGTTGAAAATAGTTGGTTTTGGTTGTAATTTTATAATTACACCCTCCAAAACTCGAATTGGAGAGGTTGGAGACATTATTTGTGAAGTTTGATAAATGGCAACCTCAAGTTTGGTGTGCATTTTCTGGTTTTTACATTATTTCCAGGTTGAAGTTGTGATTTGTACGGCCTGGTATGCACTCAAATAATGGAGTATCATATATTGATGGGAATATCTCTTTTTATAGTTTCCAATTATTTTTGTCTCATTGAATTTTATTGAGTTTTGTAGAAGATATGATTATTTTGGTGAGACTGCCTATTTTAACAATATTGTGCAGAATTTACAGTCTGAAAGAATGTGATGGTACGGATTTTAAAGTATATATTTTGGGTCTGAAACCATTTTATGTTGTTCCTATATGAATCTACTTTCATTTTCTTCAAGTCTCATCAAATTTCATTAAGATTTGAATAAGTTGTGATCATTTTAGTGAGGGCAGGTCTGAACCCTATTTGGGGTTTGCAGTTTTGGGAAAAATGAAATAGTTTTCTTTTGGGCTACCATGGTTATGTTTCCAATGTGTCATAGAATGAATAATAGAATGTGTTATAAAAAGATTGATTTGGATTAATTTTGAAGGATTTTGAGGTATGTTTTTGAATCCTCCTAACTCTGCATCAGTCTTTGCCCGTGGCTTGATAGGGTTTTGCACGTTGCACACTCTACTGGTGAGGAATATTGATTGCAGGAACCTTGTATGAGTAATAACCTAGGTTGGCATGCCATGGAAGCCACCAAGAAATTCATGGCTAGGTGATCCCATGTCAGCCCTTCGTTGTCATCCCATGCCCTAGTTGACTTTGATTTCTATGACGAGGGTAGGGTAGTGAGCCATATCACCTTGGTCCGACTGATGGGACCAAAAACCAACATGAGTCCTTGATAAGTATTTGATAGTCGTGGTGCCTAGGGCATGAAATGGTGGAAAGAGTTCTTAAATTTTGCATGAACCATGAGAAATGTGTTGATTCTAAGTCATCTCAGGAATTCTGATGCACCTCAAAAATTTGGAAGGTTGATCCTTTAGAGATTTTGGTGCCTCCAGAATTCCTTAAATCCTCATGTCACCTCAACACTTGAACACTCAACCCTGCCCCACCAACAATCAAGTTGGAGTCCAAGTTAAAAAGGGGAGACTAGAAGGGGTTAAGACCAGAGATAGAATTTAATAAAAATACGGAGAAAGCCTAAGTCACTATCACCTTGGAGAATCCATGACACTTCAAAAATTTTGAAGGTTAATACATCAAAGATTTCAGAGTGCCATGGATTTTTTGAATGGTTCCATTAGGAAGACTCCTAGAATGACCAGCATTATCCATCACGTTTAGGTTTGATTTCAAGGCAAGATCTAGGTGACTTAACATCAACTAAGAAGCAATTTGAAGAACACACTCACATTTGGAAATTTCTACCCACTACGGATTATCCAAAGGAATTTCCTTTGGAGAATTCACCAAGCTCTTGATTCTCTGAGTCCATCGGAGTGGGGAAAATCCAAAAGGGAGAAACCAACATGAATAGGTGTCAAAGACCTGAAGGAGGGCCTAAACTTATTCCCTCAAAATATGCCTCAGCCTAAAAACTATGAACCTTAATCCTATGGAGAGTACACATCCTTCCAGATTTTTTGCAAACCTCACAAGACTTCCAAATTACAAGACAAGTGAACCTTCAATGAGAGGCCATTAGGTGATCATGATATTAAGTTGGAAAATTAGAATTTTACATATAACAACAACCCTCAAAAATCCATCCAATCGAGAAATTCCTGAACTAAGCTTCCTACAGAAAATTTCCTTGGTCATGGAATCCCCGAGCCTTATTCCGTCAAAAAATCTGCCCTACGTTGGATTTCCTAAAAATCCTTCAAGGTCCCAAAATCCTAAAATGCATCAGTTCATAGTTAATAACCTTGGTTTCTTGTAATGAATGAAAATGCATTTATTGATAATGAGGCCTTTCATCTATTTATTTTAATAATGATTTTATTCATAGTTGGCATTATGGTGATTATTATGTCTTCTATTAGATGCAGGAAGAAATGATTCCTGATAAGACTTCAAAGTCAAAAGCTCCACAAGAACAAGAGGAAGGCAAGAGAATAATAGATATCATGAATTATGACTTCAAAGGGATATGTTAAGAGTCTAGAATCAGCTTTGTATGGTCAAAGATAGTGGACACAAATATGGAACATGTTGATTACGATGACTTCTAGCAGAGAATTTTTGGTAATGCAACCACCCAATTGGCACAAGTCATTACACATATGGGCTTGGCTCAAGAAGAAGGGTTCCCACCTACATTTTTGTACTCAAATCTAGTATTAGAATGTGCAAAGCCCTATGATGCTAAAAAGAGAATAATAGTGGGCCCATAAGGAAGGGTAATGGCTAACCTGACCAAAGAATCAACTGTTGAAAGCTTCAACATTGCCTCCCATCACAAACTTATTAAACAAATTAACATCCAAGAAGTAAAAGATAGCAATGCAAAGGATGTCTCCAGGGCTTTGGACATGATTAATAGCTCTTGGATAGAAAAACTAAATCCACACTACTCAAAACTCTTGAAGCGATTTCATAGAAGTGATTTCAAGATGGAGTATCATGATATCATCACACTCCTAGGAAGGGTAATGGGACTGGAGGATGCATTCAATTTTAGGACTTGGATGTTCTATCCCATTACTTAGATTATGGGAGGAAAACATTACCACTGGGTAGGTGTCTTAAGTGACAACTTAGATAGATAACTCAGAAGTGTCCTAGACACTCATGTATTCACAATGACATCTTACCTAGTCTACATGTTGGCTAGTACATTCAAGTACAATTCCTAAGTTGTAGAGGGAATGTAGGTAAAGATAGAATCTAGGATGTTTACCCTCAAATACAGTACAACACATCCAACTATATGAGGGAAAATGGTGCTTTTTTCATGTATATTCCCAGACTACCACAAGGTGCTCTCCATGTGCAAATTTCTGCAGAGGTAATGGAGTTGATAAGAAGGTATGGACAATGGTTCATAAAATTCTAGAGATTTTCCTACATTGGGATACAAGGATATCCTATGTTCCCAGTCATATTACCAAGGTATCCCACCAATAAACTCATTTTTCTAGAATTAACAAAAAAAATAGAGGTATTTGAGACCATGCTACAAGACATGCATAGAAAGGGGCTTACAGATGAATTATCATTGAGGATTGGCACCCTTTAAGATTTTTGTAATCTCCATAGTGCACAATATTCAAAGAAGGAGATGGCATAATATGAATTATATTCACATTGATAGGAGCAATTTTGATCCCTTTGAAAGGGCACAAAATCATGGAAGTAGAGAATTCAGGGATAGAAACCACATATAAGACTACTAGGCGAATTGTAGAGATGACTTTGAAGTTCTGAAGAGAAGGTATTCTAGACTACCCTTGAGGCTCATTAGACTCTACAAAGTAAACCAAGTGTCAGATCATGTTTATGAGAATGAGGGAGACCTAATACAATATCATGACTCCAAACCATACAAAAATCAGCCCCTTCCATTGGTGAATTGGTTGGAGAAAAAAGCTATAGATCTTGACCAATTGACTAAACTTGTGAAAAGATATTCTAGAATGTGGGTGAAGCACAAGATTGCAAAACTACAGGTAGATAATACATAGTTCACCTACGATTTAATGGGAAACCTTGAGTCCCATTTTGAGGAATACATTGAGGTTGCCAAGGATGATACTATGGAGCCTTCTCATGAGGGTGAAAAATAAGAACACTGGCACATAACATTGAAAATAAAGACTAGAAGTCAAGGGAAGACAAAGAAAATTAATAAGAAGTCTACAACAAAGGAAAAGTGAGCTACTAAAGAAGCTACCACAGAAGGGGAGAAAAATCCTCCCACTAAGAGAAGGAAACTAGTGACTGAGAGGCAATGGTTGGCAAAGGAAGCAAAGGATTTTGGGGCCTTAGTTACCCCTCCCAAGGTTGTCAGTGTTGAGAGATCTGGAGAGAAGCAACAAGTATATGTGATAAGGTATTCACCAAAGTAGAGGGTATCCCCTACAAGAGAATCAAGAGTTGGAATTGAGAAGATGCATGATGAAGAGGTTCCTGCTAATAACCCTCCAAAGGAAGCTAAAAAGGAAGTTATAGGGGATAGTTCACTTTCTCCATCCCTAATGTAGAATATGCCAGAAGGGGAAACCCCAAAGGAGCATGAATAATTGGGCAAAGAGGAAGGCCTATCAGATGAAGACACTTAGAGTGAAGAAGTATCCATGCCCAAAGATGGGAAATTGGGTGATTTGGCCAAGGAATTGGGGAAAGGAGAGAATTCAACAAGGAGACCACTTACAAGGTCACTATGGAAATGCCTTCCCAACCACAAACTAGTGCACATGCTGATGTGTCACATGTAGAAGAAGAGCCTGAAGGAAAAGGTGTTGAGGAAAAGGAACGACAAAACTAAGGAAGGAATGAGGAGAATGTAGAAGTTGTGGATGAAATTCCTCCTCATGATCAATCTAAGAAACCCCTCTTGGCAATATAGAAATATAATAGCCTACTGCCCTAGACTAGTTGGATAAAATACTAAAGCATAAATCTGTCATAGTGGAGGATGAAACCTCAAGTTGGGAAAAGCTATTGGAAAAATGGGGACAACCAAAGGAGAGGAAAAGAGCCCAAATTGTCTCTAAATTTGTAAGCGATGAGTTCAACAATAGAATTGTCCATGTGGTTGTTCCTCTAGAAAATAAGTATAAAGATGAAATAAGGCTCACTGATTACAAAGTGCAAATGGTAAATTTGGGCCCAACCACACTAGTACATTCAACACCTAATTAATCCTTTACAATCTCAAAGTGGTGAAAGCTCCTTGTTTTCAAAGGGTTTTTTGTCAAAGGAGTTTGTTTTAGAAATAGAAAGGTTGAAATCTCTGGTGAAGGATACCTAGGAGTGGTTACAAGATGCCAACAATAGAGGGGATGAAATGATTGAGAAGGTGTTGCCCTATTATGATAATTCATCCTTCCTTTTGAATGACCTAACATACTTCCTACAAGATTATGGGCAACCATCGAATGATACAATTGTTAAGGAATTGGAAAGGATTCTTGCAATTCCAGCCAAGAATCTGGTCCAAGAGGGTTTATTTACTATGCAGGATACTCATAACACCATGTAATGGATAGAACAATTTATGTTCAAAAGTGAACTCAGAACGAAGGCCTGTAAGAATTTGTCCAAGGCACAGGATAAGGTAAAAGAGGTATTTGACAATTTAAAGACTTTCTAGAAATGTTTAGAGGATGAAATAAATTCAGACATAGGGACCTGAATGTGGAGAAATCATAGCAATGGTGGCATGAGGTATATTTTGCAAGTGTTGAGGGCCATGAGATTAAGGATCAGTTGGAGGATGCTACTATTTATATATCTTGTCTAGATAAATATCAGGATTTATATGTTGACTGTGAAAAGACCTTAGCCAGGTATGGGGCTGAGGTGAAAATAGCTAGGGCTAGATTTATTGTTGTTTCTACCCCAACCTAGGCTGACCTGGATCCAATCCTTTCAAAGTTAAAAGGAATTAATGGAAAAAGTGGTGTAGGTGGAGGAGAAAAGGGAAACCCAACTTGACAACATAGAGAAAAGTGACATTAAATGCCAGTTTTGCTTGAGGGATAGGTTGGTAGCACCTTGGAGCTCAAGCCTGACATGTATTAAATGCTAAAAGTTTAATTAGGATGTTGACATCCTTTATTTTATTATATATTTTGAATTTTTATTTTGGGAGAGAATGTCTTGTCGACTTACTTGGCCATCCTAATTAATGTAACCCAAATTTGGGTGCCCATGATGAAAATTGTTATAAATAGGGGTCTCTCCCTCATTTTTTAAGGTTAGAAATTCTAGAAAAAGTCTTTGAAGTTTATCTAAGACATTATATATCTCTATAATTCTGGAGATACTAGAAAAAACTTGAATTGTTATGAATTTTGATAAAGAAAATACAAAGAAGGCATTGTGACTTGGTGATTTTCCATTGTGTTATTCATCTGTGGATGATTCTTGGGATTCATGTGTTTTAGATTTAGAAATTTGATTTTAGTAAGTTACTTTCTAGACAATTTTACAAATATTTATGTTCCAATCATGTTCTTGATGGAAATATGAAGTGTTTGAGCAACCCTTGGTCCATAATTTTGGCTACTTGTTGAATGTGGATAGTTGTGTAAAGTTAGCCTAGGCCTATATTTGATGTGCTTAGTTCAATTATGAAGTGTTTATACATTTTAATACTATATTTTTATTAATGTGTGAATGCTTTATAATCTGAAAATCTTAATACCTTGGGAGATAGCACTATTTGTGTGATACTACAGGTTAATCTAGGTTTAGTAGAAATTGGTTTAGAAAGGGTTGGTCCATTTTGGATGATCTATCATTTTCATAGTTGATTCTAGGAGTTAGGATAGGACCTCTCTCAACCCTTCTCTTTTTCAATTTCTTTGAATCTGGTTAGTTTTAGTACTTGAAAGCATCAATATGCTGCCATATCTGATGAACTCAAGAAGCTCTAGCATTTGTATGTATGGCCCTTTGTGGAAAACTAGCAATTTCACATTATCTCTGAGTTGTTTTATGCATTGTCAAGACCTAACATTAGAGACCTTTGGGTTATCTCTCAAAGCTTGCTGATAGGGATTTACCTTTCAAGAGAGATGGGATATTATATTTTGTCTGAGTTGTTGGTGATTAGAAAACACCATCAATATATTGTTGCTAGAAGGAGGGAAGATTGACCAAGCCAGAGTGGTTTCTGTCATCAATATCTCCTCAGAGATTTAGGAGGAAAACCATGTATACATCAGGAGGATATTTCCAAGAGTTAGAGCCTCCTATAAGGTCAAGAAGGACCAAGAAAGGAGGACCATCACCATCTTCACCCATTTTGATGTCGTCATCCTCTTCATCTTCAGATTCTAAATCAACTTCCATCAAACCCGTGCCTCATATTTCACCCATTCAACAACCCTGAGTTCAAGTTAACTGACCACAACCACAACCACCTCCACCAATGCCTTTCTTGGACAATAACCATTCACTTCTACTCTTCAACAACTACACTATTATTCCCAAAAACCCAGAGCACTTGTGCTCCAAGTTTCATGTGGGTGATCCTAACAAAACAACTGAGGAACATATTAGAATCTTTTAGACTACCCTTAGGGATAGGAGAATTAATCATGAGGATTTTGAATGTAGGATTTTCTTGTATTCTTTAGGTGAAGAAGCCTTCTATTTGTATAACTAGTTACTAGCTAGCTCTATAACCAATTGGGTTGACCTAGAGAAAGCTTTTCTGATTAAGTTCGAAATTCCCATCAATGCCAATGAATTATATTTACAATTCACTAGGGTCAAAAGGGAAGTCAATGAACCAATAGGGTATTTTAACAACACATTCTATCATTCCTATACCTGATTGCAATCACCCTATGTTGTGGATGATGCCACATCAAGATAAATCTTCTATGATGCATTGAATAGCCTAACTTCTACTTTCCTCAAGTGGAAACACAATCCTCCTAATAGTCTACTGAATGCATATACAGAAGTAGTTAAGGAAAGTACATATTTAAGACAAAAATTTTTAGGACCATTACAATCATTAGGGACTACTTCTCATCCAAGAAAATAACAAGAAATAAGTGAGGTTATAAATAACCAGACTCCCATCATGAACCCAATCCCGCAATTACCTATAGTTGCACATCCAGGACCCTTGTTGAATTAGACAACCCCTACATAAATATATTCATACAAAATAGGTAAAGCTTCTTTTCCTTAGTAGCAATCCAAAATCCTAATATATTTATATAATTTGGTAGTGTTGAATCAATCATTAAACCAAGGCTCTCATGCAGTCTATTTGCAAGGTTCTATAAATTCGGGGTCGACATCAAGTAACTCAGACAAGGAGAGGCTGGATGAACTGACTGAATAAATTAAGTTTTCCATGAAGGTAACCTACATGAGAAACTATAATATCCAATTATAGACTACTCAAAGGAGAATTTAATCCATCTATAATAGAGATAACAGGGACAACAGGGAGTCTGGTTACAACAAAGACAATAAGAAGTTTGTGCAAGGATACAACCAGGGCAATGATAGGGGCCATTCATCAGGGAAAAAATTTGGTAGGAGGCCACCACCAAGACAAAATAAGGCATTGAATAATAGGCCTAACAATGGAGGGGTTCCAACTACATTGGACCATCCCATCAATCCATAAAAGAATAATAACAATGTCCTCCTAGTAGATTCTACTCTCAAAGGATATTTCCTACTTCACAAGACAACCCAAAATTTGGAATTCGATTGTTGTGAGTTTTAAATAGCTATAGCTATATTCCAGATGGAGGTACAAGATGTTATAGGAGGTCCCTCTTATGGTCACAAGATAGTACCCTCGGATCCTTATGATTCTCTAGTGTTGGTGTTGAATCATGCCCCTTTTCCTAGAAGAGAAGAGAACGGACTTGAGGAAGAGTCCTCAAAGGAAGGTGCAGAGTCAATATTAGAGCTATTCAAAATTGATGGAGCTTTTGAAAATGGTCCCTTAGAAGAAGAAGAGAAAAGAATTGATCAATTCCATATTTTTCACCAAAGGACTACACCATATGATCTAATAAATAGACAAGTCAGTGGACCATTCACAACCTATACGCCTCCAAAAAAATCCAGTATTCCTCCTTATCCTAAGGCCAGTAACAACCCTTCATATCCTCACATCCCTAGATAATATTTCTCTATAGTAGGATATTTCGATGGCTCAAAGGGAGAAGCTACCAAGGACCAACAAGGGATATCATCAAGGAATAGTCAATCTGATATGACTATATTTCAGATGAGGGAATATGTAGTAGAAGAACTCAAGAAGGTAAAGGTTAGTTTTTTAGCTTTTGAGCTGCTGAGAGTTCCAGCTATCTAAAGTATTGTGTTAGGATTGTTGAGTGACCATCAATCCACTAAGTCCTCACATGATTCTACTACCAATAGGGCTGGTTTTTCTGAACCTCTGACCAAAGATGCAACTGAAAAGGCAAAAAACTCTTAGTCAACCCTGAGTCAGAATACTCAGTCTGCTAGGGAGAAATCATAAACCCAAGTAAAGGATTGGATCAAATAAAAGGAAAAGATTCAAGTGGTTAACATTGATTCCCTAGTAAGTCTATTCCAAACCAAGCAAGATACTCCTTTTCTAATTTCCATTAGAATCTTTGAAAAAAACCTGCATAGTTATTTGTTAGATTATGGTGCATCTATAAATGTGACACAATTCTCAGTTTGTAAAGCCTTAGTAATCACCCCTACTCCCTCCCAAAGAAAATTGAATCAATTAGACAAAACTGAGGTTAGTGTAGTAGGTGAATTAAACATGATACCGATGCAAGTGGTATCAGACCCATGAGTACAACAAGTTATTAACATCAAGGTGGTTGATATACTCGATGCCTACATAATGATCCTAGGACAAGATTTTATGTGAGTCCTTAATGGGTACACTTTAACAAATCACTCTCATATGTGGTTTCCATGGAAGCGAGTCCTGAATCAAATTAGGATTGAGAGGGAACCTAGATTGAAATACTTGATTACTGAGTATCAGAATACTTCCAATGAAGTGCTTATTTCTAAAGAAATTTTGGGAAAATATGTCCTAGCAACTACTACCCAAGAGGCAAAGGTAGAGGAGGCTCTTATGATGTAAGACATACCTAGAGACTTAACTCAATCCCCTGGGAGTGCTGAGGTAATAGAAGGAAAGGATGAAGATTTTGAATGGGAGGATAGTAAGCTAGGATTATTTGATATCTGAGAGTTTATTCAAAAATGCATTGAGGACTAGGAAAGTTTGAGAAGGAAAATGGAATTTGAGGAATTATTGCTACCCAATTGGTGTATGGTTCACAATGCTCCTATCATGAGTTTGAGTGTTGTTTGTGTCAGACTGCAATTGAGCAAATCAAGGGGTGTGTAAATATGTCCATAGTAGTTGGACTTGAGGTGCGAGAGATACATCAAGATAAAAGGGGTGAGGAGATAGCCAAAAAAGATAACCCTTCCTCTAGAGAAGTGTGAATATCAAAGAATCTAAGGGTAGTTCACCTCCCAAAATCTAGACTCTATGATTTGATGGATCAAAGTGTAAAAAAGGTGCAAGAGCCAGATTCAAATTGATAAGTCTAATAGGGAAAACCTTCTTTGTTGCTCATAGATTGCAGCTTCAGTGCACCAATAATGTCACTGAATACGAGGCACTGATCCATAGACTTCTTATGGTACTGAAGAAGAATGTTGGGATATTGTAAGTGTTCGAGGACTCATAATTGGCGGTGAAACAAGTCAGGAAGTAGTATTCCTATCACAACAGGAGGATGACCAATTATCGACACAAAGTGTGGGACTTGATCAAAGGATTTTATGTATTCAACATCGAGTTGATCCCGAGGGCTAAAAACCATAATGCAGATGCTCAAGCTCAAGCAACCAACATGGTGGAAGCCCTATCTCTCTCTGGATTAAATAAATTCACTGTTGAATTAATGCTAGTCCCCTCTGTACCTGAAAAATTTTACCAACTATCAAGTATTTGAAGATGACAAGCACATTCTATATTTCCTGGCCAATTCTGATGTGTTCAATTATTAATTTATTGATGAGATGGAGCCTAAGGATGTAGAACTATACATAGAAGGAGTGCTCAATTTGAAGACAAAGACAATCCCCAGAGGAATAGTGCAACTAGAATAGGATTTTGACCTTGATAGGATAAAAGATCAAGATCAACCATTGAAAATAGTTTCAATAGACAGTCAATGTGATACCTACACCATGGGAACTCTCAAAAATGTCAAGAATGTGTATATTGGAAAGGTATGTAATCTGAGAGAAAGGAAGGGTTTGATTGACGTGCTACATACTTATTAGGATGTTATTTCCTTGAGCTGAAAATATCTAAAAACTTATGACACCTCCATCATTAAACACACCATTCGTCTGAAACTTGGAGAAAAACCTTTTTGGCAGAGGTAGAGACCTATCAATGCACTATTAGAACTAGTCATATAGAGGGAAGTACATAATTTATTATCAGCTGGAATCATATTCAAAGTTAGACATTCCACATGGGTGGCCAATTTGGTTCCCATCCATAAGAAAAATGGAGAAATAAGGTTATGTATTAACTTCAAAAACCTTAATCGAGCATCTGAAAAAGGATAATTATCTAGTTCCTTCATTAGATGAAGTACTATAGATTGTAAATGGATCCCAGATGATTTCCTTGTTAGATGGTTACTCTAGTTATAATCAAGTCATGGTCCAATACAAGGATAGGCATAAGACCACCTTCACCACCAAGTGGGGTACATTTTCTTATAGAAGAATGAATTTTGGATTGATTAATGTAGGGGAAAAGTTCCAGAGAGTGATGGACATTGATTTTAAGGCTATCATAGGCAAGTGTATTATCATATAAATGGAAGATTTGATGGTTTTCTCCAAGAATAGAGGTGATCACATAGAAAAATTGTGCAAAGTATTTCAAAGGTGTAGGGAATTTGGAATCTCCCTTAATCCCAAAAAGTGTATATTCATGGTGACCGAAGGAAAACTCCTAGGACATATCATCTCGGAGCATGGAAGCTCAATGAATTTTAATAGAATCCAAGTGATTCTAAAAATTCAGCTGCCTGCTAGCAAGAAGGAGATGAAATATATCTTTAGGAATATTAAATTCATCTGAAAGTTTATAATAGGGTTTGCAGAGATAGTGAAGCCATTAAATGTGATGTTGAAGAAAGATGCTAAAGTGGAATGGAGTTATGAGGCTAAGCAAGCATTTGATGAAATTAAGAGGGCTATAGTTGTTGCTCTAGTGTTGGTAAGTCCTAATTATCATAAGCCCTTCTACATATACTCTTTTGCATCTGACCATTCTTGTGCAAGTATGCTGATGTAGAAATATGACGAGGGGAATGAGCACCCTATAGCTTGTATAAGTGTTCCCATCAGGGAGGCGGAATTGAGATATTAAAATGTCAAAAAATAAGCTAATTCTCTAGTTTGGGGTGTTAAGAAGTTCAGGCATCACATCTTGAGGAATAAGGTCTTTGAAATTGTACCCAACTTGGCTATGAAGCTCCTATTGATGCAGAACAAAATGAGAGAAAGGAGAGCTATGTGGATCACCATGCTACAAGAATATGATCTAGAAATTCAGCCTATGAAGTTGGTGAGAGGGAAGGCTTTTATATGGACTATAGCTAAAACGAGTCTAGTAATTTTTTCTCAATAGTACCATCTTTAGGATGTCTCTATAGATGAATGGTATGATGATCTCATGTATTATTTGTTGAATCAAAAGTGTCTTGATCTCTAGAATACAATGTAGAAAAGGGTCTTGTGCTTAAAGAGTGAAAGTTATATGTTTCAAGGAGGCATTTTATACAAAAAGAACCATGAGGGAATCTATCTATGATGTTTGGGGAAAGAAGAATCAATTCATGTGATGACATAATTTCATAACAAGTATGGCACATCCCATGGTTCAGAACAAGCCACTACACACCAGATCCTAAGGGCAGGTTATTATTGGCCTACCTTATTCAAGGATGCTCATAATCACCTGAGAACCTATCACATATGCCAAACATGTTCAACCAGAGAGAAAATTTTTGGTCTTCCACTTTAGCCTACCATCGAGGTGAAGCCCTTCAAAAAATGGGGTATGGATTTCATTGGCTCGATCAATCCACCATCCTCTACAAGACACAGGTATATTCTTACTATTACTGATTATTTCACTAGGTTGACTAAAGCTATTGCTTGCAAATAATGTATTGTTGAGGTAGTAATCAATTTCCTCAAATCAAGTATAATTAATCACTTTGGTTGCCCTTTTGAATTTGTATGTGACAATGGTTCTAAATTTTCATCTTTGAAATTCTTAGGTTTGGCATTTGACCATGGTATTGCCATTAAGTTTTCTTCAAATTATTATCCTCAAGGGAATGGTCTTACTAAATCCACTAACAAGAACCTCTTGATTGTGATCCGTAAGTTTCTTGAGAGGAATCCTAAGGACTAACACACTCAATTGATATTTTCCCTATGGGTAGATCGTACACAATAGAAAAAATCTCTAGGAACATCACCATATCACCTAGTGTATGGCTTTGAGCTCGTACTTCCTATCTAACTAAGGATTACCACTCTCCAATTCATTAATGAATATTGTGAGGAAGGAGATTTTTTAGAGGCTCGTCTAGCTGAGTTATTGCAGCTAGAAGAAAAGAGGGATACAAACTTAGAAAAATTTGATAAACATTAGGGTTTGGTCAAAAGGTGGTATGATCATAAGGCTAAGTTTAAAGAATTTCAAATTTTAGACCTAGTCCTGTACTAGGATAAAGTGCATGTAAAGAAAGGGGAGCATGACAAGTTTGACAAACTATGGCTCAACCCCTATTAGATTTTAGAGATCCTAAGAGACAATGCTTTTTCCCTTAGGACTCTCACCGGAGAGTCTTGTTGCCTATCAATGGGTAGCATTTGAAGTATTACTTCCTTGCTTGAGTTTTTTTCAGCTTTCCCTTATAAATAGTTAGGGTAGGTGATTTCTTTTGTTTTGGCTTTTGGTTAGGTTGGGTAGTTTTTCTTGCTACTTTATTATGGCTTTGGGGCTTCTCTATCTTTTGGTTTGGGGAAGGATATCATACTTGTGAAACTATGGCATTTTTCTTATATGGGATTGTTCTAAGTATTTCATTTACTAACTTTAATCATCCTTCCAGGATATGTTGGTGGAAGTCCTTTATTCAGCGTCACATGTGCTAAAATTTTAAAGTGGAGGAGTCCTTAGATTGGGTTGGTTTCAAAATATGCTCGAATCTTATACCTACAAATGCATCTTAATAATCCTAAGGTTGTCGAAGGCTCCTTGCAAGGTATGGTTAGGTGAAAAATCCCATTTATACTTCTATGCAATTGTGATTCTCAACCCTGACTATGAACTTCATTGTTCACAAAATGAAATAAAAAGTGAAAAGAAAGAATATCAGAAAAAGATAAAAAAAATATTGAATATCAAAAGAAGTTGAATTCAACTTATTAGGAGGATCTGAATACTTTACCGAGGCTATGGACACCTAGATAGAAATAGAGCTATGTTAAAGAGAATCATAATGATAACCTCATCAGGGCTATGGACACCTAACTGGAAACAAGGCTCTATCTAAGTTGCTTTTGAAGTTATAATATTTATGTAGCTTAACCCGATTTACCTTTGTCTCCCTGTTGTAGCTAAGGGAGGGAAATTAATCCAATTGCACACACTTGGATTTCCAACATAGGAAGGGCTATCTTGTCCATCAAATATGAAACTTCACTTTAAAGGTGACTTGAGGCAAGGATCAAAATCGAAGATTCTAGGTTCCTAATTCTAGTTTTTCATCAAAATTCTCTAGAGCATTTCTTAGTGGAGTTGCCATTTGTTGTGTACTTTTCACACACATGCCCCACTAGAGGTAGGGACCCCCTCTTTTCTCAATTTTGTTCTTGCTTTGTTGTAGGTTTCACCTCTTCCGCTTAAGGGATAGGTTCCTCTAAATTTTGGCTTTTGCTCCCCTTGGAGAGATCAACGATTTATCTGCACCTAGGGTGTGTTGTTTAAAAATCTTTGATCCCATGGCACCCTTAAAGTCCTTTGTTTTTTCTTGGTGTCCAACCATTAAGGAAAATTGGCCAAGTTTGCAAGGCCTTCGAGGATTTTTCCTTGGTCTGGAATTCTCCAAGTCAGTTTCTATAAGGAATCTAGCCCTACTTGGATTCTATGAATCCTCACCTAGGTTGAATCTCCAAAGGTTGAGATAGCATCATTTGGCATGAAGGGTAGATGGGTGTATTTAATGTAGTCTTAAGTCAGCTATTTAAGTGACATTTGAATGCCATTCTCCCATTTTATGTTTAGAGATAGTGTATTTTTGGGCTATTTCTTCTTCATTGATCACCTGGTTCATCTGGAGATATAAAATTCTCATGTGGTTGTTGTATTCCATCTAGGGTGCACTCACTCTTTTGATCTCTCGACTTGCACACATTAAAGGTAGGGTTTCTTACCCTTTTATTTCATTCTTTTTTGCCCTATCTCAACTCCATGCTTCGATTTAATTTTGGTTTCTAGTTTCATTTGGGCTTTAATGGTGAATGTTAAGAAAATGTTCCCCTTCAATTGTAGATGTTCCATATCTTTTTGATTTAGTGACCATTTCAGCCAATAGGTTCTATTTCTAGTTTTCTCTTCACTCGTGGCTTGCTAGGGTTTTGTGCATTGTGCACACTAGTAGTGAGAAATATCGATTGTGGGAACCCTATCTGAGTCATAACCTAGGTTGACATGCCATGACAACCACCAAGAAAGTCACGGCTAGGTGAGCCCGTGTCAGCCCTCCGTCATCATCTCATGCCCTATTTGACTTTTATTTCTATGATGAGGGTAGGGTAGTGAGCCATATAACCCTGTTCTGACCAATGGGATAAAAAATGAATATGATTCCTTGATAAGGATGTGGTAGTCATGGTGCCCAAGGTGTGAAATGGTGGAAAGAGTTTCTTAAATTCTACATGAACCATGAGAAACATGTTGAGTCTGAGCCATCTCAGGAATTTTGAGACACCTCAAAATTTTGGAAGGTTGATCCTTCGGAGATTCTAGTTCCTCCAAAATACCATGAATCCTCCCATCACCTTAACACTCGAATGCTCATCCCTACCCCACCCATGATAGAGTTGGAGTCCAAGTTATGAAGGGGAGACTGCAAGGGGTTAAGACTAGAGATAGAAGTTAACCAAAACATGGAGAAAGCCTAAGTCACTATCACCTTGGAGAATCTATGACCCTTTAGAATTTCTAAAGGTTAATCCTTCAAAGATTCTGGAGTGCCATGGATTTTTCAAATCCTTCCATCAGGTCAACTCCCGAAATGACCAAAATTATCCATCATGTTTAGGTTTGATTTCAATGTGGGATCTAGGTAACTTAACATCAACCAAGAATCAATTTGAAGAACACACTTGCATTCAAAAATTTCCACCCACTGTGGATTATCCGAAGGAATTTCCTTTGGAGAATTCATCAAGCTTTGAATTCTTTGAGTCCATTGGATTGGGGAAACTCCAAAAGGGAGAAACCAACATGACTAGGTGTTGAAAACTTGAAGGAGGGCCTAAGCTTAATCCCACAAAAAATTCCCCCTCAGCCTAAAAAATTCAAACCCTAATCCTGTGGAGAATTTATGTCCTTCCAGATTTTTCACAAACCTCACAGGACTTCCAAATTACATGACAAGTAAACCTTCAACGAGAGGCTATCAGGTGATCATGATATAAAGTTGGAAAATTGGAATTTTACATATAAAAATGACCCTTAAAACCCATCCAATAGAGAAATCCCCAAACTAAGCTTCTTGCAGAAAATTTTCCTATTTAGGAAATCCCCGAGCCTTATTTCGTTAGAAATTCTGCCCTACACCAAATTTCCCAAAAATCCTTTAGGGTCCCAAAATCCTAAAATACATTAGTTCATGGGTAATAACCTTGATTTTTGGTAATGAATGAAAATGCATTTATTGATAGTGAGGGATTTAATTTGTTTACTTTAATAATGATTTTATTCATGGTTGGCATTATGGTGATTATTATTTCAAATGTAGGTAGAATAGAGTCCTGATAAGACTTCAAAGTCAAATGCTCCACAAGCACGGGAGGAAGGAAAGAGAAGAATATATATCATGAATTATGACTTTAAAGGGATATGGTCAGAGTCACGAATCACCTCTGTATGGTCAAAGATAGTGGACACATATATGGGACATATTGATTATGATGACTTCCAATAGAGAATGTTTGGTAATGCAGCCACACAATTGGCACAAGTCATTACACATATAGGCTTGGCTCAAGCAGCAGGGTTACCAACTACATTGTTGTGCCCAAAGCTAGTATTAGAATTTTCAAAGCACTATGATGCTGACAAGAGAATAATAGTGCACCCATAGGGAAGGATCATGGTTAACCTGACTGAAGAATCAATGGTTGAAAACTTCAACATTTCCTCCCATCACAAACTTATTAAAGAAGTTAACATCTAAGAAGCAAAATATTTCTATACCAAGGATGTTTGTTATGCTTTGGACATGATGAATAGTTCATGGATAGCCAAACCAAAGCCACACTACTCAAAAATCTTGAAGCAACTACATAGAAGTTATTTCAAGATGGAGTATCATGATATCATCACACTCCTAGGAAGGGTAATGGGACTAGAGGAGGCATTCATTTTTAGGACTTGGATTTTTTATCCCATTACTTAGATTATGGGAGGAAAAAATTACTAGTGGGAAGGTATCTTTTATGAAATCTTAGACAGACAACTCAGAAGTGTCCAAGGCACTGATGTATTCACAATGAAATTTTACCTAGTCTACATGTTGGCCAGTAAAATCAAGTACAAAGGCCTAAGTTGCAGAGGGACCCTGGGTAAAGATAGAATCTGGGACGTTTACACTCAACTCTAGTACAATGCATCCAACTATAGGAGAGAAAATGATTCCTTTTTCATGTATATTACCAGACTATTGTAGGGTGCTCTCCATGTGAGAATTTCTATAGAGGCAATGGAGGTGATCAGAAGGTATGGAAAATGGTTCATACAATTCCAAATATTTTCCTACATCAGGATACAAGGATCTCCTATGGTGCTAGTCAGATTACCAAGGTATCCCACCAATAAACCCATTTTGTTGGAATTAACAAAATAAATGATGGCATTTGAGACCGTATTGTAAGACATGCACAAAAAGGGGCTTACATATGAATTCTCATTGAGGATTGGCACTCTTGAAGCTTGCCCTAATATCCAAAGTGCACAATATTTGGAAAAGGATATGGCACAATATGAATTATATTCACACATTGATAGGAGAAATTGTGATCCCTACAAAAGGACACAAAATTATCCCAACAAAGAATTCTTGCATATAAACCATATAGAAGACTACTAGGAAAATTATAGAGATGAGTTCAAATGGCTTAAGTGAAGGTATTCCAGAATGCCCTTGAGGATTATTAGACTCTACAAAGTAGAAAAAGTGCTACATCAAGTTGATGACAATGAGGCAAACCTTATACAATATCATGATTATGAACTATACATAAATCAACCCCTGCCATCAATGAATTGGTCATAGGAATAAGTTGTAGATCTTGACCAACTGACTGAGCCTCTGAAAAGATATTCTAGAATGTGGGTCAAGCACAAGATTGAAAAATTGTAGGAAGATAATGCACAATTCACCTACAATTTGATGAGAAACCTTGAGACCCATTATAAGGATGACATCAAGGCTGCTAAGGATGATACTATGTAGCCTTCTCATGAGGGTGAGAAATAAGAACACTGGCACATAACATTGAAAATAAAGACTAGAAGTCAAGGGAAGACAAATAAAATTGATAAGAAGTCTCCAAAAAATGCAAAGAGAGCTGCTAAAGAAGCTACCACAGAAGGGGAGAAAACTCCTCCTGCCAAGAGAAGGAAACTAGTGACTAAGAGGCAATGGTTGGCAAAGAAAGAAAAGGCTTTTGGGGCCTCAGTTACCCCTCCCAAGATTTTCAATGTTGAGAGCTTTAGAGAGAAGAAACAATTATATGTGAGAAGGAATTTACCAAAGCAGAGGGTATCCCCTATAGGAGAATTAAGAGTTAGAATTGAGAAGATGCATGATGAAGAGGTTCCTGTTAATAACCCTCGAAAGGAAGCTGAAAAGGCAGTTATAGTGGATAGTTCACCTTCTCCATCCCCAATGTAGAATATGCCAGAGGGGGAAACCACAAAGGAGCATGAATAAATAGGTGAAGAGGAAGGCCTATTAGATGAAGACACTCAAAGTGAAGAAGTATGCACACCAAGAGATGGGAAATTGAGTGATTTGGCCAAGGAATTAGGGAAAAGGATAGAATTTAGAAAGGAGACCACTTCTGAGGTCATTGTGGAAATTCCTTCCCAACCACAAACCACAGGACATGTTGATGTGTTGCATGTAGAAGAAGATCCTGAACGAAAAAGGTGGTGAGGAAAAGGAACAACAAAACCAAGGAAGGGATGAGGATAACATAGAAGTTGTGGATGAAAGTCCTCATGATCAATTCGAACATGGCACCCATCCAAGAAATATAGAAATAGAACCACCTGCTGCCCTAGACTGGTTGGAGAAAATATTGAAGAATAAATCCATTATAGTGGAGGATGAAACCCCAAGTTGGGACAAGCTATTGGAAAAATGGGGATAGCCGAAGGAGAGGAAGAGAGCCTGAACTATCTCTAAATTTGCAAGGGATGAGTTCAACAACAGAATTGTCCACATGGATGTTCCTCCCAAAAATAAGTACAAATATGAAATAAGGCCCACAGATTACAAAGTGCAGATGGTAAATTTGGGACCAACCACGAAGGAGCAAGAAAAAGAAGAATTATAGGATTTCTCTCAAGAAATTCTGAGAAGATTAGATAAGGAGAGTGAAGAGAAGGAGGAGTTGTAGAAGCAATTGAAATAGGTACACTGGTACATTCAACACCTAATTAAGCCTCTACAATTTCAAAGAAGTGAAAGCTCCTCGTTTTTGGAGGGTTTGTTGTCAAAGGAGGCTATTTCAGAAATATAAAGGTTGAAATCTCTAGCCAAGGATACACAAGAGTGGTTACAATATGTCAACAATAGAGGGGATGAAATGATTGAGAAGGTATTTCCCTATTATGATAAATCATCGTTCCTTCTCAATGAGCTAACATACTTCCTACAAGTTTGTGGGAAACCACTGAATGATACAATTGTTAAGGAATTGGAGAGGATTCTTGCAATTTCAGGTAAGACTCTAGTCCACAAGGGAGTATTTACTATGTAGGATACTCATAATTCCATGGAATCAATAGAGGGGATTAAGTTCAAAAGTGAACTCAAAACAAAGACCCCTAAGAAGCTGTCCAAGGCATAGGAAAAGGTAAAAGAGGTCTTTGACAATTGTAAAGCCTTTTTGGAAACATTTACAGGATGAAATAAATTTAGACACAGGGACCTAAATGTGGAGAAATTACAACATTGGTGGCATGAGGTATATTATCCAAGTGCTGAGGGCCCTGAGATTAAGGATCAATTGGAGGATGTTGCTATTTATATATCTTGTCTAGATAAATATCAAGATTTATATGTTGATTGGTAAAAGATCTTAGCCAAGTATGGGGCTGAGTTGAAAACAACTAGGGCCAAAGTTAATTTTGTTTCTACCCCAACCTAGGCTGACCTGGATCCAATCCTTTCAAAATTAAAAGGAATTAATGGAAAAATTCGGGTATTTGAAGGAGAAAAGGGTGACCCGGCTTGACAGCCTTGAGAAAAGTGTCATTAAATGCTAGTTTTTCTTGAGGGATAGGTTGGCGACACCTTGGAGCTCAGGCTCAACATGTATTAAATGCTAAAATTTGACTTAGGAGGCCGACCTCCTTTATTTTATTGTATATTTTGAACTTGGATTTTGGGAGGGAATGTCTGGCCAACCTACTTAGCTGGCCTAATTAATGTAACCCTAATTTGGGTGCCCATTGAAAATTGTTATAAATAGGGTTCTCACCCTCATTTGTTAAGGTTAGAAATTTTTGAAAAAGTGTTATAAGTTTAGCTAAGACATTATAAAGCTCTATAATACTGGAGATACTAGAAAAAATTAAATTGTTGCAAATTTTGATGAAGTAAATACAAAGAAGGCATTGTTACTTGGTGATTCTTCATTGTGTTATTCATCTATATGTGGTTCTTGGGATTCTTGTGTTTCAAATTTAGTTTTTTTCTTTAAGTTACTTTCTAGATAATTTTAGAAATACTTATGTTCCAATCGTGTTCTTGATGGAAATTTAAAGTGTTTGAGCAACCCTTGGTCCATACTTTTGGCTACTTGTTGAATGTGGGTAGTGTGTAAAGTTAGCTTGGTTCTATATTTGATGTGCTTAGTTCAATTATGAAGTGTTTATACATTTTAATTCTATATTTGTATTGATGTGTGAATTCTTTATAATCTGAAAATATTAATACCTTGGGAGATAGCACTATTTTTGTGATACTACAATTTAATCTGGGTTTAGCTGAAATTGGTTTAGAAAGGGTTGTTCCATTTTGGATGCTCTATCATTTTCATAGCTGATTCTAGGAGTTAGGATAGGACCTCTCTCCACCCTTTTATTTTTCTATTTCTTTTAATCTAGGTTAGTTTTAGTACTTGAAAGAATCAATATTCTATCATATCTGATGAACTTAGGAAGCTCCAACATTTGTATGTAAGGCCCTTTGTGGAAAACCAAAAATTTCGCATTATCTCTGAGTTGTTTTATGCATTGTCAAGACCTCACATTAGAGACCTTGGGGTTATCTCTCAAAGATTTCTAATAGGGATTTACCTTTCAAGAGAGATAGGATATTATATTCTATCTAAGTTGTTGTTGTGTAGAAAACACCACCAACACAACCATAGCACTTATGGTGACACTGCCCTTAATTTTCTAGTTCAAGAAATATTAATTCCTAACCTGGTCAACATTGGGGTGAAAATCAAGGAAATTACCTGGTGGAACCCCTAAATTTTCTTTGTGTTCCACTTGAAGTTCTACAAAATTTTGGCTATTTTCATGGCCTAGGGCTTAGGGTTTTTTTCATGATCATGCCTTAAGGTTTGCATTGCTAAAAACCTCTTCAAACTTTTCTAAGTCTTGGTCCTTTGTGAATGTTACGTTTCATTTTTGACCTTTATTTATGGTTCCCAATTATTTGAGTTACCTCTTATGCTATGAGGTTTGTCTTGTTACCAGCCCCAAAGTCCTAGTGATCCCACCCTTTCTTGTTGTTTCATTAAAAATATTGCTCTATTTTAATACGGGCTAAAATTTGTTGAAGTGTTTGTCAGATCATAGGTTGGGTTTAATTTTTCCATCATTTGCCTAAGTTTTCATCATTGATTTTCCATGTCCCTATCTGACATATACCTAGCAATGGCCCCCTCTTAAGTTGCTAAAAATTTGCACATGCAAGGTTTTTTTTGTGAGAACTATTAGATCTGGAGGGTTGAATAAGGACCATTCCCCATTCTCTCGTTCGCTTTCATTTTCCATTAAAATAATCCAATGGGCTAGTGGGAAAGTGCCAAGTGTCCACCTCAGTGGTGGGCCTGATGTTTCTCAAGGTTAGTAAGTGGCGATCTAAGTAGATCAATGGTGGAGATTGAATGATGTGGATAAATATTAGCCCTTCCCTGCTCTCCCATTTGATTTGTTTTTGCATTAAAATATCATCACAAGGCAATAGGTGGATGACATTTTTCCATGGAACCCAGTAGGCTATGAAGGAAACAAACACTCATTTAGTGAGATCGACGGTCGAGGAGGGGTGATGTGGGTCAATCCAAATCACTCCCTACTATCCCATGGGGGACCCATCCCTACCTCTTATCTTTCAATGGGGAAGCAAGAGATTGCCACATGGTGTCACCTAAGTGACAAATTAAACATTAGCAAATGGAGGGAAATTAATAAAAAAATTGTAATGGATTGGAGGTATTAAAGCTCAAGTTACTAAATGGAATTTTAGAGGCATGTGTTGTAATGAAAATTGGATCTTTTAATATGGGCCATCTATTGTGTTTGAAATTTATGCACACAACTAAAGGATTAAAGTACAATGAGCCTGCATGTGTGTAACCTTAGATTAAATATGATCCCTTCCTTGTCTCCTTGTTGCTAAAATTTATACTTAGGTTAGGACTCACGGGGATAACAGGAAGCTGACATGTGGATAGTGTTTCGGCACTTAGTGGATGGTGGAGCCCGTAGACAAATGGGAGGTCTTTTCCACAAAAGTTATTTTCATTGAGAATAAGTAGGTGGTTGTTAAGGTCAACCTTTCCAAATATTGTTGATTAAATATCAATCATTGGACTATACACTTCACTATGAAATAAGCAACCCATTTTCAAACTAGTGACTGAATGTTAGTTTGCTTGTGTGAGCTTTCATTTGAACATTAATGGTGGAAGCACTCTAGGAATTCAACATAAAGTGAATTTTCAGCCAATTTTCTCTCATAATTATAGTCATTGGGAGATGAGGAATCGATCCAGAGCTAGAGAACAGGGTGTGAAGATCTTGGGAAAGCAATTGCAGAGAGATTGGAGACCTTTTCTTCCCAAGTAAGTAAGTTTCCACTCTTTTCCATGTTGATTGTGCATAAGTTGGCTGGTCTAAGGAATTTTCAAAGGATTTATAAGCCTTAGGTACTTAGTTTTTATAAGGGTTCTATTGTTTGTAAAATCCATTGAGCTGGTGGGAATTGTGTGTGGTGTAGCAGGGCTTTTGCTCTGCAAAAGTTTCTTTGCGAGCATAAACCAATGAAATTATTTTGTAAGTGAGAATTTGTAAACCCTAGGCTTCTTATATTGATAAAATGAGTGAATATTTGTGTCATCACCTCAACCTGAGAGGAAACCCAAGCAAAAGAGAGTTAACAGGTCCAAAACACAAGGTGGTGCAGCTAAAATTGAGCCATTCATACTTGCAAAATCCTCAAAATAAAAGAAGAGATCTTCAGTCATGGAGTGTGAGGTCAAGTGTATTACTAAAGGTGGTCACAAGTCAAATGTGTTGGCTAGGCATAGGAAGGATGATAATAATGATATAACTGGTTTGTTTGAGAAGAAAAAGAAGAAGGATAAGGACCATAGGGCTTACAATTATTATATGGAAGAACCTGACATTTCTATGAAGGACGAGGTAGAAGATGACCTATAATATACTCAATATCTTCTTCTACTTACAGGTCAAGAAGACTCTGATGATGGTGATACAATTTCTCTAGTTTCAATAAAATCATGAACGTGACATACATACTCTAATTCTAAAGGTGATGAACCATTGCAAAGGTGGTTTCTCGGTTTAGTGTTTTTGTTTCTGATGATTGACATGGAGGAGAGGGTTTGGACACCAATGCAATGACAAAAGATGCCTTCTGGAAGGTGGGTAAATCTTCTTTAATGAATGGAAAGGGGTTTTTGTCTTATGTGGTTTCCCTCTCATCAGAAGTGCAAATATAACCGTTAAGGGAGTTTTGAAATTGAAATGCAAATTTACGTCAAATGTGAAATGTGACATCAATTATAATTTGGCTCGAAGCTTATTGCTCCCTTGTTTCTATAAATGGGAATTCATGACCAATTACATGAGTCTTTTGAATGTTAAATTTTTTTGAGTTCATATGAGTGTAACTTCGTAATTCAAGCAAAGAAAGATAGAATAGTGTTCAATCTTAGGCGTGCATTCTAATTTGTAACAAGCTTAATGGTTTTACAGTAGCAATGGTGTATGAAGGACAATTGCAAATTCTAGGATCAGATTCTCTCCTCTATATTTTGTTTTGAATTATAAATAAAATGATCAAGGATCTTTTATCCATCTTTGACCATTCTAGTTGAATGTGTGATTTTGTTTCTACTTTAGTTCAAAGATCTGATTAAATTCTTAAAGTAGATCATAGATTTGTGAGATGAAATTCAAGGATTATTAAGTAGTTTCTATTTTTGGATATCTCGAGTTGTATATTGTAAAGCTATATACAATCGTCTATAAATATTTTTCTTCATTGCTAATGTATGAAAGTTTATTACAAGTGTGAGTCTATCACCCATAGATAAGGTAGTGGTCTATTAATTTGGATATCCTAAATGTTAGTGATCTTTTCCACACCTGACAAAGAACATAAATCTTAAAGATAATTTCTAACATACCTATAATTGTAGTAAAGTGGTAGGAAGTACCGCTTGTTCCTTGATTTAGGTACAATTCGTTAAAGGGTCAGCCAAATCCTTAAATAATTTTATCTAATTAGAATATTGTGGGAATATATCTATTTGTCACAATTTTATCGGTAATTTGGCACAAGAGTATCAATTTACACATTATTAGGATCACCCTCTTGGGTTTCATAGAGCCCGAAGAGTAGAGGTCTAGTCTATCAAGCTAGTACCTATTTGTTGGCCAATCCCCACCATTATTTACCATTGAATTGTGGTAAATTCATAGATAGTGACTAGAATCAAGTTTGGTTCTCAAAACATAACCAACAAATTGGTTACTTTGCTGGGGACATTGCTAGTCCAACATCTCTAGTTCATATCTAGTACAGTTAGAGTCAAGTATTTTATTATTCTTCACTAATTGGAGAAAAATTGGTTTAAATTTTCATCACATAAGTCAAGTCAGGTTTTATGCATCAAATTTTGGTTCATTCCTCCATATTGTGTCAGGTTATGTTCAAATTCTTCTATGAGATTTCAAGTGCAACGCCAAAGTGCAATAAATTTCTATTTCCCGATATTCTCAGTGGTGACTCTAAGATCTCTTGTGCCAATGCAAGAATAAATTTCCAAAGAGAAAGTGAGAAGGATATTTTTGAGGGGTGATTTGACACCATGAAGAAGTCCAAAAGTTACATGAAAAGCATCCTGAGAAAAACCCAATGTCCAAGCTTTCAAAGGACAAGCAACCAATGTGGGTAAAGAAAAATGTTGAATCAAGTAAGTCCATTGAACTTCCTACTAATGCATCTCCTACTTTAAATAATGAGGTAAATAGTGAAAATATTCATGAAGAGGCACATGATGTTAAGGTTTCTATTATGGATGGAGGAAGTTTTCGCATAGAGAATTTTTTTGATAATGAACTTGGTATATCAAGAGAAGAGGATAGATGGGATTTCTAGGAACAAGGGAAGACATTCTCAAATACTTCAACCCCTAGAGTTGGATTTGTTTTTAATGATAGAAATTTCAAACCAATAGGTGAATCCCCTAATGTAGCCTTGAACCATTCCCTTGAAGGATAACCAACTAATCTTACCTTGTATACCCTTGAGCCAAGTGAGTCTAGAGATGTTCTAGAAGATGAAGAGCATATATAAAAAGTGATAGGGAGGTTGGATGAATCACTCACTAATTCATGCTCTAATTCTTTCTTGGAAGACCTCTAGGGTGTCTTTCTTCATCCCTTGCAACCTATAGGATCTCTTCGTTCTTAGGATCCCCTGGTTCTCCTTTCCAACCCAACTATCAAAAAAGTTCCTTCTTCCAAGTCAAAACTTTGTGCAATCTTGTAGCACTAGCTATTAGCCCTTAAACTCCCTTAAAGGATACTAACCTCAATGGTGCAGGAGCACCCATAGGTTGTCTAGGAAAACTAAGAAAACTATCTTAGTGGATTTTTTTTCATGATTAGATGAAGGTCATGTTGACCATAGAGTAGGTTTAATAGAGTTGTAGATCAAATGAGGCTTATGAATTTTGCAAGATGCAAATAAGGCTAAGAAGTTGTAAAGCCTTCTAATTGGCACTAGTTGGAGGAGATGAAATGACCAAGTAGAGCCCAAGGGAGAAGATAACTATTTGGTGACCTTATTTATGGGATGCCTCAGCATTGGAGTAAGGTTGGATGTCTATTACACTTTTTAAGTTTTGGATTCAAGGAAAGAAGAGGTGACTGTGTGTGAAATTTCTGGTTTTTGTATTGCAGTGATGCTTTGATGGTTTAGTTTTGGCACTGTAGCTCATGCATGATGTAGGGTAGTTTTTATTTGAATTATGTGTGGCATCAGATAGTTTGTTTGTTTAGTTTTAAGTACTTCTTGTAAATATTTTGTGTTCTACACTGTTGCTGGTCTAAACTAGACAATTTGTAAAGAATGGAGTGTTAGTTCATTTTCCCACTATAAAAATTGTATGGACCTTTGGGATTAGTGACTAGATTCCATGGGTGTACATATAATGAGAGTTAGGGTCTTTGAAAATACAGGTGCTAATGTTGGAGTCTTGTCCTAGGTGAGCCAAAGAAGAGCTCGGTTAGGAAATACCATAGTGCAGAGCACTTAATTTGCAGAGGTGTTAACTTAGAGATAAATCTCATTTTGGAGAAGGAAGATATGAGTCTTACTAAGGTATGGTAAAAAGGAAGAGTCTCTACCAATCCATTTGTGAGGAGAGAACTTGGGAAGTTGTAGAGAAGCTAGGAAAGGCCTAAAGAGCCTTAATTATGGCTCATTTTCAAGTTAGGGCATTGTACGGCCAGTTGTGGCCCAAGACCCCAAAAATCATTGAGGGGTGGGCATATGAACTAGGAATCCAAAGAAAATATTGGGGTTTTCTTTGGAGGGACTTTGGAAAAAACCCTAATTTCTCGGAGAAGGAGACCTAATAGGGCTAGTAGCCTTCTAGGCCTAATGAAGGAGTTTGGTGAAAGTGACTTGTAGATGGAGCTAGGTGTATCCCTAATGCCCCTATTAGGATGGATTGAAGCTTTTGGAAGCACCTCCACACCTCTTTAAAACAATTTCAAGAAATTGGAGGTTAGTAGCCTTTAAGGGAGTTTAAGGGCTAATAGCTAGTGCTACAAGATTGCCCCAAGTTTTGACTTGGAAGAAGGAACTTTGTTGATAGTTGGGTTGGCAAGGTGAACCAGGGAATCCTAAGAAGGAAGAGATCCTATAGGTTGCAAGGGTTGGAGAAAGACACCCTAGAGGTCTTCCAAGAAAGACTTAGAGCATGAATCAGTGAGTGATTCATCCAACCTCCCTATCAGATTGGTATCAGAGCCCCAAAAAGATTTGGGATTGATTATTGTATGTCAGAGATTGAGTCTAGTGGTTTTACAATCATGGTGACAAATATAGAATATTCCAAGAAGGTCAAAGATCAGGAGGAAGACAATAGGCTATTGAGGGAATGAATAGCCCAACTAGAGCAAGCAATGAGTAACGCACAGACCAAGACTGATGAGGTCAGTGATAAATTGGAAGGAAGAGTACCCAAGGGTGAAGAGGTTGTAGAGGAAGACAAGACCCCTGAACCTAACCCTATTTTTCAAGAAGAGCCCTTCTTGAAGGCATTGAAGGCAATGAGTGGAAAATCACTTGAAGGAAAACCACTGTTTAGTGGAAAATTGGAAGAAGATCTAGTCATAGACTAGATAGAGGGAATGGAAAACCATTTTGAGTGTGATGGAGTCACTAAAGCACATAAAGTAAAAGTAGCAAAATCAAGATTGAGAGGTTTTTCTTTGACATGGTGGAAGTTCATCTAGACAAAGAGAGAAAAGGAAGGCAAGAAACCTATTTCCACTTGGAAGGGAATGGCTATCAAAGTGAGAGAGGCATACATGCCAGATGACTACAAAATTTAGTTGCATAAGAAAAGACAGAGCTTGAGACAAAGAGACCAAGATGTAAATTCCTACACAAGGGAGTTTCAAAAAAATTGCATGAGGTCTAATGTATCTGAGGATGAAAGCCTTAAGGTGGCTAGATACCTTAATGGTTTGAAGTGGAAGATACAAGAAGAGATGACCCTTCTAAGTCCCAAAACAATGCACCAATGTTATCAATTGGCTATAAAGATTGAAGAGAAAAGTAAAAGGAAACAAGATCAAGCTTCCAAGAGCAGAGGAAAAGGCAGAGATCAAAGAGGACATAGAGGTGGATACCAAGGTAGAGGGACTGAACAAAGAAGTCAAGGATAGTCTAAAATCACAAAGCATGGAAGTGAAACAACTTCTAGAGGAGGTTATGGAAGAGGTAGAGGATCTCAAGGAGGTTCTAACAAAGGAAGAGGCATAGGTAGCAGTAACTCTTACTTTGCTAGCATGAAATGTTATAACTGTGGCCAAGTGGGACATCCTGCTTATAGGTGTCTGGAGAAAGAATCTTCTTCTAACATAGAGAAGAGAATAGCATATGCTCAAGAAGACACTATGAGTGTCAAATCACCAGAGGTTAGCCATATTGAGTCAAAAATGGGGGAGAGCTTGATGTTTAGAAGGGTTCTAATCAGGTAACCAGTCAAAGAGGAGCCAAAGTAGAGGAGAGCCTTATTCAGAGTGAGATGAAAAATACTTGGGAAGGTGTGCAAAGTTATAGTGGATTCAGGGTCCACTGATAACATCATCTTAGAGGAAGTAGTAAAGAAGCTAAATTTGGAGAAGGTGCCCCATACTAATCCTTACAAGGTGACATGGTTGAATAAAGGGTGGAGTGTCCTTGTGAATGAGTAGACATCAGTGGAATTCTCTATTGGAGGATATAAAGACAAATTGGTTTGTGATATGTTGCCTATGGATGCATGCCATCTTCTATTGGGTAGGCCATGGCAATATGATAGAGGAGCTATCTATGATGGAAAGGAGAACACCATCTCATTCAAGAAGGATGGTAAAACATTTAAGATATAGTCACTATTGGATGAAGAAGAAGGATAGTCAAAGACCCCTAGTGTCTTGTTAAGCAGTGGCAAGGAGTTTATCAACACTCTTCAACAAGGAGATGAAGGATATGTTATTATGGTGCAACCCAAGGAAGAAGAAAAGACTAAGCAGACACCTATACCAGAGGAAGTCCATAAGTTACTTGAGAAGTTCAAGGACATAGTTAGTGATGGGACACTAGCAACATTACCTCCAAAGAGAGCTATCAGTCATCAGATTGATTTCATACCAAGGGCTTCATTATTGAACAAAGAAGCCTATAAACTCACACCAGATCAGAACCTAGAAGTGGCTAGGCAAGTGTAGGAGTTATTAGACCAAGGACTAATCAGGAAGAGCATCAGTCCATGTGTAGTACTAGTGGTCTTAGCAACCAAGAAAGGTGGAAAGTGGAGACTTTGCACTGACTCTAGGGCTATCAATAGGATTACAATCAGATATAGATTTCCTATTCCTAGGATAGAGGATTTGATGGACTATCTTGGAGGGGAAAAGTACTTCACTAAGTTGGACCTCAAAAGTGGGTACCACCAGATTAGAATCAAAGATGGGGATGAATGGAAGATAGCTTTTAAGACAACTGATGGGTTGTATGAGTGGAGAGTTATGCCATTTGGCCCGTCAAATTCCCCTAGCACATTCATGAGGCTCATGAATGAAGTGCTTAAGGATTTCATAGGGATATTTTTGGTAGTTTATCTAGATGATATACTCATCTTTAGTAATACAATAGAGGAAAATTTGAAGCATGTGGAGATGGTACTTAACAAGTTGCAGGAGGAGAGTTTATCCATCTATCTAGAAAAGTGTGAGTTCTTCAAGCAAGAGCTTATGTATTGGGGGTTTGTAGTATCCCAAGGGTCATTAAAGATGGACCCAAGCAAGGTGGAAGCTATTCTAAATTGGCCTACACCAACCACCAGGATAGAGGTAAGGCTTTTTCATGGGTTAGCTTAGTTTTACAGAAATTTTATAAGAAACTTTAGTGGAATTTGTGCACCAGTGCTTGATACTATCAAGGGTGGTCTAAAGACTAAATTTAAATGGACTCTTGAAGCAGAGAAGAGTTTTGAGAAGTTGAAGCAAGAAGTGGAAACTCAACCCATCCTTTTGTTACCTAGCTTTGATAAGCTATTCATAGTGGAATGTGATGCTAGTGGAATTGCAGTAGGAGGAGTACTCAACCAAGAAGGTAGGCCTATAGCTTTCTTTAGTGAAAAGCTCAATGAGGCTAAAAAGAAGTATTATAATTATGACTTAGAGCTATATGCTCTAGTGTAGTCTCTTTAAAGTGGAGACATTATCTCCTACCTAAGGATTTTGTAGTGTTTATGGATAACTAGGCACTTAGCTACATCAACACACAAGAAAAGCTAAGTAATAGGCACTTGAAATGGATGGAGTACCTCCAATCCTTCACCTTTACTATCAAACACAAGAAAAGATAGTTGAACAAGGTGGTAGATGCACTAAGTAGGAGGTTGCTAACAATGCAAGAGATTCAAATACAAAGCATTGGGATAGAGAGTTTCAAGGATCTCTATGGAGAAGATGAAGACTTCTCTGAAGCATATAAGGTATGTTCTGATTTTGATAATCATTTTCATAGTCAATTCTCAGAGTATACAGTGTAGAGTGGACTTTTGTTCAAGGGGAATTAGTTGTGTGTTCCCAAAGGTTCAATGAGAGAGAATCTCATCCAAGAGAAGCACAATGGTTGTCTCAGTGGCCATTTCGGTATCAACAAGAAAATGGAATTGGTACAGAGGTTCTATTATTGGCCCAAGTTGCCAAGGGATGTCAAAAGACATGTGGAGCAGTGTGTAGCTTGTATGAAAGCCAAGGGGGGAACTAGCAATGTAGGTTTTTATCAACCTCTACCTATTCCCAACAGACCATGGGAATGCATTAGTATGGATTTTGTTGTAGGACTCCCTAAAACTAAGATAGGGTTTGATAGTTTTTATGTGGTGGTAGATAGGTTCAGTAAAATGAGACATTTTGTTCCTTGCAAGACCACCAATGATGCTAGTTATATTGTTCATCTCTTATTCAAAGAGATTGTGAGGATCCATGGATTACCATTGAGCATAGTATTAGATAGAGATGTGAAGTTTATGAGTCATTTTTGGAAAAATCTATGGAGCAGACTAGGTACTAACTTATCTTTTGGTTCAGCTTACCATCCTCAGATAGATGGAAAAACTGAGGTGGTAAATAGAGTGTTAGGTAACCTTCTAAGATGACTAACCAAGGATTATGTTCAAACATGGGACTTGGTCATATCACAAGCT
The DNA here is from genome assembly GCA_007115665.2 of Sequoiadendron giganteum. Classification (NCBI taxonomy): domain Eukaryota; kingdom Viridiplantae; phylum Streptophyta; class Pinopsida; order Cupressales; family Cupressaceae; genus Sequoiadendron; species Sequoiadendron giganteum. The sequence continues at coordinate 701,865,352 of CM021100.1, read as the reverse complement.
GAATATGCATACAATGACAGTGTGAATAGGACCGCAGGTAGGAGTCCTTTTGAGATAGTATATGGTATGCACCCAAGAGGTGTGTGTGAGCTCAGAGATCTAGGAGCTATGGAGCATAGAAGTGGCCATGTAGAGGATTTCTCTTAGACCATGAAGGAGATTCAAGAGAAAGTGAAGAAAACAATCACAGAGGCTACTCATAAGCTGAAAACTAAGGTAGATATGTCTAGGAAAGATATCCAATTTACAATAGGTGACTATGTCATGGTCCATCTCAACAAATCTAGATTGCAGAAAGGAGTACCAAAAAATTTGCAGATGAAGAGAGTGGGACCATGGAAAGTAGTAGCTAAGTAGGGAAAGAATGCTTACAAGGTGGAGCTTCCTACAAAATTAAATATTTCACCAGTTTTTAATGTAGCTGACTTGATCAAGTATAAAGGACCAGTAACTGATATGAATATAAACAGTCTAGATGTATTGGAGGATGTGAGTATTGTAGTCTTACCTCCTAGGGACAAGTTGCAAGTAGATAGGATCTCGGAATACAAAGTGAAGAAGTCTACTCAACACAAGGTGTACATGGAACACCTCATACAATGGACATACAAACCAAAGGCTGAGGCTACATGGGTGGAAGAAGCTCATTTCAGGAAGTATGGCATTGATCTATCTCTAATCTCTCCCCACATTCCTTGGTGTTTGTGCAGAGGGGGGAGAATGGTGTAGGAGCACCCATAGGTTGTCTAGGAAAACTAAGCAATCTATCTTAGTGGAATTTTTTTTGTGATTAGATGAAGGTCATGTTGACCACAGAGTAGGTTTAATAGAGTTGTAGATCAAATGAGGCTTAGGAATTTTGCAAGATGCAAATAAGGCTAAGAAGTTGTAAAGCCTTCTAATTGGCACCAGATGGAGGAGATGAAATGATCAAGTAGACCCCAAGGGAGAAGATAACTATTTGGTGACCCTATTTATGGGATGCCTTGACATTGGAGTGAGGTTGGATGTCTATTACACATTTTAAGTTTTGGATTCAAGGAAAGCAGAGGTGATTATGTGTGAAATTTCTGGTTTTTTTATTGCAGTGATGCTTTGATGGTTAGTTTTGGCACTATAACTCATGCATGATGTAGGGTAGTTGTTCTTTGAATTTCGTGTGGCATTAGATAGTTTTTTTGTTTAGTTTTAAGTACTTCTTGTAAATATTTTGTGTTCTACAGTGTTGCTGGTTTGAACCAGACAATTTGTAAATAATGGAGTGTTAGTTCATTTTCCCACTATACACATTGTATGGCCCTTTGCGATTAGTGACTAGACTCCATGGGTGTACATATAATGGGATTTGGGGCCTTTGAAAACATAGGAGCTAATGTTGGAGTCTTGTCCTAGGCAAGCCAGAGAAGAGCCTGGTTAGGAAAGACCATAGTGCAAAGCACTTAATTTGCAGAGGTGTTAACTTAGAGATAAATATCATTTTGGAGAAGGAAGATATGACTCTTACCAAGGTATGGTAGAAAGGAAGAGTCTCTACCAATCCATTTGTGAGGAGAGAACTTGGGAAGTTGTAGAGAAGCCAGGAAAGGCCTAAAGAGCCTTAATTTTGGCTCATTTTCAAGTTAGGGCATTGTACGGCCAGTTGTGGCCCAAGACCCCAAAAATCCTTGAGGGGTGGGAATATGAATTAGGAATACCAAGAAAATATTGGGGTTTTCTTTGGAGGGACTTTGGGAAAAACCCTAATTTCTCGGAGAAGGAGACCTAATAGGGCTAGTAGCTTTCTAGGCCTAATGAAGGAGTTTGGTGAAAGTGACTTACAAATGGAGCTAGGTGTATCCCTAGTTCCCCTAGTAGGATGGATTGAAGCTTTTGGAAGCACCTCCACACTGCTATAAAACCATTTCAAGAAATTGGAGGTTAGTAGCCTTTAAGGGAGTTTAAGGGCTAATAGCTAGTGCTACAAGATTGCACCAAGTTTTGACTTGGAAGAAGGAACTTTGATGATAGTTGGGTTGGTAGGGAGAACCAAGGGATCCTAAGAAGGAAGAGATCCTATAGGTTGCAAGATGTGGAGAAAGACACCCTAGAGGTCTTCCAAGAAAGACTTAGATCATCAATCAATGAGTGATTCATCCAATCTCGCTATCACAAAGATATGAAAGCCTTAGAAGAGGAAGAGATCAAACTCAAGGAAGATGAATAATGTAGACTCAGGGAATTGAGGGATAAACAAGCAAAGGATTTGAAGGAGAAAGAGGATATAATTAAATCTAAGATGCTTGAAAGGGATGCTTGGAAGCAAAGAATTAAGAAGATTAAATAAGTTGCAAAGAAGAAGGCAATTTCTAAGAGTGCTGCTAATTCTATTGCTAAGGTAGCTCCTAACCCTCCTAAGGTAACCATCCTAATGGGAACCTTTGCTGAAAATAATTTTACCATATTTTTTGCAACCACTAAAACCTTAGATCCATTTGTTGCTACTAAGAAATCACAACTTGTAGATCATGGGAAGAGTCCCATTAAACAACATAAGAAAACTGCCTTCAATACCTTTAATACCAATACCAATACAAATATAAACACCTCAACCAATGGTGCTTCCAAAAAAAATGTTAATATTTATCCTACCCCATCAAATGCACCCCAGATATTGAGACCTTCAGATTGCAACTAGAGAGTGACAAGTTGCTACAAGAATTGAAGAAAAATGAAATGGAAGCTACAAATGCTGAATTGACAAGAAATATATCGTTGCTTAAAATTTCTATACCTGACCCATTAGCTTCAAGATCTGGACATACTAGCACTAATTCAAATAAGAATAAATCTTAGAGACACACCCCTAATGGAGGTAGTGGTGGAGTTCAGGGTGGTGGAGGTGGATGAAATAATAAGAACAAGAATTCCTATTCTGAAGATGGAGAAGGAGTTGATGGTGATGGAAAGAAGAAGGGAGACAATGGTAATGGTGGAGATGGAAAGGGGAAGGATAAGAATCAATATGATGACTGAAAGGATAATGAATCTAGAAATTCTCATAGAGATTGAGCTACCAGGAGGGTAATGTAAGTGGAAAGATATCATTAGTTGTGCTTTACTAGGATTCCTGGTTATCCTAATCCATTTCTTGAAGACTTCAGGCATGCCTTAGTTAGATTTTTTGGTAACAATACCTTGAGTGGTGAAGATCACCTCAAAGTGTTTGCTAATGTCATGGATGATTTTGAAGTAGAATTTGAGCATGTGATAATGAATCTTTTCATCCAGTCACTCACTAAGGATGCTAGAGAATGGTACAAAATTTTACCTATTGAGAGTATCAGTTATTGGGAGGAGTTTAAGAGGATGTTTAGAGAGCAGTATGGTGATCAAAATGATTCAATATTTTTGCTAAATTAGTTTAATAATATTGTTAAAAATTTTAATGAAGTTGTAGTTGATTTCAATGTGAGATTTCGAAAGGCCATGAACTGGTTACCTCCTCATTTAAAATTAAATGATAATACATGCCTAGTAAATCATTTCAATGCCTTTGATGCAAAGATGAGCTATCACCTACTGGATAAAAATACTTAACCATTGGAAAAGTCTTATAAGATGACAATCCATATTGATAGTATCAATAGAGCAACTAGAAAAGTTGGGAGAAGGGATGATGTGAAAATCCTCAAAAACCAAAAGAGAGGGGATAAAAACTCTGATAATAAGGGAAGTTCACTTGAGAATAATATTGAAAATTTTACTAGTACCATGAAGGATCTAAGCAACATAATTGCAAGGCAAGAGAAAGGTTTCTCTAATGATAAGAAAAAATTCCAAAGAATGAGAGACCTCCCCAATTGTAGGACCATCCCTATAACTTAAATTGGAATAATGGGAAGCCCATTCCAAATAATCAAAAGAATTCTCAAAATAAGGTTTCTTCGGATCCTTTGTAGGAGAATTCAAAAAACCTTTCTAATGAAACACCTTGGTGCATGGTTTTTCAGATGCCACATTCTCCTCATCAATGTGTAGTTGCATAGATAGTTGAAGTTGAGGAGGGTGTGCCAGAGGATGATGACCAGTCTCATGAGGATGATGTTGAGATAAATATGATCACGAACCATTTTGATTTTTTGAATAATGAATAATAATATGATATGGAATCTCATGAATTGGATGTGGATGACCAAAGGCACATAGCCAATACATATCACCAACAGGTCCTTTTTGATGAAGATGATGATAATGATAATGAAGTATATAACTTGGAAACAACTAAAGATAATGTGTCTCTAAGGAGACCTTTAGATGAAGAAATAACAAGGTGTATAGTGGCCTTGGCTACACAAGCTAGGATTTTATATCATTTGAGGAAAAGAATGGTGGGTGGTGACCAAGGTAGCCCAGTTGGTCTTTTTACCAAAGAGAAGAATATGAAAGGAACACAAAAATTTGATAACAAAGGAGAGGGACTTAAAGCCAAAGAGAGTAAGGGAGACAAAATTTGGGCTAAGAAAATTGATAAACCAAAAACAAATGGAGAATCCAAGTCCCCTATTGTGAAGACAAAAACACAAAAACAAAATTATGAATCTGCAAGAAAGGATGCCAAGCCTAGAGTTGAAACAAAAAAGGATCAATAGAAGGAGAGAAATGCAGAACAAGGTATGATCCCAATTGATTTTCCTAAATATACTCCTGTTGATATGTTTCAGTTGCTTATTCAAGTAAAATTTCATGTTCCTTTGCTTGAGATGATGAGAATTGACAAGCACAAACAAAAGGAAGTATCCCTTATCAATGGTGCCAATACAAACTATAATGAACTAGTGGTGTCCACTCCACCTTGAGTGAGTGATAAGGAAAATAAAGAGAAAGAGATTGAGGGAGTGATCACTATGATCCCTCATATTTTTCTAAGAAATTTGGTGACTCCTTGTCCTAGAAAGATAGACCCATTTTTTCTTACACTGATTGTTAAGGGATTTTTTTAAAAAAATTGTATCATTGGTTCTAGAGAATATAATAATATAATGATAACCAAAATCATGGATTCATTTGGATTAAAAGTTGACTGTAACCAAGGAAAATTCTATGCTATGGACTCAAGATAATTCCTTGTGACTAGTGTAATCAATGAGCTTCCTTATAGACTAGTTTCATATCCAAAGAAAGAGTTCAAAATAAGTGTAGTGGTGTTAGACATCCCACCCAACTATGGAATTTTGTTGTCTAGGAAATGGAGTGCTTCTATGGGGGGTAACATGTAGTGTGATATTTCTTACGCTACCTTCCCAATTGATGGTAAGGATGTCCAAGTGGTTAGAGAACCAAAAGTACCACATATGTTGGAGCATGCTCTTGAGGATGATATAATTCATTTTGTAGACACTGATATTAGTGAGTTTAAGGTGGAAGAGCTACCAAGAGAAAGTGAAAGGCAGCCTACACCCATAGACAATGAAGTTACAAGGTTATCTAATAAGTATGGACTTTGGAAGATGTATGTTGAAGGTGCAAGTTCTAAAAAAGATTCTAGTGTAGGTATACTATTGGTGTCACCAAGTGGAAACACATATAATTTCTCTTTCACTTTGTCTTTTTTTTGCACAAACAATGTGGCAAAGTATGAGGCATTGTTACTAGGGTTGGGGTGGTAGAAAAACATGGGATAAAGAAGCTAATGGTGATAGGTGACCCCGATTTAGTAATATCTCAAGTGAGATCTAGATATTCATTTAAGAATAACATATTGAAATAATATAGAAATGTCGTATGGGATTCCATTGAGTAGGTTGATGCGTTCAGAATTGACTGGATGGAGAGAGGTCAGAATAGAGTGGTAGACTTACTTACAAACATTTCACTTAGACTAGATGATATAACTTTTGCAGGAATCTCCAAGGTTGAGGTACAAGAAAGTCCATCAATCCTTGAAAATGTACATAATTGGAAAATCTTCAATGATGATGAACATATTTTGAAGTTTCTAGAATGTGTTGATGAATATGAGAGTTAGGAGATTGAATTTTGGGATTTTGTTGAAAATGTTGATGGTAAGGATATAGTCTTTAGAAATGAAGTCATTTAGGCAAAGAAAAATAAAATCCCCAAGGGCCTTGTATCATTGGAAAGAGTTTTCGACAATCAGGATAAGAGAAAAGTTAAAACAACTACCACCCATCTAGATGATTTGGAAGAAGTGAACTTGGGGACTAAAAATGCCCCTAAAAAGGTATATGTGGGAAAAAAGATGAAACCCAACATCAAGGCAATGCTGATTTCCTTATTGATAAAATACATACATGTCTTTTCTTGGTGATATGATGACCTGAAAGCGCACAAAGAGGAATTATTCCAACATGAAATTACCCTGAAAGAAAATGCCAAGCCTTTCAGGCAGAAGAAAAGACTCGTTAATCCAACCTTAGCTCCAAAGATGTAGGAGGAATTGGTTAAGCTAATAGATGTTGGCATCATAAATACTATTAGGCTTTCCTCATGGGTGTTTAACTTAGTGCTAGTTAGAAAGAAAAATGGTGATATAATATTGTGTTGAACTTAGAAATTTCAACTTATCATTAAAGGATAACTATCTATTGTTGAACATGGAAGTCATGTTGCAGAAGGTAACTAGCTGTGAGCTATTATCTATGATGGATGGTTTTTCTATATATAACCAAGTAAAAGTGAAGGAGTTTGAGAAGTACAAGATTGCATTTACAACTCCATGGGAAACCTATGTGTATGTCAAGATGCCATTTGGTTTAACCAACATAGGTGCTACTTTCCAAAGGGCCATGGATGTAGCCTTTTCTAATTTTATTGACTTATTCTTGGTAATTTACTAGGATGATTTGACAACTTACTCCAATAAATAAGAATACCATTGCATGCACTTGGAGAAGATATTTTTCAAGGCATTAGAATATGGAATATTACTCAACCCAAAAAAGTGTGCCTTTGGGGTTACTGAAGGAAAATTTTTGGGGCATATTGTGTCCAAGGAGGGAGTGAGAATTGACCCAGAGAGGGTAGCTTCCATAGAAAATATTCCCCAACTAAAGAATTCCAAAGGTATTTAGTCATTCTTTGGTCAGATTAACTTCTTGGGGAGGTTTGTAATGAACTTTGCTAAGATCACAAGACCTATCTCCAAGATGTTAAAGAATGGAGAAAAGGTGGTTTGGATTGAAGAACCTAGTCAGGCATTCAAGAGCATAAAGAAAGCTATTAAAGAGGCTCTAGTTTTGAAGTCTCTTTATTTTTCTAAACCAATGCATATTTTTTTGTTTTCTTCTTTCCATACTATTGCAGTTGTGTTGTTGCAAAAAAATGATGAGGGATTTGAACAACCCATTGTATTCTTTAGCAAATCTTTGCAGGTCGTAGAACAGAAATATGACATGATTGAAAAGCAAGCATATTATTTATTCAAGGTTGTGAATAATTTTAGAACTTACTTAATGGGATCTATAGTCATAGATTTTGTACCAAGTGTTGTGGTGAAGGATATTTTCATTCAACAAGAAACTACAAGCAGGAGGTACAGATGGATCAATAGGATACGAGAATTCAACATTGATGTTTAGATCGCCAAGTTAGTTAGAGGACAAGGTCTAGCTAAGATAATGGCAAGGACTGACTTGGAAGCTAATCAAATAAATCAAGTAGAATTTTTTTATGTCACACCTATATGTGATATGCAAATGCATGGCTGGTATAGAAGGATTGTTCAGTATTTACAAACCTTGCAATGCCCTGTAGATATGGCTGATAATGAAAATAGGACATTAAAGTTGCGTGCCATTAAGTATGTAATTATTGAAAATGAAAAATGGTAGAGGACCCTAGATGGTTTATTTCTCAAGTGTGTGGATGGTAAAGAGATATTAGAGCTTTTACAATAATTTCACAATGGAGTGTGTGGTGGCCATTACATGGAAAATACAACTACCCATAAGATCTTAAGAGAAAGATTTTGGTGGCCCACTGTTTTTAAGGATGCTCAAAATTTTGTGAAGACTTGTGCTTCTTGCTAGAGGTTTGTAATAAAATTTATTTTCTTATGGATTTTTTCACTTAGGCCTATTTCTATTCAAGCCCCCTTCCAACAATGGGGTATTCAATTCATTGGTGATATATAAAAAAAAATCTAGTGGGGGGAATTCATGGATCCTTGTTGCAACTGATTATTTCACAAAGTGGGTGGAAGCAATCCCCAAAAGGAAGGAAATGAGTAAACTAGTGATATACTTCTTGAGGAAAAACATTCTCATTAAATTTGGAGTTCCAAACAAGATCATTTTTGATAATGCTATGTGCTTTAGGTTAGAAGAGTTCATGGATTTTTTAGAGAAACATGGCATCCTGATTGCTTATTCTTCCCCTTACCATCCTCAAGGGAATGGCAAGGTTGAATCCAACAACAAGAGCCTCATGAATATTATTGAAAGAGTAATTGAAAATAATAAGAATCCCTAGGACTCAAAGCTAAAGCTTGTATTGTAGGTTGATAGGGTTACTATAAAGAAGGCTATTGGTTACTCACCATTTGGTTTAGTGTATGGTTTGGATTCTAGGATACCATAAAACAATCTGCTAAAGATGTACAATTTCATACACGAGTATGATGAAGATGTTTGTGATGATATGTAATAAAGAATTGACAATATCATACAATTAGATGAAACTAGAAGAGAGGCTCATAATAAAAATGAAAAGATGCAACTACAACTTAAGCACTTACATGACAAGAAATATTCTCTTAGAAAATTTGAAGTGGATAGTATGGTATTGGTATGGAATTCCAGGGCTCAAGATAAGGGTAAGCACAAAAAATTTGAGGCATTGTGGTTAGGCCCTTATTTGATATCCAACACACATGGGGAATATTCTTACTTCCTTCAGAGCTTAACAAGTGAACTTCTTGAACTACCAGTACATGGACAGTTCTTGAAGCAATATTTATCTTGAAATATTCCCTTTTCCATGTACATTGTATAGTCATGTAAATGTTTTATATATGTTGGTGTGCTTTGGTCTGGCTCTCTTTCCTTGTCCAAGAAAGTCGTTTGTTTTTGGTTACTATGATTGTTTACCTTGAGATTATATGATCTCGCACTATTTTAGAAGAACATACATCCCCAATAGGAGCCACTAGTGGAACCCCTAAATTTCTTGTGTTCCACTTCAAATTATGCAAAATTTTGGCTATTTTCATGGCCTAGGGCTTAGGGTTTTGTTCATGATCATGAATTAGGGTTTGCATTGCTAGAACCCTATTCAATTTTTTTTGTCTTGGTCCTTTGTGAATGTTATGTTTCATTGTTGACCTTTATTTGATGGTTCTTAGTTATTTTAGTTTTATCTGATGCTATTAGATTTGTCCTATTACTGGCACCAAATTCCTAGTTATCTCGTCCTTGCCCATTGTTTCATTAAAAATATTGCTCTATTTTAATATGAGCTAAAATTTGTCGAAGCATTTGTCGAATCCTAGGTTGGGTTTAGTTTTTTCATCATTTCCCTAAGGTTTTATCCTTGATTTTCCATGTCCCTATTTGACATTTACCTAGCATTAGCCCTATCTTAAGTTGCTAACAATTTTCATGTGTAGGGTCCATGTTTTATGAGAACCATTAGATCTAGAGGGTCAAATCAAGACTATTCCCTTTTCTCCTGATCACTTCCATTTTCCATTAAAATAATCCAGTGGACTGGTGGGTGAGTTCCAAGTGTCCACCTATAGTGGTGGGCCTGATGTTTCTCAAGGTCAATAAGCAATGGTCTAAGAAGATCAGTGGTGGAGATTGAATGGAGTGGATAAATCTTAGACCTTACCTGCTCTCCCATTTGGTTTTATTTGCATTAAAATATTATCACGAGGTAGTGGGCAGATGATATTTGTCCATGGGACCTAGTAGGCTATGAAGGAAAAAAACTCCCATTCACTGAGATCGGTGATCAAGGAGGGGTGATGTGGATCAATCTTGACTGCTCCCCACCATCCCGTGGGGGACCCACCCTACCTCGTGTCTCTCAATGGGGAAGTAGGAGAGTGCCCTGGGGTGTCACCTAAGTGACAGGGTAAAAATTAGAGAATGGAGGGTAATCAATGAAATATTTCACCCTGGATTGGAGGTATTAAAGCTCAAGTTACTAGAGGGAATTGTAGAGGCACATGTTGTAATGACAATTGGATCTTTTAATCTAGGCCATCTGTTGTGTTTGAAAATTATGCACATTGTCAAAGGCTTAAAGTATAATGAAACTGCATGTGTCTAACCTTAGATTAAATTTGAGCCCTTCCCCATCTCCCCTTTGCTAAAAGTTGCACATTGGTTAAGACTCATGGGGATAAGGGGAATTTGATGCATGGATAGTGCTTCAGTGCTTAGTGGATGGTGGAGCCCATAGATAGATGGGAGGTATTTTCCACACAAGTCATTTTGATTGAGAATAAGAAATTAGTTGTTATAGTTAGCCTTTCCAAATATTGTTGATTCAATCTCAATGGTCAAACTATCCACTTCACTACAAAATCAATGACCCATTTTTAAACTAGTGACTGAATCTCAGTTCACTCGTGTGAGATTTCATTTGAATATTAATGGTGGATGTGCTCAAGGAATTTGACATAAGGGAATTTCTAACCAATTTTATTTCATAATTTTAGTCATTGAGAGTTGAGGAATTGATCCAGAGCCAGAGACTAGGGCATGAATATCTTGGGAAAGTAATTGTAGATAAATTGGAGACCTTTTCTTCTTGGGTAAGTAGGTTCCCACTCTTTTATGTGTCGAATATACATAAGCCGATTTGTCTAAGGAATTGTCAAAGGATTTATAAGCCTTAGGTACTTAGGCTTTATAAGGGTTCAATCATTTGAAAAATCCATTGAGTTGGTGGGAATTGTGTGTAGTTTGGGAGGGTTTTTGCTTTGCAAAATTTTCTTTGAGAGCATAAACCAGTGAAATTATTTTGTAAGTGAGAATTTTTAAACCCTAGGCTTCTTATATTAATAAAATGAGTGAAGCTAGTGTGTCATCACCTCGACCTGAGAGGAAAACCAAGTAGAAGAGAGTTAATAGGTCCAAAACCTAGGGTGACACTTAAAATTGAGCCAATTGTACTTGATAAATCCTTAAAATTAGAGAAAAGATGTTCAATCATGGAGGGTGAGGTCAAGGGTATTACTAAAGCAAGGAAAATGTGTTGGCTAGGCACATGAAGGATGATAACAATGATATAGCTGGTCCATCTAAGAAGAAAAAGAAGAAGAAGGATAAGGACCACAGGGCTTATGATTCTTATATGGAGGAACCTAAAATTTCCATGGAGGATGAGGAAGAAGATGACCTATAATATACCCAATATTTTCTTCTTCTTGCAAGTCAAGAAGACTCTGATGATGGTGAGAAAAATTCTCTAGTTTTAAAAAAATCACAAAGGTGGCATACATACTCTAATTCCGAAGGTGATGACCCATTGCCAAGGTGGTGTCTCGTTCAGTGTTTTTGTTTTTTATGATCGATGTGAAGGAGAAGTGTTGGACACCATTGCAATGATGAAAGATTCCTTTTAGGAGGTGGGTAAATCTTCTTCAATGAATGGAAAAGGGCTTTTATCTTATGTGGTTGCCCTCTCATTAGAAGTGAAAATATAATTGCTAGGGGAGTTTTGAAATTGAAATGTACGTTGAATGTGAAATGTGACTTTAATTGTAATTTGGTTTGAAGCTTATTGCTCCCATGTTTCTATAAATGGGAATTCATGACCAATTACATGGTTATTTTGATGGTTAAGCAAATTTTGAGCTCATGTGAGAATAATTTTTTAATTCAAGCATAAAGAGATAGAATAGTGTTAAGTCTTAGGTGTGCATTCTAATTTGTAACAAGCTTAACAGTTTTATAGTAGCAATGCTGTATGAATGCCAATTGCAAATTCTGGGATTAGATTCTCTCCTTTGTATATTGTCTTTCAAATTATAAATAAAATGATCAAGGATCTTTTATTTATCTTCATCCATTCTAGTTGAATGTGTGATTTTGTTTTTGTTTTAGTTCAAAGAACTCATTAAATTCTTAAAGGAGATCATAGATTTGTGAGTTGAAATTCAAGGATTATTAAGTAGTTTCTATTTTTGGATATCTCAAGTTGTATATTGCAAAGCTATATACAATAGTCTATAAATATTTATCTTCATTGATAATGTATGACAGTTTATTACATGTGTGAGTTTGTCACTCATAGATAAGGCAGTGGTCTATTATTTTGGTTATCCTAAATGTTAGTGATCCTGCCCGCACCTGACAAAGAAAATAAATCTTAAAGATAATTTTTGGAATACCTATAATTACAGTAAAGTAGTAGGAAGTACCACTCATTCCTTGCTTTAGGTACAATTCATTAAATGGTCAGCCAAATCCTTAAAGAATTTTATCTAATTATCTTATTGTGGGAATATATTTGTTTTTGACAATGTTATTGGTAATTTTGCACAAGAGAATCAATTCACACATTGTCAAAATCACCCTCTTGGGTTTCAGAGAGCCCAAAGAGTAGAGGTCTAGTCTAGCAGGCTAGTACTTGTTTGTCAGCCAATTCCGACCATTATTTACCATTGAATTGTGGAGGATTCATAGATAAAGACTAGGATCAAGTTTTGTTCTAAAAAAATAAACAACATTACCAAAAAAATAGTTGTTCATTTCCACTAAAATCATATTAAGAAGATAATCAAGATTATCTATCATAATCGCATCATCTAAAAAAAGGAGATGATGGATGGAAAAAATTCTAGGTAGAGGGGTACTCTGAATGGTAACTTTGTCTAAAAAATAAATAGGGTCCTCTTCCTTAAAAGAATAAATAGAGGTTGTCACCCACAACCTTTTCAGAAAAAGGGGGAGAAGGGGGCCCCCCTCTGAGACCACCATTGAGCAGACCATGTAAAAAAATTGTACCAACAAAAAAATTAAATGAAAAAGAAAAAAATTATAGAAAAGCATGTGAAAGGACTAGTAAACCAATCACATGGAAGAAAAAATAATCCACCCTATAAAAATTGTAAGAGAAGAACGTGAACTAGTCCAAAAAAAAAAAAAAAAATCTCCCACTCCCGATTATTTTTCCCCTAGACCATATGTTACCCTCATGCCATCTCTTGGCTATTGGTGTTACTATAATATTTTTTTATACATTATAAATCTCTTCAAAATATTTTTTCTATGTACTTTTTTAGAGAGATAAAAATTCCTTGTTTCATTTTCTTTACTTTTATGCCTAGGAAATAATTTTAAATACCTAAATCTATCATCTCAAACTCTCATTTCATGGTTTCTTTGATATTAGCAATGAGGAAACAATAATTCCCCATAAAAACTAAATCATCTACACATAAGACAAAAATTTAAATCTCAAAATCACTTATATTGATGTAGAGAGTAGACCCATAATCACTTTTACTAAATCCATTAGTGAAAAAATATGAGTCAATTCTAATGTACCATGCCCATGGTACTTTCTTATGCCCGTAAATGTATTTTTTCATCCTATACACTTTGTTTTCTTTCTCTATAACTTCATGCCTAAGTGACCATTCAACATAAAAAAAATATTTCAACACTCCATTTAGGAAGGAAAAGTTCACATCCAATTGATACACCTTCCATTTATTCTAGGCTATTATTGTTAATACTACTTGCATAGTTTCCATTCTTGTAAATGGAGCATATGTCTCATCATAATCTCTTTTAGGATGCTATTTATATCCCTTAACAACTAGCCTTGCTTTACACCTTTCTATTCTTCCTTTAGCATTTATCTTGGTCTTATAGACCCAATTCACTTTATACCCAAAGGTAAGTCAATTATCTCCTTTATTTTATTTATTTCTTTTACATCTATTTCCTCATCCATGACCTCACACAATTTCTCTTCTTTCATAACTTATTCAAAATAATATTGGTCACTATGATTAAATAATACAAAAATTAAATTTTATTTAACTCATCATCATACTTTCATTTTTTTAAATATCCCTTAATATATTTATTTTTCTTGGCATTATGGAGGCAAGAGTGGGGTCTAAAATCACTAATAGAGATGCTTGATTATGCAAAAAGTCTTTACAACTTACTATTCTCCAAAGCTATTGTTTGTGGGTTTTAGAGTTGATGTATGAAGGACTCCAAAATTATTGTATGTGATCTTCAAAGATAATTTTTGGGCTCCATACCTAATATAGATGCACCTTTATTCACTCAATTTTCTTATTCTTCATCATCAATGGGAATCCTAACTATAATATAGAAAGTGGTGTCCATCATTCCATCCCATGACTCATTTTTTATGAATTCAATAATTATTCTTTTCTTAGTGACATGGTTATACAATATATGTCTTAAAAAAAAAATTAGCCCCAAAAGATGTACTTTTCACATTTTTCATCAAATTTTTTTCTCTTCTCCTTTTGCACAAATATATATTCCACACACCAAAAAATTATAAGGTGTTCCACTTTCCATTTAAATTTTATTTTCACTTCTTGTTGAATCTTGTCTTGTAAATTTTTTTATGAGATATATTCATTAAATATTATGTTTTTTCAATATCTTCACCTCAATACTCATTTGGGAGTCACTTGGATTTCAACATGCTTCTTTCCATCTCCATGATGGTTCTATTATTTCTCTTAGCTACTCCATTTTTTTGTGGAGTGTAACTAGTTGTCAAATTATTCTTGATGCATTCTACAAAAAAATACAAATTACTTGAGGTATAATATCCTTCTCTATTTAATCTAAGGATCTTAATAAATTTTCCATTTTCCCTTTCAGATGATGACTTCAACAATTTAAACTTCCCAAAGGCTTCAAAATTGTTCTTCAATAAGTAGACACATGTCTTCTAGCAACAATAATCAATGAAAGTAATAAAACACTAAATTTTCCCTATGGTTAAAAATTACATAGGGCCACACAAATATGTATGCACCAACTCTAATGGAAAAATTTCCCTTCTAAAGTTCCCTGATTTAAAGTGCTACCTACGTTTTTTCCTAAAATATATGCTTCACATTTTCCACTAGGCTCTACTATGGTTGGTAAACCCCTAACAATATGATTCTTGGAAAAATACTTAGTCTAGAATAACTTAAATGTGCATACCTTAGATTCTAGATCATTGATGGATCTTTAATGACCATCTTGAAACCTAATTGTTGTTTTAAAATATTGTAAATTTATCATTCTTAGGAGGAGAATCTACAAATTGGGTTGATAAAATAGTTTGGATAACATCCACTTCCTTATCATTTGGACTACTACTACTACATTATTACTCCCATTATTGTAAAATATTGTGCATTCTCCTTTTTCTTTCAACACTCTATTTAGGAAGGAAAAATTCACATCTAATGATATACCTTCCACTTGTACTAGTTTGTTATTTCTAAGACTACCTGTTTGGTTTCCATTCATGCAAATGGAGCATAGGTCTCATCATAATCTCTTCTAGGATTCTATTTATATCTCTTAACAACTAGCCTTGATTTATGCCTTTTTATTATTCCTTTGGAATTTTTCTTGGTCCTATAGAACGATTTAACTCTAATCACTTGTTTACCCAAAGGTATATCAATTATCTCCCATATTTTATTTATTTCTATTTATCTTATTTCACTTCTTAAAAATAAACTAGATCACCATGAGAAAACAATGTAAAATTCAAATGTTTATCTAATTCATTATCATACCTTTCATTTTGATAGATCTACCTTAAGATGTTTATTTTTCTTGGAATTATTGAGGTAAGAGCAGGGTCTGAACTCAGTACTAGAGATGATTGATTATGTAGAAATTTTTTGGAGTTCACTATTTTCCAAAGTTGTTCTTTGTAGGTTTTATATTTGATGTATAGAGGACTCCAAAACTATTGTACATGATCTTCAAAGCTATTTTTTGTGCTCCACACCTACTATAGATGCACCTTTCTTCACTTAATTTTCTTATTCTTTCTTATCAATGGGAACCCTAACTATAATAATGAAAGAGGTGTCCACTTTTCCATCCTATGACTCATTTTATATGAATTCAATAGCCTTGCTAATTACTATTTTCTTATTGACATGGTTATATAATATATATGCCTTAGAATATTTATTTTAGCCCCAAAAGATGTACTTCTCACCTTTTTCATCAAAATTTTGTCTATTCTCCTTTGGTAAAAATGCATATTCCACACACCCAAATAATATAAGGATTTCCACTATCCATTTACATTTTATTTACACTTCTTTTTGAATCTTGTCATGTACAACCTTTGTAGGAGATATATTCATTAAATAATATATATTTTTTCAATATCTTCACCCTAATACTAATTTGGGAGTCCCTTGGATTTCAACATGCTTCTTTCCATATCCATGATGGTTCTATTATTTCTATCAAATACTTTGTTTTGTTATGGAGTGTAACTAGTTGTCAATTTCTTATTGATACATTCTACAAAAAATTCAAATTATTTGAGGTATACTCTTCCCTATCTAATCTAAGGACCTTAATAAATTTTCCATTTTACTTTTCAACCTATTAGTGTTTTAATTTTCCCAACCTATATCTTACAACAATCTAAATAATATCTACTTCAGATGATTGATTGTGTTAAGGGGTTGGCAAAAAAAGAAGAGATGGATTTTAAAATTATCTCCTTTTCACTTTAGGCTCTACAAAACCTAGGAGGGTGGTCCTAAAATATTCATCAAGATTTCTTAGAGTGATCAGGTTGATATAGGACATCCAAAGTCATAAATAATATTTTCCTAAATAGATATGTTCTCATTGATTTAGTCAAGAATTACAGATAATCACAAGGATGAGCTAGACCCTTAAGATTTTATACATTCATTTTTTTGAGAACGTGGGAAATAAAGTTATGCAAAAAACTATTGCTTGAAAGTAAATTTTTCATTAAAGTTGTAGTTGATCAATAAATTGTGATTAATTTCTCACATACCAGACTTGTGCCTTAAACCTAGGGCATGTAGACAAGGGAACACAACTGAAAATATTTATAATAGTATTGGTTCTAACACTTACTCTTAATAATAATGCATTATATTATCATCCCTAAAATATTTTTAAACATACAAGTACTTGTAATACCTCAAGCATTTGATATTTCTTAAAAATCATATTTGATTTACTACTTGAGTAAAAGCTATAAGAGAAACATTCATACACAAGAAAAATATAAACATGAATAGAATAGATCCTTGATCAATTTTTTTCATAAAAGCTTAGGATAAGCACAAGTAGGAGACAATATATTTGTAGAAATTATCATTGTATTGGATCTATGAATGCGAGTATTGTTATACAACATTATCAATCACATTTACAACCTATCTTACTAGGATCTAATTTCAGACATATATAGACTAATATACAAAAATTTTCTCTGCTTACCAAATTTTCAAGATCTATAAAAAAAGTCCTTGAATTCTCTTTTATAGAAACAAGGGAGAAAAAAATAAAAAAAACCTTTTGACAAGTGTCACATATTCATTTGACCATTTTATCCCATAACAAAAAGTAAGTACAAACTTCTTGATGAAGGAGCATATATTCTCCACTAAAGATAAAAGTTGTTACATGGGAAATTTGTAGAAGACCCTTGTTATCTTAAAAAAGTGCTCAAAGAAGAGTTTGGTGTATATGTACTTGATTTTATCTTTCTTCACCCTCTTTATCCTATCAAAACCTAGGAAGTGTTGACTACAGAAAAAATAAAAGATAGGTCCACTAGAAGACAAAATTCTTGTTGAAGCTGAAGAAGATGCTCATTGATGCTGAATAAAATGAAGGAAGGCCAAAAAGAATATTTCATCCCCACTTTACAAATAATGAAAGAATATTTTGAATGCAAAGTCATAAAAAATATTAAAACTTTGGAAAAAAATTATATTTATCATCCTAGGCTTGATATTATTTTTTTGAAGGCCATTGGAATGCAAGGAATTGGCGCATGTTTGTTGTATACTTATTATACTTAGATAGAATGGACTCGACCTAATTTTGAAACTCCTCAATGAGATGATTAGTGTCCCATATTTTGTTCATGAGTTTTTAAGAGATCTATATCAATCTTATTCCCATCACATGTGAAGAAGGCAAGTGTTGGAGTAATGGACTCAAATCGGGATTACCATAGCATGCAAACCTTTAGCTCTCCATTTTCAATTTTATTCTTAGGCATTATTCTGATGTAACTATTATAAAACTCCTCAATTCTTGTGTTTACATTTTCTTCAAGCTGATCCATAAATCCTTGTAACTTCCCTACTGCTTTAGCCATCTTATATGAAGGTATAATACCTTCTAGAGAATTTGGCTCATTAGTTGATTCTTTATACATTCCTTGTAAGGAACTGATCCCTGGGATCCATTTTTGTTAGTATATTTTCTTTATCTTCGAGAATTATCTTAACTACCATCATCAATTGTGAGTAGTTCACTTGGAAAATCTCCACTTTCTTCAACAATTTATTCATTATTTTCCCCAACACATTTGAAACAAAATTCAAATTATTCTCATTTTGGTTCTCTTGAAAATTCATTACAATTTCTCGAAAATTAATGATTTTCTATTTGAGTTCCTCTTTCTCCCTTTCCTCATCTAATTTTGGTGGAGTAGAAGAATAAATAGAAGCCATTGTACTAGACCTAATTACTAATGTTGTTGAAGGAGGAGGTGTTCTTGCTACCTATTGTTGTTGTTGTTGTTATTGTTGTTGCACTTGTATTTTCAAAACCCTCAATTTGTTATACTCATGTGTTAAGGAAACATGTTCTTGCAATAGTTTGTCACATTTTGCATGAAGGGATGCTATATTATCCCTACCAAATTTAGAAGTGTTAACTACCAATGTTGTTGCTTCCATTGTTGATATTTCTAAGAATCTTTTTTATTATTAGACCTCCAATCAAATCCTAGGAATGCTTGGCAACAATTGGCTTATTAGTGTTTGGTGCTAAGGCCCAAATTTCAAGGGTTTCCCATCTAGGGTTGTACCTTGAACTAGACAATACTACAACAACTTCATCTTTAGAGGAATAAATCTCTTGATCTTTCTTTCTTATTATATAAAATGCAATTGGAGAGGCAATATCCCATTCAAGGAGAAACAAAATCCCACTCTCCCTAACCATGCACCTACCCTCCCTTTGAATAGGAACAAGTGGCATAAGAAATAATACCACCATAGGTTTACCATTTTATGTATTTTCTCAAGCTCAATTAGCTACTTGTGTATGACATTGACAACATAGGTTGCATAGTCGTATTCCTTATTAACCTTTACATTTTGAATTTCAAAATCCATATACATAAAATGCACAAGGATTCTTTCCAATTTGTCTACCCCAAGTACTTGACACAATTCATAATATGTTATGAAAAAATAGTTTTCAAAGTTGTCAAGTTTGAATGGATCAATCTAGTTGGGTGGGATCCTAATTGATCTACTATTAAACCCCTTTTCTCTATGCTTAGGTAGCTAGAATGCCCTGAAGCTGCTCTTGTCTTGTTGATACTTTTTCTTGAAAGTATCAAATTCAATGAGTTTTCTTGTAGCTAGGTTGACTTTAAAAATCTTATAGATAGATGATTTATCAATTGTAACAATAATAACACCATTTGAAAACCTTATTTCCCTAATATTCTCATCATAATTATCATCCATTTCTTTGAGCAAGTCTATGTCCATGAAGACATTGGGCATGACCAATTTTACTGTCATATTTCCATACATTTAAAATTAGGGTAGGTGAGTTCCTTTTTCTATACCAATGGAAAATAGTGACCATCCTCCCATAGGAATTTGTACCTCTCTACACTCATGGGTCTCATCAACTACACAATTGGCAACATTAGGATCATGGACCTTAATTTTCTTAGTAGATGAGCTAGGGAGTTGTGCAACTAGGTCATCGTGCAGGGCCCTTTTTTGGGATGAAGAAGTGGGTAGACTTCTAGGTGGATTCATGACTTTAGTTTAATTCAAGAACTAGGGATTTACCAGTGGGTTATAGGGTTTTTAAATAGTTTTGCACAAATACTAGGATGAATTCAAAGTGAATTAGGATATAAGAAGATACCTTAGTTTAATTTGAAACTCTAGAACAAAATTCATGATAATTTAAAGCTTTATGATAGTGAATTGAGATATTTTCTTGGTTAAAAACAACTTATTTGTTTTAGTGCTCTGAAAATCCTAATTTCTGCAAAAAATCTCTTGAATTATACAAATTATCTTCTCTTGATGCTTAGGATGATTAGGTGAATAGTTCAATTTCTTGAATTGTAGATTTTATAGAGAAAAAAATATTAATTGCTTGCCTAAAAGCCATATTTTCTTCCATTACTCTCACCTCGTGTGAGCTAGTGTACGCATATACCTATTTCATGAGTTAAAACATGAGTTATTGATCTTTGAGAAAAATATTTGATCTGAAATCTATAATAGATCAGACTAGTTTGAAAATATTTTGACATTCATTGAAAGATCTCTGATCAATAAAAAAAATTCATGTAGGATTTCCTTTACAACTGAGCAAAAGGCACATCATTGGGAGCAACAATTTCTTTTGGAAATTTGGTAGCTTTTTATGCTTTTGTGGCCTCAAGATCACTTTACTAAAAAGGGTTTGTGAAATGGTAGAAAGGAAAGAAGATGATGCCATGTGGTACCCATTAGGCCAATATGACAATATACCATCTGTTACTCCAATTTTGGTCATTACCCTTAAAATCATCACCTAAGTACTCAATTTTTCTAAGTTTGGGTTCTTGGTGGTGTTTCCTTAAGTTTGTCTAACCTTAGCGGGAACCACCCAAGTTATTCTAACTCTTGCTTACATCTCTTTCCCCTCAAACTTGTTAATTACCATATGTGGGTGGCATGTTACTAAATTTTTATAGCCTCCCAAGTGGTCAAAATGCTTCATGAAGTCTTTATACTCAAAATTTTAATATTGGTGGTTTGTACTTGACATTAGATAACCTGTCTAAAAGACTGCCAGCGATGAAAGTTAAAGAAGTTTCTAGTATGGGCAAGAGTTTTGGTAAGTTTGGAAAACATTAGTGGTTCATGCTAGGGTTTCATGAACCCCTTGTTCTACCAACTCAAATGGAATTATTCTAAAGAAAGCGAAGATGATGAAAGTGAAAGATGATCTTATTCCAGTAAACTCTTTTAGACCTATCATAATGAATGATGATAATGCAGAATCAATGAATGGTTAAAGGTGTGTAATTAAAAAGTGCCATATGAAGGTAAATGAATATAAATGAATACCATTCTTAGTATATAGTAAATTAGTTGAAACTCAAAAATATTTAGAAGGAAAAAATCACTAGAATATCAAAAATCATTTACATTATATTATATATTATTGATGTTACATAACTGGTTTTCGATTACAAAATTGAGGGTATCAAAATATTATTGTTAAGCATAGAGGGAAAACATCAACACATAGACTCCCTCCACCACCTCTTGGAGATGTTTAATCTGGGATGGTGATAATAGGTTTGTATGAGATTGCAAAAATTGGGTAAACAACCCCATATCATTTTGCACTAGTCCCACGTGAAGGACAGTCATAGCTTCTTTTGTTGCCTCATGTTGGGTTACAATTGTGATGTAGATAGTATCTCCAATAAGTTTGGTTTGTAGATAATGGTTGAGCCCTACAATAATCACATTCACCCTGTGTAGGTACTCAGGCCTAACAAGGTGTTCTATTACCCTCATTCCCTAGTCTCGCCATATAGAAGTGCGAACTATAGTGTAAATGAAATTCTCAAGAAGTGTGGAATTATGCACATGAACCTAATTCATAAATATTTCTCCCAGGATGTCACATAATAATTCTTCCTCCATTTCACTTTGGACAACAAAGGCCTCCCTCGACTGGTTCAATAACATTCTAAAGAGATGATTGCACTCGACCTCTTTGATCACAATGAAGTCATTATTTGAAACTCCGTTACTCTATGCACTCACCATTTTTAGAATGCTTTTGGTTGGTGAAATGCAGCTATGATCATCAAATTTATAGAAATTTGGGAGTGTGTCTAAGTTGTATTTCATTGAGATTTGGAAAATGATAGGATGGTGATGTGTCCTAAATTAACTACTAATGTGACCAATATCTATTTAATTTTCCCAATTGATCTCTCATTTGGATAGTTTTCACATGTGATTCTATGGTTAACATGAATTGGCCATTTAATAAGGTGCCTATGATCTATATTAATTACAAAATAATGACTGGCCATGGGGTGGGATTTGAAACAAGGGACATTTAGTGACTGTTCAAGGTCATATCATTTGTAAATGTAATTATTATTATTCCAGACCATTAATGATTCTCCATCTATTGGTTTCCAGGTTAGGCAATTGGGTAGAAAGAAAGCATCATTATATTTAGCAACCATTTAGTAACTACCAAGATGGGGAAATATTGTCTCCATTTATCTTTGTTTAGAATGACTCTTTAAGGGTTCATATTTTCTCAAGTGCACGGTGTTGTAACAAAGGAATAGGAACAAGATTTATTTCTATTAATTCATTCATGTTTGCGATAAATCATAATCTATGAATTGTGGGTTTCAAATGTAGTTTTGATCATACAAATTTTTTTTGTGTATGCACTTTGAGCACATTATCTATGCAAGACATCATTTATTTCATTATGTTCATTTATTGTAACTATGATATATTTCCTTCTCCATTTATAATGATCGTTAATTATCTTAGTCTTTGGGCTAAGTGATCTATGATATTCTTTAATTTCACTCGCATTAACTTCATTTTTATGAGTTAATGTTTCTCACCTTTCCTACTTTCTAGAAAAAAGAATACACTAAATCAATTGAATCACATGAGGGATTTGTACCTCTAAAATTCAGAGGAAAGTCAAAAATATAATTGTGGCATTTCTAGAGTTGTTAGTAGTTTGGTCCTAGTGCTTAATTGGAAATATAGTTGATGTTTGAATTATATTTTAAAATACCAATCCATTTGCTAACACCAAAGAAAATTTTCCACATGTGCTCTTACTACAATTTCATATGGAACCTATGGGCCTACCTTAAAAGGATTCACAAAATTATAGAATGCTTTAAAATTTGACACATGGAACTGGTGGTACATCCAATAGGGTCCTACAACATTGTTCAACCAATTATTTTACACATGGCATCAATTTTGTGGTTCCATAGGCAACTCTTTCCTTAGTGAAAAACCCTCCGTGGAACTACAAAAACCAATAAAATAATGCCAATTTTTTATGTTGGATTGCTTCCGCAATCCTTAACCTTGAATATTTTATTCATGTGGGAGCAAGGAAAACTTAAAGGAATAATTTGAGCATGTGCATTGAAAACAACTTAGCACCGATACGAAATGACGGGGCCATTTTTATAAAGATGCGGTTTACAAGACTTAGAACATTGATGAAATATTTAGTGTGTGGATTTAAGTGGTAACATAAGGAATAGGGGTTAGTAATCAGATGGGGCTTAGGATATAAGTTTCTAACTTAATATACCAACAACGAGTAAATAGAGGTCAATGTAGGATTATAAAAAAATTCAAAGGGCATACAACTGTTAGGGTGTTAGAAGGGTTTTTACTTATAAAAGAAGCCTTGGGAACCATTACAAACAAGCTCCATCCATGAAAATACTATTTCGAAGCTTAGGAATTTGGGAAAATATAGAGGGTGAGAAAAATTTATAAGGTTTCCACTAGTGGATCCAGTTGGGGACAGTTGTTCACCAAGAACAAGGTGAGATCTAAGAAAACTCTAGAAGATCGGACCAAAAAATAAACCTAAAAGACCAAAACCAAGAAAAATCAAAAGAAAAGATTGTACATAAAAACACATAAAATACAATGTTCATGGAAGATAATATACCTTAAGAAAAGTATGGTTTCAAAAATTGTCCATGCACTAGTAGTTCAAGAAATTCACTCATCAAATTTTTTAGAAAGTAGTAATTTTCTCCATGAGTATTGATGATTAGATATGGTCCAAGCCATAGGGTACCAAATTTTCCATGTTTCCATTTCTCCTAAGCTCTTGAAATCCATAATAAGACCATATATCCTACCTAAAATTTTCTTTCAGAGGTTTTTTTATCATATAGGTGTTTTACTTGTTGATACACCTTAACATTTTTCTAATGTGGTAGTCTCCTTTTTTCATCCAACTATGTCAATTGATTTATCCTATTCACCATTGGTTCTTGTATGTCCTCATCATTTTCTTAGATGAATTTATAAACTTGTAAAAAACTATTTTTAGGTCTTGTCTAAACACTTGGAATACTAAGATGGGGGGTGAATTAGTATTCACTAAAATTCATTAGCCTTAGCAGCTTTAACCATCCATTCAATGCATCATATGAAGCTTGAAATATTAGAAAGGAACATAGAAAGTATGAATCACATTAAAGAACACAAGAACACCAGATTTATATGGAAAACCAAAAAGGGAAAAACCACTATAAGGATTAGCTCACAATACATTATAACCAGTCATAAGATATTATAGAATGGCTCACTACTAGGGATTTGAATTGATACAATGCATATACAATATGTCAGAGATAGTTCCAATTAGGCTCTATAAATTGAATTAATACACTTCATGCTTCACAAATATCATACTCTTCTCTATTACATTACATTAACATCTCACTCTATCACTTTCACATCACATTCACACTCTTATCACAACTCACATGCTTCAACATAGAATTGACCTTGTATATATATCGCTTCCAACATAAACATAAATTACGTCAACCTAATTGATGTACCATCCATCCTCATAAATTTTCAGCTCAAAAAACCAACACACACAACCCAAAACATATACATAATCAAAATAGGCTAGTAGGGACCTATAATTATTCCCATAAGTCTGATCCAAAAATTATGTAATTCCACATGACTTCTAACCATTTAGGTCAGCACCATTTGAGAAGTACTAAGGGAATGAACCAGCTATTCATCCATAACCTAACACACGAACCTCCAAATCTCTTTCCACTTGGAAAAAATACACTTCAAACACTTGTAAAAAATCCCTCAAAATTGCATATAAAAATAATAATTTGTGGTGGAATGCAGAGCATTCCAATCAAGTACTTTTCCACAATAACTTTTCCATATCTAGAGTGATACTCTATCAGCTATAAATTAAAATATGGAGACCATAAAGATATGAAACCTTAGATTTAGGTTCCTCTAATAAGCACCAAAATAACCTTAAAACCACATAACTAGGTTCTTCATGGTGGAGCAATGTAGACCACAAAATAGGTTCTCTAAACACCAAAAAATAATTTCAGACTTAGGAAAATATCCAACACATGTTTTGAATTGGACCAACACATCTGTGTTGAACATTCAGAATATTGGGAGGGGGGACATGAATTAGTATTCTATTAAACTTTTAAACATAGCTTATCCAATCACTAAAACATATTAATAGAAATAAAGAATGAAAGCATGAATTATCCACAAAGTCACATAACACATGAACACCAAGATTTTTACGTGGAAAACCCAAAATGGGAAAAACCACGATGAGGATTAGGTCAAGTATATTATATCTAGATATAGTATATTATAGGGGCTCACTGCCAAGACACACTATCCTTATAAGGCTCACATTCAGAGTTAAATACAAAAAAAAAATGGATCACTATCAAAGTATGAACTGATAAAAAGTGCACCTCCCTTGTGTTGTTTTCCAATTCCTTTGAAGCTCTAAATACAAATTATTTCTCTTCTTAGTATTCGCTCAACACCTCTACTCTTATTTTGATCTCACACTTCTGAAAATTCTTGTTCACATCATATGAGACCACATGCACTTGATGTGTCACTTTTACTCACTCTTCTATCTCATTGACTCAAAAATGTCTCACATATATACCCAATTACATTCGCATACATCAATTCAATTGGCCTAATTAGATGTAAACAAAAATAATCCAAAATAGCTTTTGTCGACACCACACATGATTCAAAATCATCTTTGTGCTCAAGAAACATGTGCAATACTTAATTTAGGTTGGCATGGATCTAAAATAGATCTTTAAAACATCCTCAATGTATATTTAATCTTTACAACACATTTCATGTATTAGGTCAGCCAATAATTTGATGTAATCACAAAAAAAATCAATCGTACATACACTTCTCCATACAAGTGACTTCCAGATTCATTCTTTCTTCAAATTCATGAATTCATGCTTCACCAACATTAGTGAGACTATCTCTAGAACCGCAGCACAAAAAAAATCTTCTCAAGGAAATACAGTATCCCCCACACTGATGCATTGAACAAATAGATTATAGGGTAAGTGCAGAAAGATGGGTCACAATTTTGTGGCCAATTTACTTTTTCATCCTGAAATAGTGAAAATGTGAGTGTGTTATAGAAAAACATGCTCACGTTATGGCTTGGTAATGACTGAGCCTAGGATCGTTCATTACCAATCCATAACACGAGCATGTTATTACACATTCACATTATAAAATGCTCATGTTATAATACACTCGCGTTATAAAGTGCTCTTGTTATAATGCACTCACGTTATGGTTTAAATTTCAAAAAATGTGCACATTTTGAGTTCAAAAAACGTGCGCATTTTGAGTTCAAAAGATGTGCGCATTTTGAGTTCAAAAAATGTGCATTTTTTGAAATCAAAAAAACATTTCCAAAATGTGAGCACGTTATAACATGCTCACGTTTTGGTCTACATTGATTTTTTTTCTTCTCTTTTTCTTGTCTCTTTCTTCTTGTTATCTTTTAGGGAAACTATATACATGAAATAAACATTTAAGTATAAGTTGAAATTTACATATGGAAATTTACTTTCTTATACTTTAAGTTATATTTCATGTATATAGGTAGGATGTTTGAGAGTGGTTTCAGATCTCTAGGAGTTATAATACAAATTCTAGTTTTTGGAAGATCTTAAAAATTTCAGTAATCAACATGTCAAATTTTAGTAATCAGAAGGTCAAATTTTAGTAGTCAGAAAGTTGTATCATCTTTCTCTCTCACTCTCTCCTTCTCTCTACTCTCTATCTCTCCACTCCCTCTCTCTCCCTTCCCCCCTCTCTCCCCTCTCTCTCACACACACTCCTCTATCTCCTCCCTCCCTCCCCTCTCTACTTCTCTCTATCTCTTCTCTCTCTACAACTCTTTCCCTCTCTTCTTATCTTTATCTCCCCTCTCTCGATCTTTACCTACCTCTCTTTCCATCACATTGTATCTCACCTATGTCTCCATCCCTACCTCTTTCCATATTTACTCTCTATCTCTCCTCTCCCTCCCTCTTCCTACATCTCTCTCTCACTCTCTATCCCTCTCTATCCCTATCTTCCCCCTCTTTCTCTCTAACTCTCTCCTCTCAATCTCATAATTATCTTTGCCTCCCTCTCACTCTCTCCTCTCTATCTCACCACTCTCTCTATATCTCTCTCACACACATACACAAACCTCTATATCCCTCCCTAACACTCCCTCCCTCCCTCCCTCCCTCTCTAATCCTCTCTATCTCTCCTCTCCCTCCCTCTCTCTACCTCACCCTCACTCCCATTATTTTTGTCTCTCCTCCAAATCTCTCTCACTATTATCCCTCCCTCCCTTCCCCTCTTTCTCTCTCAATTGATCATTTTATCTATCTCACTATTCCCTCTCTCTCACTCACACACACACCTCTATCTCATTCCCTACCTCTCCCTCCCTCCCTCCCTCCCTCCCCTCTCTATCTCTTCACTCTCTTTCTCTCTATACCTACCTCTCCCTCCATCCCTCTCTATCTCACATATGTCTCATTCCCTATCTCTTTCCCTCTCTACTCTCTATCTCTCCTCTCCCTTCCTCTACCTACCTCTCTCTCTATCTCTCCATTTCTCTCTTTCTCTATCACTCTCTCCTTCTCTCTATCTCACCACTATCTCTATCCCTACCTCTCACTCCCTCCTCTCTAAATCACCATTCTCTCTCTCTCCCACTTTCCCTCCTTCCCTCTCAGTCCCTCTTCTCTAAATCAACATTCTCTCTCTATCCCACTTTCCCTCCTTCCCTCTATATCTCACCTATCCCTTTCTACCTCTCCCTCCCTCCAACCTCCCTCTCTCTCTTTTTATCGCTCTTTCCCATTCTCTCCTTACCTCTCAATTCTCTATATCACCACTCTCTCTCCATCTCAGTCTCTCTCATTCCCTCTCTCCCTCCTATCCCTCACTCTCTCCTTCCATCTCTACCTACCTCTCCCTCCACTACCTACCACTCTCTCTACCTCTCTCTCTCCCTCCCCCCTCTTTCTTTCTTACTCTCTCCTGCCCTCTCTACTCTCTATCTCTCCCCCCTTCCCTCTCTACTCTATTTCTCCCTCTCCCCTTCCTCTCTCCCCCTTCCTCTCTTGCATCATTTTCTCTCCTCTCACTCTCTCTCACTCTCACACACACTCACCTCTATCTCCTTTCCTCTCCCTCCATCCCTCCACTCTCTACTTCTCTCTATCTATCATTTCTCTACATCTCCTTCCCTCTCTATTTATATTTATCTCCCCTCTCACTCTCTTTACCCACTTCTCCCTCCATCACTCTATATATCAACTATGTCTCTTCCCTACCTATTTCCCTCTCTACTCTATATCTCTCCCCTCCCTCCCTCTACCTCTCTCTCTCTACCCCCTCTCTCTCTCTCTCTCTCTCTCTCGCACACACACACACACACACACACACACACCTATATCTCCTCCCTACCTGTCCCTCCCTCCCCTCTCTAATTCTCTCTATCTCTCCTTTGTCTACATATCCTTCCCTCTCTACCTATATTTATCTCCCCTCTCCCTCTATTTACCTACCTCTCCCTTTATCACTCTTTATCTCACATATGTTTCCCTACCTACCTAGGGTTGAGGGGTTAAGGGTTGAGGGTTGAGAATTGAGGGTTGAGGGTTTAAAGTATAGGGTAGAGCATAGAGGGTAGAGGGTTGAGAGAGAGAGAGGGAGAGAGTAGGAGAGAGATAGAGGGAGGGAGGGTTAAGGGTAGAGGGTAGGTAGTTTAAGGATTAAGGGTTAAGGGTAGAGGGTTAAGGGTTTAAGAGTTTAGGGATTAAGGGTTAAGGGTATACAGTAGAGGGTTTAGAGTAGAGGGAAGAGAGATAGAGGGAGTGAGTGAGTTAGAGAGATACTTGAGAGAGAGAGAGGGAGTGGGAGAGAGATATAGGGAGTTAGGGTTAAGGGTAGAGGGTAGAGGTTTTAAGGTTAAGGGTTTAGGGTTTAGGCTTAAGGGTACAGGGGAGATAGATAGAGGGAGTGACTAAGGGAGAGAGAGACCCAAGAGAGGGAGATGGGGTAGGAGGGAGAGGGTTGAGAGAGAGAGAGGGAGGGAGGGAGTGGGAGAGAGATAGAGGGATGGAGGGTTAAGGGTATAGGGTAGAGGGTTTAAGGGTTAAGGGTTTAGGGTTTAAGGGTTAATGGTAGAGGTTAAGAGTTAAGGGTAGAGGGTAGAGGGGAGAGAGATAGAGGGAGTGAGTGAGTGAGTGAGAGAGAGAGATCTAAGAGAGGGAGAGGGGGTAAGAGGGAGAGAATTGAGAGAAATAGAGAGGGAGGGGGAGGGAGGGTTAAGGGTAGATGGTAGATGGTTTAAGGGTCTAGTGTTTAAGGGTTAAGGGTAGAGGGGAGAGAGATAGAGGGAGTGAATAAGATAGGGAGAGAGACCTAAGAGAGGGAGAGGGGGTAGGAGGGAGAGATTTGAGAGAGAGAGAGAGAGAGAGAGGGATTGGGAGAGAGATATAGGCTAGAGGGTTAAGGGTAGAGAGTTTAAGGGTTTAAGGGTTAAGGGTAGAGGGTTAAGGGTTGAGGGTAGAGGGGAGAGAGATAGGAGTGAGTGAGAGAGAGATATTCTTGAGAGAGAGAGGGGGGGTAGGATAGAGATAATTGAGAGAGATATAAAGATATAGATGGAGGGAGTGGGAGAGAGATAGAGGGTATAGGATAGAGGGTTTAATGGTCAAGGGTTTAGGGTTTAGGGTTTAGGGTTAAGGGTAGAGGGGAGAGATATATGGGGTGAGTGAGAGAGAGGGAGGGAGGGAGTGGGAGAGAGATAGAGGGTAGAGAGTTAAGGGTAGAGGGTATAGGGTAGAGGGTTAAGGGTTGAGGGGAGAGAGATACAAAGAGTGAGTGAGTGAGAGACCTGATAGAGCGAGAGGGGGTAGGAGGGAGAGACTTGAGAGAGAGAGAGGGAGGGAGGGAGTTGGCTATAGATAGAGGGTAGAGGGTAGAGGTTTTAAGGGTTTAGGGTTTAAGGGTTAAGGGTTTAGGGTTAAGAGTAGAGGGTAGATAGATAGAGGGAGTGAGTGAGTGAGAGATACCTAAGAGAGGGAGAGGGGGTAGGCGGGAGAGGGAGTGGGAGAGATAGAAGGATAAGGTTAGAGGGTAGAGTGTTTAAGGGTTTAGGGTTTAAGGGTTAAGGGTTTAGGGTTTAGGGTTTAGGGTTTAGGGTAGAGGGGAGAGAGATATAGGGAGTGAGTGAGAGAGAGGGAGGGAGTGGGAGAGAGATAGAGGACAAAAGGTTAAGGGTATAGGGTAGAGGGGTAAGGGTTAAGGGTAGAGGGGAGAGAGATAAAATGAGTGAGATAGTGGGAAAAAGACCTAAGAGAGGGAGAGGGGGTAGGAGGGAGATACTTGAGAGAGAGATAGGGAGTAAGGGAGTGGGAGACAAATAGAGGGTAGAGGGTTAAGGGTAGATGGAAGAGGGTTTAAGGGTGTAGGGTTTAAGGGATAATGTTTTAGGGTTTAGGTTTAAGGGTAGAGGGGAGAGATAGAGGGATTGAGTGAGTGAGAGAGACCTGAAAGAGGGTGAGTGGGTAGGAGGGATATTCTTGAGAGAGAGGGGGGTATGAGGGAGAGTCTCTATATATCCCCTCCCTCTTTCTCTCTCAAGTATCTCCCTCCTACCCTTCTCCCTCTATCAAGTCTCTCTCTCTCTCACTCACTCCTATATCTCTCCCCTCTACCCTTAAACCTTAAACCCTCTACCCTCTACCATTAACCCTATACCCTTTATCTCTCTCCCACTCTCTATATATCTCTCTCAAATATCTCCCTCCTATCCCCTCTCCCTCTCTTAGGTATCTCTCTCTTAGTCACTCCCTTTATCTCTCTCCCCTCTACCCTTAACCATAAACCATTAACCCTTAAACACTAAACCATTAAACTATCTACCCTCTACCCTTAATCATCACTCCCTATATATCTCTCCCACTCCCTACCTCTCTCTCTCAAGTCTATCCCTCCTCCTACCTCTCCCTCTCTTAGTTCTCTCCCACTCACTCACTCACTCCCTCTATCTCTCTCTCCTCTACCCTTAACCCTTAATTTTATACCCTTAACCCTTAAACCCTTAACCCTCTACTCTTAACCCTAAACCCTTTAACCCTTAAACCCTAAACCCTCTACCACATACCCTTAACCCTCCCTCCCTCTATCTCTCTCAACCCTCTCCCTCATAACCCCTCTCCCTCTCTCAAGTCTCCCTTTCTCATTCACTCTCTCTATCTCTCTCCCTTCTACCCTTAAGCCTAAACCTAAACCCCTAAACCTTGAACCCCTAAAACATCTACCCTCCACCCTTAACCCTGCCTCCCTCTATCTCTCTCCCACTCCCTCCATCTCAATCTCTCAAGTCTCTCCCTCCTACCCCCTCTAAATCTCTTAGGTCTCACTATCACTCACTCTCTTTATCTCTCTCCACTCTCCCCTAAACCCTCTACCCTCTACCCTTAACCCTTAAACCCTAAATCCTTAAACCCTTAACCCTCTACCCTTAACCCTTAACCTTTAAACTCTCTACCCTCTACCCTTAACCCTCCCTCCCTCTATATCTCTCCCACTCCCTCCCTCCCTCTCTCTCCCAAACCTCACCCTCCTACCCCCTCTCCCTCTCTTAGTCACTCTCTATATCTCTCTCCCCTCTAGCCTTAACCATTAACCATAAACACTTAACCCTTAAACCCTTAAACCCTCTACCCTCTATCTCTCTCCCACTCCCTCCCTCTCTCTTCAAGTCTCTCCCTCCTACCCCCTCTCCCTCTCTCAAGTCTCTCTCTCTCTCTCACTCCTTCTATATCTCTCCCCTCTACCATTAACCCTTTACCCTCTACCCTTAACCATTAAACCCTTAAACCCTCTACCCTAGCTTGCCAATTCGGTGAAATTGGTAATGTAGTGGCTTGTTTAAAAAAATGGGGTCTCCCGATGATGTAAATCACTAGGAGACCCCATTTCTCAAACCCATTTTTTCAAAAAGGCCAAGTTAGATTTCCAATTTCACTGAATTGATAAGCTAGTGGGCCCTCTACCATCTATCTCTCCCCCACTCACTAAACTATCTACCCTCTACCCTTAGTCATCACTCCCTATATATCTCTCCCACTCCCTCCCTCTCTCTCTGAAGTCTCTCCCTCCTACTACCTCTCCCTCTCTTAGGTCTCTACCACTCACTCATTCACTCCCTCTATCTCTCTCTCCTCTACCCTTAACCCTTAATGTTATACCCTTAACCCTTAAACCCTGAACCCTCTACTCTTAACCCTAAACCCTTTAACCCTTAAACCCTAAACCCTCTACCACATACCCTTAACCCTCCCTCCCTCTATCTCTCTCAACCCTCTCCCTCATAACCCCTATCCCTCTCTCAAGTCTCCCTTTCTCATTCACTCCCTCTATCTCTCTTCCTTCTACCCTTAAGCCTAAACCTAAACCCTTAAACCTTGAACCCCTTAACCCTGCCTCTCTCTATCTCTCTCCCACTCCCTCCATCTCAATCTCTCAAGTCTCTCCCTCCTACCCCCTCTACCTCTCTCAAGTCTCACTGTCACTCACTCTCTTTATCTCTCTCCACTCTCCCCTAAACCCTCTACCCTCTACCCTTAACCCTTAAACCCTAAATCCTTAAACCCTTAACCCTCTACCCTTAACCCTTAACCCTCCCTCCCTCTATATCTCTCCCACTCCCTCCCTCCCTCTCTTTCCCAACCCTCACCCTCCTACCCCCTCTCCCTCTCTTAGTCACTCTCTATATCTCTCTCCCCTCTAGCCTTAACCATTAACCATAAACACTTAACCCTTAAACCCTTAAACCCTCTACCCTCTATCTCTCTCCCACTCCCTCCCTCTCTCTTCAAGTCTCTCCCTCCTACCCCCTCTCCCTCTCTCAAGTCTCTCTCTCTCTCTCACTCCTTCTATATCTCTCCCCTCTACCCTTAACCATTAAACCCTTAAACCCTCTACCCTAGCTTGCCAATTCGGTGAAATTGGCAATGTAGTGGCCTATTTGAAAAAATGAGGTCTCCCGATGATGTAAATCACTGGGAGACCCCATTTCTCGAACCCATTTTTTTAAAAAGGCCAAGTTAGATTTCCAATTTCACTGAATTGACAAGCTAGTTGGCCCTCTACCCTCTAATCTTAACCCTCTACCATCTATCTCTCTCCCACTCACTCTCTCTATCTCTCTCCCCTCTACCCTTAACCCTAAACCCTTAACCCTTAAACCCCAAACCCTTAAACCTGAAACCATTAAACCCTCTACTCTTAACTCTCTACCCTCTATTTCTATCAAGTCTATCCCTCCTACCCCCTCTCCCTCTCTCAAGCATCTCTCTCACTCACTCACTCCTATCTCTCTCCCCTCTACCCTTAACCCTTAAACCCTTAAACCATCTACCCTCTACCCTCTACCCTTTATCTCTCTCCCACTCCCTCCATCTCTCTCTTTCTATGAATTCTCTCCCTCCTATCCCCTCTCCCTCTCTCAAGTCTATATCACTCACTCACTCACTCCTTCTATCTCTCTCCCCTCTACCCTAGCATTCCAATTTGGTGAAATTCGGAATGTAGTGGCATGTTTGAAAAAATGGGTCTAAGAAATGGGGTCTCCCAGTGATGTATGATTTACATCACCGAGAGACCCCATTTCTTGGACCCATTTTTTCAAACAAGCAAGTTAGGTTGCCAATTTCATCGAATTGCTAAGCTAGTGTGCCCAATGGCTTGCCAATTCAGTGAAATTAGCAATGTAGTGGAATGTTTGAAAAAATGGGTCCAAGAAATGGGGTCTTCCGGTTCATGGACCCATTTTTTCAAATAGGGCAAGTTAGGTTGCCAATTTCACCAAATTGGCAAGCTAGTGGACCCATTGGCTTGCCAATTCAATGAAATTGGAGATGTAGTGGCTTGTTTGAAAAAATGGGTCCAAGAAATGGGGTCTCCTAGTGACGGGAGACCCCATTTCTTGGACCTACTTTTCAAATAGGGCAAGTTAGGTTGCCAATTTCACCAAATTAGCAAGCTAGTGGGCCCACTGGCTTGCCAATTTGGTGAAATTGGTGATGTAGTGGCTTGCTTGAAAAAATGGGCCCAATAAATGGGGTATCCTGGTGATTTACATCATTGGGACTGTTGGCACTCTCAAATTTTGTAAATTTCAAGTGCCCATGTTGAAAAATTTGCTTGTGCACACTCATAAGTGCACCTGCAAAATTTGCATGAATGACCTACTTTGGAGGGTTACTATTTGAAGCCCATTGAATTTCATGACAAATCCTTTCATAAAATTAATCATATGAGCATGCATGTCAATTTTAAGCTTCTCATAATGAGTTTTGATAGATTTTTGAAAAGCGAAGCTTGAAGGTTTTGAAACTTTTTGTTGTTTGCATATTGTTAGTCTTACAAGTTGGCCCCCTGTTTGAGTTTATATTTTGCAACTGGATGATCTTCATGTCAAAAATATTTCTGATCTCAATTCTCTCGACATTAATGTACTCCATGGTCTGATTTCAAAGCCTCATGATCAGATTTTCTATTTTTACCAAGCCAAAAGCAAATGCAGTTTGCTCTATTCTCACACCTGCATTTTCAGAATTATTTCAAAGTGGTCAAGTTTGACACTCAATATATTTTGCCTCGTGTCTTATTTTTCTGAGCCATCTATTGCACTCCATTCTTGTAAGTTTTCATGAATTGAGGAGGTCGTTTGATTGGTTTTCAAGGGAAATTCTAGAGCCCACTTGGCTAGTTTTAACAACATTACAAAGTGCCTAAAAATCAAGTTTTATTGACAACCCAGTTCATTCTTTCACTTCATGAAGAATTTAGAAGCAGCCTCAAGGTAAATTGAAGATGAAATTTGTCTGAGAATGATTTTTTTTTAGCCGGGCCCACATGGGGACCTAACATGCTTTTCAAAAATGGTAAAATTGTAAGTGTTGCATTAAGGAAATCACTTCAAGTGAATTGTTTTGAATGAGGCAACACATGAAGGGTATACAATTATAATGGCCTTCAAGAATTAAAATGCAAAGTGAAATCTACTTTTTAAATATGGAGTTTGAAATTCATGTCATCAAAATGATACACATATTGAACAAGGGTGCTAATGCTAGTATGGTGAAAAAATTGTTTCATCAAATGCTTCAAAGAGATGGTATCAATGTTAGTTCTTCCAAGTTCAAATTTTGATAAAAGTGTAGAGGAAAGGAAAGAGGACTATTTTCAACTAAAATTTTAATAATAGTAGCTCAAGGGATCTAGGAACATTAGATGAAGATGATTATGAATAGTGTAATTCCTTGAGGATTCCAAGTCCTCATCAACTTCAAGATATCCATACAAAGGTCTTGACTGATTGTTCCTTTGAAGTGAATGTGACTAGTAGTTCTAAAGGTGAGAGGAACCTTTTGGTGGGATAAAACCATAATACTTTTTTGACCTTTCTTGATTGTGTGAACAACTATATGATAGTGAAAGGGTAAATCATTTTGCATAAATCCTGGAGTTGTGTACATTGGGTTTCCCTTATTTATATGGGTGCACAATTACCTCTTGTTGCCACAACTCAGATCTTTGAGTCAAATGTGATTCAAATCTAAACCGATTTGGACGCATTTTAAAGATGGATTAAAGATTGTCCAATGGTATATGTGCATAGATATCAAGGTTATTTGTGGGATCATGCTACTTAGAAGTATGAATACTCTTGTTATAATGAAGGATTGACTTGTACTTGGGAAACTTTCAGGAAATCGATTCTCAATTTGTTTACATGGTTTTGTGTAGAGAAGCATAATATTATTAAGGAAGCAGTAAGAAGGATTAGGAAAGAAACCAATTATCTTGGATTGCAATGATTTGAAACTAGTTCTCTTTACCAATAGATTAATAGCCATCACACTAGTTGGATAGGGCATTCTATGCTTGTAGTGAAAAGGTTTCAAAATTGTTTGAGGAAAAAATCAGTGTTGCACAAGAGGGGTGAATTCAATGCATATTGGTTACTTTGCAACCCACACCATACAAGAGGAGGTTTATGGATTAGGG
Source organism: Sequoiadendron giganteum (assembly GCA_007115665.2). Classification (NCBI taxonomy): domain Eukaryota; kingdom Viridiplantae; phylum Streptophyta; class Pinopsida; order Cupressales; family Cupressaceae; genus Sequoiadendron; species Sequoiadendron giganteum. The sequence continues at coordinate 701,828,871 of CM021100.1, read as the reverse complement.
TTTCTTGAAATGGAGGACACATATTAATTCATCAGGTCATGACTTAGATTTCAAAAGGCAACCATTGTATTTACTTACAAAATAAATTAGATAAGAAACGGGAAAGAGGTCGATGGGATAATTGGTGACTTACCATAAGAAGACTGCTACACAGTGGACATCCATTCTATTCACTGAAAATATACATTGATATTGCTCTAACACAAGAATTGGGGAATGTTGGTGATAAGGGGTATCCATCACACCAGCTATAGATGGTTAAATTGGTATTGAAAATGAAGTCTTTACACAAATACAATGAGTTGTTTTCAGATGCTTAATGTGATCCAAATCAAGCATGTGATTTCTTTGTAGGGGGTGATTTGATATTGCAAAAGGAGTTCTATACTGATCCTCCACTTGAAAAATTTAAGTTACTCGATAACAAGCCACCACTAGGGGAGGGACTTCAAAGAATGAGTCAATGCATTGACAAGGATTTTGAATATATTTTTACAAAAATACCCTAGTTGCAGTGCATACACAAAATGGACTTGTTAAACTAGCTTTAGATTTCCTTCATTGAATGCCCTATGAATGATTGGGTAAGATGAGAATATAAACACATGATCAGTTTGTAGAAAATAAAACAATTTAAGGCTACATGAAGGAGTCAAACATGGTGCTACAATTGGGCCACCATTGCATCAGTTGAGGAAGGATAATTTGTATTGCAAATGAAATCATTTGTAAGAGAATTGACGACAGCTCAAGTGCATAAGGGAGAGATGGTACATGTGCAAAGGCATTGTGCTACCTATAGTGAAAATGTATTCAACACTAGAAATTCATCATGCCATAGCCAGAGATTTAGCAAAGTAAAGAATTAGGGAAAGAATCATCAACTTTCAGTATCGAAGGAAGCTACATGGATCGATCTCTACCCTAGCCCGTGAACTCATGAGGAATGGGGTGAAGTCAATGAGAGAAGAATGGGGGGGTGGGGGGGATATTTTCCTACTAGCCTGCCACTCTAAAATATTATTTTATAAAGTGCAATGAGTGTGTGGGCTATGTTGGACTCAAGGGAACACTAAGAGGGGGGGTGAATCAATGTTCAATCATTTTTAATAGTTTCATCCATTCTAAAACATGAGAGAATTTCAACATTACATTAAGGAAATGTGTATGCATTAAAATTAAACACTCATAACATGACAAACAAATTTTTTGCGTGGAAACCTTGTTAGGGGAAAAAACCATGGTGGAGATTAATCCATAATTTGAGTACTCAAAATAGAGTGTTTGTAAAAGGAATGCACTTGCATTCAGACACACTGCCTAGAGCTCATTGCTCAAAGATAAAGGCTTATTACCTAAAAAAATCAGATTAAAACCATTTGAAGGGATGAACTGAGATGATAGCATCTAACAATGTGACATAACAGTTTTGGTGAAGCTCATGAATCTTATACAGGATCTGCTTGCTATTTTTCCACTTCGCTCTACCCTATTCTGCCCTTTTCTAATTTTCACATAGAATACCACCTCTATACTACATACACTTCACACACACACATTTTTTCAAATGATGAAAGCAATCCCTTATATATATCCACAATCAAGGATTAATTTATCCAACAGTCAGCTTCATACGGTATCAAGATATTTATAACTTGTCAACTAGATCCATTACCAAACCATTTTGCACATCCTCCAAGAACTGTTAAGACCAAGAGAGGACACATACAACACTTAATCCAACAATGAGACTTATAATTAATTTCATCTTATACATTCACGAATTCTATCTTTGCTGGGTCGGCCTTCTAACACACCGTACCTCCTAGATCACTTATTAGTGAGTGCGAATTAAAACTAAGATACTACAACCCTCTGCAAATGATCTTCAAGGGTTTATAACCCAAAATACCTATCCGGTGAGATGATTAACCCAGTTTTTATACCTTTGACCAGATCTCCTGTTCTTTGCTCCATTCTTCTGGTAGGAGCCAAATATAGTGTTGCTTATGTATGACTTGGGTTGCATGACTTGGGCTTCCATCAATGAAAACACCTATAAGAAAAACTTCTTAGCCATATGCTAACAGGCTAAATTCATGTAAGTGGTGGGCCCAAATAATATTTTAATTTTTAGATGTGTTTGCCATAGCAGATAGTTTTAAAAGGCTCTTCATTTTTAAATGTAAAGTTTTAATGAGAAGGGTAAGAGAATGGGTAATTAAATATTTAATTTCCCAATGTAAATTTTACGTTAAGGCCTCCATTATAAAGTTGTTGGGAAATAAATGTAAAAATTGCAGCCAAGATTAAAAGGAACAAAATACAGATATTTTTCAGGGGAGATTTATTTTTCTGTTTTGGAAGGGAAAAGAGGAGGTAAAAAGTTTCTTACAATGAGCATTATTTTCATGCATCCAGGTAGAAAAGTGACAAAAAATATACATGGGATATTTTCAAGGGGGGGAAATTATTCTCACCAGGTGAAGAGTGCTTGCACAAGAATGGCATGGGGAAAAGTGCAGATCAGAAGGAATGTTTTTTAGTTACAGAGAGAGAGGAGAGAAGAAGGACATATGGTAGATACAAATCAGATTTGAAGAAGACATGTGGCAAAATCCGATTAAATCTGGAGCTCTTTCTTCTTCTATTTATTCTCCTTCTTTCTCTTTTGTACAGTTTTTGGAATTTTCATTTTCCAAGCATGTAAATAGGGTAGTGTTGAGTTTTAAATTGCAGATTAGAAATGTTATTATAGTGATTTTGTTTTATGAAAAGGAAAATCAATTTCTAGAATTGCAATGTTATTGTCATGAAATTGTCTCCATTTTTGTACACTTCTGGTTATATGAATTAAATACTTTAAGGAGCTTTTGATTCAACTTTATAGATTTTCTTTTAAATGTATTGTTTGCTCACTAGTCTCTTTCATGGAAGGAGTTAAATCTCTATGTTCAAATAGTTATAATCTCAACTTTTGTATTCAATTCCATGCAATTTTTAGAATATCAAGGGTATTTGAAATTTGTCTTCACAGTGTTTTATGCGATAGTAATTTTTAGTCATGGGTTTCTTCCAAGGGAAGAATTAAAAGCCTTTGATTAAATTTTTGGGGTTTTGGGTGCACAAATTGGATTTCTAAGAAGAGTTTGATGACAATATATGTGAATTTGTTAATGTAAGGCATTAACATCTTGAAATGTACTAATTTAGTTCCATTTGTTCATATTATTTCTATTATAGTTTCATCTTTGACTCTGTGTTTCAGGATTAGGCACTGGTCTATTGGAGGCTTGATATTTTTTCTAGAAACAAATAAAATTATTAAATTCCTTCTACACCCTCTTGCTATTAGGTGTAGGTTTTACATTACTTTTGCTCTCAGGGATGAGTAGATGATATGGAATCAAAATTAAGCCAATTCTAGGTTTGAATCATTTGCATTCTGATTAAATATGTTGAGAGAAAACTTCTTAAATGTAATACTCTATTGAAAAGTGTAGGAATCCATGAGTATTACCAAGGTCTACCCGCCTAGGTCCTGCGGAGCCTGAAGTGAAGAGGAAATTTCTTATTTCCTATTAAGTTGGCCAAGTCAAGTGTTGGGGTTGAGTATAAAGTTTGGCTATCTTTTAGATCCTAGCATTTTTCTAATTTGGGAACCAACAAGGAGACCCCATTTCTTGGACCCATTTTTTCAAACAAGCAAGTTAGGTTGCCAATTTCACCAAATTGCCAAGCTAGTGGCCCCACTGGCTTGCCAATTCAATGAAATTGGCAATGTAGTGGTCTATTTTGAAAAAATGGATCCAAGAAATGGGGTCTCCCGGTGATTTACATCACCAAAAGACCCCATTTATTGGACCCATTTTTTCAAACAGGGCAAGTTAGGTTGCCAATTTCACCAAATTGGCAAGCTAGTGGGCCCACTAACTTGCCAATTCAGTGAAATTGGCAATGTAGTGGTCTATTTGAATAAATGGGTCCAAGAAATGGGGTCTCCCAATGTTTTACATCACTGGGAGACTCCATTTCTTGGACCCATTTTTTCAAATTGACAAGCTAGTGGGACCACCAAGAGACCCCATTTCTTGGACCCATTTTTTCAAACACGTAAGTTAGGTTGCTAATTTCATTGAATTTCCAAGCTAATGGGCCCACTATCTTGCCAATTTGATGAAATTGCAAATGTAGTGGCCTGTTTTGAAAAAATGGGTTCAAGAAATGATGCCTCCTGGTGATGTAAATATAAGTAGAGGTAAAGAGGGACATGCGAGATAAAGATAAGCAGGGAGATAATGGTGAAATATAGAGGAGAGAGTTACAGAGAGGGAAATAGAGAATAGTGAGATAGAGAGGAGAGTGATAGAGAAATAGGGTGAGGGAGGAGTGAGAGAGAGAGAGAAGGGGGAAAAGGTAGGGAGGGAGACATCTAGTGAGAGAGAGAGATGGGGGGAAAGGTAGGGAGGGAGACATCTAGTGAGAGAGAGAGATAGAGGAGATAAAGATAATTCGAGAGGGAATGAGGGAGGGAGGGAGAGAAGAAAGATAGAGAGGTGTAGAGAGAGTGTTATGGAGTGATGAATGGAGAGGTAGGTAGAGAGGAATTAGGGAGATAGAGAGTAGAGAGGGAAGGATAGGGAGAGGTATGGATGGAGAGAGTGGGAGGTGAGATAGAGAGTAATAGAGAGAGAGTGGTAGGTTGTGATGGATGGAGAGCTAGGTAGAGAGGGAGAGGGGAGATATAGATAAGTAGAGAGGGAGGGAGGGAGGGAGATGTAGTGAGGGAGAGAGAGAGAGGTGAGATAGAGAGAAATAGAGAGTGGTGGAAGGAGAGGTAGGTAGAGAGAGGGAGAGAGGAGATAAAGATAAGTAGATATGGAAGGAGAGGTAGAGAGAGGAGAGATAGAGAGAATTAGAGAGGGAATGAGGGAGGGAGGGAGAGAAGGGTGAGTTAGAGAGGTTTAGAGAGAGAGTGGTAAGGTTTGATGGATGTAGAGGTAGGTAGAGAGAGGGATTGGGAGATAGATAGTAGATAGGGAAGAAGAGAGGGAGAGAGAAGTATGGAGGAAGAGAGAGAGAGGGAGGTGAGAGAGAGGTTAGGTAGAGAGAAATAGAGAGTGGTAGGGAGTGATGGAGGGAGAGGTAGGTAGAGAGAGAGAGAGGGAGAGAGAGAGAGATAAGTAGAGAGGGAAAGAGGGAGGGAGGGAGAGAGAAGTGAGGTTGAGAAAATTAGAGGGAAAATGAGAGAGAGATAGAGAGACAAAGAGATAGAGATAGAGAGAGATAAAGAGAGAGAGAGTTCTTGAGATCAAGGGAGAGAGATTCATAAAAATGGATGGAGATAGTGAGAGAGAGGTCTAGTGTGTAAGGGATAAAAATGAATGAGATAGAGAGAGAAATAATATAATTTCCTAATTACTTAAATTTGACCTCTTGATTACTGAAATTTGACTAAGTCTGAAATTTGTGAGATCTTCCAAAAACTAGAGGAGAGAGAGGGGAGAGAGGGAGGAAGGGAGAGAGAGGGAGTGGAGAGATAGAGAGTGGAGAGAAGGAGAGAGTAAGAGAGAAAGATGATACAATTTGTTGACTACTAAACTTTGACCTCTTGATTACTGAAATTTGACATGGTGATTATTGAAATTTGATTGTAAAATTTTTAAGATCTTCCAAAAACTAGAATTTCATTATAACTCCTAGAGATCTAGAACCACTCTCAAACATCCTGCCTATATACATGAAATATAACTTAAAGTATAAGAAAGTAAATTTCCATATGTAAATGTCAACATTTATTTCATGTATATAGTTTCCCTCAAATATAACAAGGAGAAACAAAAAAAGAGAAGAAAAATAAATTTGATGTAGATCAAAACTTGAGTGCGTTATAACACACTCGCGTTTCGTCAATGCATTCACAAAACACAAAAAATGCATTCACAAAACATGTCAAAACTGAGATATAACATGAGCGTGTTATAACACACACATGTTATATCTTGATTTTGGAATCCCCAAGCCTTGGGATTGGTATTTTCCTTTGGAATACCAACCTAAAGGCTTGGAGGGCATTCCCAATGACTAGAGACATGTTTCTGCAAATTCTACAATATTTCACATAATTGGGTTCATGTTGATCACCATCAGGATTGCACATGGTTCAATATCAAATAAATCAAACATTAGGGTAATGTTAGGTTCTCTCTTAGCTATCCAACGATGTAATATTTTTTACTTTCTGACAATGTTAAGCCTTTCATCCATAATTTATTTTGTTTGTATGTTTTTGTTTTGGAAAAAAACAATATTTGGTGTTTTTTTCATTATAAATTAACCGTTAATCAAAAATTTAAATAAATTACATTTTTAGAAACTAGATTCCATTCTACAAATAAAATAAAAAAAAAAATTAGTTTCCAAAATTTGTAGGGGTAGCATGGCCAAAATTCTATTTTTTAGGAAGTGTCCACTTTGAAAATTAGTAAAAAATAAAATATTCACTAAAAATTATCAAAAAAATCGTGCATCAACTACATACTATTACCTAACTTCTGGCCATTGTGATTTTAAAAATATTAAAGAAAGTTCACCATAAGAGGGTCGTACAAGAGTTGCTATGTTATGTTTTTCTAACAAAAACAACACCAATTTGTGTACATCCCTCTTTTGAATCCCTTAATCTCAACCATTTTCAAAATAAATTAGTAGTTCATAAATTAGACTTGGAGCACTTTGATCCTTTTTTAGTTCCATCTCAAAATTTTGTGTAACTATCTTCAATTTCACGTCCAAGGTCAGTATTTCTTGATTTCAAAAAAAAAGTGGCCACGTAAGCCCCCTTTTTGGGACCCATCTTTCTACACTTACCCGATAGTAATATACAGATTTGAACGTTGTCATTAATATCTTCTAGTCCACTTCACACGATCTTGAATATAGTTGTATAATCTCGTCTTCATGGTATGGTTAAAAGCTCAGAGTTATATCTCTTCTTGCGGTGAAGTGCGAACCCAAAAACTAATGAGTTGAACCACAACCTTGTCAAAAGAAAATACTTAGACAAATTCCTGATAGATCACCTTTTTGATATAGTTAGTACTATACAAATGACACCAAAAATGCTTCCCCACAATTTTGACATCAATGACAACACCAGGTCAACCAAATCAACTAATTTATGTAAACTTCATGCTCATGTTGCCAAACTACATCATCAATGACATACTCCTAAGCTTCCAACAATCTCCCCCTTTCACTAGTAAGGAAACAACAATATATGACTAAAAAGGCTACTAAAAATTGCTTATAAAAGACTAAACTTGGTCACGTGACCATTAGTAGTTTATTTCTAGTCATTTATAACATGACCAAATTTATGACTAAACCAATTTTAGTCATTTATTGGTTGTTTTTATTGATTGATTTGGTAGTATATTTAGTCATTTATTTAATCATATTATTCACTGAGTTTGGTCATGTGACCATTAGTAGTTTATTTTTAGTCATTTATTTAGTCATTTGATCAAATTGGTCATATATTTAGTCATGTTTATTCACTGATTTTTATCAAATAGTAGTATATTTAGTCATTAGATTAATTTGGTCATATATTTAGTCATATTTATTGACTGATTTATGTCATGTGGTAGTATATTTAGTCATATATTTTTAGTCATATTTATTCACTGGTTTTTATCAACTCGTAGCATATTTAGTCATATATTTTGTCATATTTATTCACTGATTTATGCTATTTGGTAGTATATTTAGTCATATATTTTTAGTCTTATTTATTCACTGATTTCTATCAGTTGGTAGTATATTTAGTCAATTGGTAGTTTATTTAATTATTTTTGTTCACTGATTTCTACCTAAGAGTGTTGGAAATGAGATAATTCTTATGAGGTTTAAACATAAAACACAAGAAAACATAATCAATCATTCATTTGCACATGATTAAACATCTATTAAGAAGGAAAAATATTGAAATTTTATTGAGAAAAGGTGTTCTTATAGCAGATACATGACTGAAATATGTCTTTGCTTTGAAAAATGTGTTACAAAGTGTGTTTCTCAGTGCTGTGACTGAGAAAACTGAGTTACAATGCTCTATTTTTTTCTTATACAACTCCAAAACATGAAAGAACTACTTGAAAAATGAAGCCTAATTAAGGTTCCTATGAAATGATCCTCTACAAACTTCATACCATGAATACTCAGTATGGAATGAGAACTATGTTCTGCATATACCATGACTGATAAGCTTTATTGAACATGATAGTGGATAAATCTAAACCGATCACAAACATTTATCAATGGACAAGCATCTGTAATTCTTGCTTCCATAAAAATGTTCTTTGTCTTTTCAACATCATAGAAGTTTGACTATCTCGTTACACATTTCACCTCCTTGATTTGTTCAGTTTTGGTTGTTGCTTCAATGTATTTGAAGTGAATTTCAGAATCCTCACTTGCAATGACATTGAAAATATAGTTTACCATATAAGTACAAGGTTCCCAAGATACTAAAAAATTACCTCCCCAAATAGATCAATAAATATCAGTCACAAAATGATATAAGTGAAAATCCAAAGTCAAATCACCTGGAGCTCAAATATTCATCCAAGAAGAAATATATCCCTTCATAAGACTTGAACTATTAAAACAACTTGATGCATGAATCTACAACCAATACAGGGACTACAAGAAATAATCATATAGAAAAATAAATTACATTGAGAGAAATAGTTTAATAGTCACCTCAAATTCATAGTTCAATATCAAAAACCATAAGCTATTTATCAATAGGAAGAAGATATATGAATTTACAACTAGAAAAAAACTACCTAAAGAAAGAGATCCACGATGACATTGTAATCAACTGGAAAACCACCCTCCATTTGAGACATCATCAATGCAAATTTTACAATGCCTTGCAAAATTCACTCAACAAATAAGACCTCTCTTAAAAACATCTTCAGATTCAACATCAAAATTTTATTTCTATCAAAGGTAATAGAGTACAGTGAGTATCATATCAAGCATATACATAATGAATGCAAGTTAGTGAATGGAGTGAGTATCATATCAAGCATATACACAATGAAAAAAAATGTTCTAGGAGATGTGAACCATTTCCATTATTTTAAATAGGGACAATGTTCTTGTGGAGAATATTGGTGATGCTAAATGAGATGATTTGAAAAATAGGCTTGCACTATAATAATATGAACTACATTAGATATCTGAAGGGACATCCATCAAAGCATAACAACATGGATTTTTTGTCATATGTTGTAGTTACAAGTGTCCTGCTAGACATACATAAAAATCTAAGGGATTTTTTTATGGCTAGACTAATTAAATCCTATTTTAGGGGATACTCCAAGTACATATGCACCAATTCTAATGAAAAATGTTATTAAAAGTAAAAAATAGCTTTGGATGTTATTATTATGTTATTGATATTGAATCGTGGATTGGATTGTTTGATACCTTATGATTGAAGATATTGTATCAATAGGGAGATATGGATCTTGCTACCACTAATCTGCCCAAAGAATGGCATATGCTAATATTTGACTTCTAAAATACACTTAGATATTTGATTTCTTATTTCATGTACCTCCAAATAGGTGCACCAAATCCTTGAAGGGGATTGACAAAAAATTATTCAATAGGAAAAAGAGACTAATTCTATATGATTTTGATTTATAATTCATCCCAATGTTGATAACGATCAATCTCATCTATAGAAAATACACATAATTAACTAATAAATTATTAAAAAAATGTTATTATGCTCCCTTCCAAGGGATAGACCTCTCCAAATTATCAAAAGAATTGTAACTGTAAGTGGTGAATTAGGTGTAAAGCACAAAACACTTCTTAATATGACATTATATCAAAGACAAATCAAATTGAACTAAATCAAAACAATAATCTACTAAAAGCGTCATATTGCTCTCTATCTCCAAAGATTTATTAAATCACTATGGCTCTCAGATCATGAGTGCACTATGATTGTTAAAATGACAATTCAAAGAATGAGATGGATACTAAATATAGGAAACTAATCCTATATGATGCTTTCTAAATGATTAAACATGAAAATTGACAAATGAAGAGCTACAAGAGGTAGCCATGATATGAAAAATTGATTGCTTGATGCTTGATGCTTGGATGCTTGAATGTTTGGATGAAATTTTGAAGAGTAAACTTGATAACCTAGGGATCTTGGATCCTTTTCTTGGTTCAATGAGGCTTTATTTATAGAATTCTTGGCTATAGAAATGCACAGGGATGGCATTGAGAGGCTTGGATTCAATCTGGAGGATTGAATGGTGAAAGATGGAGGATATTGACAGAATTTTTGTGATTGTATCTACCCATGAAAACACCAGGCAAGAGAAGAGGAAAGATTGATGGAGGAGGATTGAGAGAAGAATTTGGAATTTGTCTCCAATTTGTCTCCAAAACTTCCCGTGAAGTTTCAAAGCATTAATTGTGACATATTTTAGACATAAATTAGACATAGGATATCTAATTCATTTTTGAAGAAATATAGATGGAATATTCTTTATGCCTTAATTCAAATATTTTGATTTATTTAAATTAGCAAAAGAGGGACAAATAATTTTAATAAAATGAACTATAGAAGTTGTTTATTAAAGTAAACAGAAGAATATAGAAATTAATAAATAAAGTGTTTGATCTTTATTTAATTAATTTAGGATTGATGTGATAGAATAAAGTAGGGATTTGATAATTAAATCAAACAAAGTATTTAATTTTGTTTATTTAATTAAGATAAGAATTAGAAGAATTTAAATGTGACGTGAATTTGAACTATATAAAATAAATATTTCTATTTATTCAATAGTAGAGGAAATTAGGATAATTAATCAAATAATTTGTATTTAATTAATCCAATCCTCCAGACCAATTTTAGGTGTATACATTTTGCCCCTCTTTGAAGTGATGTTTTTACACATTGGTTCGAAGAAAATTTTTCTACTACTGCCAAGATTGATGATAAAAAAATATTTTGTATGCCCCAAACATGCCCCAGATATTGATTTTCAAATGATTGTTGATAATATGCCCCCTCGGGAGATAAATTAATGATTTTATGATTTTTGTGGATTTTATGATTTTTTATGATTTTCTGATGATTCTATGATGATTCGATGATTTGATGATGAAATAATTTATCTCTCGATATAGAATATTGATTCTACTAGATGATAAAATGTTGCCCTGCCTTGCCTCCTTATGTTTGATGATTTTCGATCGTGTCAGCCTTTGATTTGATATTGATTGTTGATCCTGATAGATTAGAAGATTATTGATCTCATGATAGGTGAGATTCAATGATTGATTGATGATTGATTTCATGATAGGTGAGGATCAATGATAGACTGATGATTAACCTCATGATAGGCAAGGATCAATGATAGATTGATTTATTGAACTCATGATAGGCGAGGATCAATGATAGATTGATGATTGACCTCATGATAGGTGAGGATCAAAGATAGATTGATTGATTAAACTCATGATAGGCGAGGTTCAATGATAGTCGCTCATGATATTTAATCAAAGTCTCACCAGAGCCGATTAGATTGATAAGCTAATTGATTATAGAAGGATTTTAAAGTTTTTCCCAAAGATGTGGGACAGGATTCCACATCTAGCATAGGCTGATATATATATCATTAAGTGATGTGAAAAATCTATAATACAAATGCAAAACTAATATGAATGCAATCTAATTTTATCATGCAACTATATGCAAACTATTGTCATTTTAATAGTACTTTTGTGCTTTGTATCATCATTGAGCTTTTATTGGATGTTGAAAGTGAGTACAAGTGTTAATGGTATGTGTTAGACCAATAACGACCTGAGTACTACTTTTATGATTTTTGATATTGCAAGTGAACACAAGCATCTAGGTATAATTTAACCAAGATGACCTGAGCATTCATTGCATAAATAGGCAAGAATCAATCATTTTCCTATGTGAATTGGAATGTCATCCATGATACTTTGTAGAGCACTTCCCACAACAATTCACACAATAATTCACAGATAACAGACAAATAAAATACCATTCTCCTTCCTTGCTTCTCTAGTCCAATACATCATCAAGTTGCTCCAAAGAAATGATAACAATGATCAAAATGCAACATGTTCAACCTTTGCTTAAAGTATTTCAATCATTATTCAGATTAGATCATCCATCCTGATTTTGTGATGTTTTTTCTGATTTTTGACTGAATTTTTGACATGTTTTTTGGATTTTTGACTGATTTTTGACATGTTTTTGGATTTTGATATGATACGGATGTTCAAAGTGTTCTGATGGTCATTGATGTTTTCACTTCGATCATTATTTTTGTTGCGTTTGTTTCCTTGATGTTTATTGCCCCTAGTGATTTCAAGATTTTGCCCCCAAGCTAGGGTGAGACATGACCACATTGCAATGATATGTACTTGAGATTTTATCGCACCTTTTTTCAAATTTTATAATTTTTTTGTATTTTTCAGGATATTTTAAGATGAAATGAGATGATATGCTTGATTGAAGGAACAAGATGCCCCACAATAGGGTTAAATGCAACCATGGATAATTGATAGATCAAAATGAAAGTTTCACTACAAAACATGTCACACGAGCAACATATCTCTTGTCGAAAGATGATAATGGTATGATTGATTAAGATGCCAGGAATGATCAATTCCATAAGACATGATGATGATAAGATTGATGATTGTTTATGATTGATTGACAAAATATATGAGGATTGGATAATGTTTTGTAGCTAGGATTAAATATGATTTGTATGATAAGATTCAAGGTTCCAAATGGACATGGTGACATGGATTTTGATAAGCTAGGAGATATGGAATGGAAGAAAGAAAGGATAAAAATGATGAATGGAGATTATCAAGATTAACTAGATAAGATATAGACACAAGGCCCAAGTATTTTTCCCCTATTCCTCATCAATACCAAGGAAATGAAGAAAGGATGTATTTAGTAAGAATGATGGAATATGGAGAAGATGAAAGATATGGTATGGAAGATATGGATAAAGCGTATAGGATAAGATATATGATGTTCAAGAAGATCCTTAACCTTGTCAAGATCAAAGGTGGATATGTAAGCAATGAGCATAGAAAGGATAATGACCATGAGTGATAAGATGAATGAAACTTGTTCCTAAGTGTAGAGTGCAAGAGGAATATGGAAGATAGGATATGGATGATAGGGAAATGGTGGAAGGACTTAAGCATCAAGTTTCACAACCAAATATCCCTCTAATAAACCATGGCAATGGGAATTAGACTCCTAAATGTTGGTAGATTAATGATATGATGGAAGAATCTAAAGACTTATCCAAAGGTTTGGATTAAAGGAGAATGATGGGGGATGAATGTTGGATAATGGATAGGAGGTTGGAAGGCTTGTTGATGGATAGATGGAAAGGATGGAAAGATCAACATTGGCACACACCTTGAAGGGTGGTGGAGTGATGGAGGAAAAATGGATTTGGAAGGTGATAGGTTATTAGATGGAAAATTGGAGGAAGCTTTTGGATTAGCGAATTTGGATGCCAATTTAGATTCTATTTCTTCTATGAGATTTTTAGGAATCCACATGATTTTTGACTTTGATTTTTTATTTGTGGGCCTTTGCAGTCTTTCACATTTTTCTTTTTGATTTATGGACCTTTGTGGTCTTTGAAAATTTCCTTTTTTCTTTGATGGGCCTTTGTGGCCTTTTGAAATTTTATTTTGATTTATGGACCTTTGTGGTCTTTAAGATTTTTTCTTTGATGGGCCTTTGTGGCCTTTCAAAAATTTATTTTGATTTTGGATCAATTTTTTTTTAATTTTCGCATGTCTCTTCAAGGAGACATGTTGATCTTTTGATACATGTGGATTTTGATATAGAAGCTTTTGATATTTTGCATCCAAATTGCTTCCAAGAGAAATGGGAGGGGTGGATTGAGATGAATGATATGGAGGTATTATGGAGGAGTTAATGTGGGTAGAATTTTGAAAGGGCATCAAGGATGTGTGCCTTTGTTGTTCTTGAGAAATAGGATATGGACCTAGGATAGAGGGAAGGTTTTATGGACTAGGATGAGGACCTAGGATATATGGTAGCTTTGATGAACTAGAACACTTAGGTGTATAACCAAGGCCGTGGTGATATTGGTTTCTTTGAACAAAAAGGGGTTCTAGGATACCTTGCTCATGAAGGCCTAATCCTTTTAATTTGTAATTCATACTTTGACATATACGTTTACCAATGGGATATGTATTGTTTGTGAAACAAGATGCGAGTCCATATTTGGGAGGATATGATATGGATGAGAGGATAGGTGTTGGAAGTAAACCAGAATGGATAAAGGTGGAGGATCCCAATTTATAGGTATGGGGTTCATGGATATCTTGAGTAGGTGTGATAGGCTCTTGACATGGGGATGATGGGGTGTTTTGATCTTGACTTGGAAAATAATTATGAAGTGGTATGAAATTCATATCTTGATCATGAGAAGGATAAACATATCTTTACCTTGATGAGGAAGGGAATCATGATATTGTGTACAAAGCATGTCTTGATCATCAATTGGTAAGACATCATTAGATAGGATGGAAGAACTATCATGCTCTTGTGATGTAATAGAATCATGAGATGGTAGGGATTGATGAGATGATGTGGAAGAAGAATCTGGAAGGATACTTGTCTCTTGAGATGGAAGGGAATTATTTTGGATGAAAAGTGAAAGGAGGGGATCATCATAAGATTCTTGAGAAATGGGATCTTGATCAAAGATTGGAAGATTTTGTGGAATGTTGATATCATTGGATGGATTGGAAAGAATATTTTGATCTTGATGTGTAGGGGAGTCTATGATAGCATGCTTTGGATTGAGAGATTGACATGAATCATTGGATGTTGAAGATATCATAGAAGAGGATGATTGGATTGAATTGTTAATTCGAGTGAAATAATCTTGAGGTTTATTTTGGCTTATTGTGGATGGAGATAAATGCATCACATGATAGGATTTCTCAATATCATTTGTGTTTAAGGACTTAGATTTGGGCTTATGGATCTTTTGTAAAAATTCCAAGACATCGAACTTGGATGATGTAGTTGTTGGTGGAGAGGGTGTCATGTTAATATTTTTGTCAGAGGAATAAGCACAAATGTTTGGTAGCAAATATCTCTTTGTGGTTCTTTCCCTTTGCACATCCTAGATTTGTTGTTGAAGGTTTTTCATTTGATGAGCTAGAGAATTCAATTGATCCTCATCTATTTTGGCCATGGTGGTTTGAGTTTCAATTTCCTGTTCTTTGGATTTTTAGTCTTCATGACCTTGTTAAAATGGGCATACGAAAATTATTGTTTCCAATAAAATTTTGATCTTAGTTTGGTAAAGTGTCAAGGATATTAACTTAATCAAATAGAATGATAGATTCTATTGATTAGACTAAGTTGATAAGTTTGATTATAGGGTTTCATTTCTTTGATTTAGGATGACTGATCCTAAAACTTAACTTACTAATCAAATGTGTTTGATTGAGACACTTTTGGATGGTAGATCTTGGTTTTATTTGAACAAATTCAATCATAAAGTCTAATTTATGCAAGTTTAAGACTCTGTTTTGATTTAGGAAAGTTTATGTTCTGATAAAAAAAATCCAACACAAAAGCTATAGTTTTCGTGACCCTTGTCAGACATAGCTATAGTAACACAAAAGCACCGAAACAGATCACGAAAGAGCTATAGTTTTCTATGAAATAAATATAGTATTTGACGAAAGCGCTAAAAGAAAACACGTCAAGAACTTGCGTGACATTTTCCAGAAAAATTGATAAAATTGATAAAATTGAGAAAATTGGGGGTAATGCCCCACAGTGGGCACCAAATTGTAAGTGCTGAATTAGGTGTAAAGCACAAAACACTTTTTAATATCACATTATATCAAAGACAAATCAAAATGAATTAAATCAAAACAATAATCTACTAAAAGCATCATATTGCTCTCTATCTCCAAAGATTTATTAAATCATTGTGGCTCTCAGATCGTGAGTGCACTATGATTGTTAAAATGACAATTCAAAGAATGAGATGGATACTAAATACAAGAAACTAATCCTATATGATGATTTCTAAATGATTTAACATGAAAATTACCAAATGAAGAGCTACAATAGGCAACCATGATATGAAAACTTGATTGCTTGATGCTTGGATGCTTGGATTCTTGAATGTTTGGATGAAATTTTGTAGAGTAAACTTGATAACCTCAGGATCTTGGATCCTTTTCTTGGTTCAATGAGGCTTTATTTATATAATTCTTGCCTATAGAAATGCACAGGGATGGCATTGAGAGGCTTGGATTCAATCTGGAAGATAGAATGGTGGAACATGGAGGAGATTGAGAGAATTTTTGTGATGGTCTCTACCCATGAAAACACCAGGCAAGAGAAGAGGAAAGATTGATGGAGGAGGATTGAGAGAAGAATTTGGAATTTGTTTCCAATTTGTCTCCAAAACTTCCCATGAAGTTTCAAAGCATTAATTGTGACATATTTTAGACATAAATTAGACATAGGATATCTAACTCATTTTTGAGGAAATATAGATGGAATATTCTTTATTCCTTAATTCAAATATTTTGATTTATTTAAATCAGCAAAAGAGGGATAAATAATTTTAATAAAACAAACTATAGAAGTTGTTTATTAAATTAAACAAAAGAATATGGAAATTAATAAATAAAGTGTTTGATCTTTATTTAATTAATTTAGGATTGATGTGATAGAATAAAGTAGGGATTTGATAATTAAATCAAACAAAGTATTTAATTTTGTTTATTTAATTAAGATAAGAACTAGAAGAATTTAAATGTGACGTGAATGTGAACTATATAAAAGAAATATTTCTATTTATTAAATAGTAGAGGAAATTAAGATAATTAATCAAATAATTTGTATTTAATTAATCAGATGCTCTAGACCAATTTTAGGTGTATATAGTAACTATTCTAGCCATAAAATCTTAAGATGCATAGTGTCGAGGGACTACCTTAAACTATATTTGACTAATTAGTACTTTCTGCCAACAACTTATGTCTATTTGACCAAAGATGTGCATTTCATGACATTCTCTTTGATTCCTCCTTGTATTCACAAATATGTATGAATTTGCACCATGGACTTAACTGCATTGTCTTTTCCATCAAAGCCTAACATTCCATTAAGAGGCTCAAGAAAGCTTCTTAGATCTCTATTGAGGTTGGCCATGTTGGAGCCTTCTGCTTTGGAAATAATGGAATTTTCTTCCATTAAAACTTTTGGTGATATGTGAACGACTTCTAGGCTATAGCTACAAGTTTCCTTCAATTTTTGGATCTAGTTTTTTGTGGTGTTGGTCTCTACTCCTTGGAGTGGTGAATAGAAACCCTTCCTTGCTCTCCTGCAGATAGTTCAAGCCATGCCCGTGGTAATGCGATATTTTTTTGCATTACCGTGGGAATGGCTTGAAGTGTCTACGAGAGAGTGGGTGAAGATGAGATTCTGTTGGTTAAATTGTTGCAAGAAACCTTCAACAAATTTCACAAAAATGGTACATAACACTTGGAAAGCCCATGAATTTGTACCGTGGACTTAACTGTGTTGTCGTTTCCTTCAAATCCTAACAGTCCATTAAGAGGATCAAGAAAGCTTATCATCTCTCTATAGAGGCCAAACATGTTGGAGCCTTTCACTTTGGAAATAATGGCATCTCCTTCCATTGAAACTTTTGGTATAGCTACAAGTTTCCTTTAGTGTTCAAATATGGTTTTGTATGGTGTTGGTCTCTTCTCCTTGGAGTGGCGAGGAGAAACCCTTCCCTACTCTCCCACAAACACTTCAATCCATGCCCACGGTAATGCAAGATTTTCTTGAATTACCATGGGCATGGCTTGAAGTGTCCATAAGAGAGCGGGGAAGGTTGGGAGGATTAACATAGATCCTTGAAGGGGATTAACATAGATTTATTTAGCAAGCAAAAGAGAATAATTCTATATTATTTTTCATTATTACTCATCTCAATTTTGATAACGATCAATCTCAGCTTTGCAAAATACACATCATTAACTAATAATTTCTTAAAAAAATGTTAGGATGCACCCTTCCAAGGGACAAACCTCTCCAAATTTTCAAAAGAATTTCAACTAGTCTAGCCATAAAATCTTAAGATTCATAGTGTCAAGGGACTACCTTAAACTATATTTGACTAATCGGTACTTTCTTCCAACAACTTATGTCTATTTGATCAAATATGTGCATTTCATGACATTCTCTTTGATGCCTCCTTGTATTCACAAATATGTACCAGTTCCTCAAGTTGCACACCAAGGTATCAGAGAGTGAGGTTTTCAATTGAGAATGAAGGAATATGTCAATGTCATGTCATAAAAGCTATATCAAGAAAAATATTTTACAAGACATAAATCCCTTAAGTAATAACCATAACCAATTTTATCTTGACTTCAAACATCAAGAAATAAATTGCTTGACATAGCTTTCAATGTATAGACATTGTATCAACTACTTAATATTTTTTATTCTTTAATTTTTGTCACTATGATATGCTCTTGTTCTTCTTGAGCTTCATATTATTGTAGTGGACATGTAGTAGGCCCTCTCAATGTGTATTTTTTCACCATTGTACTAGTTTTTAGTGCAATTGGCCATTATTTATATACCTTAATATCGCCTATCATATCACAACTAGGTGATTACATACTATAACCTTATGTTAGAGACAATCCTCTCACATTTTGATTTCCTACACCTCTCTACCTTGTGGCCAAGGCCAATGAAGCAATGCTTATGATCAATCTACAAATTTGAACACCTTTCTATTACTTATGAAAATTCAAGAACAAACAATACTCTTGTTGAATTGTGCTTATTGACTAACATATAAGTGGCCAAAACTACTTCAAAAA
The DNA here is from genome assembly GCA_007115665.2 of Sequoiadendron giganteum. NCBI lineage: Eukaryota > Viridiplantae > Streptophyta > Pinopsida > Cupressales > Cupressaceae > Sequoiadendron > Sequoiadendron giganteum. The sequence continues at coordinate 701,809,842 of CM021100.1, read as the reverse complement.
TCATAACTAACCAATTGAATCTGCAAAATGACAAATGCAATATTTATCTATGATGTATTTAGATGCCTCAAAGTTCCTCTGAAACTTTCTACAAAATAGAAATGACACATTGTAAAAAATGCACTAATTTCTAACATTTTCATAATGTTAGATCTCTATGTTTTCTCCAACACTAAATCCTCATTAAATCTAACCTATATATGTAGCCATTTCATAAATAGTTGTAGGCATCAACTTGATATTATTCTATCTATTTATTTCTAGTCTTGGATACTCAAAAATCTCACGGTCCATTATGAATTTATCTACTAGTTTTCAAATATGTTTATAATTTGTAACTATATATATTATCTTTACACCACCAACTAACATCCCCCCATATCTTATCCAAAAAAATCCATGCAACAATGGTTATTTCATAAATGGTTGTAATTAGCAACTTGATATTACTCTATCTATTTATTTCTACTCTTAGATACTTGAAAAGTTTATAGTGCATTAATGAATTTTCCTACTAATTTGAAAATAACAAAGAATCAAAAATAAATAAATAAATATTAGAATACACATGACATAAGAGATGAGAAGAAAACAATACACAAAGAATGATGAGGTATTGAGGTTAATTGATGAAAAAACCACATAACAAACTAAATCTCATTAAAGTATTAGAGGAGGGACAAAATAGAAATAAAAGGTTAAATTATGAAGTCACGATACCTTTTGGTGAGAAATTTAGACACTAAGATTTGGTTTTGAAACTAAAATAAAAACATGGATTGATTATTCTATAAATAATCTCCAAGGCTTGAAGGTTCAAAACAACTGATTTCAATGCAATTCTTCTTCCTTTTACCTTCTTTTTATTAAACACATTTTTAACATATTTTATATTTCTAATTACTTTTTGGTAGCCATAACCAATAATTGTACCTTTCATCACTCTTTCTATCATCATGAGAAAGACAATATTTGGTAGAACCTAATATTTTAACTAGGAAATAAAGAATATTGAAGGTTTAATAGCATTTGGGAAATCTCCTTTGACATATATATCCAACTCAAATATAAAATGGTAAAAGGTCATTTGAAACCTATCAATATGTACAACTTATCAAGATATACATCCTATCAAATATGCACCTTGATTTGCATATAAATAACCTATCACCCTTCCACTCATTCTCAGCTATTAATTTATATGTTATTTTATATTAAAAAATTATAAATATATTCTATTTTTACTATGTATATATTTTAAATGTTGGACTTGCTATCAAAAAAGGTCATCAATGCATAGAAAGCGAAAGAATATAACAAAGTTAATTCAACCAGATAAAATTCTACCTCTATAGTACCCTAATTTTTGTCATTCACATTTATTGCTTCGATCAATGGAATTTGTTCCTTTGCACAAAGAGCCATACAACTCAATAAAAAAACCAATTTCAACCACTAAAAATTATAATTAAAAATCACATTTTCTATAGATGCCACATGTATATGAAGCAATGAATCCTAAAATATTTCAAAGAAAGCAATAAATTTCATTCTAGAATTATAATATGATGTTTCATAAGATCCCTTGGTTATCACCTCAAACAATATATGCATTGAGGTATCTTGACGACTTAATTAATTATAAGTTAACAACAATAATAGATTGCAAAAAAAAAACTAAACAAAATTTTAAAAGCTACATATCATGAATCCAATACAAATAGAAATATAATTAAAGGAAAAAAATTACAACAAGCTAACATTTAAGTCCAAATCACTTAGAGAGGAACATATAAGAAGAACCTATCATAGTTTGTACTTTAAAAGGTATCTCCATTGGCTCATCCTTTGACTCTTTGTGATGTTTTATTTGATAAAAACATGTCAAGTGGTATCTTAATGGATTTTATTACCTATAATAGCAAGTTCATGCCATGTCACCAACATTCCAAGAAGGTATACTATTAGTATACAATAATGAAACTCATATTTGCAAATATGAGCTCTTTATTTTGAGCACAACGAAGTGCAATGATTCTTCTTCTAACTTTTAATTGATATAATTTTATCTATTTTAATCATGTTATCACCTATCTACTGACAAAAGGATAAGGTGTATTAAAGAATCTGGCCTGATTTGTATTTATGAGTGCTCCTCTCAAGTTCTTGGGAGTTATTTCAGCTATGTAGACAATAAACTATCCAAGTATTTAAAAATAAGGGAATTAAAATAAATGCCAAAAAAACAAACATAATCAAACTTTTTCATACCTTAAAATGTTGTATATGCTATAAAAATGAGTCATGGTTAGCTATATTATATAAATACTGATGTTGATTCACCAATATATTTAGAGGATAAACATCAACCCTTTTAATCTTCTATAGAAAGGAGACATACTGTATAGGAAGTAAGGATAACCCCATATCCCACAAACAATCTTCCAATATTTAGTGTAATGCAACCTATAGAAGATAAAACTATTTTTTTACAAACTATTTATGAGTATCAAAGACATCCGAAATTTATCTTATGATATACTCTTTCAAGATGTCCATATTCTATCTATAAACACTACTGAAAATACACTACTCAATAATCTAAACAGGGTTCACATCATGGAAAATGAGGGAAAAGTGACTAAAAGTACAAAAAAGGGAGAATTATGTCATCTATGTAAGTTCAACATTGACAAATAAAAATATTTTTAGCACAATAAACAATCCTCACCCATATAAACAAGCACCCATAACACAAACCCAAAATATATGAGTTTATCACAATCAATTTATTTTGTTCTACCTCAAACCCCAAATAGAAAATTCAAAACTCAAAGCACCATTCTACCCATGGGACAAGTTGATCAATTAGCACAAAAAACTTACAATATTCATCGACCTCCATAAGATTTATTTCCCCAGTGCAAATGATCAAATTTGTAACTAGACAAACCACCAACCCCATGATCCCTAAATCTATAGCCTCTTCTAGCTTGCCATAAAAATTGACCCCCTCATTTTCATTTTCCTTCTCCTTCATTTTCCTCACAGATGCCCCAACATCCTTTCTGGTCATGTTGGAGCCTATCGCTTTGGAAATAATGGAATTCACTTCCATTGAAACTTTTGGTGATGTGTGAATGACTTCCAAGCTATAGTTGTAGGTTTCCTTTAGTGTTCGGATCTAGTTTTTTGTGGTGCTAGTCTCTGCTCCTTGGAGTGGCAAGGGGGAACCCTTCCTTGTAAAGGATAAAGGTAGGAAATGTTTTGCACGGTATTACTTTTAATTGTAATAAAAAATTTAAGTGGTAGGGAAGAGGGAAATTATCAATTCATGTGACTAATTATTTAGTCATTTTTATTTTTGTGACTAATTATTTAGTTGTGTATTTTACCTGATGATCAAATTAGTCATTTATTTAGTCATTTATAGTTGAGTTACAAAAAATTAGTAAAATTTAGTCATTTTTAGTTGTTGTGACTAAAAGTTTTAGTCATCTAGTCATTTATTTGCTAAATTATACTAGTGTTTGTCATTTATGACAAAATGCATATAAAAAAAATATTTTTCATGTCATGAAACATAATTTATCTCTTCCTAAACTTATCTTCCCCTTTCATAATTAAACTTGACTCTCCAAAAGGTTTTCCAATTATCACAAAATATAATTATCACTTTCCAAGTGCTTTGAAAAAAAAATTCCCTTCCACTATCTCTCCCCTTTGACATCAATGGAAAAGACCATGTAGGGGCCTAGTATGCTTCCCTTGGACATATATATGTATCCATCTTCTTCAAGAGAAAAAAATTAAGGCATAAAGGAAAGACTTGTCAACCTAAAGATTTAGATCCTTTGAGTTTCCTCAGAGTATCTTTCCAAGAAGATTTTCCTTCATCCCAAGAAATTTTTGCATCTACAAGAGTCCTGCATAGTGGTTCAAGCTTTGTTAGAGACTCTTCCCCTTCTTCCATAGTTTTGGGGATGATATTTATTTCTAAGATTTTATCAAAAATAGAAAGGGCATTGGATATAGGAATGTTCTTTGTCTTTACTAAGTCTCTTAGTGCCACATATTGTTTGATTGTCTTTATCCTCTAATTTCGTAAAGCAAAGAAATTGTCATACATTTGCATAATGTAAGACCAATTTTGATTGTTTCTATCACTTGTTAAATTGTAAACATATGCTTGACCGCCTATTCTAATTTCAATCAGATTCATTTCATCCTTTGTACTTTGTGTGCAGTTAGACCACTTTATGAAATATGATATTAATTTTTGTGCTTATTCTTCATATGTTTGAACATCCTTCAATCCCTTCAAGATTCTATGATGTGCATCTGCACATTTATTTTGATATCTTCTAGATTCTCCTTTGTAGTCCTTGCTTTAGATCCATTTCCAATTTGTTCTTTTAGTTCAGAGATTTATGCTTTCAAAAAATCAACCACATTTCTGAGATTTTCTATAGTATATACTGATGTATTAATGCTTGCACTGAGGATTAACTCTTGTAAAAAATTTATGGCTTCATTCATGTCTTGTGCGCTTTTGTTTTCATTCTCATGTTGGGCCACATCAATTTTCAATTTTCCTTATTTTTTTGTAACATCTTTCTTAATCTCAACCAGAGGAATAACAATACTTTTCCTTTTCTTACCCACCCTCCTAGAACTACCGGAGGCTTCAGTTCTAGAATTTTCCCCTAAGCCAGATCTTCTAGGGTATTTAGGGATTCCTAGAAGCACTTATACATAATGAACAACTTCATCTTCAATCACTTCATAGTTCAACTTAGAAATCCAAACAAGTCTAGGCTCAATTTCTTTCATGAAGCAAAAGACAGTGAAGACAAGAAAATTTATGTCTCTAGAGTACCTTTCCACCACACCCTTGGGTATTCTTATTATTTCATTCATTTTGATCATCTGAAACTTTCCAAAGAATGTTGCAAGAGAATCCTCTTGAGCATCAAATCCACCATCTCTCATAAGATTTCTTATTTGATGTGCAATCGGTTCTATATTTGACCACTCTACTTTTCCAATTATCATTATTTCCTTCATGAAGTAGAAAAATAAACATATTGTCAAGGTACCATACTTGAATGCATTATTTTTGCTATTTTTTATTTTCTTTAGATTCTTCATCAAGTGTTGTTTGAGTAGCTCACAAAGATCATAATTAACACCATTTTCAATCATGTTAAGTGCAATGTGAGCAATGGTAGTAGAGACTGTATAACTATTGTTTGGTAGGTATATTTTATGTCCAACAAGCATTGCATCATACCAGATAGCTGAATTCCCAAATGTATTCAAGTTAAGTTCATTTCCTTTGAGAGTTGCACTAGTCTTTTCAATCAATTCCTTAAATTTGATAGAATTTTGCTCTAGAATTTTTTTAGAGGACTATAATCCAATTACATCCCATATTTCTTCCATGATTATTGAATATGCACCGTCAATCCAGATAGATTCATCATGAATCCTGCTCAATAAAATTCTAATGTACCTCTTATTGACTTCAAATGGTGGAAAATTTCACCACACATCCAATTTATTTTCAATTAGGGTTTTGTATTCTATTTTTATGGCATTATCATTTCCTTTCAATTCTCTTGGCCATAAAACACATAATTCATTAGAGGACATTTATTCTATTTTCCCATGAATGTATGGACAAATATCCTGAGTAGGTGAAACTCCAAAGGGAGTGCAAGAAAATGCACCTGTCGTATCTTCCAACAAAAATTTCCAAGAATGCCTCTTCAATTTATATTGATGTATCTTTGAGACATTTACTACCTTTAACCCTTCCATATATCAAAAAAAAAATTGACAAATAATTGAGTATGCAAAATACCTCTTGAATTTTCTTTGGAAAAAAAGTAGGGTTTTGATGCTTTGCTTCTAGGAGACACCTCAAATCCACCTCTTCTTCTTCAATTTACTCCTTCACATCAAGTCAATTTTTCTTCTCAAATATTCTTCTAACTCCATGATTTGACCCATATCAATAAATGCCTCAAAAAAAGCTGATAAACTTTGAAACCTTATATCCATAGTTAATTTACAGAAGCTCCAAAAAATTATACAATATAATATTTTCTTCCACAAATTTTTCTATAACTTCAAAAATTCCTCTTTCATGATATATCTACGTGCCATATCTTGAAACCTTATATTTACAGGGGGCTATTATATTTTTTTGTTATTTCTCCCCCTTATTCCCATGCGTTGGTTTAATTTTTAAGTGAATTATCTACACTAGTGCGAGGCATAGATGCATTTGAAGTTCTTGATTCATCTTTGTTCTCAGACTCCTCTTTCTTTCTCCATGTCTTTTCCATTTCCTTCTTAACCCTAGTAGGATCAATTTTATTCATAGGTTCATTCCTCTTTACTAGATTGGATTGTCTTGTATTTTTGCTTCTGTAAACTCTTGAAATATGTCCAAGATTGTTGCAAGAGTAGCATACAACACTTATTTGACTTATTTTCATTCTTGATATACACTAGTTAGCCCTATGACCAAATACATTTCATATATAGTAGTAGCCATTGAAATATTGAAACATTCTCCCAATATTATATATATTCATTATCTGATTTCTACACTCGACACTTCTATGTCCAAATTTATTGCATGGAAAACATTGTCCGAAGAAGGATCCAACACTTTGATTCATTCTACTCCTACATTTTATTTCCTTATGTCCAAATTTATTGCATGAAAAATAAATACCATTGAAATATGGGTACCTTTGAGCATTTGGTTTTCTAATAGGAGGTCTTCCAATATTGTTTCTTTTGTTTCTAAATTGTCTCATATTGCCTTTAATATTATTTTGATTGTCAAAATTTTTAGGTGTCTGATTTTCTTTCAAAATTATCCTTCTTCAAGTCCCAAACCACCTTTTTCCTTAGAGGGTTTATGTATTACAATCAATTCATCAATCAGTGTAGTACTTATTTTGAATTTATCCTCATGTATTCTTTCCTTTTCTAGATCAGATTTGAGATTTACCACTTCTTGTTCAAGTCTAGAGCATTCTTCAATCTTTCTTTGTACCAATGTATTCAAATATTCTTCAATCCTTCCTTTTTCTTCCATTTTCACTCTCAATCTAGTGATTTCTTCATTTTATTGCTTTAACTATACATTAACTTCCCTATGTATTTCTCTAAACTTCTTGATTTGTTATCTCAAATTTTTGATGTATTCATTTGCTTCTCTTATGCTTTCCTTTAGACTTATGTTCTCAATTTCAACTCTGTTAAGATCTTCAACATCAGCCTTAAGTTCTTCTTTATCAAACATGCAGTCATCTTCTACATATTCAATTGCAGAAATTCCTTTTGGAGGGATAACACACTTCTTGTCAGCCATGTGTTCAAACTTCCAACATCTTCCTCAAGCTATTAGGATTTTTTGAAGGAATCAAGATCTAATACCAATTTTTGAACATTTAGAATATTGAGAGGGGGGGTGAATCAATATTCCATTAAAGTTTTGAACACAACTTATCCAATCACCAAAACATATTAACAAAAATAAATAATGAAAGAATGAATCATCCACAAAGTCACATAACACATGAACACTAGGATTTTTATGTTGAAAATCGAAAATGGGAAAAACCATGATGAGGATTAGCTTACAATATATTATATCTAGATATACTATATTATAGGGGCTCACTGCTAGGACACATTATCCTTATAAGGCTCATAGCTAGAGTTAAACATAAAACAAAAATGGCTCACTACTAAAGTATGAAATAATACAAAGTGTACCTCCATTGTGTTGTATTTCAGCTCCTTTGAAGCTCTGAATACAAAGTATTGCTTTGCTTAGCAGTTTCTCAACACCTTTTCTCTTATTTGATCTCTCACTTTTGAATTCACATTTTCACATCATATGAGACCACTCACACCTAATGCATCACTTCTACTCACTCTTCTATCTCAACTTGAAAATATCTCACACATATATAGCCAATTACATTCACATATATCAATTAGGTTGGCCTAATTATATGCAAACAAAACAATCCAAAATAGATTTTGTCAGCACCACACATGATTCAAAATCATCTTCATACTCAAGAAAAATGTGTAATACTTAATTTAGGTCGACATGGGTCTAAAATAGATCCTAAAAAATTTTGTAATGTATATTTAATCTTTGCAACATATATCATGTATTAGGCTGGCCAAGAAATGGACCTAATCACATAAAATTTCAATCATACATACACTTCTTGATACAAGTGACTTCTAGGTTCATTCTTTCTTCAAATTCACACTTCATTGACATTAGTAAGACTATCCTTAGAACTAAAGAACAAAAAAATTCTTCTCAAGGAAATGCAAAATCTCCCACACTGATGCACTAAAGAAAGAGATGGCAGTGATATACAAAGTTTAACTTTGTCATTGATATCTTTCATTCTGCTTCATAGAACTTCATGAGATCTTGAATATAGCTATATAAGTGAGTCTTCATGGTGCGGTTAAAATCTCAAAGTTATACCTCTTCTTGCGGTGAAGTTCGGACCCAAAAATTGATGTATTGAACCACAACAATATCAAAAGAAAGTACTTAGCCAAATTTATGATAGATCAACTTTCCGATATAATTAGTACTATACAAATTAAACCAAAAATGCTACTCCACAATGTTGACATCAATGAAAACACTGGTTCAACTAAATCAATCGATGTATGTACACGTCATTTTCATGTTGCCAAACTGCATCATCAATGACATAATTCCAAACTTCCAACAATTTTCATCTATAATGGATTGACATCACTGACAACACTTCATTCAATCATGCTTATCAAACATCAGCAATACATCAATGTTGACATCACTAGAATTTTGAAATCAATTAAAACACCATAGTAACATCATTTACAATACATCCACCATTCTTCTTAATGAGAAACTTCCAAAAAAATACCTTTTCATTGATGGTAACATTCCCAAACTAGCAAAAAAAATTCTCCAAACTATTCTCCCCCTTTGACATCAAGAGCAAAGGGCTCTCAATTTTAAACATGATAAATTATTTCAATTATTATCCCCCTTTGTGGGTATATACATATATGCATGAGAATAGACCCCCCTTACAAATTTATCAATCACAAATGATTCAGAAATGTATTGAAATATTTTAATTACTTACAAATATGTACAAAAAAATATAGAATTGCATAAAGAAAACTAAAATGTACATAATCAACTAGAGGAGGGTAGAATACTTTTGTAACACCTTCAGCTTCACAAGGTGTACCTCTCAATCCTTCTTTCCAACATCCTAATCCTTCTGGTCAAAGATAAGTGTGCTACTCTGGCTCTCAATCTTCATAACGAGGTATTCTCCTTCATCTGATAAACTGGGCATTAGGTTCTTTTGTGCTAAGTTCTTTGCATGTGCTACAAGATTGGTTAAGGAGGTAATCCTTTCACTTATCAGATCTCATATTTGACAATACTGTATGATTATCTTTTCTTTATGTTCTTGAAAATTAAAAAAATGATCCATGCAAATTTTCTATTGTAGTCCTTGTGGCACCATCTATTTCATTAACCAAATCATAGACTCTAGAGGCCTGAGAAATATGCAATTTGATTGAGTCCATTTAATCCTTGATTCTCTTCATTTAATTCAACCATTCCAAGAAAAATTGAAACATAACTTGTGATTTATCCAAAAAATTCTACACATGTCTCAAATTTTATTAGAATTTCCCATGTGTAACATTGTAATTTTTTGATAGCTCACTCAATCTTCTGCCAATGACCTTAGACATTTCTCTTTCCAATCTTTCTTCCAAAATAGAGGAATAGTATTTAAAGGAATCTAATAGTAATTTCAGTTTTTCAACACCGGATAAAGACTCATTAAAAGTAGCTTTGTGAATCTCTTCTTGCAACACTTTGACTACTTCTTCAATAAATTTTATGCTCTTTTTGTGAGTAGATAATATTTCCTTCCTTGTAGAAGCATGAAACACCTCACTAATTTTAAGCTTCTATAGGGGAGACATTTTTCCCATGTCCACTTGACCCTGATGTATAGGAAAATGTAGTAGTTGTCCAGATACATTTGCTTCAAACTACAATTGCATGTCCAATAGACCCTTGAGTGAATCATTGGAGTATTCACTAACTTTTGTGCCTTCCTCTTCTTTCTGCACACTCTCCTCCTTGTCTGCACTTCTGGACTCTTCCTTTGTCTTCTTTTCTTCAATAGATTTCTCATTATCTTTTAGAGGAGGTTGGTCTTCAATATTTTGTGCCACTAAATTTTCCAGGTTTTCTTGTGTAACCTCTTCTTCTTTCTCTGCATCTTTCTCTATGTTTGGAGGAGGTGAATTTTTCTCAATTTTTGCATCCACCTTCTACATTTCATAATCCTTTTCTTCTTCTACATTCTCCACTACCAGAGACATATTTTCATGCACCTTCTCTTCTTGCTACTCAATCTCATGTTCCAGAGCATGCTCATTAACTTTTAGGACATAAGTGTCATATTACATTTCACATGCACTATCTAGAGACAATTATTTTGCAATCTCTTATAACTTTTGTAGTGTCACACTTTTCAATCTCTCTGTATCATAATTTTCTCTCCTCATCTAGGTGTTGACCCTTTGTTTTGTTCTAAATTTTGTACTATTCAATTATGCCAATCTTTCTCTATCTTCATCAAAAAGAGAAGAACCAATCTTCTCTAGGAAATATTCCCCTCTTTTGACATCCTCATTTATTTACTCTTGTCTTATAACACTCAAAACATTATTCAAATCATCTAGTAACTAATATTCTATTTGAGATAAACTAGTAAAAAATGTTACCATATACTTCACAATTTATTCCTCTATTGTAGCCTTGTCTACTTCATCTAAAACTAAATACAGTTTGGTAGTTTCTTCCAACATTCCATGCTTATAAATTCCATTAAATAGTGCATCTAGACTTAGAGGGATATGTTTTATTTTTGGAGGGGACTTTTCCTTCTTCTTCCCCTTAGCTTTTGTTGTACTTTCTTATTTTCTAGACTTATCTCTGACATGGATTTTGAAAGATTTCTTTTGGTTCTCCAATTCTTCTTCACTATTAGTATCAACAATATCTATTTTGTTTTTCTTTACACTTGTCTCTTGAGAGACATCAGATTTTATTTTCCAAACCAATTGAGATCATTCTTATTCTTCTTCATCATCATCATTATATCCAACATAATTTTCTCTTGTAGCTTTTTTTTAAAATCTTATTCTCTATGGATCACTCTATTCTTTTACAGGAGCATTGGTTAACTCTTTCCTCTTACTTCCAACATCAGGTTAAGGACTAGAGGACTTAGGAGAAATTAGAGAGGGGGTAGAGGTTCTACTTGACCTTCTAGTACTAGGGGCACCTTCTGAAGGACTGGATATGCATTTTTATTTCTCCCCAAGGCCCTTTGGTAGCTCCATCTTCTCCACATTATTTTGAATTTTCTTCGTTTTATGCTCCATGCGTATTGCACTAGATTTTTCTTGATATGTGCCATATATTTCCTTTGATATCTCTAGGCATACTCAAGATGTGATCTTCTAGACCAGTAAGAAAATTCTCTACTACCTCATATCCCATTTCAGGGATCCATATTGTCCTTGGTTCAACAACTTCCATCATGTAGTAGTATTTATTGACCATGAAGATGATGCCATTTTTTTAATTCTCCAAAACACTCTTAGGAATGATTTCCATTGCTTGCATATTCTCTTGAAATATTTTAAAGAAACCCCACAATGTAGACTTCTGAGTATCTACATCACCCAATCTTCTCAAATGGTCTCTAATTTGAATTGCAGCTAGAATATCCTTCAACCTACAATGTTCTTTGATATGAGAATTTCTCTAAGGAAGTAAAATAATACATATATGATTAGGGTACCATACTAGAAAGGGTATCAAGATTCTTTGGTATTTTGTATGTTTTCTAACAACTATTACCTTAACAATTCACATAGGTCAAAATTTGAACTTTTCTTCACCATTTCATAGGCAGTACTAATTGTTGTGGAAAAAATAGAGTTTTCTCTATTTGTGAAAAGTATCCTGTATCCCATCATCATAGAAGCATATTTAATAGTCAGTTCTTCAATGTCCTTTATCATTTGGGCTCTCTTGTCAAATTTTTCACTAGTTAACTTTGTCACTACTTCATTCTTCATAGATTTAAGAGTCGTAACTGGTCTTGTTGAGCATAACCCTGTCACAACCCTAACGGATTCCTTGTTGATAAAATGTGGTATATACAACCAAATAAATCTATAATTAATTTTACTCAACACATATCTAATCCATTTATAAACATATATGAAAATATGAGAAAGTTATTCCAAACATCTAGTTTCTTTTTTGTTAAACTTTCATATTTTGGTTTCAACTCAAAATTATCACCGATCAACATATTTACCCATAATTCTCCCAAATTTGAATGATTGTATTCTTCCATTTTAGCATGAATATATTCTAACATCATCACTATACAATATACCAAAAGTAATACTCGAGAACGCACCATTTGGATGTCACCTTAGATTTATTAGGGTGTTTCTTGAACTTGGGTCGAGGATGATCCACAACTTTAACTACTTGAGGTGTAAATTTTTTGAAATACTTATGAAACTAGGGAAAAGAAACAAACTAAAAATACCTTTAAAATTACTACTAGTTATGAATTCACAAACCAATTTGGAATCACTTTAATTTTCCTATTCTCAACTCTTCCATTTTTGAATACTTTATTACAAATGAAATTTCCATATGCGAAATAATATATAAATGTTTTTTCAAAGACCTAAAGTGCATTAAATGTGTTGATTCAAAGTTAGGTAAAAAATATGGTAACCCTAACTGTGATGACACAATTAGCTTCAAACTCTCTACAAATCTCTACAACAAAAGATTCTTCATAGAAAATTTCACCAATAGATCAAGCATGTCAACCTACGCCTTATATCAACATGCTGAAGGTATCAACACCATATCTTTGGCAAGGGCTTAAATATCTTTTGGTAAAACTCCCCTTGAGCCAAAGTTATTTATTTATTTTTCAAAGGAAACATCTGCACCAGGAATTGACACAAACTCATTCTTCACCTCATTCTCTTCCTTCTTTTTCTATATTTTGTTCATTTCCTTCTTCATATCCACTGGATCTAGATTATTTTCTAGATCATTCTTCTTTAGTGAAATGAAGGGTTTCACATTCTTGCTTCTATAAAACTTAGCAATGTGTCCCAATTTATTGCATTTTTGGCATGTGACACTTTTTTGAACAAGCTTACTTCCACCCATTCTAAATCCACACTCATTAGCCTTATGCCCAAATTCATTGCATGTATAACAATAGAAATTGAAATATTGAAACATCATACCATTATTGTAGCCATTTATCATCTAATTTCTGCATTCACTAGCTCTATGACCAAATCTATTGCATGTATATCACTAACTTGGAAATGATTGAAAATTTTGGTTTATTTTGCTTCTATATTATATAGCCTTATGTCCAAACTTATTGCAGGAATAAAAAATATCTATTAAAGGACGGGTACCTTTGTGCATTAGGTTGTTTGATAGGAGGCCTTTTGAAAATTTTATTTTGGTTTCAGACTTGTTTGACATTGCTCTTCTTGTCATTCTTCTTCTCAACATTGTTTGGGGTCTAATCTATCTTTTAACTTTCTCCTTTCTCAAACCCTAATATTTTTTTTTTCCTTATAACCCTTCTAATTTTCAATCATCTCATCAAGTATTGTAGTACTCTTCTTGAATCTTCATTTTATCTAGATCGAATCTCAATGTTACAACCTCTTTTTCAAGATTTGAACATTCTTCATATTTTTCTTTTAGTTTAGCATTCAAGCAGTCTTCAACTCTTTTACCTTGTTCAATTTGCAATTTCAGATTAATGATTGATTTCTTGAGCTCCTTGATCCTATCTATAGCCTTTTTTTAGTTTCTCTCTCAACTTCTTAATAAACTCATCTGCATCACTAGTATCCTTTTTCATATCTTTGTTCTCATCTTTTTCTTTATCCAAATCATCAAGAGTTGATTTGATTTCTCCTTCCATGTCAACTACACAATCTTATTTAATAAACCATTTAGGGATAATCTCTTCCAAAGGAATAGGATACTTCCTTGTAGCCATGTGTTCAAACTCTAATACCTACCTCAACGATCAAGCTAATTGAAGGAGCCAAGCTCTAATACCAATTAATGAACACCCAAAATACTAAGCAGGGGTGAATCAATATTCACTAAAATTCATTAGCCCTAGCAACTTTAAGAATCCATTCAATTCATCATATCAAAATTGAAATATTAGAAAGGAACATAGAAATAATGCATCACATTAAAGACCATAAGAACACTAGATTTATGTGGAAAACCCAAAAGGGAAAAACCATGGTGAGGATTATCTCATAATTTATTATAACTGGTCATAAAATATTACATAATGACTCACTACCAAGGATTTGAACTGATAAAATGCATCTACAATATGTTGAAGATAATTCCAATTAGGCTTTGTAAATTCACTTAACACACTTCATGCTTCACAACTATCATACTCTTCTCTGTAAAATTCCATTCCCATCACACTCTATCACTTTCACATCACATTCACACTCTTATCACAACTCACCCTTGAACATGGAATTAACCTTGTATATATACCACTTCCAACACAAACATAAATTTGGTCAGCCTAATTGATGCACTATGCATCCTCATAACTTATCAGCTCAAAAAACCAACACACACAACACAAAACATATACATAATAAAAATAGCTTAGAGGGACCTATAATTATGCCCATAAGTTTGATCCAAACATCCTTTAAGTTTGCATAACTTGAAACACTTTAGGTTCGAATCATTGGAGAAGTAATAAGGGAATGAACTAGCTGTTCATCCACAACCTAAAATATGAACCTCCATATCTCTTGCCACTTGGAAAAAAGACACTTCAAACACCTATAAACACTCCCACAAAAGTGCATAGAAAATAATCTTCCATGGTGGAATGCAGAGCATTCTAATCTGGTACTTTGTCACTGTAACTTTTCCATATATAGAGTGATACTCTATCAACTCTAAATTTGATTATGGAGACCATAAATATATGAGCCCTTAGATTTAGGTTCCTCCAACAAGCACCAAAATTACCTTAAAACCACATAGCTATATTCTTCATGGTAAAGTATGGACCACAGAAAAGGTTCTTTGAATACTGAAAAACTACATTCTGGACTTAGGCAAATATCCAACACATCTACATATATAATGGATTGACATAACTGACAACACTTCATTTAATCATACTCATTAGACATCAGAAATAAATCAATCTTGACATCACTAGAATGTTGACATCAATGAAAACTCCATAGTAACACCATCTATCATACATCCACCAATATTCTCAATGAAAAACTTCCAACATTATTGATTCCATACCATAGACTAATTTAAAGGGTGACTATCCAATTGATTTATTTATGGTTACCTTATCTATCCATAGATCGATTTTAAGCTTAGAATCCTAGGTTTTTGTATTCTTCTCAATCATCTTCTTCATTATTTTTATTAGACTTTTATTACTATATTTTTCTTGATCATTCCCTCGAGGATGATATGGGGATGAGTATGAAAGTTCTATCCCATACTAATTTCAAAAGGCTATAAAATCCTTATATTTTAAGCACATGACATTTTTTGAAACAATCTTCTCTAGTACTCCAAACTTGGTTAAGATATTGTTAATCAAAAAATCAATTACAACCTTACTTGTGGCTTTTTTTTGGTTGGGATAGCTTCAATCCACTTGGTAAAGTAATAAATGGAAACTAGAATCTAGCTATGACCACCACTTGATTGCTCATGGATTTCTCCTATAAAATCAATCCTTAATTTTTGGAAGGGAGCTTCTACTAATACTGGTCTCAATGGAAAGTTTTTATAAAACTTAAACTTTCTTGAAAAAATCATTGACAAGAATCACCACTTCTGACAATCTTATGAGCATCCTTAAATAATATGGGCCACTAATAACCAACCCTTGAAACATTATGGGATATTTTCTTTGCCATGTAGTGGCCTCCACACAATACATTATGTATCTCTTTCAAAATTTTAGATGCTTGCTTCTCATCCACACATTTGAGAAGTATACCTTTCTAGTTTCTCCACCAAAGCTCATTATAATTTATCACATACTTGATGTATTTTAGCTTTAGTGTCCTCTTTTGATTTTCAGTCATGTTCTCTAGGCATGATATCTTCTACAAGTAAAAGACACCATCCTTATACCATGGAGACAAATTTACATCACATTCAAGAATTGCTTTACTTGTCTCAACATTAATTATTTGTTTAGACTCAAGATTTCTTTTAGCCATGAGTTTTTCTAATCCTTATCCTTTTGACTAACTTGGTAATTTGGATATCAATGTTAAACTCTTGGATCTTTTTGATCCATCTACACCTTCTCCCAATTACCTCTTGTCGAGTAAAAATATCTTTCACAACATCAATTGGGACATAATCTATAATTATAGCCCCTACCAAGTATGTCCTAATTTTTTTGACATCCTTCAACAATGCATAAGCA
The DNA here is from genome assembly GCA_007115665.2 of Sequoiadendron giganteum. Lineage (NCBI taxonomy): Eukaryota > Viridiplantae > Streptophyta > Pinopsida > Cupressales > Cupressaceae > Sequoiadendron > Sequoiadendron giganteum. The sequence goes on along the minus strand of CM021100.1, from coordinate 701,793,151 downwards.
TGATTCTTTCTCATATCATATTTTAGTTTAGTAGTTTGCAATGATTTGTTGAAGAAAGAAATAGGCTGTTCAAAGCCTTCATCATTTTTTTATAATAACACTGCAGCTATTGTACGGAAAGAAGCAAATGAGGACAATTCAAAAAGTTTAGAGAAGTCAAGATACTTCAACAAATGAGACTCCTTAATTTCTTATTTGATAATTTGGAAATCTTCGATAGGTTTCTAATTCCATGTGATGGATTCCCCCTCTTTCAACATTCTAGAGATAGGTCTGATAACCTCAACGAAATTAGTTACAAACCTCCTTAGAAAATTTACCTATCCAAAGAATGAATAAATACTCTAGGTCTATCATCACCCCTTCCTTTGAAATAATGTGACCTAAATTTTTTTCTTCAGTCACACTGAATACATATTTTTAGGGTTTAAAGAAATCCCATATTCTAAAGCTCTTGAATTTTTTTTTCCAAGTGCATGCAGTGATCCTCTTCTTTATTTTATTATGTTATCAAATCATCTTGATATACCACCATTAATATATCAATAAAATTTGAAAAAGATACATCCATAGCCCTTTAAAAGGTGGCACCAGAATTTGTGAGACCGAAAGGCATTCTGACATACACATAGGCACCCCATCGAGTAGTGAAAGAAATCTTATATTTTTTTAGAATCCTTAACCTTCACCTAGTTGTATCCTAAAAATCCACCCATCATAGCCATAAATTTACAACCAGTTACCTTATACGACATTGCCTCCATGTTAAGCAATGGGTAATTTTCTTTTAATGAAGACACATTCATATTTTTGAAATCATGATGTCTCCATTCTTTTTCTGACTGACACCAGATTAGAGACCCAAGTGGAATTCTTAATACGCTTGATAATCCTTCCATCCCCAAGTTTAATTAACTCTTGTTGCATATTTGGTCCCAATATGGGGTTAATTGGTCTTTGATTTTTCCTATAAGTCTTGACATCATGTCTTAAGGGAATTTCATGTTGAAATAATTCTTCCCTATATGATTTTAGGTCATCATATGACCATGCAAAGATATGTTTGTATTTTCTTAGTAGATAAATGAGAATATATTTGATCTTAGGGTTAAGAATTTTACCTATGTATACCTTCTTACATTCAAATCCAATCCCTAAATTGATCTCCTCCAAATATTTCTCATGGGTTGGATTTGGCTTGACATTACACTAATTAGAATTGTCAAACACTCTGTCTAAGGCCACTAGATCCTTGGGAATTTTATTGGTCTTCAATTGAATTATTTCATTCCCAGATACAATATCCTTCCCATAAACTATTTTAATGAAACCATATAAATCAATCTCCCCTCTATGGTATTGGTCTATATAGTGCAAAAACTTCACTAAATCATCATCATTATTGAAGACTTACTAATTTTGTATGTTGTCAAGAACTGATAGCCTTGTCTAAACCTCAATTTTTGAGATTCCAATAAATTTAATGTCATAAATCCTTAATGCAATTCCAACTAGAAAACAAACTATTGCATTGTTAGCTCTTTCTATCCAATCAATGGAAAAGGCATCAAACATCTCTAATGTATCCCAAAAAACATTTCTATATTTTTTAGTTTCTTATTCTTAGAAACACATTTAGCTTTGATTTAAGATACAACCAATTCAAATTTTCCAAAGGCTTTGAGATTTTTAATTTTGTGTTTATTTTCCATATTCAAACCCAATAACAAGTCTTCATACTTTGCTACATTATTTGTGCAAGAAAATTTTAAGGAGAATGAAAACTTGAATGCCTTACTAGTAGATGAGATAAAAATTACACTTGCACCTGAACCATCCTTAGAGCAAGCTCCATCAAAGTAAATTTTTCATATGTCATTGTCATGATCTTTTTGTTGATCTTCATTATCAATAGGTTGAACTTTCATCTCTTTCTCTCCAGGCTATGGTTCTTCAATCTTGAATTTTTCCATATCCACATCAATGAAATGCACATGATCTATTAATTGTAAATCCTCTATTTAGGGATATATTTTTTCTCTATCCCCAATCCTACTTCCCTACCATTGATGGAGATTATAGCATATGAAAATTATAGCTGCATACTTCCCCCAACTAATGTTGACCACTTCCTTGAGAGGAGTATTCCATACTGAGCTGGCATATCCACCACTACAACATTTATGGTGTATTCTTTCTCAAGATATGTAGGTAACCTAAAACATGCATCCTTTATGATACAAATGAACAAGACTTCTCTTTAGTCCATAATTTATTTTTTTCCATATTATTTGTGTATTTGTAACCTCAATTCTTGCATGATAACCAAAGAAATAACATTGGTTGAATCTCTAGAATATATCATGCAGTTTCTTATCAATTTATCATCCATCTGAAGGGTTACATAAAATGGGTCCATTTGATTGGGACAAGTAGTTAAACTGGCACCCAAAAACACCTAAGGTATCTCATTACTCACTACCTCAAGTTCAAGTTCATATGATTTTCCTTTACCCTTTTCAGGTTGGGTAACCACCTTTTTATTATTAGAGGTTGTAGCTACACTATTAATAAGGGCAGCTGCCTTCTCTTTGTGCTCTTGAATCCTCATCATTTCTAACAAGGGAACATAAACCTTAACCCATGACATTATTTGGATCATGTCAACAACATAATACTTTGGAATGCCATAAATTGTAATAGTTTCCTCACTTACCTTATTTTCTTGTTTATTATCTGACTTATCCCCTTGAACATCCTCCACTTTCTTCTTATCTTGTTCAGCTTTTGAATTGAAGAAAATTTCTCTATCGTATAGGGAGAAAGAACGATAATTTTTCTACAAGTTTCATTTAAGGAAACCTTAGAGATCTCAATCAAGGGATAGAATGAGGGAAAGAGATCTAAAATAAGGTTGTCCTAGGCTGTGATTAAATAATTAAAGGGGTTCACCACCAAGCTAAGGATTGGAAATTTTGAAATGCACAAGACAACTAAGAGGGGGGGTGAATCAGTTGTACCAAATTACTTTTACTTTTGACCTTAATCAATTCCACTTTAACTTTAATCTATTATTAATTATAAACATGAAGTGCAAATAACAGAAAGAAAACACCAAAGACACCAGATTTACAAGGAAACCCAATGAAGAAAAAACCATGATGAGGATTAACTCACAATATAATAGTAATTCTTGATACTAGATACAAAGGCTCACTGTTAGAGGGCTCACTTCCCATAAAGGACTCACTATCCAGATACAAAGGATCACTACATAAAAATAGGACTCATTTTCCAGAAGGAGGCTCACTGCCTACAAATAAAGGAATACAATAGAAAATCCACCACAACAATTTCAACACATCTACAGCTTGACCAAAGGATTGTAAACACTGTCAGCTCACTTCTTTCAGGAATCTAACACATCAAATTATTGTTGCCTTGATTTTCTCTTACACACTCTTCTTTTTGCACTTTTTCACACACTTCACTTGCTTGCCTTTTAATTCACAACATCTTGAATTGAATTTATACCAATTTCAACCTTAGAAACATTCTTAAGGTTGGGTACATATTCTTCCCTTTACAAATTCAAATTAGGTCGAAAACTCAACATTCCCACAATGGATAAGAATGAGAGAGGACCAAACACAAAATCAATTAGGACCCAAATAACATCTTGGACCAATCACATGCTTCCTTAGTTGATGCTTAATTTTCATGTAACATGTAGACACTAGGTCATCCAAACCTAATGGAAACACCAATAGAATTTGAAGTATGCAAATCCACAACAAGATAATCACACGTGGGTCACTCAACATGCTTCACCAAACAATGGAACACCTCTTAGAAATATTTAGGTACATCTGCAACAACTACAAAAAATTCCATACATCAAACTCTCTCCAACAATCCAACCAGACTGTACAGAGACACAATAGCTTTAGAACAAGCCTTCTGGAGGACCAGACCATAAGAACATTTTCTAGAACATAGAGAGCATCAAGATTAACCTTTTTTCAGATCCACAAGGTCTGAGACAAACCAACATAATATTGTGGAGAATATACATCTCTCCCAGTCAATAAACAAATAGTTATTCCAAATTTGTTCACATAGCGGTGAACACAAATTTCACTTTCCATCAACCCAAAAGCTAAAACTCAGAATAAATTATCAATTGAAGCTCATAAAAAATTCTATAGATCTACACAAGCATAGGATCAATAGAGAAGAAATGCAGAGCACCTTACCAGAGCACACTCAGCACACACACACAGAACATTGTATTCATTATTTCTAAATTTTATCAAAATCACTTGGCATCAACCCACTGCAACTTCATAAATATAGCTCCATGTACTCTCAACACTTCCACACTATCTCAACTATACCTGTACCATCTACAATCACTCTGAATTGTGTTGACATCAATGAAAACATTAATGTCAACACCACCAAAGACATCCATACTTGCAACAATCTCCCCCTTTGTCATTGATGGCAACACATGATGTGAAAAACCATCAAAGACAACATACACACTTTCTTGCTTCTTCTCTCCTTTTTATTCAAATTAGACAACCTAAACAACATTTTTTCACTCTCTTTTCCTTTTCAAATCTCTCTTCCCAGATAGGATATTTCACATGAATCTCTCTCCCCTTTGACATTAATGGCAAAGAAAATTTATGCCATAAAAAATTGGTCACTCCCCCTTAGGAGTGCACCCACATCTCATATTGCAACAATGATACTCTCTACTCCCCTTGATGAGGAGACCTCAATCATTATTCCAAACAAAGAAGAATCTATATATTCACTATAATGATGTAGCTCCATTTACACATAGTTCAAGAAATGAGGGTTAGTAACCCCTAACTTCTCCCAGAGATACTAAAAAGTATCCTTTGAAAGAGCCTTAGCAGATAAATATTCAAGCCTAACTTCATTCTCCAACACCTTCTCCCTCAAGAAGTGATATTTGATAGATATATGCTTTGTCTTGGAATTCATCACTAAAATCTTTGAAATGTTTATTTCACTTGTATTGTCACAAAAGATAGGGATAGGATCATCACATATCACATTGATGTCCTTCAATTTTTTCTTCATCCAAAGTACCCATGTATAGTAGGATGCTACTGCAATATACTCATCTTCTATAGTGGACAAAGAAACTGAATCCTATATCTTTCTCAACCATGAAACCAATCTTCCTCCAAGGAAGAATGCACCACCACTAATACTCTTCTGGTCATCTACGTAGTCAGCCCAATCAACATCAGTGTAGGCATTCAAGGTGAAATCAATATCCTTAAGATACTATAGACCATAATCAGGAGTTCCCTTTAGATATCTGAATATCCTCTTCACAGCTGTAACATGTGTTTCTTTAGGTTCTGCTTGAAATCTATAAACTAAACATGTTGCATGCATGATAACTGGTCTAGTAGTAGTAAGATATAGCAGTCCACCTATTAGTTCTCAAAAACGTTGGTTGAAAAACCACAAGAGGTTGTCAATCTCTTGGTACATTTCAGGCTTATGAACAAGGCCAAATAATGTATTTGAACCTTCTTCTCTTTAGGCTCTACCAAACCTAGGTGGGTGTACCTATGTAAATGATGCAGATTTAATTATGATTCCTACTTGTGCAATCTATCTACAATGGCAATGGGGTGAGGAAAGATGTAATATTAATTTGGTATAAATTGTATAAGCAATGTCAAGGTATATGAATATGTTTAGTTAATAGATGTAGTATTTTGCAAATGAGGGCTTTCTAAAGGTTCCTAAAGTGGATTGTATGAATGTGAATAAAAAGATGGACAAGACCAGTGCCTTATTGGGTAAAAAAGAGTCAAGTGAGGATCTAGAATGAATGATTGGTATTGGAAATGATTCAAACTATCTAGCACACTTTTCCTGGTTTATAACTTGTATAAACATGCAGGAAAGTGACTGAAAAAACCTACTGGAGATAAAATGTCAATCCTAATTATATGGTTCTTCTTATTGATCCAAATAACACTTCCAAATTACTGTGATTGATCAAAAGGAATTTAATTCTTTAAAGAAACCAAATAATCACATCACACAAGTATAAAAAATGTGCATTATTAAAATTGAGTATATACTTGATATATCAACCTAAATAACCAAGAAATATTAAAATGGAGACAATTAGATAATTGAATAACCTCAAAAAATAATTGATACCAATATGGAGCCACCAAATTAGAGATCTTTCATTAACTTCTTCAAAATCATATTTGTAACATAGTCTATCTGAATGTAAACATCATGATCTATTAATTTTTCCTATTCTACTATTATCTTTTACTATGTCTAATCTTATAATATAACAATCTCCTCACTCCTTTGGTCTTGGTCTCTCATATTTATATGAGAGACAACAAGCTTCAGACCAAAGGTCATGTCTTTTGGTAACAAAACATAATCATGAATGTAAAAATAATTGAAATAACTAAACAACAAACATGTTCTCCAATCTACTAGTCTTCGAGTAAAGAGCCTATGGTCATATAAGACCTATACAAAGATTTTACTATATGATTAATATATCTTTGTGATGTTGATGATCACTCCTGATTGAAGCCCAAATACTTCTCCTACCACTTACTGATTGTCAGATCATTTGGCCATTTGAATTATTGTGCAATAGTGAGATTCGTGAGGTGACTCTTCCATCTATTATCAAGTAGGTTCCGGACATCTACCATGAATTTAGTGTATCCATTGTCTAGTATGAAAATTCCATCAAGCAAAGTATGAAATTTTTCAAGACTGATATCCTCACCATTGCATATGTGTGTCAAGCATTGAGAAACCATTTGATCAAATTCACCTTTCCACTCATCTGCACCTTTTGATTGATTATCATCTCTAATGATTGAAGGGTTGAAGATATACTTTATAGAATCAAATGAATTTATTCTATTCTCCACTTTCTTCTTCATATCTATTAAATAGTTATGCTCCTCAATCATACCCTTAACCATTTCCTGAGTAGGTTTAAGTTTTGGAGGGGCATCTGTATCCCTTTGTGTTTCCTTGCACATAGTAGTTAAAATGTGATAAGTATTCTACCACCTCTTTTGGAGCTCCTCAAGGATAGGGGAATTAGTATTTATCTTCTCTAAAGCTTTAACTAGATTGTTAAAGCTTTCATGTACTCCACCTATTTTTTATTTCAATATCTCAACTTTGTGCTCCAATATTTTCCCCAAGGTATCCAAGATGCGATGCTTGACATATTCCATACTTTTCTTCTTTAACTTATCAATTTCATCTTTCATCTATTGTATCTGTGGGTCTTCAATCTAGATAGGTGGGTGATTAAAAAATTCCTCATCCCCCTCACAGTTGTAGCCTACTATAATTGATGTTTCAACTTTACATTTTCAATAAACAATTTGTTTACTTCATCATTAGACAACTTTAGTCTTTTCTCATATTCAATTACCTTCTTTTCCATATTTTCCACTACGTCTTTAGTGAAGATTGTAGAATGCATGGTCATGATGAAAACCTCTATAGGAGTAGTGTCTTTCATTTCTCTCACCATAGCTGACCCCCTCATTTCTTGCACTACATCCAAAATCCTAGGCTTTCTTCTTTTTTTTCTATTTTTCCACATGGCAAGTGTTTGGGTGGTAGGATTATATTCGGTTCTTGAAGCACCTTCCTTCGAATCAAAATCTGAAACTAACATAGGATCATCTTGTGCTCTGATTTTATCTAGCAAAAACAATTTAGACAATTCCATCCCTAGTATGATTAACATATTAATTTTTAACACCATTTCCATTGCTTCCTAAGGGGTAGCAATAATGTTATCAATATCCAGTTCTACAAGTGTCTGAGCCTAGATTTCAGCTCGCTTTGATTCATCAGCCCCTATAAGATTGATTTTTAATCTTTCATCAAATTGTTTCATTTTTATATTTATCTAGAAGTATTTGAACTCATTTGTATGGATGAAGTTATCATATTCTATAAACCTTAGGGAAGCAACCACCCTTTCATAATCCCGAATCTCATGAACTCCCTCTTTTGATAGTATGATCTTAGGATCATGAGGTTCTTGATTCCTTTGTTGTTATGCTGCTTCTTTTATCTCAGTTAGAGCAGGATTGCTCCTTCCTCTTCATCATCACTATATCCAACCAATGGTTCAATCTTTTTCCTTTTAGGCTATGATTCTTGAGTAGGGGATGGAGGAGTTGGGTGTGTAGATGATGGGGCTGATAAATCCGATGTGGAAGCTTCATGTGGTTTTTGGTGAGATATGGGAAGTGGGACCAATCCCTCATCTTGAGCCATTCTATACAATTCATCATATTTTCCAAGGATTACCTGCATCCTTTTCAAAAGGTTGGGTTCATCAACAAAAATCCCCTTGAAACCTTTGTCCTTTTGCCTTTTCTAATTTTCCCACTTCATCATCATTATCCACCTTTTCCTTGTTTGCATAACATCAGCAAAATAAACCAAATTTCTTATGACATCCTCCTCAGGGTCAAATTCATGTGTGAAAGCCTTTTTGGTCAACAAAGTTCTTGTAACAGTATTGATGTGGCCCTCTAGGTCACACACTCATTTCCCAAATTTGAGGGGATAATTAACCCTCATAAAATATTGTAATTGCTCTAACATATCAGATCCAATGGCCAATTCTTCAAACACAGTAAATTTAGGTAGAGATGTACCCTTCCTCTGATTCTTCATTAAATCATGCTCCATCCACAACATCCACCACATGAACTCTAGAAAGCATATTCTTTTCAATACAAACTTAGGAAAGATGTGTGGTGCTTGGTCACATCCATACACCATAATGATTGTGTGTTGTGGCATAAAGTACTAGTAAACATAGTTGTGGGTAAAAACTTGGTCTAGTTTACCTTGCATTGGTCTCATCACCTTCATCAATGATTCAGGTAGTCTTCGTGTTGGGTAACCAAGGGCATCTATTAACCTCACAAAAAAATCATCTCTAAACACAAAAAAGTCAATTTCTTTGCATTTGATGTCCCAAATATAACACTAGTTCTATATATGTTGTCTTACTCCATTCTCTTGTGTACACAACTTCACCCTTTTGGTCCATTTCATCTCATTTTTGTATAAAATTAAATGACACAACAAAGAATATTTTTTGAAAGTAATGGGGGCCTTAGCCTCCATGACTTGTAGCAAACTTTCATGAATTTGTTCTTCAATCACAGATGCAAAATAAAACTCTACATTTGATTCAAGGTGTTGAATTATCATAGCCATTCTCATCAATCCTAGTAACGTGTGTTCCTCTGCATCTACCCCCAATATTTGATACAATACAAAATAAGTGTTTTTGAAATACACTTGAAATTCAAAAACATGGAAGGGTTCCATTTTAGAAGCAAGAATCAAGATTTTCTTGTTATCATCACCCCTCTTTAAGTATAGGGCGCGCTCATCACTTTGGTATGTTCTTCTCAACCTCTTGTATTCTTGCTTCAATGTCACTAAATTCACCTTTGTCACAACTTGTTTGTTCAAATTAAAACATTTTATAATAGCCTCTCTATTGATATCAACTTCAACTAAGAACCCACCATTTAGAAGTCTGACAGTTTTGTTTGGGGCATGCTAACTGTGAGAAAGGGCTTTAATTAGCTCAAAATCAATGAAAACATTGGGAACAATCAGTTTGGCCAAGTCCAAGGTCCATGGTTTTGACACTAGAACCTTGTCATTTCTGTTTTGGTAGAAATACCAATAGAGGTTCCAACCTGACTAAGGTATGATGGGATCCCTACAACCTTGATCTAAGTCTCTAAAAACATTTTTGGACCTTTTGTTTATCGAACTAGGCAACAAGGCAAGCAATGGGGATTGCAAAGAAGGTTTTTTAGCTTCATCTTTCTTTACTCCTACTTCAGCCTTCTTTGGTGCCATTATAAAATTCATAGATAGTGATGAGTGAAACTTACCCAGTGGTGTAATTTTCCTTGAAAAAATATATTTTCCTCCACACCCTGAGCTCATCTGTAACTTAGTTTCAGTTGTCATGAATGAAAAGGATCAAATTATTTCATGTATTTTAACACCAAGATGCATTTACTCCTGACTCATAAATTTGCATGATTCAAATCTTTGTATCAAGCTTAATTTCATATTTTGTTGTTGATTGATGTGATTGGCATGATTTAAATGTCTCAATAGGTGCTTGACCACATTACCTCATGTCACATTTTACTCCCTTGCGGTATCGCAGTGTATCTTTGGTACACATATTCACTATACCACTCCATCACATATCATGTTTTGTCTCTCCACGGTATCGTGGTATGTCTTGTTATCCTTATTTAGTGTACCACTCATCACTTTTGGCTCTCTTGCGGTACTATGGTGTATCCTTCATACACATCAATATACCGCTCTACTGCGGGATACCTTTCACCTTCTTGCGGTACTACGATTTCACTCCACTATCCTTTCTTAGTATACTGTGCTACTGTGAGTTATGTTTTAACCCTCTGTGGTATAGCAGTGTATCCCTTTATCCATACTCCTCAGTATACCACTCTACCATGGGCTGCTTTTTAACCCCCTCAGGTACAACAGTAAAGGGTATAGTGTTAGCTTCTATTACCGTGATACTATGAGCTATTCTGCAAGGGGCTTCTGTAAGGTGGTATAAGTTGAGGGATATATAGAGTGGCCAATGTGGTAGCGGTATAGCGATAAAAGGATATTTTGGCTTCATGGATGGCAATAAAGTAATTTTTTAATGAAAAGATAGCGTGAATTCGGATTTTAATGGATAAAAACCTTTAGAATTTTTATGAAAATTCTGGTTCCAACACCACCAATCATAGATCTATACATGTTTTGATAGAATTTACAAGATTCATCATCCTTACTCAGCTTGCATCTAGTTACCATAGGGATAGAGACTAGTGTGGAATCATCCATTCCAAACTTCTTCAACAATTCCTTAACATACTTCGGTTATGAAATGAATATCCCTTTATCAGTTTGATTTACTTGTAGTCCAAGGAAGAAATTCAGCTCACCAATCATAGACATCTCAAACTATTTTTGTATCCCATCTACAAATTTAATGCACATACCTTCATTTCCTACAAAAATAATGTCATCAACATATACCACAAATATCAACATTCTTTTACCTTCAACTCTGAAATAGAGATTGTTGTCTGTGGAGCCTTTTTTGAATCCTTGTGTTAAATATCTATCCAACCTTGCATACTGTTGGGTCTCAAAAATGCAGGTTTTAACCAGAAGAGTTTTCCAAGCTCTTACTACACTTTTGGCCAATGTACAAGGCCAATTGATGCAATTGCACTTTCTGCTCTTTAGGTTCTGCTAGACCAAGGTGGGTGTACCTAAATGAACAATGCAAATTGAAATATGTTTCTTGGTTGATCAATCTATCCACAATGGCAATGGGTAGTGGACAGATAAAGTTACTACATCTACTCCTACTCCTACTGCACAAATGAAAGGTATTTGAATAAATTCTTTATAATGAATTCTATCCTCTGGGACATGACAGATCAATGCTTCCTATCTATTGGGCAACAAAGTCAAAAATAGAAAATGATGTGTGTTTTCCTTCTCTGGTTTAATTTCAAGTTGTTAGGAAATTTATAAAATAAAATCTTATGACTAGCATATAATTTCATTTATTTATGGCTTGCATAAATTATGCTCGAATGTTTTCTAACTTAGTTCTACTTCAATCATCCAAAAGAAATCTCTCAAACACTATGACTTACTTGAAGGGTTTTAATTCTGACTTGAGACACCAGCAAATAAAATCACACAAAGTGAAAATGTGCACCTTGATGAATCAAAATTTATGCTTGATACATTAACTCAAATGATCAAAAAAATTCATATTGGAGAGAACCAAGATAAAATGAATACAAATCATAGCATCTCAACAACTAAACTTAGAAAGGAAAACCATCAGTGAAAAACAATTATCTCCATTGATACTGTTTCTGGAAGGTTTGTTACATTATTTTCATTCGCAGTCCCTTCTCAGGAAAATATCATTCCTACAGTCTAATTACCGCCCCTTCCTCCTTGCTATCTGATTTTTACAATAGATCTATACAATAGCATTCAAAGAGTCACAACCCTTCAGTTTTCTGTTATATTTGTTCACATTCCTTGACAGTAGTTAAAATATTTAATTGTGTTGCCTTATCGGCAAATTAAATATTTTTTGCATAGTTATGCATTGAATCTTATTTTAATAATTTACAGGCCTTCAATATTTCATTTTAAACCTTACGGTTCTTTATACTTTATTCCTCATGGCCCTTATCATTTTACCACCTTGACTTTGACTAGTCCCACCATAAACTCTACCCACTGCAATGGTTATCTCCATGTCTACCATGCTACCACAGTCACTAGCCTGACTGCCAGTGGTATGTTGGTAGTTGCCTCGCTGTCTGCTAATTGTTCGTCATTCACCTTGCTGACCTTTACCACTATCACCGTGGTCACCACGTGAACTAGTGATAGTACCGCGATAACCGCTACCTCCGACTATCGCTGACCGTTATCTGTTACCGTGCTACCGTGGTCTCTTGTCTAACCCTCCACGGTTGTGCGGTAACCACTCTCAACCGCTTCCTCCTATTCACTATGGCCACCACAGTCTATGAGATGACCACCAATGGTGGTTCCACAAGTTTTTCCTCGCTGCCTATTAAGCCTTCTAACCATTTACCACACCACCGAGGTCACTGTGTTGACCACAAGCAGTGTACTGATAACGGTTGTCATGACTATTATTCACCGCCACTGCCATACCACAAGCCCCTTAGTGGTAGGCCGTGGTAAAGTGGTAAAGACATAAAAATTAAATATTAAGGTAGCGGTGTAAGGTCTAAGGTGTATTAGCACTTTTGATGATGAAAAGGATTATTTTTTCTTGACAAAAAGACAGGAAAATTTGATTTCAAGTGGGTAAAGACTTAGGATTTTTAATGAAGAATTATAGGAAAGCCTTAGAATTTAAATGGAAATTTTGGGTTCTAACAGTGGCTCCTAGTGGGGATGAGTGATTTGCAAATCACTGCAAGAATCCAAAATTCTATGGTAGAGTAGACCAAGCAAAGAATATGAAAAATGAAGGCGATGGCAGATGGAGGGAATGAACAAATGAATAATATGAAAGATGGAGCAAATGGAGAAGTGGAAAACCCTAAACTACTGTGCATGGAAGATAATTTTTTCAAGAGGCATTGCTAAAAATTTTCCATGCACTGGCAATCCTTAATCCTTTGTACCTACTTTGGTTTAAAAAATTAAACCATAAAGGATGGCCCCAGGCCACCCCAAAAGAAAAAACCTGCACTTTCCTCTATCATAGGCTTTGTTCTAATTAAAGCTCACTAGGTTTCTTTTGAAACTATCCATTCCACCTACCCTACAACATGCACTATCATTAAAAACTTTCAGGAAGTCATTATGTTCGACATGAATTGTACTCATTTCACTCCTCTGGATTTCATCATTCTTATCATCATAAGAAAAATATTTATCACCTTCAACACACAAAGTGTATCTATATTCAACAAAATATTTCTCATTATCATATGTTGCTGAATGATCCAGCAGCTGTATTGGGACCTAAAAATCTAAATGCTTCTCACAAGAATAAAAAAAATTATCTCATCAACATCCTCTGAATCAATCAAATTAGAAATACTTTCTAGTTCTTTTTTATCACTAGTTGGAATTGACACACACCTATAATCTAGACAATCATCCTCATACATACTTGAATCAACAAATGTTGGACACTCATCATCAATAACATGCAAACCAGTATCTCTATCTTGTAGGAAAAAATCATTCGTCACGTACCTCTTCTTGGACACAAATAGATCTTTGATCAGCTTCAAAGAACTCTTCATCACTGTGAGAGATGGACATGGGGTCACATGAATTGTCACACATAGTATCTTCACTGTCAAAGCAGATAGAAGTTGGAGCCAAAACTCTGGAATCATATTTATGTGCATACTTCTGGTATTCAAGAGTTAACAAGTCTAAGACTTGCTCACTATTGAGTGAACATGTTTCTGCTTCCATATCTTCTACCATGTCACCAACCTCTTCATCTTCATAAGAATTGCAAGAATCACCCTGTTGAAGATCAACATCCCCAATTTCATCTTCACAATTTGACTCACCATTTTTTATGCAAGAGAAACTCTCCACATCTTCACTATTGGATAGCATGATATCTTCTTCTATTGTAGAATCTAAAGCACTATTTGTAATATCCACATACCTTGTCCCAAGTATAGAATCAATAAGTCTATTCACTGCATCCAAGGCACACTATTTTGATGATTCTGGCCAATAAACTAATTCAAGCTCTGATGCTCTTCGAAGTTGTGCAACAAATGTGGGTCTTGTTGGCCTAAAATGAGGAGGTAATTGCATACAAATGTCTACCATCCTATTGTATAGAGAGTTTACATCTTCTCCCTTATATCTCCTTATATCAAAAAAGGCATCCACAAAATTTTTTCCTCTCTCTTCAATTTGAATATACTCATCAAAAATATTTTGCTGTGAATAGAGTACATTACATTTATTATCAAAATTCTCAGTTGCATCATGGGGCACTTATGGTGTCCAAGATGTATTGGCGCTTGTGTCTTCATTCTCATTGTATGATGGCCTGTTTGGTGACGTTTTTTGAGCATCTTTGACTCCCATTTGCAGAAAATTTTGGTTCACTTGTAGCATTTATTGTTCCAATTGCAGCCTTTGTTGCCTCAATTCTTTCAACTCTCTTATTGACTGTTGTCTTCTTTCTACTTCTACCATCTTGATAAAATGTTACTGCTTCACAACACCCATGCATTATTTATCAGATAAAATAGATTCACCACCTACTTTTCCAAAATTAGGACAATGAAAAAGATTGTTTTGGTTTGCCCCGGTGGAATTTTGAAAAATGTAAAAATTTGTTGACCCTATAAATGGAAAGGCTGAAAAATCTTCTTGAGTAAATCTCCAGTAGAGTCGCCAAACTATTGGTTCTCAAAAATGCAAGTTTCAACCAAAAGAGTTTGCCAAGATCTTACTACACTTTTGGCCAAAATACAAGGCCAATTGATGCAATTGTAACTTCTACTCTTTAGGTTCTACTAGACCAAGGTGGGTGTACCTAAATGAACAATGTATATTGAAATATGTTTCCTAGTTGATCAATCTATCCACAATGGCAATGGGTAGTGGATAGATAAAATTACTACACCTACTCCTACTTCTATTGCACAAATGAAAGATATTTGAATAAATTGTTTATAATGAATTCTATCCTCTAGGACATGACAGATCAGTGCCTCCTATCTTTTGGGCAACGAAGTCAAAAATAGAAAATGACACGTTTTTTCCTTCTCTGGTTTAATTTCAAGTTTTTAGGAAATTTATAAAATAAAATCTTATGACTAGCATATAATTTAATTTATTTATGGCTTGCATAAATTATGTTGGAATTTTTTCTAACTTGGTTCTACTTAAATCATCCAGAATAAATCTCTCAAACACTATGAATTACTTGAAGGGTTTTGATTCTGACTTGAGACACTAGCAAATAAAATCACACAAAGTGAAAACATGCACCTTGATGAATCATAATTTATGCTTGATACATTAACTCAAATGATCAAAAAACTTCATATTGGAGAGTACCAAGATAAAATTAATACAAATCATAGCATCTCAACAACTAAACTTAGAAAGGAAAACCATTAGTTAAAAACAATTATCTCCGTTGATCCTGTTTCAGGAAGGTCTGTTACATTATTTTCATTCCCAGTCCCTTCTTGGGAAAATCTCATTCCTACAGTCTAATTACTGCCCCTTCCTCCCTGTTGTCTGATTTTAACAACAGATTTATACAATAACATTCGAAGAGTCACAACCCTTCAGTTTTTTGTTATATCCATTCACATTCCTTGACAGCAGTTAAAATATTTAATTGTGTTGCCTTATCGGAAAATTAAATATTTTTTACATAGTTATGCATTTGATCTTGTTTTAATACTTTACTGGCCTTCAAGATTTCATTTTAAACCTTACGGTTCTTTATACTTTATTCCCTGTGGCCCTTATCATTTTACCACCTTGACTTAGACTAGTCCCACCATAATCACTACCCACCGTGACAGTTATCTCCATGTCTACCATGCTACAGTAGTCACTGGCCTAACTTGCAGTGGTATGGCAGACTCGTTGTTTGCTAACTATTCATCATTCACCTCACTGACCTTTACCACTGTCACCGTGGTCACCACATGAATCGGTGGTGGTACCGTGGTAACCACTACCTCCGACTGTCGCTAACCATTACCCATTACCATGCTACTGTAGTCTTCTGTCTGACCCTCCATAGTTGCATGGTACCACTCTTAACCGCTTCCTCCTCTTCAGCGTGGCCACCATAGTCTATGAGATGACTGGTAGCGGTGGTGTCATAAGTGTTGCCTCATTTCCTGCTAACGCTTCTAACCATTTACCATGCCACCACAGTCACTGTGTTGACCATGTGCGGTGTAGCGGTAATGGTTGTAATGACTATTATTCACTACCATCACCATACCGCAAGCCCCTTAGTGGGAGGTCACAGTAAAGTGGTAAAAGACAAAAATTAAATATTAAGTTAGTAGTGTAAGGTATAAGGTGTATTAGCACTTTGGATGGGGAAAATGATGATTTTTCTTGACAAAAAGATAGGAAAATTTGATTTCAAGTGGGTAAAGACTTAGGATTTTTAATGAAGAATTATGGGAAAGCCTTAGAATTTAAATTGAAATTTTGGGTTCTAACAATGGCTCCTGTTGGGGATGAGTGATTTGCAAATCACTGGAAGAATTTAAAATTCTATGGTAGATTAGACCAAGCAAAAGATATGAAAAATGAAGGTGATGGTAGATGGAGGGAATGACCAAATGAATAATATGAAAGATGGAGCAAATGGAGAAGTGGAAAACCCTAAAATACTATGCATGGAAGATAATTTTTTAAAGAGGCATTGCTAAGAATTTTCCATGCATTGGCAATCCTTAATCCTCTGTACTTGCTTTGGTTTAAAAGGTTAAACCATAAGGGATGGCCCCAGGCCACCCCAAAAGAAAAAACCTGCACTTTCCTCTATCATAGACTTTGTTCTAATTAAAGCTCACCAGGTTTCTTTTGAAACTATCCTTTCCACCTACCCTGCAACATGCACTGTCATTAAAAACTTTTAGGAAGTCATTGTGTTCGACTTGAATTGTACTCATTTCACTCCTCTGCATTTAATCATTCTTATCATCATAGTAAAAATATTTATCACCTTCAAAACACAAAGTGTATCTATATTCAACAAAATATTTCTCATTATCATATGTTGTTGAATGATCCAACAGTTGTACTGGGACCTAGAAATCTAAATGCTTCTCATAGGAATAAAAAAAATTGTCTCATCAACATCCTCTGAATCAATCAAATTAGAAATACTTTCTAGTTCTTCTCTATCATCAATTGGAATTGACACACACCTCTGATCCATACAATCATCCTCATACATACTTGAATCAACAAATGTTGGACACTCATCATCAATAACATGCAAACCAGTATCTCTATCTTGCAGGAAAAAATCATTCAAGTCATGTACCTCTTCTTGGACACAAATAGATCTTTGATCAGCTTCAATGAGCTCCTCATCACTGTGAGAGATGCACATGGGGTCATATGAATTGTCACACACAATATCTTCACTATCAAAGTAGATAGAAGTTGGAGCCAAAACTCTGGAATCATCTTTATATGCATACTTCTGGTATTCAAGGGTTAACAAGTCTAAAACTTGCTCACTATTGAGTGAACATGTTTTTACTTTCATATCTTCTACCATGTTTCCAACCTCTTCATCTTCATAAGAACTGCAAGAATCACCTTGTTGAAGATCAAAATCCCCAATTTCATCTTCACAATTTGGCTCGCCATTTGTTATGCAAGAGAAACTCTCGACATCTTCACTATTGGATAGCATTATATCTTCTTCTATTGCAGCTTCTGAAGCACTATTTGTAATATCCACATACCTTTTCCCAGGTACATAATCAATAAGTCTATTCACTATATCCAAGGCACATTGTTTTGATGATTCTGGCCAATAAACCGATTCAAGCCCTGATGCTCTTAGAAGTTGTGCCAAAAATGTGGGTCTTGTTGGCCTAAAATGAGGGGGTAATTGCATACAAATGTCTACCATCCTATTGTACAAAGAGTTTACATCTTCTCCCTTATATCTCCTTATATCAAAAAAGGCATCCACATGATTTTTTCCTCTCTCTTCAATTTGAATATACTCATCAAAAATATTTTACTGTGAGTAGAGTACATTACCTTTATTATCAAAATTCTCAGTTGCATCATGGGGAACTTGTGGTGTCCAAGATCTCCTGGAACTTGTGTCTTCATTCTCACTGTATGATGGCTTGTTTGGTGATTTATTTTGATCATCTTTGACTCCCAATTGCAGCAATTGTTGGTTCACTTGTAGCATCTATTGGTCCAATTGCAGCCTTTGTTGCCTCAATTCCTTCAACTCTCTTATTGACTATTGTCTTCTTTTTGCTTTTTCCATCTTGATAAAATGTTATTGCTTCACAACACCCATGCATTATTTATCAGATAAAACAGAGTCACCACCTACTTTTCCAAATGTAGGAAAATAAAAAATATTGTTTTGGTTTGTCCCAGCAGAATCTCCAAAAATGTAAAACTTTGTCGACTCTATAAATAGAAAGGTTTGAAACTCTTCCTGAGTAAATTCCTAGTAGAGTCGCCAAACTGTTGGGTCTCAAAAATGTAGGTTTTAACCAAAAGAGTTTGCGAAGCTCTTACTACACTTTTGGCCAACGTACACGGCCAATTAATGCAATTGTACCTTCTACTCTTTAGGTTCTGCTAGACCAAGGCAGGTGTACCTAAATTAACAATGCAAATTGAAATATGTTTCCTAGTTGATCAATCTATCCATAATGGCAATGGGTAGTGGACAGATAAAATTACTACGTCTACTCCTACTCCTACTACACAAATGAAAGGTATTTGAATAAATTGTTTATAATGAATTCTATCCTCTGGGACATGACAGATCAATGCCTCCTATCTATTGGGCAACAGAGTCAAAAATAGAAAATGACATGTGTTTTCCTTCTCTGGTTTAATTTCAAGTTGTTAGGCAATTTATAAAATAAAATCTTATGACTAGCATATAATTTCATTTATTTATGGCTTGCATAAATTATGCTGGAATGTTTTCTAACTTGGTTCTACTTAAATCATCCAAAAAAAATCTCTCAAACACTATGACTTACTTGAAGGGTTTTAATTCTGACTTGAGACACTAGCAAATAAAATCACACAAAGTGAAAACGTGCACCTTGATGAATCAAAATTTATGCTTGATACATTAACTCAAATGATCAAAAAACTTCATGTTGGAGAGAACCAAGATAAAACTAATACAAATCATAGCATCTCAACAACTAAACTCAGAAAGGAAAACCATCAGTTAAAAATAATTATCTCCATTGATCCTGTTTTAGGAAGGTTTGTTACATTATTTTCATTCCCAGTCCCTTCTCGGGAAAATCTCATTCCTACAGTCTAATTACTGCCCCTTCCTCCCTGCTGTCTGATGTTTACAACAAATTTATGCAATAACATTCGAAGAGTCACAACCCTTTAATTTTCTATTATATCCGTTCACATTCCTTGATAGTAGTTAAAATATTTAATTCTATTGCCTTATCGGCAACTTAAATATTTTTTACATAGTTATGCATTTGATCTTATTTTAATACTTTACCGTCCTTCAATATTTCATTTCAAACCTTATGGTTCTTTATACTTTATTCCATGTGGCCCTTATCATTCTACCACCTTGACTTTGACTAGTCCCACCATATTCTCTACCCACCGCGACAATTATCTCCATGTCTACCGCGCTACCACGGTCACTGGCCTGACTACCAGCGGTATGACGGTAGCCGCCTCGTTGCCCGCTAATTGTTCATCGTTCACCTCACTGACCTTTACCATTGTCACCATGGTCATCACATGAACTGGTGGTGGTACCATGGTAACCGCTACCTCCGACTGTTGTTGACCGTTACCCATTACTGTGCTACTACAATCTCCTGTCAGACCCTCCGTGGTTGCACGGTAACTATACACATCTAAAAATGGTCAGGGTTAATCAAACCTGTTAATTAACTAAATATGAATTATTTAATTAATATTCTTAAGTCATCTACATATAAATAAATTTAATTATTTATTTATATTGTTCATTTTTCCAATTCTTCTAGTTTATTTAAATAAATAAGTTTATTTAATTATTGCTATCTTCCTCTTAATTAATTAAATATATGTCACAATTTATTTATTTTAATTATCACAAATTTAAATGATATTCTTCTTTTCTCCATAAATTAAATATTTTCAATATTTAATTAAAATGCTTTCTTTCTAATTCTCTATTCTTTTCCACTTAATTAAATATTTCCAATATTTAATTAAAAGCTTTCTTTCCTCCATAGTTAAATATTCTAAAAATATTTAATTAGAAACTTTCTTCTTCCCATATTTAATTAAGTACTTTATATTTAATTAAAGCACTTTCCATCATCTCTCACACATAATTAAATATTATTTATTTAATTTATGGATACATCGCCCATCTTTTTCTTAATCTTCCATCTTTCTTTCAACTTCTCGATCTCTCACCGTTCATCTTAACAGGTCTGAACTCAACCGTTGATCCTTGCCAACTGGATTCTTGCCTTCAAAATTCTATAAATACAACCCTCTTATGAGTTGACAAGACACCTCGAATCTTAGATTTCATATGCAGTTATTATAGTTTCATTTAAATATTATCACCATTATAGCATCATAGCATTTCAATTTCATAGCTTAAATCATTTAATCATGCACATGCATTTCAATTAATCTCATTCTCCTAAGCTACCATTTCAACAAGTTGTTGCTCACACAACTAAGAGCTAGCACATTTAATCAAATCCATTGGAGATAGAGGATGATGGGACAAATTCGAAGAAGCTATTAGAGTTTGCATTTATGCTTTCTAGATTATTTTTCCTTCAATACAATGTCTTATCAGTGTGTTATTTTACTATTTAGTTAATACACATTTTCTAATGACACATTTTTGGTGCCCACCATGGGGCATCCCCCCCGTTTTAATATTTTTATTGCAGATTTTTTTGACAGGTGATGGACTGGAGTCGCACTTCGGCGCATACGAGCTTTCTTTCAGCGCATCCCTGAACTATTTTGGTGGATTTAGGGACTGTTTCGATGCATTCAGAGACTATTTTGGTGCATCCCATATTGATCTTCCAGTGCATCTAGTAACTATTTTGGCGCATTGGGGACCTATCTTAGCGTATATAGGGGGTTTGTAAACAAAAGTTTTGATTCTGATGCCATCCATGGACAAAAAATTTCTTAACGTATACAGTGGGTTTGTAACAGAAATT
Source organism: Sequoiadendron giganteum (assembly GCA_007115665.2). Lineage (NCBI taxonomy): Eukaryota > Viridiplantae > Streptophyta > Pinopsida > Cupressales > Cupressaceae > Sequoiadendron > Sequoiadendron giganteum. The sequence goes on along the minus strand of CM021100.1, from coordinate 701,771,510 downwards.
TTGATTCCGATGCCATCCGCGGACAAAAATTTTCATTTCAGTTTTTAAAAGTGAACCAATCCTAGGATAGAAATTTAAAATCTGGAATCTATCAATCCTAGGGTAGTCACCACATGCTATTTTGTAGTTAAAATGAACCCCATGCTTATTGTGGAGCAATATCTCCACTTAGTTTAGTTCATTGTCATTTGGTGCTTTAGAAAGAACTTTGTTTGCTTTGTTTGTGGCAATAAGTCTATGCTCTCCCCTGAACTGGGTGACCAGAATACCAGACTACCTTTTTATTTTTCTGCAATGTTATGCTTTATTACATCCTTTAGACGGCTTGCCGTAGTGGGAAAAAGTACTCACCCTAAGGGAACAACCTAAGTAGGAACAACCAAAGCCAGGTTTTCCAACCCACTATAATCAAAAGCGAATTTGGGGAAAGTCCACAATTTGACGGTAGTGTGCAAAGATAACCATCCCCAAAGCCTTTGTTCTAAGGTTTGGAGGTCTCCTGAGGGAGTTTATCTATTGTCACGCCAAACAGAAACCTTGACTATGAACCGTAGTGTAGAAAGCTAGCCGAGTCAATATCTAGACATCATTTTAATCACAGTGCAAGAGGAGGGAAGAATCTTCCCCCAAGACACTCACCATATAGTCGCCATAGATTGTTTTCTCAGAGGATTTAGTATCCACTTCCGTCACCTTGAGTACGCACCTGGACAAAACAAAAACATGGGCGCCCTCTAGGGGGTGACATGGCTATGTGAGTCGACGTGATTTTAAGCTGTGGGTTGTGATTATTATGATGACCTATTTGAAAAATTAAGAGTGAGTCTGACTAAAGTGCGTATTTTGTTCAAAACCTATGAAAATATCAAGAACATACACTCTTTGTTTAGATTTTAGGATTAACAAAATAACTCTCTGCTTCTCTGTGCTGTGTTTTTCACATTTAAATTAGATTAAAATCATCAAAAAATATCAAACTATCCAAAACATGTCTATCTCAGAAGTCTAAATGGATAATTTAGCACATCCTGAGTCAGTTTTGGCGCATTGCTGCTTTGTCTCAGCACATTGTTGCTCTGTTTCGGTGCATTGCTGCTCTATTTCAGCACATTGCTGCTTTGTTTCAACACATTTGTGCTCTGTTTTGGTGCATCTGTGCTCTGTTTCGGTGCATCCATGCTCTATTTTGGCATATCCATGATTTGTTTCAACACATTTGTACATTGTTTTGGCACATAGATAGTCTATTTTGGCACATTCAGGCCCTGTTTTGGCGCATGTGTTTTTCGAACCTAGGTAACTTTCTGACATTCAGAAACTAGTCATATCAGTCTAGTCTTTTCCATGCTCACATTTTGGAAGTCTACAAATTTTGTTAAGAATTCTCTAGAAAGAAATATTAGAAAGCCAAAGAAATCCCTTGGTTATAAGAAGTTATTGAAGAAGAGGAAATTTCTATACCAAAGTTGAAAGGTCTTGCTTGAAAATAGGACCTTTATTCACCGATATCATGACTATATTAGAGGTTTCACTCACGATTATGTTGTAGAACCTTTATACTCATGAACCTTATTTCAAAGAAGAGCCCTTTCTCAAAGGCACAACAAAGTTAGCGTATTCATTCTTCTTATATTCCCCAACCTGCAATTACATACGCTACTCTTCCCAATCAAATTCTGCAATAGAGAATTCAAGCACATTGGGCATCCATCAAATCCATATTTTTACAAAGCTACGATCAAGCCTCACAAAGTGCAAAATCATCTTTATTTTCGATCTTTGGTTTAATTCCAGCAAACAAGATTTTCATCCTTCTAATCAAGGAATCACGAGCTAAAGATTAAAAATCTTTTATGTCATAGAATCTTCATTCTATCCTAACTTTCATATCAATCAACATTGCACTATTCCATTCTTTTTATCAAGGTTAGTAGAATTTGAGTGAAGCTTATGCCTATTTTCACGAGATCTCAAAAGCACATAGAAGAAGATGAAAGAGAAAGTACAGTAAGAAAAATGGGTGATACTAGTGAGAGGGAAGAAATCCCTTGTCATAACTCAAATACTGAAGAAGTAACGGAAGAAAAGCTCCAAGAAGCAGAGCAAGATCCCCTATTCCATACTCTTATGGAAAGGATTTTAGAATGAAAGAAGGAAAGATATTTCCTTTCATTAGTTAATCAAGGAGCTAAGCTACCTACTGATTTTGATACAGAAGGGATTAAAGAAAATCCTGAAACTCCTCCTAATGATTTTAGTGCCCTTACTCAACAGATCAAGGAATTACAAGGGAAAATAAAAGAATTGCAAGGGGGTACCACAAAGAAGTATGTTTTGGATGACATAAGTCCTTATCTTTTTGATAGGAGTCTTTGAATGATTCCTTTTCCAAAACATCGTGAAATCCCTAAATTTGATAGGTATAATGGGAAAATGGATCCCATTGAACATGTGAGGGATTTTTGAAATATGAGCCTAGAATTCTCTCACGACGATACCTACTTAATGCAAATATTTCCATGAAGTTTGGGGGGAAAATCCATGGAGTGGCTTTCAAAGATCACTCCCCCCATCAAAACCTTTGAGGAGTTAATAAAAAAATTTATATCACAATACTCCTACAACATCCAACACCAGATAACCATGCTTGATCTTTGTAAGGTGAAACAAAAAGTAGGGGAATCTTTCACTACATTTTTGCAAAGGTGGAGAAGGGTGTTTGCTAGATACTCTCACCCTATTCCTGAAACAGAAAAGATGGAGATCTTCATTGATAGTCTCAATCAAGAAATGAGTTACAGACTAAACCTTCATTGTCCTCAATCATTCAAAAAATTGATTGAAAACACAATTACTATTGAAGGTGCTTTGATCAAGCGTGGAGTTCTAAAAAATTAATAAAGAAAGTTCAAATTCGTACAACAACAACAACAACAACAACCATAATAACAAAAATAACAAGTCACGATTTTGGACTCGAAATAAAAATGTTGTGAATGATGGGGTAGTAGATGCTAACAACGTGAATGCAAAGCCTACCATCCTTAATGTATCAGGTGTTCAATGTAGCAATAATACTGGAAATTCTAGTACCCAAGGCAATGTTTCCAATCAAGGGAACACAACTAATAATCATGGAAATAATTTTGGCAATAACCAAAATTCAAATATGCCCAGATCTTCATACTTTTTGAATCGACAGAGTTTCACTCCCTTGGGCCAATCTTTGGAATCCATTCTCAAATATTTATTGAATCAAAATGCTATTATATTGCCACCACAAAGAGAATATGAGCCTCGAGTTAAACCACCATTGTGGAATAACTCACAATTTTGTGATAATCATAGGTGCAAAGGTCATAAGACAAACAATTTTCAAGGGTTAAAGAATATTGTTCAAGATTTTATTGATAACCATACCATCACAGTTGAGGGACATAATGCCAATAATGACCATCAAGAATTCAAGGATCCTCTCCCTAATTATCAAAAGGGAGAATCTTCGGGTGACAAGGGCAAGAATGTTAATTATGTCCATGATGTCATTATCAATCATATTTATATTGATGACCAGCACATCAATGTTATCTGAATCAAAGGTAAGCAAGAATATCAAGAGGTCAATGCTATGACAAGGGGACAAGCCAAAATCAGTGTCAAAGGAAGCTCATCTAAAGCAGAAATTCCCCCTCCAAGTCAATACAATTTGGTTGATCAACTACGAAAAAACATCTGCCCGAATTTCTATCTTGGAACTTTTAAAGTTATCACCTGCACATAAGGACATTCTGGAAAAGGCCCTTGTTGATACAACTGTATCCCCTGATCTGGATATCAATAAATTTCAAGCCATGGTGGGACACTTGTCCTCATCCACATGTTTATCCTTTATTGAAAAAGATGACTCATCCATAACCCATCCACATAATTCATCACTCTACTTAGAGTTCATGGTTCACAAATCCCACATTAGATGTGTCCTAATAGATGGGGGAGCCGAACTAAATATCTGTACTTTGAAATTGGTCCTAGCTTTGGGATATTCAGTGGAATCTATAGATTCACAAAGGAAGATTACAATCAAGGCATATGATGACAAGGAAAGGACTTCCAAAGGCCTCATCATGCTACCAATTAGAGTAGGACCTATTGTGAAGAATACCTTTTGTTAGGTTCTAGATCAGGATCTAACTTATAACATACTCTTGGGTCATCCATGGATCCATGACATGAAAGTTGTTCCATCCACTTATCATCAATGCTTGAATTTTCCATATGATGGATAGGAAGTAACAATACCTACTGATCACATTAGCAGTCAAAATTTCTCTAACCTAAGGGCAACTCAAGACACACTCATCCTGCACAATAGAGAGGCCTTGGCCATCTCTACCTCCAAGTACAATGAACAAGCTAGTGAAATGATAAGTAATTTTGGCACCAAGCTAAAATTGAAAGATAATGGAGTGGGGGAATATTCTTTATCTCTCTCTAATTTACCCATATCTCCAAGATCCCATGGTCAACCTTCAACATCCATATAGCAGGCTACAACAACTTTAGCCTTAGCTTCAATTCCCATCACCAAGTTTAATGGAGTGTTTATCAAAGAAAATGACATGGATGATAGAGCTATCCTTTATTGGCTCTATAAAGATGAAGAATAATCAATGAAACACGTCAAGTTGCCCACAGAACAATATGGAAAAGGTTACGCTATCATGCAACAAATCGGTTATGAAGGAAATGGACCTATAGGCAAAAGGAAAGAAGGTATTGTTGAACCTATCCAACTAAAAAAAATGCACCCAAATGATAAAACCGAGTTAGGATATGGTGAAGATACAAAGGAAGAAGTAGTACAAGGAATATCTAAAGAGGAGTTAACTGAATTTTTTTTGAGAATTCATGCAAACAATTCTAACACTAACTCCAATGAATATGAATGGGACAAATTCTTTGATGATACTTGCATCTCAGATAAAAGGGTGGATGTCATACACAAATTCACACCTATAGTCTTACAAGGGGAAATCTCAAGGCCTCCACTTGACTATGTTCTACAAAGCGATCATGACTCAAGTGAAATTGATTCAATTTAGAGTGAGATAGATCATTCATAGGAGGATACCATCCTATACCTCCCTTATGATGACATTAACAATAATATCATGACCCTAACAACCAGTGACCTTACTCATCCTAATGATCCATTTTCTTTGGTCCATCCCGAACTTATCAATTGGGAAAAAATCACACCCATTGATGTCCCAGCTTTTCCTAATGACAAAAATATCATAAATTTCCTTTGTTCATCCCAACTGGAAACAAGTTTGACTAGGGAATCACAAGATCGGAGTTTTCGACAGGAAAGTGCCAAGTTTCTCAGCTGTGAAATAAATAATATAAAACAAAGATCTAATGGTGAAAACCTAACAAGGGCAGTGTTAGATCAAGAAAAGAGAAAAATAAAAAGTGTATCCAATGGTGAAAACCTTTCAAAGGCGGCAGAGGATGGGAAACTTGACACTCTTCCAGAGCATTATTAGGAAAGGTCATCCATTCTAATCAAACCAACAGAAGCACTCAATATAGGTACTACAGAAAAGCCCAAAGTCTTGCAATTGGCAGCATCTCTAACAAAAGAGGAAGTACCTAGATTCACAAAATTTATCAATAATAATCAAATCAGTTTTGCATGGTCCTATGCGGATATGTCGGGATTAGATCCAAATCTCATCATGCATCATCTATCTATCATGCCGGGGGCAAAACATGTAAAACAGAAACTCAAAAAAATGCATCCACATGTTGCATTATTGGTTAAAGAGGAATTAAAGAAACTTTTGGATGTTGGATTCATCCGGTCCATGGACTATGCGTAATGGATCTCCAATATTGTACCTGTTTCAAAGCCAGATGGAAGGATTAGAATTTGTACAGAATTTAGGGATTTGAACAAGGCATGTCCCAAAGATGATGTCCCCTTGCCAAACATAGATATGATTATTGATTTGACTGTTGGACATGCAATGTACTCATTAATGGATGGATTTTGAGGATACAACCAGATAAAGATTGCGCCAGAGGATCAAGATAAAACAACATTCACATTTCCTTGGGGTACCTATTATTGGAACGTAATGCCATTTGGGTTGAAAAATGCAAGAGGCACATACCAACGAGCAATGACAATGATTTTTCATGATATGATGCATACATCATGGAAGATTATGTCTATGATCTCCTTGCCAAGTCAAACACTAGAGAAGGACACATAGACATCTTGTCAAAAAATTTCAAAAGAATGGAACAATTCAAAGTGAGACTTAATCCAAAGAAATGTGTCTTTGGAGTAAAATCTAGAAATTTGTTAGGTTACATTGTATCAAAAAAGGGAATTGAAGTGGATCCAGCTAAGGTACAAGCAATTCTTGATATGCCACCACCAAGGAACATTAGTCAACTATGCTCTTTGCAGGGATGGTTACAATCCATTTGAAGATTCATTGCTCAACTCGCAGATAAAATTTCACCATTTACACATCTCTTACACAAGAATGTTCCATTTAAGTGGGAGCACAAATGTGAAGCAACATTTGATCAGATAAAGAAGTATCTCATGAATCCACCAGTATTGATTCCACTAGTGCAAGGTGTGCCTCTCATATTATACATTTCTACCATGGAAGTTTCTTTAGGAGCATTATTGGCATAGGAAGACAACTCAGGAAAAGAGCGAGCAATCTATTACATCAGTCAAACCTTGACAAGTCATGAAGTAAATTACACCTTTATTGAAAAATCCTGCTTAGTAGTGGTCTTCACTTCTCAAAATTTATGACACTACATGCTAACTCATATAGTAAAGCTTGTGGCTAAGATTGACCCACTGAAATATCTTCTAAGTAAGGCAACCTTAACTGGCAGGTTGGCTAAATGGGTTATGATCCTAAGAAAATTTGATATTCATTATGTGGATTGAAAAGCTATCAAGGGACAGGTAATTGCAGATCAATTAGCAAAAGCACCACTATCAACAGAACACCCAATACACATCAATTTTCCTGATGCTGATGTATTCATAGCAGTTATCCAGTAGTCATGGGCACTCTACTTTGATGGTTCTTACACTCAACATGGTTTCGGAGCCGAATTTATTTTTATTACACCTCAAGGACATACACTTCCAAAATATTATCAGCTTATGTTTCCTTGCACAAAAAATATAGCTGAATATGAGGCATTAGTAATTGGCATTAGAATAGTAGTAGACTGGAAAATCACTAAACTTCAAGTTTTTGGTGATTCACAACTTGTTATAAATCAAATCAATGACGAATATCACACTAAAGATGACAAGTTGATACCTTACACAAGAATGGTGGATGATCTCAAGAAATATTTTGTTAATATCAAGCTCATATAGATTCCACGTATTGATAATAAAGCAATGGATGCAATGGAAAAAATCGCCTCTCTACTCTAGTTAACAGAGAATCAAACACGGTACGATTTCCTGGTGGAACAATTGTTTTCTCTCTCCCATGACAATCCCGAAACTCAATTCATTTGCCACTTAACCAATTCTAACTCTCCCTTGTATGGCCAAATTTACACTTTCCTAAAGGATACTATTTTACCCTTAGAATTGTCTAGGAATCAAAAAAGAAATTTCATCCGTGAATCATCCTGTTACACCTTAATTGCTGACATCTTATATCGGCATGGTCTGGATGGTACCCTCCTTAGATGTCTCAAACGCAATGAATCTGAAAAAGGCCTTACAAGAGGTACATGGTAGAATTTGTGGGACACACTCAAGTGGACTGACCTTAGCAAAGAAACTTGTTCGATTGGGTTATTACTGGCCAACCATGGAGAAAGAATCATTCATATTTGTGAAGAAATGTGAAAAATGTCAAATTTGTGGGAATCTTATTCACGCTCCTACTCAGGAATTACAACCTTTCACCACAACATGGCCTTTCACTCAGTGGGGATTGGACTTGGTTGGTAAGATACACCCATCATCTTCAAATGGAAATAAATTCATCATTACAGCCACTGAGTATTTCACTAAATGGATTGAAGTTGTTCCCCTTACAACTATTACTAGCAAAAAATTCTCTTCTTTCATTTTAAACTATATCATCTGCCTATATGGTATTCCCAACTCCATTATCAGAGACAATGGAAGACCCTTTAAAAATCAGGATATTGATGAGCTATGTGAAAGATTTCACATCCAACACAGGTTCTCTACACCTTACTATCCACAAGGGAATGGTCAAGCTGAAGCTTCAAACAAAACAATTCTAAAGATTTTGAAGAAAATATTGAATGAAGCAGGACATGATTGGCATGTCCAATTAAATCCAACATTATGGGCATACAAAACAAGTATTCGTACACCAACAGGAGCTACTCCTTATTGTTTGGTCTACGGAGCAAAAGCTATTATACCACTAGAAGTTGAGATTCCCTCACTTCGAGTATCACTCAAGGGGTTAATCAATGATGAAGACTATAGAGTATCAAGGTTGTAAGAGATGGAACTATTTGATGAATGGTGTCAAACTATAGTTGATCATTTGAAGGGGTATCAACAAGTTATGTCTCGCAACTACAATCACAGAGTCAAACCATAAACTTTTCAAGTGGGTGACTTGGTTCTCAAATAAAACCCTCATAATCAAAAGGATTGGGAAAAGAAATGCAAGTTTGAACCTAATTGGTTGGGCCCTTTCATTATCATTACAACATATGGATTGGGGGCATATCAGTTGTCAACAGTAGAAGGGGACCTGTTTGAAGATCCAACCAAAAACATTCATCTAAAGAAGTTTTACGCTTCAGACAATATCAAAAACAATATAAAAATTCCTGAGAAAATATCAAAAACAATATAAAAATTCTTGAGAAAATATCAAAAACAATATAAAAAGTCTTGAGAAAAATACAAAAAAAATAAAAAAGAGCAAAAATACAAAAAAAAAAAAAGAAAATACAAAAAAATCAAAAATAGCAAAAATACAAAAAAAAAATCAAAAAAGAAAGAAAAAAATCATTGCCTTGATGAAAACTTGGCAAACAATCGTCTTGGTAACAACAAAAAAATCAGGAAATCAGGAAAAAGTGCAATAAAAAGAAATGGTGAAAACCTAGCAAATAGGCATTATTTGTGATTTTACTTGGTTCTCTCATCTATTGGGATTCATTTTGCATATCTAGCTTTTCATCAGCATCACACATATGCCTCACCATCACAGTTTACATCACATCATCTCCTTGAAACGATAAGGACCTCATCATGGCTTGATGAATTAGGATTATCCTTAGCAGAAGTTGTGTCTAGCAAGAGTCAAAATACAAGGTCACTAGGGGGCAGTTTGCTTCTTGAGGGTTTTCTTGCAAGCAAGCAACAACATGTGTCTAGAATCAAAATATCAAAAAACAAACAAACTTGTCCAATTACAATGAGACTGCATGACTCTTTGACGGATGATTAAAAATTGGATGAACTTAATCTAAATAAAATGAATGATAAACTTAAAGCAATAAGTTACAATTGTTGTTTTGATATTTGATGACATCATGTCTTTGGAGTGGTTCAATGATGTACTGAGCTAGAATCACAGGGAAGAAGTATGCTTTTTCTTTAATTGTTGTTTGTAAGCTAATCATTAGTATTGTGCAAATTTTTCATGGGACATGCTCTACAAAGTATCATTGATGGCATTTCGAAATTTACATAGGAAAATCGTTAACTTTTGTCTGTTTATGCAAAGAATACTCAAGTCATCGTGGTTCAATTATACCTTGATGCTTGTATTAATTTTCTATATCAAACATCATGAAAGCAATACTCAGGTCATCATTGGTGCTAACATACCCTTTGATGCTTGTACTAACTTTCAACATATCAAAAGGCTCAATGATGAAAACCAAGCACAACATGAAATGACAACAAGGAGAATAGTTCATTACTGCATTTTAAGATTGCATAACTCATTTACATTTTTTTGTGGCTGTTTAAATAGATTTTTGAGGGTTGGCCAAATTCTTGTATATCTTTTCAAAACAATGATTGAGTAACACCTAGACATTTATTACATCTCATTCCATTTTCATTTACATCATTTCACCATCATTCATTTTTTTCATTATTCTTGCATTTACACTTTGCATCATCATTTCATTATTAGTTCATCATATTCATATCATGAGCATAAGGCATTCATTATTATATCATAACATTAACATTTAAATTTTCATTTTGATTCACATCATCTACATCAACAATAAAATTGCATCCGAATCATCTATTTCACATCATCATTTAGGTTATCATGATCATCTCCATTACAACATTATCATTATTACCATATTACATCATTATCCATGACATGCGCATATAACTCATTAAATATTACATCTTCACAATCATATAATTTATTCATTTATCTCATTTTATCATAATGTTCCATTTTTCATCATTACATCATATCATTTTCACATCATCAAAAGCATTCACCATCACATCTTGCATCTTGCATTCATTACATACATCATAAAAGAACATCATTTTAAATTGCATCATACATCACAAAAATCATACACAACATAGCATACAAAAATAAACATGCATCCATAACATGAGCATACAACAATAATCCATAACACATGCATAATCGAATCACCACTGCATTTCATAAATCTCATAAAAAAAAATGTCCAAAAATACAAGGATATCAAATGTTTCAAAAAGATATATCAAATATAATGGAATAAACATGTCAAAATGCTCATCACTGAGGGGCATCTAGCTGTGGAACATGACTACTGTTGCCTCCTGAGGTAGTGGGTCTTGATGGATCTTTGCTCCAAAAAACTCTGACCTCTCGTCTGACTGGCTAACCCACACTTCTGGTAGCACTCCTGGAGTGACTGCGTGAATGGGTCCAAGACCGAGTACCCGATTGTGTGAAGGAAATCCTCCTCTCGGGTGGTACTACCTCAAAATACCTCATCCTGTAATACTCAGCCTCCTGAGCAGTCTCTAATCCCTCTGCAACAACCTCTCCAATAGAGGTGCTCTCCACTGATCTGAGAAGTCTCTCAGCTACCCCATCGGCCTATACACATCTCTTCCGGAAGCTATCCCTCTCGACCATAAGTTGCACTACCTGTGGGTCAGGAGGTGGTGGTTGTACAGTCTATGCTTGCAATTGAATGATTGTCCCTTGAGCTTGTGCTAATTGACTTTGCAGAGTCTGAACCTCTTCCTACAACGCATCAATCTATCCCTATGAGGGAGCCCTGATAATGATCCGCAGAGCCAAAGTACTTGGCTGGTCCACCACTCTCGAGGTCTGTGGCCTCATCCTGAAGGGAACAACAAAGAAATATCTTTGTCCTCCACCCCCACCACCTCCATCATCCCCATTGTCATCACTACTATCATCCTCCTCATCTCCCTCCTCATCAATATCCATGGCCGCCACATCCTCTATGCCTGCCTATGCCTGTGGCTGCTCTACTGCTTCCTGTGCATGTACCTTCCCTTGACCTCACTATATCACTTGTCCTCCCATCAATGGGGCAGGCTCCTCTAGACTAGTAAACCTCGAGAAGGGATGTGTGTAAAAATATGTAGCATACTCATCTGTCATCCCTGCATTTGTAACCTCTGGATGCATAACCCACTGAGCTAGTTGCAACTCCAAATACTTTGCTTAGGCCACCTCAATGGTCACAATAGGACCCCACTCTGGTACATCCTCTCAGAGCCTAGCATAATGTGCCATACCCTACGACATCATCTGTACTAACCCAAGCTACCTCAAGACTCTCATCACCAGAAAGTGCTCAATAATATAGGGGGTGCATCCAATAAAATATTTGGATCTCATACAATAGGGAAACTCTAAATCATCTATCTCCCATGGATCAAAATATACATACGGTATCTAGATGAATATATCTAGATCATCTAACATGCGTTGCCAATAATCCAACTTGCCTAGCCTCGGCTAGACAAGAGGCCCTATGTATGCATAGACATATGGGAACCCAAGGGGATGATCCCTCTGAAAAATAGGACGCGTAAAGACAAAATTCTCCCATGCAAATATCTACAGAAGAGTAAGTCCACAGGAGAGACTCTTCCCATCTGTGTATATGACCTGATGAAGATCATGGTACATATGGGAAAGCATACATGATCCCCATGCATATCTGGTCCCATGTATATCCTCCCAAATCCTCCCCCATCAAACTGATAGTCCCTTTTCCCTACGATTAGTACAAAGGAAACCACCGATCATACCTGCTAAAACTAAAGGCAACGGGGCATATCTCTCCACCATCTCCTTCCAGGGAAGCTCATATTCAGAGACATGAGGATCCTAGAAGACTCGCCTAAGTGCATCGGTCCCCTCGATCTCCTTGTGATCTTATATCACAAGCTCCCCAACTACTAGAATACCCAGAATCATGTACACGTCCTCTGACGTCACTGTAGTCTCTCCTATCGGTAGATGAAAAGTGTTATGCTCACTGTGCCATCTCTCAGCCAATGTAGTCAATAGTGCCTTGTTGACCTGATACTATAGGATCCTCAACAATGAACTCAAACCACACTGGTCTATCACCTCTAGATCATCCTATGATAGTCGAGGAATCATCTCCCATATCTGAGGGAATCTCTCTCTAATCTAGAGGAGGTTAAATTCCTCCTTTATAACATCATTAAGCAATCATACAAATCAATCAGCAAGCAGTCTCTACTCAAATCAGTACAACAAACACAAAATCAATCAATTCAATCAATAGACAATCAGCTCAATCAAATCAACACCTATTTTTTTTTTCATATCGCATGAAAGAAAAATCTATCTATCATTTCTACTATTTATTTTTCATGTCACATGGAAAAAAATTTAACAGTCAACATGACTCAATATCTATCTATTTGCCTTTCAATCAGGAAAGAAAATCTATCATTACTATTTGTTTTTCATATCGCATGGAAGCAAATTTATCAGACCTATTTGTTCTTCAAGCACGAAGGAAAATTTATCAAAACACGCTAATCTATTCTTGATGTTATTTAAAAGCATACAATCAGTTGTCTAATCTAGCAAAAGTCATCAAACACTTATTAATGTTCCTTCAAAATTTCAATTTCAGAAAAAATCCATGGATGCGCCAAAATAGGCCATCAATGTGCTAAACCATGTATGCACAACTTTAAACCATGGATGCATGAAGATAGAGTGGTCATGCGTAACTCCATCAATGCGTGACTCTACCTACTCTATGCGCTAAAACATACCTTCTATGCGCTATCTCACCTATGCGCAATTCTATCACACAAATGCGCTAAAGCAGTCACCTTATGCACCAATTCACTCTATGCGCCAATCTAGCATCCTACGCGGGCAACAGTTCTATAAGAGCTATTACAGGTAACCTATGCGCCATTCTACCCTATGCACGACTGTTTCACACCTATGCGCTACTCTGGATGCACAACTTTATCTATCCTATGCACCATACTATGGCTCGTATGCGCGAAACCGAGACGTGAAAAATTTTAAAAATCCAAAAAATGCAAAAAATCATTAAAAAAAATCACAAAGAGGATCAAGTCGACTTATCGGAGGTCCGTACATAGCTAGTCTCTGATACCGGCAAGCTCACTCGAATCTGTGGCCCTCATAATGGATCGACATCTTGTTTTCACCTCTTAGAGCTCTGAAAATTACTAAAGGTTACTATGCAAATGACAATGACTTTTCACCTTTTTCACCTTTTAAGGGGGTAAAAGTGTAAAAATATTCAATTTTTTGCAAAACAGAGTGCTATTTCAAGAGCTAAATCACTAATTTTCCTCCGAAAATCATTCTGATTCTTTTATCATGTGATTTATCTCTCAAGGGGGCATATAGCATCAGGCAATTCCTATAATTCTAGGGCAAAATTCTTTGAAGCAATGCGTAAAACACATCACTTCAAAAAGGGGCAAAATGTACACATCTAAAAATGGTCATTGTTAATCAAACCTGTTAATTAATTAAATATGAATTATTTAATTAATATTCTTAAGTCATCTACATATAAATAAATTTAATTATTTATTTATATTGTTCATTTTTCCAATTCTTCTAGTTTATTTAAATAAATAAGTTTATTTAATTATTGCTATCTTCCTCTTAATTAATTAAATATATTTCACAATTTATTTATATTAATTATCACAAATTTAAATTCTAAATTTAAATGATATTCTTCTTTTCTCCATAAATTAAATATTTCCAATATTTAATTAAAAGCTTTCTTTCCTCCATAATTAAATATTATAAAAATATTTAATTAGAAATTTTCTTGTTCCCATATTTAATTAAGTATTTTATATTTAATTAAAGCACTTTTTATCATCTCTCACACATAATCAAATATTATTTGTTTAATTTATGGAAACATCTGCCATCTTTTTCTTAATGTTCCATCTTTCTTTCAACTTCTCGATCTCTCACCATTCATCTTAACAGGTCTGAACTCAATCGTTGATCCTTGCCAACTGGATTCTTGCCTTCAAAATTCTATAAATACAACCCTCTTATGAGTTGAGAAGACACCTCGAATCTTAGATTTCATACGTAGTTATTATAGTTGCATTTAAATATTATTAGCATTTCAGCATCATAGCATTTCAATTTCATAGCTTAAATCATTTAATCATGCACATGCATTTCAATTAATCTCATTCTCCTAAGTTATCATTTCAACAAGTTGCTACTCACACAATTGAGAGCCAACACCTTTAATCAAATCCATTGGAGATAAAGGACAATGGGACAAATTTGAAGAAGCTGTTAGAGTTTTCATTTATGCTTTCTAGATTAGTTTTCCTTCAATACAATGTCTTATCAATGTGTTAGTTTACTGTTTAGTTAATACACATTTTCTAACGACATAGTAACCACTCTCAACTACTTCCTCCTGTTCACCGGGACCACCGTGGTTTGTGAGATGACCGCCAGCGGTGGTACCATAAGTGTTGCCTCGCTGCCTGCTAACCCTTCTAACCATTTACTACACCATCGCGGTCACTGTGCTGAATACGTGTGGTGTAGCAGTAACGGTTGTCATGACTATTATTAACTGCCATGACCATACTGCGATCCCCTTAGTGGGAGGCCGTGGTAAAGCAGTAAAGACATAAAAATTAAATATTAAGGTAGCGGTGTAATGTATAAGGTGTATTAGCACTTTGGATGGCGAAAAGGGTGATTGTTTCTTTGCAAAAAGATAGAAATTTTTTATTTCAAGTGGGTAAAGACTTAGGATTTTTAATGAATAATTATGGGAAAGCCTTAGAATTTAAATCAAAATTTTGGTTTCTAACACATACCAAGCTTTGGGAGCCTATTTAAGTCCATATAATACCTTTTTCATTTTGCAGACCATGTCTAGTTTGTTTGATAACTAAAATCCTTCTGGTTGCTCCATGTACACTTCTTCCAATTCTCCATTCAAGAATGCAAATTTAACATCCATCTGGTAAACTTTGAAATATTTACAAGCATAAAATTTGAAAAACATCTAAATGGCCTCCATTCTTGCCATCGAGGAAAAAGTCTCTTCAAAGTCTATTCCTTCAACCTATGAATAACGTTTGAATACAACTCTTTCCTTATTCTTTACTACTTCACCATATTCATTCAGCTTATTCCTGAACACCCATTTTGAACCAATTACGTTCTTGTTTACAGGTCTAGGAACTTTTGATGGTTAAAATGACACAAACAACATTAAAACAGAATATCTCTACTCTATTTCTCCTGAAAAAGAAAGACTACATGTAGTGGCCTAACTCCCAAGGTCCTGGTAGTTGGTTCTCAACTGTCTGATGTCACTCAATTGGTTCATGCAACTGTAATATTCAAGGGGCCTATGTTGGTAACAAAGGATTCAAGCTATGACTCTCTTTGTCAAAATAGTTCTTGTAAATCAAGGGGTTTAAAATAAAAGAAAAAGATAGATCCAAGGGGTAAATCAGTAAGTATGAATTAAATTTATCTAATATCCAGACATATAATTTTAATAATGAATGTTTTCTTGACCGATCACAAAAACCATAGCATGACACAACCCACAGTATAACTGTACCATCATATACATCTTAAGTGCTTAATTCAATTCCTCTATTCGCCTATCACAAGTATTTCCAAGATCTCAAAACCACACACATTCATTCATCATTAAAACTATAGATCAACAGACTTTAATAACATTAATTCAATGACAATTTAACAAGATAATCTTTAAACCTGGTTTCTTCTAATGACTTTCATCACATAAGAAACTATCATGCTTCAGCACAATCACTAGCATTCAAGTGGATTATAACTCATTAACCTTATCAAACAACACAATTCAATACAAACTCCATATTTCGTAAACTTGCAATTCTTTAACTGTAAAACAAGATTTGGTACAATGTATTTCTGCAAAATGCTCTATAAAAATTCTATCTCCTAGCACTAGGTAAGCCAATCCAATTCTCAATTAGTTGACCCTTACAATGTAATACCCCACTGGTATTTATAGAATACAAAAAAGAACTTCGAACTTTACTTCTATCTTAGGCTTTCCACCTTTTTAGGAACAATCAACTGTCTTGGAAACTCAAATCAATTTCGATCTTGAGTTCTTACATTATACATTCAGTTGGATCTAACAATAGAAGATAGAAAATAGGAGAAAAGAAGATCACACATCCTTGAGACTGCCAGTGCTGCATGCATGCAACATGCAAGGAAGAAGATCATCATGCATCATGCAAGGAAGAAGAATATTATGCATGCAAGATTTTATGCAGGTGATGATGGATCCGCTATGAACTCATCATAACTGGTGAAGACTTGTTGTAGCATATCCATGTCTGGCCCATCAATCCAGTCATCTTCAAACTTGATGCGATCCAACTCAACTACAGCAAATTCTTTCATGCTTTTTACCTTGACCAACTCTCTTCCTGCAGCTTTTCTTTCTTCCTTGACTTCTACAAGTTGGTCTATCACCAAGTCCTCTCCATCATCTTGCATGGGTCCTTGGAATATTTCATTCCATTTCTCTCTAACCTGACTTAATGGCATGCCATCTTTAGTCATTACATTCACATCTACTATTATAGCCATAACCGCTTCAAACTCTTCCAACTGCTCAATTAAATTATTATCTGCTTCCTGAATTTCATCCTTATGCTTGCTTAAAAAGCCAGCCCTAAACTTAAGGATACGAGAAGTCTTTTCTAAAAAATCTTTATTATCATCTTCGAGTATAGATTCTTCTAGAAGAGTAGTTAGAGGCAATGTATTTATCTTCTCTAACTTTTCACTATACTCTTTGTACTCTTCTTCTAACTTCTCGGAGGCCTCAATATATTGATGCATCTCTTTTATTACTCCTTCCGCCTCCTTTTAGGTTTCAAACCCCTTTTCCAAAACCTCACCTACCTCCCGGTTCACTTTGTCTATCCATTTTTCAACCATCTCCGCCTTACCTCTAACCTACACCAAATCATCAACCTCCTTTTTGCTTAGCAAAATAGGAGTCTCAATTGCTGCAACCTTTTGTGACCTTGGAGAGGAGACACTCTTCAAAAATGAATGTAACTAATCTAACTGAGCCTTAAGCTCATCTTTCTTTTGTTTGTCCTTGATCACTCTTGATTTTGTCGTTGAAGCCACCACATCAATTAGATTCATTTGTTGATTTCTAGTGGGTCTTCCCAAGTTAATCATACTCAATTGATAGTCTATGAGCTGCATATCCCCTACCTCCTTTTCAGTCATAGGCACAGCAGATTCAACAACTATCTCTCCTTTATCTATGAGTCTGGTAGAGTGGATGTGTTCTAGCTCTCTTTTGTAGATCTAATTTCAACCAAGTAGGAGCACTAGGAGTCATCATCATGGAAGAGGAAGCAGCAACTGTAGAGGATGGTTGAATATCTACCTCAGGTTGAGAATCAACCTTTGCCTTTTCTTGTTGCTCCTGCAGCACATGCATCTGCACCAACTTCTCAACCTCTTCCCTATCTCTTTGTTCCTGTATTCTCCTATCTTCTCCTTCTTTTCTCAATCTTTCCTCTTCCATCTGATCCTTCTCTTTTTCTTTCTCTAAGGCCTCTCTTTCTAACCACTCTGCCTCTAAAGCTTTAAGTTTTGCAGCTTCAGCCTCTCCTTCTTTTTGCTTCCTTTCAGTTTCATCCCTTTCCATCCTTTCTATTTCCAAGGCTATGAGTTTCTCTGCCTTTTCCCTTTCTTTCTCAGCTTGCAATTTCTTTACTAGCTCTTCAGCCTCTTTTTCTTTTCTTGAAGCTTCAGCTTCTTGTTCTTTTTGTCGAGTCTCCTCTACAAGCTTCAATCTAGCAACCAGGGCTTCCTTTTCCCTTCGATTTCTTGCTTTCTCCTCCTTGAGATCATGGAACTTTTGTATCAGTTCTAGCTTGTCATTTTCTGCATTGACCTTGATCTCATGCTCTCGTTTCCTCATTTGCTCCTCCATTGTATCAGTTGTTGTCCTTGTTTCAACTTCTTTTACCTTTAATTGCTGCTGTTGAAGTAGAGCATCAGCTTGCAATTTTACCTCCATCTCCTTTTGTTTCTCCGTCGTAGCCCTTGCATCAGATTCCCTGGTAGCATCTTCAAATTGTTTCCATTGTTCTTCCTGTGTAAGAATCTACTCAATAGTAGGATCTAGAGGCATGTTTACTTGCAAGTCCTTCTCTGACAAAGTTTCATCCGAGTCTGTCTCAATTTCTACCAACTCTTCCTCCACTTCTTTTCCTTTAGTAGCTTCAGACATGGCATATAGCACTCCCTGAACTTCTTTACTTTTCTTCCTTGTGAGTGGGGCTTGTGTAGATGACTCACCCAGTGCGGGCATAGGAACAACAGATTCAATTGGAACATCTCCCTCAGGTGTCTCTTCTTCTTCATCAACTACCTCCAACTCTATTTCTTCAACATCTGGAGGAAAGAATTCCAATGGTTCCTTGGAAGGTGCCTTTCTTTTAATCCTCTTATACCCTTTACCTTTCTTGAGGATTGGTCCCTGAGGAGCTTGAGTCCTCATCATCAACCATTGCACACTTCTATCCAAGACTGTTCTTCCCAATTTCTTAATGCCAATCGTTTATTCTTCACTCCAATCTATTGGATCTAAGTTTTTGGTGCCAATATTCAAAGCTTCATATGAGGGATCCAATACCACTCCATTATCCACCAAAGTGTCAAGAATATTATCTTTAATACCCAGCTCTACCATAAGTGAGACTGGTAATCTCTCATAATTCTTCCTCCTTAAGTCAAATTCATCCTGCCTATCACACCAAAAATCCTCTAACAAATTAAAGTGTCTAGTAAATACTGAAGGTAATAAAGTATACATCTTCTTTTTCAGATCAAAATACTTACGAGCTGTATACAATCCCAATTTTAATTATATCAACTCATTACAAACCACCTTAGTTGCCTTTAAGTGTTGACAGCCATATTCCCCCAGTGTCATAGGAAACTTATGGCATCCTATCTTGTGCTTCATCCCAAATCTAGCATTAACTCCAATGGCTTGATATACAAATTTCATAAGCACTATTCTATTGCTGCAGCATCTTGGAAGTAAATGGGGATGACCTTCAAACCCAAACAACCTGAAGTATGTAAATTTAGGGTATTGGATGTACCAACTTCCCCATTCAAAAATGAATGCCATAGCTTCTTGGCTTAACCTGTATCCTGCATCTCCACTCAGCTGGTTGATAACCACATATAAAAATGCATCATTCACTCTTCTGAAGTGAGTCTCAGCAACCTAAAGAGATAATTGATCATAGTGTTCCCATACCTTCTTTTGTCCATCCAAGACTCCCATTATACCTACTCTGTTTAATCCTGGGAAAATCCCCAATCTTGCTGCAGCATAGACCACATATGAAGTCATGAAGAAAGATTTGGTCTGTCTGACCCTTGTGAGATGATCATGTATGGCATCAGAAACAATCATTGACCAATCAAATTGATAATCACCTTGAAAGATCACTTGAATAAAATGGAAGGCATCCCTCTTCCCAAACACTCTGGACAACATCAATATTAAAATAGATATCTCCTTCTTGAAGTCTGCCCTCTTTGGCTGATCTGCCAGTTTGCTCAAAGACTTCTTCTCAGTACTTAACCATCTTTTGTTTAAATGAGACTTATTGGAGTCTTTATGCTTACTGTATTTCTCCAATGCCTCAGCCTCAGTCAACTCCACTAAATTCCTGGGATCAAGAACATTGAATATGCTTTGGAACATCTATGGAGTAAGATCTATAATCACATTATTCTGTGAATCCATGCATAATCTTATAGCTAGATTATAAGTACTGGCCACTGTACATATCAACTCCAGACACTGAAATGACAAAGGAAACACAGTGATATGTGCCAAACCAAAGTCAACAATCCTTTGAGTTCTCCCTGTCAAGTTTTCCCTTTCTGCAAAGGTCTCTTCATGTAATTCTTCAAAACTATACTGGCCCAGATTGGTATCTGTGATATATGACCAGTTTGATTCCACCTTGCTCGCCTTCACCACCGGATTCCTATGATCATACCTTAATGTATAAGGTAGTTGTTCTGGTTTTACCTTCTTGATTTTTGGTGTAGGCTTTGATGTTCCCGCCGGTTGATTCCTTCGAGCAACCTCTCCTGATGTTCCTGACATATCTCAAATCTCCTGCAAGCAAACCTCTAATTAGACCTTCCAATAAATCATTATAAAACATGTTCTAAAAACATACCTGTTACATATACATCGGAGCCGAAGTCGAACAGAAACACAAAATAATCACTTTTACAAGATTGGTGGACTTGAAGCAAAAACCAATATAGGAACTTCAGCTAGTAACAAATGGGCTCAGAGTCAGAGTCGAGAAATTTATAAGAACCGGGATCGAAATGAAAAAGGGATTTGGTTTTCTTCAAATTCCTTTCATTTCATATTCTATTTCCATTCCACCTCCACCTCCGATTTGGTTATCATTACTTCGACAAAAGACTTTCCACCATATGTGGAGCCGGACACAAGATAAAAACGGAACTGATAACCTTTACAAACAAAATTCTTAAGTTTAAGAGTAGTTCTGATCCCACCTCCACTCACATACTTCAATAAAACCTTTTTAGAACTTGAAATTGAAAAACGAGATAGAAATGGAATTGATAACTTTGGAAAAAACAAACTCTTATGCCAATACCCATTCCAATCCCGCCTCCACCTATGCTAATCATGACATCATCAAATTTATTCATCTTCATCATAACTTCATGATTAAACCTAGGTCGCCATAAAATTGCAAAGGAGCTTAAAAACTCTACCCTCATATGACCGTGGGGAACAATTGTATTTTAGAGCCATTTATTTAAAACTTATTTTAAAGTAATTGCAGAGACCGAGGAAACCCTAATCTAACAAACTTAATAAAACTAGGCCACGAGTTTTAAAACCCTGCCATTCTACCAAACGATGAAACCCTAAATTAAACAATACATCTAATCTACCTCAACTCACTGTAAAATATCTAA
The DNA here is from genome assembly GCA_007115665.2 of Sequoiadendron giganteum. Classification (NCBI taxonomy): domain Eukaryota; kingdom Viridiplantae; phylum Streptophyta; class Pinopsida; order Cupressales; family Cupressaceae; genus Sequoiadendron; species Sequoiadendron giganteum. The sequence continues at coordinate 701,749,863 of CM021100.1, read as the reverse complement.
CCTACCTCACTGTAAATTCTTAATCTAACTCACACCAAAAGAAAGCTTTAATCTAATCTAAATCTACTGCAAATCAAAAACAACACGACGCGATCAAGATTAAGATGTGAAAGCGACAATGCCCAAAAATAGAAAGAAACGACACAACAAAATAAAACAAATCAAAACAAGAACCTGTTCATTCAATCACATCGATGATCATAAAATTGCTTTAAAACACAATGATTGAACACGCGAACAGATACAAAGCAAAACACAACAAACACAAACACAAATAAAACAATGAACAACAAAGATAAAAGACCTACCTCAAATGCAAACAAAGCCACACTAACTTTCTGAATCAATTCGCACACAATCCCTTCTCTATCTCGATCAATTTGCTCAAATGAACTCTGCTATTGCTCTTCACACTCTCAGACTTGTAATAATAACAATAATAATCGGCTTTAACCCTTAATAAATAAAAATATGTGAATTTCTACCTACATCGACAACCACCATTAATGCATTAAAACACAGTAAAGGCGGAGTCAGAACTGTAAGAGAATGAACACTGGTCTGTAGTGCAACTTCAATCAAAAATTCAACGACAAAAATTGGCAGGGGCGGAACCAAAATGGAAACAAGATCTTAAAATCATAAAATTTCCAAACCTTATCCCCATTCCGACTCCGCGTCCGACAACTAAAAACAAAACAAAAATAAAAAACAAAAGGTTAAGTAAAAGACCAACCTAATAAAACAAAACACAAAAACCGAGACAAACAAACATTAAAAAGGGAGCGGAGGCGGGATCGGAATTAAATTTGATTTTGCAAATTTTAAATAGAACCATCCCAATTCCCACTCCTGCTCCGCTTCTGCCAAAGAGCAAAAACAAAGGCAAAGAAAAGACTATCGAAATAGAACCAAAATTAACCTCAAAAGATCTTTCAAAACCCGATTCAGCTCCGGTTCTGATTCCGACAGAGAAATCAAAGAAAAACAAAGTATTGGAAAAACTAGACTCCAAACTTTGCTCCAAAAACAACTAAGTAAAAAAAAAACACAAAGGGGGACCCATTTTGACCAAGACAAAATATGGGGTGGTTATGCAAGGCATAATAGGAACCAAGTCCCATGTCTGATTCTTCTCTATTTGCTACAAGTTGCTCTCATCCAACTCTCATCTTTGCACGCCTCACTCATAGTCTTAAGGTCTATCTTAGAAAGTAAGCACAAATTTACCTCAACCACTTTGCTTAGTGTCTTTACACCTTCACTTATGTCTCCAATTATTTGTTCCTCTAGATGATTCTTCTTAACATACTTGGGAGTCTTATAAAGTTTCAAAATCTCCTCTTCTTCACTATGTTCTTCCTCTTCCTTTTCTTCTTCTTGTACTTGTCCGCAAATAGGATCATCTAGTTAAATTTAGTTATCTCAATGGGTCTATGCATAGCTTCATCAACCTTTACATTTTCACTTTCAACTATTTTCCTCAATATTTTATTGAAGCATCTATATGCTTTGTTGTTAGTCGAATATTCAAGAAAAATACCCCCATCACATCTTGAATGAAATTTACAAGATTCTATCATCTCTTTTAATGTAACATTTGCTTCCAAAAACCTTAAAGTATTTAAAAATAGGAGTCTTACCAATCCATAGCTCATAAGGAGTCTTTCTGATGTTACCTCTGATCTAAACTCTGTTAAGAATGTAAACAACAGTGTGGATTACTTCTCTCCAATATGTATCAAGAAAAGTTTCCTCTTTCATCATTGTCCTTACAGCCTCTTGAATAGTTCAGTTCTTCCTTTCCACAACTCCATTCTACTAAGGGGCTCTGAGGGTAGAGTAATGTCTCTTTATACCATGTTCTTCACAAAATGCATTAAAATCACCAGAAATGAATTCTCCACCTCTATCAAATCTTAAACATTTGATTCTTAGGTTTACTTCATTCTCTACTTTTGCTTTGAACACTTTGAATCTATCTAGGGCTTGAGATTTCTCTCTAAGAAAAGTAACTCATGTCATTCTAGAGTAATCATCAATAAAAATCATAAAATACATGTCACCATTTAGGCTTCCTATTCTTGTAGAGCCACATAGGTCTGCATGAATCAATTCCAACATTCTGGTAGATGATTGTTTCTTTCCTTTAAAACTGCTTCTAGTTTTTTTCCCATCTAACAACTTATGCAAACAAAATTGGTAGGCTTTGTGATTCTAGGAAAATCTCTAACAACTTCTCTTGAGCTAATCCTAATAAGATTATCAAATTTTACATGTCCCATCTTTCAATGCCACAACCAACTTTCATTAACTTAAGAAACAAATCATTGAACATCACCAATCTTAAGCTGATAGATGTTTCCATGAGTTATTTTTCCTATAGCCATGACAATTCTAGACCCTTTTTTGATCTCACAGGTGTTATCCTAAAACACAAGCTTAAAATATTTGCTACACATTTTTCCAACACTCAGAAGATTATGCCTTAAGCCCTTAACATAATAAGCATCATCAGTACTATATTTTCCATCAAGACTAATTGTACCTTTTCCAACTATCTTAGCATCAAAATCATGTCCAAATATAGCTAATCCTCCATCATATTTTTCAAGTTTAGTAAAATTACTCTTGTCTCCAGTCATATGATTTGAGCATCCACTATCAATTACCCAATAGTCTTCATCCTGTCTACCATGAAAAGAAGTAACCATAGTACCTTCCATCTCATCCTTCTTATTCTTTGGACCAAATTCCTTTGCACATCTTCCATGGTTAGTAGACATAGATTTATTCTCCAAGGCTAAAAATAAGAATTCATCATCAGAAATTCCAGCATCTTCTCTAACATAATACAATTTTTTGAACTTCTTGTCCTTTTTGTCTTTATAGTTATTATCTTTGATCTTCTTGTGTGCAGCTCTATTTGGACATCTAGATGCATAGTGGCCAATATTTCCACAACTAAAACATTTAAAAGGTAACATAGCTTTGTACTTACCGGTAACTTTCTTCAATTTTCTTGTAAATTTTTCTTCCAACTCTTCTGAACCATCACTATCCAGATCATCATGTATCTTCATTTATTTAAAGGTTATTTTAGCTTTCTCCTTTTCTCTTCCAAACTTCCTCATCTCAAATGTATTAAAGGTGCCAAATAATTATTCTTTAGTAAATTCTTTGGATCATATGATTTTTCAAGAGCAGAGACCTTATCACTGTAACAGTCAAGTAGGGTCACCAAGATTTTATCTATTACATCTTCATCTTCGATAGTACTACCTCGGTTTTTTATTTAATTTTCTGAAAATTCAACTCTCTCATAGTCTCTTGCAATATCTTCACCTTCTTCCATTTTCAAGCTCTTAAATTTGTGCTTAGTTGTTAGCTTCCTTGATAATTTTACTCTATCATTCCTTTCATAGACATCTCTTAGTTTTTCCCATACTTCATAAGAAGTGCCCAAAGTTATAACTTTTGTCCATTCAGTTCTAGATAAGGCACTAAAGGTAGAATACCTTGATTTTTCATTCTCCTCATAGGTAGATATCTCATCAATAGAAGAAGGACCACTAGCCAGTGCAACACACTTTATCTCCACAACTTTCCAAGTCTTTAAACCAAGAGAGATCAGGTAACCTCTCATCTACTCCTTCCAGTCACTATAGTTAGCTCCATCAAAAATAGGGATTTTCAACTTGTGCACCATTTGATCTACCTTAGGTGATTAACCTCTTCTATGAGGAAGAAAATCTCTAATACCAATTGTTGAAATTCACAAGACAACTGAGAGGGGGGGTGAATCAATTGTACCAAATTAGTTTTAATTCTGACCTTAAAGTGGACACCAAATTTACGTGGAAAACCCAATGAGGTAAAAAAAATGGTAAGGATTAACTCACAATATAATAGTAATGAAATACTAGATATAAAGGCTCACTACCAAGAAAGGACTCACTATCTAGATACAAAGGATCACTTCCTACAAATAGGACTCACTATTTAGAAGGAGGCTCACTGCCTACAAACAAAGGAATACAATATAAAATCCAACACAATAGGTTCAACACATCCGTAGCTTGATCAAATGATTGTAGACACTGTCTTCTCACTAATTTCAGGAATCTAACACATCAAAGTATTGTTGCCTTGATTTTCTCTTACACACTCTACTTTTGACACTTGTTCACACACTTCACTTGCTTTCCTTTTAATTTGCAACATATTGAATTGCCTTTATACCGATTTCAACCTTAGAAAAATTATTAAGCTCAGCTACATATTCTTCCCTTTAAAAATTCAAATTAGGTCAGTGACTCAACATTCTTGTGGTGGATAAGAATGAGAGAGGACGAAACAAAAAATTAATTAGGACCCAAAAAAAATCTTGGATAAATCACATGCTTCCTTAATCAATGCTTAATCTTCATGTAACATGTAAACACTAGGTCGGGCAAACCTAATGAAAACACTATTAAAATTTGAAGTATGTGCATCCACAACAACATGATCGCACATGGATCACTCAACATGCTTCACCAGATAATGGAACACCTCTTAGAAACCCTTAGGTACATCCACAACAATTGCAACAACTTCCATACATCAAACTCTCTCCAATAGTCCAACCAGACTGTGAAGACATACAGTAGCTCTAGAACAAGCCTTCTGGAGCACCAGACCATAAGCACATTGTCCTGAACACAAAGAACATCAAGATTAGCCTTTTGTCAGATCTGCAAGATCTAAGACAAACCACCAGAAGACTGTAGAATCACGACCTCTCTCCCAGTCCATAGAAAAATAGTTCTACCAAATGGGTTCACACATCGGTGAACACAACTTTCACTCTCCATCAACCCAAAAATAAAAATCAGAATATATTATCCATTGAATCTCATAAAAAATGATATAGATCCACACATGCATAGAATGTAGAGCACATTAGTGGAGCACACTTAGAACACACACACAACATTGTCTTCACTATTTCTTAATTTTCTCAAAAGCACTTGGCATCAACACACTGCTGTTGGAATCTGGGAACACTCAAAGGGGGGTGAATCAGTGTTCTGCAATCTTCTAATTTATTATTTTGATATTTAAACCATTTCAACATTAAAATGAAGGAAAAATAAAAAAACACACAAATTAATCATCCACAACACCATAACACACAGATTTTTACGTGGAAACCTTTTCAGGGGAAAAACCACGATGGAGGTCAATCCACAATTTGAGTACTCAAATATAAGTTTTACATAATGGGAATGCACTTGCATTTAGGCACACTACCTAGAGCTCACTACCTTACAAAAGGTTTATATTAAATCCATCTGAAGGGTTGTACTAAAGGAATAACATCTTCTAATGCTAGGTTACAGTTCCGATTAGGGTCAACAACCAATATTTTGTCCTTCTGACTGATTTTGCACTTCATCTCTTCTCTACTCGGATTCACAACACAAATCCTTTATGCATTATCACTCTTTTTCTCTATTCGGATTTGCAACTCACATTGGCACATCACAATCATATGTCAAAATGATATAAACAATCAATCTTATATATTCACATCAAAGCATAATATTATCTTCATGTCGGCTTTAATAAAACATATAATATGTTCCAACCAATAGCTTAATCCTCAAATGATTCTTAATTCATACCATCCAAAGTCGACCATAGCATAGTGAGGACCTAACTAAACATGTTCGAACACAAAAAAATTTAAGCAATTACTCCTTAAACATTCGCAATGGCTATATCCACCAAGTCGGCCTTCTAGAACTGATAAAAAAAATCAGTACACCGGATCCCCAAAATCGTACACCGATTGATGTGCAAGCACAAAAATCAAGGATAAGGTATTCCAAATACCCAATGACCTTCCCTAAGATGCACACCATGAACTGATAACCAGATAATACATATTCATTGATAGAATTAAATTTAACCAGATACCATGTTCTTCACTCTAACTCCCGATACGAATAGATACAAAAGTGCATACCAGATCAATGATTTAGGTTGCCATCAATGACAACACTAGATGCCAACAATCTCCCCCTTTAGCATTGATGTCAACACTTAGTGAAAAATTACTAAGTGTCAAAACCAATATAAGTACTTTTTCCAAACTTCAAAACTTCAAAACATAGCTCCCCTTGGAATTGATAAGGAATTTTTCACTACTCTCTCTCATCTTTTGACATCAATGAAAAAATTGCATTCAATCTCCCCATTTGAAATATTACCAAAAACTTGTTGATTCAAAACTAATTTAAAATTTGAAAAAGAACAACTGCTACTTGAGTCAGAAGATTATCTTGTGTTTTTCTTTCATCTCTAGAAGAAACTTCTTCCAAGGTTCTACTGCAATTCTAGTGATTATGATCATGTTGTTATTTTCAGATGTCTGGTTGATAATATTGATGAGAGATTCTGGAATAGTGATGGTGTCTTCTAGTTTCTCTCATTTCCTCAATATCTTAATTAGTTGCTCCAATCTGCATTTAGTTAAGTCCTTGAATTTCCAAAAATTGTCCACAAGTTTGTTTGTAGTGAATTGAAATTTTGTATGTTCATATTGTAACTCTTGAATTATTTTCTTAATTGCACCATCCTGATCCTGAAACATATCAAAACTTTTTCCAATCCTATTTAAATCTGTTTCAATTTTCTCTAAATTTTATTTGTATTTCCCAACTACATGAGGCCAACAGATGCAATAGTTGTAGATGTTATTTGTTGTACTACTGCATTGCCTCAACTCATTCATTTTCTTTCTAAACTTGGTAAGTGATAGCCTAGACTACTCCTTCGAGTGTAGAATTATTTCCTCTTCTTTCTTGTTCAGAGACTCAAAGTCCATGATTTCCTTGAGGCATTTGATCATCTCTTCTGGAAAAATATTCTACAAAATCTCTAATTTGATCTAGTTGTACACAATATGATCACTTAGTACACTTAAAATCATATCCTATTCATATGAAGGTCTAATAGACCACAATTTTGCAATTTTACGTATTCCATTTTCCTTGTGATTAAGTTGCAGTATCTTTTCTTTAGTTAAATCATATTCTTCTTCACTTCCTACTGATTTTTCTTGTTCTAGTTTAGCTGATTCCAATTCTTTTCCCTGAGTGACCTCAGTCTCCTTATCAGATTCCTCATCTGGAATATCTGCAACCACCTATTCTTTTCCTTTGCCTTCAACTCTCAGAGTTTTGCATACTAGAGGGGTACAAACAATAATTTATTTTTCTCCTCTCTTCTTATTTCTCTCCATCTCACCAAAAGACGAACCAACTTCAAGTGCCCTTACTAGATGGGAAATGCAAACTGGTCCAAACTTTTCTAGGAAACCTCTAAAGAAACTTACATATTCTTGATCATAATTTCCCAAACTATTAGAGTGTTCATAATCTATTTGCAAAATGGTTCATTCTTTTTCCATACAAAATTTCTCTTTAGTGGAAAACAATTTAGAAAGTACATCACGAGACATGTGATCAAAGTGCCAAACCTAAAAGGATAACCTATCTCCTTTTTTAATTGCACATTCTCCATTAGTTGATCCTTTAACAGTCCACATAGGTCAAAGTCCTGATCTTCCATTATCATTTTGTGAGAGATAAACTACACTAGCTGAGGTTTCTCCTTCTCTATTTCTGAAAAATATTTTATAGGATACTCCATGCATAATGTACCTTGTTACTGAATCTTTGATCATTGAGATTATCAATTCCCTTTGGTCTCCAGTTACTCTTGTTAGGGTTTTGATTTCTTTGTTTCGAATCGACTTCTTTATCGGTATATCCCCAATTTTGCATAATCTAGTTAGGACTTCAATTACCTCTTTCAAAATATGATAGGGTTTGTCTAGAATTAGAGTGTCATCATTCAATCTTCTCAAGATAAACTTAACAATTTTCGCATTTCGAAATAGGGGAATTTACTCCAAATTTCCAAACTTTTGTATTTCTCACTTTCCATCCATTTCAATTCATCGGGTGACAACAGGTTTATTACAATTCTAATCTTCTCACTGCTAAACTCATCTAAATTCACAAGTCTTTTGATTTGTTCCATTTTACATACTAAACAAGTTCTTCTACCGAGCACTAAATTAAATAGAAAGTCCACAAATGACTAAAATACCTAATGAATTTAGAGATTCACCACTGATTTGTCTTCACTCCTTAAAAATTATGTTGTAGAGTTCTCTCCTTCTTCTCTTCTTCAATGCAAAGTGAAAAATGAGGGTTTCAACATGTCATTTATCTAAATTTTAATTTCAATAAATTCTTTTACCCTAGGTGTTCTAGATACCCTGCTTTCTCAGACTTCGAGAGAAAAATTCTTCTACAGACCTTTAAGTTCTCATTTTTTTAGTACAAGTGATCTCCAATGTATTTGTAAACTATTAGCACAACCATTGACTATCTCCTACATTCCAGTGCTAACTACCATCAGGGGGACAAAGGATTTTCTTGAAAAACTCCCCCTAGGCCAATGGCCTGAGAGCAATTTCTAGAGGAATTACCGGAAGCAAGTTTCAATGTAGAACCATTTCCAGAATCAAACTCGTTCTTCCTTACCCATATCTTCTTCATCTGGTCTCTTATTTCATCCACAGTCACTTTCCCTTTTCCTTTATCACTTTTGTATGTATTTATGTCTTTGTATACCAGACCTCTTCTATCCTCGTTTTTGTTTCTACAAAATCTTGCAATGTGACTGTATCTGTTGCAATTGTAGCACACAATATTTCCTTGTCCAAACCAATCATTCCATTGATTTCCTCTAGATCTGCATTGGTTATCAATATGCCCAAATCTTCCACAAGTATAACATTCAACATTCCTTCTACTGAAAGATTTGTTTGACATAGTTCTACATTTAATTTACTTATGACCAAACTTTTTGCAATTGAAACATTGACAAAAGAATGATGGATCACTCTATTTTATTTCAATTGTACATTGAGCTTCCATATGACAAAATTTATTGCAAGAAAAATAGTATCCGTTAAAATTTGAGCATTAGGTTGTCTTACCGAATACCTTCCACCTTTGTTCATCTAATTTCCTTGCCTAAAATTTCTTTGACCAGATCCAGAACATTCTCCTTTCTCATATCCAAGACCTCACTTGTCTTTAGCATTCTTCTAACCTTGAGTCATCTCATCAAGCTTAAATGATCTAATCTTAAACTTCTCCTTGTATTCATTTGTAGTAGTAAGTTCATCTCTGAGAATAACAATCTATTTTTCAAGTTCTTCTTCATTGTTTCTAGATTGTTGAAGTTCATTTTCTAACTGAATGACTTCTCCATTTATATTTTTGTATTCATTAGATCTTTATTTTAAGGACTAAGCAATATTTTCCTCATTCTTATTCCTTTCTTCAATTTCCTTAGTTAGCTTCATCACCATAGATTCCATTTCATAATTTAGGGTAGCATTGTCTCTAATAAGCTTTTCACATTCTTGAGTTATTTCCTTCAAGGTTTGATTCAGGTAAGCATCATACATTTTTTCACTTTCTTTCTTCTTAATATGATCACAGACATCCTTCCTCTTTTCCCTAGATTTTACAATTTGATCCTTTAATGACTGAATGAACATCTTAGCATCCCTAAGATTTGCTTTCAATTCTTGGATTTCTTCTTTAGATTGGTCAAGATCATCAAGCTCCACCACAAGTTGTTGTTGAAGACTCCCAAAGTTCATTACATTCCAAGATCCAAATCAAGATATCAAACATCTTTTGAGGAACACTACTCTGATACTAATTGTTGGAATCTGGTAACACTAAGAGGGGGGGGTGAATCAGTGTTCTATAATCTTCGATTATATTATTATAGTATTTTAACCATTTCAACATTAAAATGAAGGAAAAATGAAAACACACAAATTAATCATCCACAAAACCATAACACATGGATTTTTACATGGTAACCTTGTTAGGGGAAACACCACTATGGAGGTCAATCCACAATTTGAGTACTCAAATCTAAGTTTTACAAAATGGGAATGTACTTGCATTCAGGCACACTACCTAGAGGTCACTGCTCAAAATAGGAAGTCTCACTACCTTACAAAAGGTTTAGATTAAATCCATCTAAAGGATTGAACTAAAGGAATAGAATCTTCTAATTCCAAGTTATAGTTCCAGTTAGGTTTGACAATAAATCCTTTATCCTTCTGACTAATTTTGCACTTCTACTCTGCTCTGCTCTGATTCACAACACAAATCCTTTATGCACAAGTGAAAATATGCATTATCACTCTTCTACTCTGCTTGGATTTGCAACTCACATCGACACATCATATTTGTATGTGAAATTGATATAAACAATCGATCTTATATATCTGCATCAAAGGATAATACTATCTTCATGTCGGATTTAATAAAACATATAATATTTTACAACTGATAGCTTAATCCTCAAATGATTCCTAATGTGTACTATCCATAGTTCACCATGGCATAGTGACAACCTCAATAAACAGGTTCGAACACAAAAATATTTAAGAAATTACTCTTTAAACATCTGCAATGGCTATATCCATAAAGTCAGGCTTCTAGCACTAATAAACAGAAAATAAATACACCGAATCCCCAAACTCATACACCAATTGATGTGCAGGCACAAAAATTGAGGATAAGGTATTCCAGATACCCAACAACCTTCCCTAAGATGAGCACCATGAACTAATAAGTAGATAATGCATATTGATCGACAAACTTAACTTTAACCAGATACCTTGTTATTCACTTTGACTCACGGTATGAATAGATATAGAAGTGTGTATCGGATCAATGACTTAGGTTGCCATCAATGAAAACACTAGATTCCAACAATCTCCACAATCCATATGCCAACAACTACAACTTCATAAATATAGCTCCATGTACTCTCAACACTTCCACAATATCTCAACTATACTTGTAACATCTATAATCACTTAGAACTATGTTGAGATCAATAAAAAAATTAATGACAACACCACCAAACACATCCATACTTGCAATAGGAAAGACAAGAAATGTAAATGATGAAAGTATCATACAAAATTGACTAAATGACCTAGGAAATGAAACTAAAATATATAATAACAAACTAAGAATGAGCAGAGGTGCACCTGGAAGAAGAATGAGGTCAAAAAAAGCTCCAAAACCCTAAAATTTTGATCTTTAATGCCCATTGGGACTCATACACCATTCAAAGAAATTTAGTCCTAGACTAGGGTTTGTATTGCAAAATTGGAATCTCATAGGGACATATTTGAATCTCTTGAAATATGGAAAATAGTTGTACTAGGACTCATATGCCATAAGTGGTGATTTATTCCTAGTATTAGGGTTTGGCTAAAATTATGGTATTCTCTGGTGATTTCTTGTAGCTCTCTTCATTTTAAATCTCTGAGTCAGAAACCCTGATTTGCAACTTATAGGTGACCTTTCATGATCTTGCAATGTATATGGAAACTTGACAACTTATATCCAATCTTGTAACCTTGTCTTCAAAGGATCTTTAAGCTCCAAGACACCTAGATCTATAATCACACATGTAGATTAAGAGAGATAAAAACTTGTTGATTGTTAGGAAATAGGGTTTCCCTTGGTCAATCCCTATTTAGGGAATTAAAAATTATGATGAAACAATGAAATATGAAACATGAATAATGATACCTTGAAAGATGTCTTGGAGCGTAAATCTAGAAATTAACATGAAGTGGCCATGTAGAATGTAGATCTTGATCTTGAGTTGGATGTGAAATAATGTCTAACTTGGATCTTGAATACTACATCACAATACTAGCTCAACAACATGCTTGATGCATTATGCTTTGACATGAGAATGGATCTTGACTTACTATAACAAATGATGAATAAATATGCCCTTGAATACCTTAGAATTGCTCTTGTATACTCTATGAATCTCTTATGAAGTATTAGAATGCTTGAGTCTTGATTTCTTAAGTTGATATAATGAATTCTTAGGTGAAATAATGCTTTGAAACATTTGTTATATCGACATTCCATCTAACTTACCATTTATTAGATCCTAAATGTTGTCATTCATGAAATTGGAATTCAAAACCCTGATTTCTCACTCAAAACCCTAAAAAGGGGCCAAATGGGACTCATATGCCACTTTTGGCATATAGGTCCCATCTAGGGGGGAATCATACACCCAAGGTGGCATATGGGTCCCACCAGGCCTTTTTGGATAGAGGAAATATCGGGGAGTTGAGATATTTTACATATTTGCTGATTATGTTGGGATCTTAGTTGAAATAAGCCTTGAGATGCATAAAATGGGTCCTAGGGGCCTATTAATGATGATATTAAGGTCAGAAATGCAAGAGGGCCCAAAACTTAATGTGAAGGTGTAAATAAAGACACTTTACAACACTAAATTAAGGCAAAATTAGGTCAATTTAGCTTAAAAGGGCCCTAAAACTAGTTTGAATTTGTAAAACACATTTGAACACTAGATAAAGGAAACATTAAGCTCATTTTAATGTTAATCATTTCCAAATTAAGTGTGAAATTGTACCATCTCCAAGAGCATACAATTTTCTACACTACATTTAGCCCCCACTTTAGTGAGAGGAGGAACTTGTTTCAAACTCACACTAAAGTAGACATTCAAGAGGGGTCCATGTGTACTGATGTAGATGGTATAGGATGACAAAGATGAAGGGGGTGGTTAAGCTCCTAGGATCTAATATCCTACATCAAACAAACATAAACACAAAGGGACACACCTAAGGTGTATGATATGTAGCAAAATAAGATACGCAAACATACAATGTCAAAGACATAGACAAAAGAAAAAGAAAGAAAAATTGGATCAAGTTTTGACCATTTGTCCCACACACTGTGGATCAGATCTAATTTATTTGTCCAAAAGTCTGCACTCACTTTGAGGCAACAAAACTCTAGGCTATCTACTAGGTGAGTATCCAAAAAGGGTAGTTTACAAGTGGAACATGTTTTCCACTATGCAAACCAAATGCACACTCACAAGGGCTAGTGGAACCTTAGGTCATCCACTAGGTGAGCCCCCAGAGACACATACATGCACATGGATGGTATGCACTCACAAGCAAGTGGCTATGATAAAGTCATGCCTAAGTTTGGCTCCCATACATACAACCATAATGAACTTCAAGCTTCATGAGGAAAGAAAATCTTTGTATTCTTGAAAATCATGAACAAATAATATGGCTCCATAGGCAAGAAAATTTTGTTATGCAAGGTGGCCATATAACGATTATTGTAAGTGAGAAATAGTGTAAGGTATGATCAAAGGGATTTTTATTAATTCATGTAAGGTCTCTTCTTAGGGAACATTGTTCCTAGTGTCTCCAAGAGAGTACAAGTCAAAGAAATATCATGATCTAAGAGGAAGTCAAGCCCAATGACACCACCAAGAAAAGGATGCATCAAAAGGGTAAAGAAAATCCAACAATGAAACATGAGTATTGATGTATGCCCAAAATTTAAAGTGGTTTCTAACACCATTTTTGTGAGAAAGTGCTTTAAATTAGAAGAAGACATGAGAGGTTATTTGAAAATCCATATTCCAAGTCATATGTTCCCGAATGAAACTACATCATGGATAAAGGGTTGCCCCCAAAACTCAATATGTCACATGCGAGCCAACTTAAGGCATGTCATCCACATGCCAAGCTTGCTCCTATATATACATGGAAGGTGATCAACTAGCCTAAAGAAAAAACAAGTGACATACGAGAACAAGGCTACATAACCCCTTTCCCCCAATTAGTGTGAGACAAGGATGAGCTGAAATGATTGATGAGAAACATGGAAATCAGTAACAATTAGAGGAATTAGGTGCTTCAACATGAGGAAGTGTACCACACTCCTTAAGATGTTGAATTTTATTACCCAAAGTCCTACATTTATTATTATAATCACCATGAACTCTATGATATGCACAAAATTAATTCTTGTAGTAAAATTTCTTTCATGTTCCTGAAGGGAGGGATATCGAATGATCTTGGAGGAGTCTCGACAAGATACCCTCTTGATAATAGTAGAAGATGTTCCTTTATTTTGTGAGAAAGATATCTCTTGCTTAGTACAAGGTGTAATACCTACACAAGACTCTTTAGATTGCGAGATTTTTTTCTCTCCTTGAAAGGAGGGTTTGAAAATCTAACAAACTCCAACTGTTGGTGTTTTGCATGATGACATTGACATTAACTGAATATTTCTTTGTTTCTTTCATTTATTTCAAAGGATAATACTCAAGACCACCAGTTTCTATCAGTTCTAGATGCACTTATGCTAAGGTTGGCGTAGAAGAATATTTTGTAAGAGTTTTGATATTAAGTGAAGACTTTCTTTTTTTTTTCAAGGGACAATAACCAAGACCACTAGTATTTTCTTAGGTGTGAGACTCTATAGGGACATAGATACATTTTTCTCTAGCACCACATCCTTTTCCATTATAACCAAGTTGTTTCATAAGTTCATAACCTTTCACATAAATATTTTTTATTTCTTTTAGATTCAATGGTTGTTCATAATCAACTTCATTAAATCTGGTTGCTTCTTCTTCTAAAGTGTTTGAGCTGGATGCTTTCAAAGGTTCTTCTGAATTTTGTGTTGATATTACCACTTTTTATTTTCCCTTTTCAAATTCTTTTTTTATGATATTTTATTCTCCCATGAATGACGTGAAATCTAAGGAATCCCAATCATCTTCTAATAGCTTTGTGAATTCCTCAATGTGTTTTTTTCTTTCTATTGCATGGGCTCCACTTGTGTAGTTAGTGTCAATGCTTTCAAAGGATTCTCTTTACCTTTCTCAATGTTTAAACAACTATTTGGTTCAATGTCAGCTTTGAGTATGTACACTTTTTTGTTATAGACATATTTCATTATACGATGAAGAGTAGAAGGCACCCCATTCATTTCATGAATCCATGGTCTTCCTAAAAGGAGATTGTATGAAAGATCATGAGGCATAGCATGGATCAATGTTTCTAATGCAACCTTTACAACTGTAATAGGTCAAGTGATCACACCAAGTTGTTTTTTTCCTACATTTTCAAATCCCTTAATAGATAAAGAATAAAGTTTTAGTTTTTGATTTATCCATGCCAAGCCTATCCAAAAGGGTCACACTACACACATTAAGGGTTGAGCCATTAATAACAAGGGTTTTCTTTATTCCCAACCTATTATAGATAGATATTATCATGAAAGGATAATTTTTTTTTTTCACTTCCAAAGGAGGGAGCTCACTTTGGTGGAAAACAAGGTCAACATTAATCCTTGAATCATGGTTGCTATGCCATTGGATTGGGCATTAGAAGTGATAGGAACTTGTTGTAAAGAATTTTGAATCATGTTATGATAATGAGGGGAGGCTTGAATAATGTCCCATAAGGATATCTTAGCAAGAATATTCTTTAGTTTATCAACAAGATCATTCTCCTTTCCCCTTTGTAAAGGAAAATGAGGAGGACCAGATGAGATAATGGGAGGGATGTTGAAGGTGTTTGTCTTGGTTATAGATTGTTTTGAGTGTTATATTTATGAGCAATGATATTATAAATCAATTGTTGTGAAACATTATTCTTAGGTGGGTAAAGGATAAGTTTGGGTTTGTTTTGAGTTCATGGTTTTTGTGAGGGTGGGTAAAGAATTAGAAGATTCTTAGGATGTCCCACAAGGTATGTAGGAGGTCCATTAATCAAGGGGGATAGAATGGACACTTGTGTACTCATAACCTTAGTGGTTTCAGTTTTATGTGTTTCTAATGAAGGGGAGTCTAGTGTCATCTTTTCACCATCATCTAAGAAAGAAATACATGTTTCAATGCTCTCATTTTCCTCTACCATGATACCTTCCCTAGTAGGAGAGATATTAGGAGGACGACTAACTAGATGTTCATGAAATTCAAAGATTGGTTCTTCTAAAATGAATTCATAGAAAGTAAAGGAGTTATCAATGGTTGGATTGTCTTTCTGATAAATGATGGAATTCTCTTGTTCAATAATGTTTTCCCTAGGGGAAGAAAGGAAACTAATATTTTCATGAACTTCATTGATTGGATTTTCTAACATCAAAGTATCTTCTTCACAACTAGCAAAGATACTAGGAGAACAACTATGATTGTCAAGATTGTCCATAATTTCATTCCTTTGTACCATAATGTCTTCCAAAATAGGATAGGTAGGGGAGGAAACATAAAGAGGGTTACATATATATTAATTTTTTATTAAATCCATTAAAAGTAGGTTTTGAAGATATGAGGCTAGGATTTGTATACAGCTTAACTATTTAAAAATATTTCTAGAAGGTTCTTGTTGTTTTCCTTTCAAATAAAAAGCCACCAAGTTTCTATCAAAACAAAAAAAATTGAACTGCCAGTTAATTCTATGGTAAATGAGGAAGGCCTAAGATCAGAGTATTTGCTTCTTCCTAAGGATTATCATACCAAAGAAAAAAACATGGGAGGCCCTAGAAAGAGGATGGAGCCGAGGAAATATGATTCCCTAAAAAAGAAAGTGAAATTATGGGGTATGTTCAAAAGGGCTGGTTTCACTCCATAATTTATGGCCATGGAGGGTTACAATGAATAGGTCAGCTACAAGTTTATGAATGCTTGGAAAGATGGTGAAGTTGAGTTGGGTGGTCTGCATTTTACTGTTGATGCTAAGTTGATTTCCAAAGCAACAGGTCTTTCATATGAAGGGAAGAATATTGCTAAGGTGAGCATGGGTAACTATCAAACTTACATTGACTTTTTTTTAAGATAAAGAAAAGGCTGAAATATTTTTGAATGACTACTCTAGGATTTTTCTTTCGCCCCTTACCATAGTGTCTTATTTTTCATCATGAACTATTATATTTTAGAGGGTCATTTTTAGTTGTTCCATGGTTATTATTTTCCCATCCTAAGCCATATCACGCACTTGGAGAAAATAAATTTTCCCTTTCTCCTCCTTTCCTCCCTAAAACAAAGCCTTACGAATGGTTCCAACCCTCCTTTACACCTGGATTTTATTAGGGCAATATGTAAGTAAATTCTCACCACCACCCCATATTGAAATGTTTTCCATAACTTGGTTAATAACCCCACTCCCAAGATTTTTGTAAAAGTTAAACTAATTGAAAGTTGACCCCACTCCCCAATCAAAGAGCTTGCTAATGCCTCCCCTAAATTTGTGCACCCCTCATGCTCAGCTATCCTAAAAATAACCCCTGAAAAATGAAATGATATCCCCTCTATATTATTGCTAATAAGAAGAGAAAAATGTTGATTCACGAGTTGGGTGTTGACCCTAACACTATAACAATATCAGGTGATAATGACAATAGACCTGAATGTGGGTCCACTACCCCGATGGGAAAAGTATCTAATTTTCTAGATCTTGATGCATCTAAGGGATTGGATTGTAGGAAAAATTCAAAAAAATTGGATGATAAGAGTTTGGAAGAGCCTCTAGATAATAAAGGGAAGAAGGTTGCCATGGAGGAAAAGGCTTCCTCTTCTAAAGAATATGTGCTTGATAGTCTAGGTGAAGTTGGATCTCTTGAGGAAGAGGAGTTGGGGTCAGAGGAAGTGGAATATTTGAGTCAGGAGGAGGATGAAGGTTTTAATCTACAAGAGGATGTTCAGGATGTGGAGGAGGATATTGGTATGGCCGAGGAAAAATAAAATGCTTCTACTAACTTAGAGGATATGTATATTAATGTGGTTACCCTTGGTAATGATAATAGGTTTTAGAATATTAAGAAAGTTGTGATGAACATGTGTAGGGTTGTTGATGTGGTGATGAAAAGGGTAGTGATGGCCACCATCTCAGGATAGGGTAAAATCAAGAAACAACAGAGGAAAAAGGAGAATAGGGAAGATACAGATTTGTTAGGAAAGATGGAGATCAAAGATAGAATTGAAGACTCAGTGGAAGACCTAATGAAATATTGGAGAATTATTGAGGATGATTAATAATTGGTTCTTATTTTTCTTACATTTTATGCTTGCTATCATTAGATTTTTTGGCCATTCTCTTAGACTTTTAAGTGGTAAAGGCTTGCTATGCCTAAACTATATAACTTTAATTTTTATTTCTTCTCTGAACTTTGTCAACATGTTGGGTACTCCTTTTAGGGTTTGTTTATTTTACCTTATTTTTTGGATGGATGATAATATGCAATGGTTAAATTTGTATTGGATCCTTCATAGGTTAATATATTTTGATGCAATTGGTATAGGTTGATGGTGGTTTTTGGTTGGTTGGGTGTGGGGTAGTAGTTTTATTCTGTTTTTCTTCTCTATTTTGTTGTTCTATCTATTTGTTCTCTAGACTTTTTTGTTGCTTCTATAAGGGATCAGGTCCCTTTCCCTACTTAATCAATCAAAAAATTAAAGAGGGTTGTCATAGATCTTAAAGGTTTGATCATCTAACATCAACATATCCTTATCATTTACAACATTATTACTAGAGGGGAAGATGTTGGGAGATGAATGTAGACTAGTTGAAGTGTTATGTAGGTAGGTTTCAATGGTCTCTTATTGTGTTATGTGATTACCATGATTACTTATTGTTATGTCCTCTTGTTTAGTAATGTTTTGCCAAATAAGAGAGGTAGGAGGAGAGAAACAACTAGGGTTCTCAAAACTCTCATTGATTGGTTTTTCTAACACCAAAATATCTTCTTCACAAATACTTGAGAGATACTATGAGGAGAATGAATATTATTGTGATGATTTCCCAAGGTTGTATTCTCTTTCACTAGAATAATCTCAATCGTAGAAGGGATACTAGGAGAGGGATCAATGATGAACAAAAAGAGAGGATTTCATATTCATATGCATATAACCAAAATTTATTACAATGCAAAACAAGATCTAGAAATAGAATGTGAAGTATGATAACTAAATATTTTTACAATGAAAACATGATGTAATGATTGTCCTAGAAATTTGAAGTGCAACAATGATAGAGCAACATGCAAAAGCATAATGCAATTTTTAGATTTAGAACATGATAATTGACTGATTATTATATGAAACAATCTAAAAATGAAATTTTGTAAATGTGAATTTGAAATTAAGTTATGAATGAAATGAACCAAATTGAGCTAGATCTAATGAAATTCATGTAACATAAACTCAACCAACTGAAATAGATAGCTAATGACAACAAATAAAAGTACCAAAATGATGTTTTTAATGTTATAAAAGGTAGTTTCAGGTCTGATCTAGGACTAATTCACCCAAAGGAACATATGAGTCTTAGTCAAGGTTTTTGGAAGGGTCAAATGCTAAAAAATACACAACATAGAATTCCTAGAAAGTAGGAAAAATAACCTATACTAGGACTAAATCACCCAGAGGGGCATATGAGTCCCATATTAGAGTTTTTTCACTAATTTTAGAAAATTCTAGGTTATTTCTAATGTTTATAACTTTTTCTATGTCTGTACTATGTGAAATTATAGATTTCAAGTGAAATTGAATGATGCAAGATGAAAAAATGCAACCTATATGCACTTTTACTAATGCAAGATTTTGAAACCCTAGATGCAAATTAACAAATACAAAACCTAATGCAAATCTAATGTAAGATAAATATAGGAATATGATGCACTCAAAATCAGAAATAATGTGTTCTAAAGGCTAGGTTCACCAAAATGAAATGAAGAAAATTATTGCTCTATCATTTAGGGAGATAGAACAAAAACAATTCTACAAGTTTCATTTAAGAAAACCTTAGAGATCTCAATCAAGGGATAGAATGAGGGAACAAGATTTGGAATAAGGTTGTCCTAGGGTGTGATTAAGGATATAAATGGGGTTAACCACAAAGATAGGGATTCTAAAGACAATAAATGTAAATTATGAAAGTATCATGCAAACTTGACTAAATGACCTAGGAAATGAAACTAAAATGTAGAATAACGAATCAAGAATGAGTAGAGGTTCACCTAGAAGAAGGATGAGGTCAAAAAGAGCTCCAAAAATATAAAATATTGATCTTTAATTCCCACTAGGAATCATACGCCATTCAAGGTGATTTAGTCCTAGACTAGGGCTTCTATGCCAAAACTGGAATCTCATAGGGACAAATCTAAATCTCTTGAAACTTGGAAAATAGTACGATTTAGTCTTAGTATTAGGGTTTGGCTGAAGTTTTGGTATTCTATGGTGATTTCTTGTAGATTTCTTCCTATCAAATCTCTGAGTTAGAAACCCCAATTTGTAACTTGTAGGTGACTTTCCATGATCTTGCAATGTATATGACAACTTGAAAACTTATCTCCAATATTGTAACCTTGTCTTCAAAGGATATTTAAGCTCCAAGAGACCTAGATCTACAATCACAGATGTAGAGAGAGAAAGAGAGAGATAGAAAATTGTTGATTGTTAGGAAATAGGGGTTTTCCCTGGTCAATCCTTGTTTAGTTAAGTAAACCTTATGATGAAACAATGAAATATGAACATGAAACATGAAATATGAAAAATGAACAATGATACCTTAGAAGATGTCTTGGAGTGTACATCTACAAATTAAAATGAAGTGGCCATGTAGAATGTAGATCTTGATCTCAAATTGGATATGAAATAATTTCTAACTTGGATCTTGAATACTAAATCACAATACTAGCTCAAAAACATGCTCAATACATTATGCCTTTGACATGATGATGTATCTTGGCTTACCACAACAAATGATGAAGAAATCTACCCTTGAATGCCTTATAAATTCTCTTGGATAGTTTAAGAAGCTCTTATGAAGTCTTAGGATGCTTGATTCTTGATTTATTAAGTTGATATCATGAATACTTAGGTGAAATGATGATTTGAAATCTATTTTATATAGGCATTCCATATAACTTATTGTTTATTAGATCTCAAATGTTGGCCTTCATTAAATTTGAATTCAAAACCTTGATTTCCTACTCAAAACACTAAAAGGGGGAAAAATGGGACTCATATGACACTTGTGGAATATAGGTCCCATCTGGGTGGGACTCATATGCCCAAGGTTGTGTATTGGTCCCACCAGGCCTTTTTGGATACATGAAATGTCGAGGAGTTGAGATATTGAGCATATTGTTGATTATGTCAGGATCTTAGTTGAAATAAGCCATGTGATGCATAATAATGGGTCATAGGGGCCTATTAATGATGATATGAAGGTCATAAATAAAAGAGGGCCCAAAACATAATGTGAAGGTATAAATAAATACACTTTACAACACTAAATTGAGGAGAAATTAGGTCAATTTAGCTTAAAGAGCCTTAAACCTAATGTGAATGTGTAAAACACATTACAAAACTAGATCAAGGCAACATTAGGTCCATTTTAATGTTAATCATTTCCAAATTAAGTGTGAAATTGTTCCATCTCAAAGAGCGTACAATTTTCTACACTACAACTTTCATCTTCTGATATTTAGCTTTAATAAGCGGATAAACTATCTGATTCATAGGTTTAACATAGTTATTTCCTTTACTTGACACACCAACATATTTGACCCTTCCTTTTTCTTGAAAGATGATTGACCCCCCTTATAATTATTATACTCTTTGATGAAGATACTACCAGTGTTACCTTGTTCATCATTTACCACGCTATTTATCAAGGCATATGTGTTTTTCTCTTGAGAAATTACATCAATAGTTAAAGATATGGTTTCTTCTAGTGAAGATATTCTTAGTTTAACATAAAAATTTGATGTTGCAACATTATGAACATTCATCTCTTCATCATCAGAAAAAATTGCTGATGGTATGCATTTGAATTGGATCTCTTATCATTTACATCAATTTTTCGCATCCCTCATGAAAGGAATAATCATTAGGATTCAAGGATAACTTGTGGGAAAACATGTTTATCAATTGATGTTCATTATGTGTAGCATCATAGTCATCAAAAGTTTTTTGTTGTTCTTCCATAGAATGAGCTACCATGCATTGATGTGGTGAGTGGGTAAGTTGACATATTGAAAACCAAGAAATTTCATTAACAAATTTAGCATTATTCTTCTTAAGAAGATCAAGAGTTTCTTTATTTTCTTGTGTCCTTGAATTATTTTTTATTGGTTTACCATTATGCCAATTAGTGTTGTAAGGTTGATCAAAAAACTTAGGCATTATTTCTTTCCTTGGAAGATTTTTTTTATCATTGAACAAACCTTTCTCATTTTTTCTATCTTGTGGCTTAGATCTTTCAATGTACTCATAACTTTGTCTAGTTTATCCTCAAAAGATGTGTTGTTCCTTTTGCACACACACCCCATTTAGACTAGGGACCCCCTCTTTTGTCTTGCCTTCACTGGGTCAATTTTCCTTTGCCTCAATTTTTGTGCCCTTGTTTTTGAGCTTAGTTTGCTCATAAGCCTTCAACTCTCAAAATCCATCTTGGCTAAAGTCACTTGACCAAGTGTCAAGAGGTTTTAGGCTATTGCAGAAATTTCCTTGTGGGTTTTTGTCCTTTATAAGTCATGTCATCCTTCTCCCTTTGTAGGTCATCCATTGTAGGTTTGTCTAGGAAGAATTCCATGAATGCTTCACTTCTCCCAGTGGAATTCCTACATGTATCTTCCACATTCTACTTTTTTTCATCCTTATCCTCCACTCAGACTTTGGCTAGTTGTCCCTCATTCATCAAGTTTCTACAACTCCACCAACCTACACCCCTACCCTACTTGCAATCAATGCCATCATTAATGGTGGTTTGGATTTAAATACCCTATCACTGAGCTATCATTTTCATTTGAGAAATTCAAAATTTGAGAGTGTCAAAGCTATCCCTACATGTGAAAGAAAATTCTAGGATTCCCTCGAGTGATCGTTGCCTCAACTATAGCTTGTTTCCAAGTATGGGAACAATCGTTATTTCTTTCGGCCCTTATATTACTTAAGGTTTTGACTTAGGGAGTTTTAAATTTTATGAATCTATTTCTATACAAGAGGGAGCAAAACCCTACCCTCTATAATGCATGAAATTAAGTATTGAACTCATGAGCTCTCATTCAAGGGTGTCCTCATCCCGACCAACATGATTAAACACTGTGAAAACCATAAACCTACCCCACCAATTTCCTACATGAGAGATTTGGGCTAAATTTTGTCTGCAAAGGTCCACCCCACTTGGGTTGTACCCTAATGGTTGGGCCTTGTTAGCCGCCAACCTTCTGTTCTCTACCAACCTTCTCCTGATGCTTCACAAAATATGATCAAAGTAAACCTTAAGTCCAAGTATTTTCTATAGGTCTCCTTGATGGGGTGTCAAGGCTTGATATTTTTTCCCATGCTCAATGTCCCTAATGGCCAATCCCCCATGGTTCCCCACCATGTTGTTCCCACATTTCTCGCTTATCAAAAGTACAATCTTAAGCCAAGTGATGAAAAATTCAAGTCAGAGCACCATTATGGGTCTGCTCAAGAAAATCAACACCTATGAGAGGCTGTCATACCTTGGC
Organism: Sequoiadendron giganteum; assembly: GCA_007115665.2. Lineage (NCBI taxonomy): Eukaryota > Viridiplantae > Streptophyta > Pinopsida > Cupressales > Cupressaceae > Sequoiadendron > Sequoiadendron giganteum. Next base: position 701,726,368 of record CM021100.1, on the reverse strand, counting down.
CATTACTTAGCGACAAAAACTTACTACCTTCTCACATTGTAGACCCTACACTTTTCAACGTTGCCCTCTATAATGAAGCACAAAATTGATAGAAAGCACAAGTAAAAATGTTATGATAGGTCCACCCTTGCAGGCCACCATCTGTGGAATGACGCCTATCCTAAGCTCTTATCTAATGTAAATGACCCAATGATGACCCGCGACATGGCTTCCACACACCCAATCCGCACACTTCATAAAATGATCAAGCATTTTAGCAAAATGACTAAGAATAAATCCATGTACATGCCAAAGTGTTCAAAACCAAAATTGACCAAGTAAAGAGGCCTTGTGGGCTTTGCCATGCGAAACTTTACCTCTAGAATGCCCCTTACCCAAGGATGTATCTTAACAATAGAAATATAATGACAATCCCATCAACAACTTCTACATTGCTCATCACCGCATGAAATTTAAAAATCATTTTGATTAGGGGAAATAACTTCAAGTTCCTTCTTCAACAATTTGTGCACTTGCCTAATGACCTTGTGCAAAATTTACTCAACAATCAAAAATTGCAAAAATTTACTATCTGGTGGTCGCTTGTGGAAGTCTGTCTTCCCAATGTCATTCGTTAAGGATTTCACCTTGGAGGCTTTTGAAGGGAAAAAACCCATAGCTCCAGACCTACATTCCTACAAAACTTACCAATGATCTTAAAATAAAAAAATATGATGAATGTAATGATATTTTAAAGATATGTGAATGTATCTAATGGCACTTTGGTATGTTTTAACTAACTCTTTGCACTCGTAGTTCATCAAATCACTTATTGCACCTTTGTGTAGAAGATTTATTGAACCAACGTAGAAGCCAATGGAGAAAATAGACAAAGGAAAGAAGCCAACAAGGACTTTCAAAGAAAAATAAGAAAAGGCACAAATGAACTGTGAGTTCCATAGGGTTGAGTGCACCTCAAAAATAGCCTTCAACTAGTATAAGGTCATGGATATAGACCTGGGGTATGTTAGTATTAACAAGTTTAGACAAAGGGTTATGGTCAACCCTAGGACAAAGGAAGCATTAAGAATTAAGAAGAATGGACTTTCCAAGGTAGTTAGCTTTCCTCCAACCCTAATTGCTCCTAAATTGGTGTTTTCTTGTTGTGAGTGTTATCACCCTCAAAACAGAAGGATAGTCATTGAGGATGGAAGGGTGTTGGTACATTTGACTTCCTAGTCTATCAGAAAGACATTTGGAATTCTCGTGTTTGATAAAATGGAAGACGTTGAGAAGGATTTCTCCCTAAATGTCTGGAAGCAAGATCCTACAAGCTACAAAAGAACCATCAACTAGACATGGCTCCATGACAAGCAAGGTAGTGCTAACAAGGTGCCCCAGACATTATATAGAATCAATTTTGTAGAGGAAACCAATGATTTGGTGACTCTCCTAAGTAAAGTAATGGGCCTTCCCACTTCCTCACTCTTTGAGGAGTGGATGTTATAATTCATTGAAGAGATCTTGAGAGGAGAGGCCAAGTTCTACTAGGCCAAGCTTATTAGTAACAACTTGCATAACCAATTTGTAACAGTGAAGAAAACTTTAGAATTATATATGACCTCTTATTTGGTATACCTCCTAGCTATAAATTTCCCTTACAAGGGATTAGACTATGTGGGACACTAAGAACTAAGAAGGGGAAACTTAGGGTGTACGACTGCTACCCGCAACTCCAATATAGAAATTTCAAGAAAGATTACAAGAGAGTCAATTATGATTTCATCAAGAATATCATTCACACCCTGTTATGAGACTACCATAGGAGAATGTCCCACAATGCTAAGGTAGTGGTGAAAGGTTTCGAGTACTGGTACATATAGTTTCCTAAATTTACATATATTACAGCAGAAGGATTCTTAGGAAGACCATATCGGCTACCCCGATACCCTAATGAAAAATCATATTGTTGGAGCTTACTCAGAAATTAAAGACTACCCACACTTTGTTGCATAATAAGCATCGAACTAGGGTCCCATATCCCCTTAAATTTAGGCAAGGGATGTATTTCCTACCCTGTTGCCCCATGTGCTGAGAAATCAGAAAAAAGAGCTTGTAGAATACAACCTGGAGCTACACACTGAGAGAGGAGGCTTGAACCCTCTTGGAAAATTAAAGAAGTGGGTTGGAAGGAAGTATGCTCACAAGGCACATCTTGAATATTTTTGGGCAAACTTTGATGATGACCATGAAGTCTGGAAACAAAACTACATGAGGATGACCACCCAATTTGTGAAGGCCATCAACTTATACCCGATCCTAGATCAATTTTTTGAAGATGAAAATATTCTTGATGAAAAATACAATGCTCTAATTAATGTTTTATTTCAAGTCATCGAATGGAATGAGCCATAGGTTATAGAATTGAACCTTGTTACTCACCCAATAGAACAAAGAACCAAGCAATGGATAGATGATCAAATAACCTAATCGCATGAGCAAGGTGTAGAGCTAACCTATGGGGAGATCAAACATGACATAGAAAGTAAAACAAATAGGGGCATTGTTGCAGGCTCATTGGGTGAGGCTCCTAAGTCTTCGCCCATTACAAGATCATGAAAAAGGAAAGACACATCTAAGCAGTAGCCAGAGAAAAAATTATACACTAGGAAGTAAATAGAGGGACCGAGACCCCAAAAGAAGCCAAAGAGAGTGAGAACCTTTGTTCTCAAAAGGTCTACCATCCAAGAGGAAGGATCCCCACACTAAGAGGAATAATTTGAACAGCCACACTCACCACCACCCACCACCACTGCCCCCCATCTGGCATTGCTATTGTACCATCCCTTTCCACTCGTCAATCATTTCCCATCTCATCCTCTCCCACTATGGATATCTCTATCCACCTCACCTCCACTTCCCCAACTACTCCCATCTTATTACTCCACTAGTTCCCTGCTATTATCTTCTTCACCCCTATCTCCATTGCCAACTATTTCTATCCTCCCACCCTCTTTACCATCAACCTCCATGTCACCCCTCACTTTACCAGAAGATTTTTCCTCATATCTACAAAATGTGCCATCTAAACTCTCTAAGGTAATCTTAAATCCTCAAGTCAAAATTCTAATGGAATAACTTTTTGTTGCCTTACCTCTTTTTCCACATCCTACTGAGCCACCTAAGAAGGAGGCTAATATGAAAATTTCTAAATAAATGGAGAGGCTAAGCGTGGAGCAGCCTAAAGAAGAAACAAAGGAAGTGTTGAGGAATCAAAGGAATCTTACCAAGATGACTACTTCAATCATCCTAAGGGAATAAGGATTGATCTAGATAGAGTAGCTTCATATGAGGAAAGATAAAAAATTATCGAGGGTGGGGATGCAAGAAAATTTTATGCCTACTATGATGTTGAGACCTCATACCAAGAGCCTGAAGAACCCAAGGATGAGGAGGAAAACCTAGGGGAACATCATTACGATGAATGGAAAACTCATACTAATGTTGGTGAAGAAAATACTAATGAGCCTTCACGAACTGGCCAAGATGAGGGCCTGCAACATGAAGACATGCTTCTAGAAGGAGAGTGAGATAAAGATCATAATAAAGAAGAGAACAAAGAAGAAAAAGATTGTGAACTTGACAAAGGTGTTGAAATTGAACAAAAAGAAACTAAAGGGGAAGCTCAAGAAGAAAATGTTGATGAAGAAAATGCAGAGTCTGTTGAACCTAAAAAGGGAAAGGCCGTATTGCAAGAAGAGAAGTAGGATGAAGAAGAGGAAAATACTGAAGATGCTCCTGAGCATGAAGAGAATGAGGCTTTAAAGGATAAATTCGCAAGGGAAAATAATGAGTTCAACAATACATCCTCAGGCCCCCAAACAAAAGTTCCATCATGGCTAGAGCAGTACTTAAAAATGAAGGCTATAATGCTTGTGGATCCTAAGGCTTGATTGGAAGAAATATTGGCTAGAGCACAAGTAAAGACCAGGAAAGAGAAGAAGCCAAAGATCAGATCACATATCATGATGGATGCTTCAGGCTCTAGGATAGTGCAAGTGGCCACTCTTGGAATAGACAAGGATGCATATACTCTTCAAGGAAAATACTATCAGGTGACCACCATAAATTTGGGCCCAACATCTTGAGACTAAAATATTGATGAATTATGGGGGTTTGTCTCCACCATTATATAATATATGAATAAATATCAATTGACAAAGGACGAGCTCAAGGAACAAGTGGCCAAACTGACTGCCTTCATTGAAAAATGGATAGCTTCAGTAGAGGAAACTCCAATGGAATCATCGGCACTCTCCATACTATCCAATGAAGAAGTTAATAAAATGGAAAAGATGAGGAATTGGACCAAGTCTACTTTCAACTAGTTCAAAAGAGTAATTGACATGGGGGATAAGGAAATTAGCTATGCATCCAAGATGCATAATGAATTTTGGGTTTTGCAGAAGGAGACTGAGCAGGAAATAGATATTTGTAAATAATTCCTTGATCTTTATAGAATAATGTACCTAAAGCTAGAGAGAATTCTCAAGCTCTCCTAAGGGATCTAGGAAAATAAATGGCATTTTCAAATGAAGACCACTAGCTACTCGAAGCATGGCTACTAAATTTTGAGTACGAAAAAGGATTTTTGGATATGTCCCTAGTTGAATTAGAAGCTAATAATGAATGGATTATGGATCACCAGGCTGAGTGCGATGAATTATTGAAGCTAATGATAGGATATGAGATTCCTAGACTAGACCTGGATTGAGAGGCCCTGAAACACGAGTTTCACAAGAGAATGGAGGAAGGAGCCAGTGACACCTTGTCAGAAGACTTCATGGAATTTGTTGTTTGAGCCTTCTCAGAGTCATAGTAGATGTTGAGAGCCGGGCCAAAGTGCATAGAACATAAAGATCAAATGATGGAAGGATTCAAGAGAGTTTCCTTCTAGATCTAAGAATCTGCTCTCTGAAGAAAATAATTTGTTAGCTGTCATTGGAAAGTTTGTTGAGTATTCCTTGTTACAAAAAGAAGCTGAAAATCTTATAATGTATGATGAATTTTTAAATAAGTAGCTATAGGACAAAATAGGGAAAAAGATAAAATAGTCTATTTTATATTGTAAATTTTGTACTTTTATTGGGTGAAGTAAAAACCCTAAAATAGAATGAATCTGAGCCATTCAATGTAAAGAAATATTTACCATTCATTCTACTTTTTGAAACTATAAATAGGGGTATCCTTTCATTTTTATAGAGAGAAATGAGTTATTGTGCAAAGGAATATTTTTGCAATATATGAGAAAAGCATTGAAGTTGATGGTTTCTTGTTTATTATTCTTTATGTGTGCATGATTCTATCTCCAAAAGTTTTTTTTAGAATTGTTTATTTTAGCTTGAGTTTATTTTTTGCTTGTAATTCTTGTTAAGCTTTAATGGTGGATGCATGTTGTGGTATTTGATGCATTTCCAAATCATAATTTTTCTAATTTTTTGATGAAAAATTATTGTGTAAAGCTAGTCTGAGCTTCATTTTCTATTGCACTTAATTTCAATTGTATGTTCATTCTAAATGGGTGAATGCATTATTTGAAAACCTACTAAGAGCCTTAGAAGATTGCACTGAGTCTTTATACTACAACATCCTCCATTATTACTATTGATCATAGTTTCAAACTTAGGAAAACTTCTAAACCCTTTAATATTTTGAACTTTCTTTTAAATCTGAGTTAAACATATAATTGCAACATCACAGTAAAGCCAAATCTAATGAACAGTTAAGTTTTAAACTAATGTCCAAGAATTTGTTGTCATTGTACATTCATTTCTATAATTTTGAAAATTTGTTGTAGAAACATGAAACTTCCATGCTTTGTCAACCATCAATGCCCCTTGTGATTACCAACAAATCACAACTAACAACTGAGCTATTTTTGCGTAGTCATGACCTGGTACCCGAGAGACCTTGGGGTGATTTTTTGAACATAGTTGTAGATTATTTCCTTTTAAGAGAGATAGAACATTCATATTTTTTTTGTGTTGAGAAGTGCAAAAATAACCATCAACAAAATTGGCTCTAGAAGGAGGGCACTTGGACAAAGATGGATCGAATTGGGTCCTTCTCCCCTCAAATATTCCATAGAATAACCAAATTCACACTAGATAAGGGAGAATTTCAAGAGTTGAAGACCCCTACCAGGGCTAGAAGAGCCAAGAAACGGGAAAATTCAACACCAACTCCACCCACTTGACCTCCATCTCCATCTTCTCCTTCACTTCAACCAACTTTTTCTCCATTTACTAGCAATATTCAAAGTGTTGTTACAACTACCACATCCTATCCACAGGTTGCTACAACCCAACCATTACCACCCTCACCCCCACCAATGGCTTGATTGGGAAATAATCTATCACACTTGTCTTTCAACCACTACCATAACATGCCAAAGAATCTGGAAGGATTTTTCTCTAAGTTTCATCCAAACAATCCTCAGAGGACAAAAAAAGAACATATCAAGATTTTCCAAATAGCCTTGAAGGACATGAAGATTGAACATGAAGATGTCGCATGTAGACTCTTCCCTTACTCATTGGGGGATGAAGCATTCTATTGGTATATGCATTTTCCAACAAGCTCCATCGCCTCTTGGGACCTCATGAAGAACACATTTTTGCATAAATTTAAAGTCTCAATCAGCCCTATAGACTTGTATCAATAGTTCATGTCAGTAAGAAGGGAAGTTAATGAACCAATCAACTCATTCAATAATAGATTTCATAGAGCATACATGAAGTTGTAACCTCCTTATGTAGTTGATGATGCTTTGGCCAAATTAGTATACTACACTACCTTGGACAACCTCACATCCACCTTTTTCAAAAGAATGCATCAACCAATCCACCTTGGTCAAAATAATGCATCAACCACATGCAAGTTTGGTAGAGGCTTATGTAGAGGTAGTAAAAGACAACATGGATTTGGGGCAACATGTTGCAAGTTTTCTACCTTCATTAGGACCTTCTTTCAATCCTAGTAAAATTTATGGACTCACTCATGCCTTGGCTCATCAAACCCCATTAATGAAGCCAATCCCTCAACTACCCTCGGTACCACATCTAAGGCCCCCATTGAACCAAGTTCCACCAGTACTAATTTAATTTTAGGTTTTGAATCAGAAATATTATCCACCACAGCCCCACATACCTTCATACCTACAAAGCTCCAAGCCTTTAATTGCCCAACATAATCCATTTGCAACACATCCCATCTTCCTCCAAAATTCAATATCAAAACAAAGCAATACAGATAAGGAGTGAATTGATGAGTTGGATGAATTAGTAAAGAAGTTATCCACTAAATTAACTCACTTGAGGAACCAAAATAATCAGTTGAAAGCATCTCAAAGGAGAACTCAAGCTAATCTCCATCGATATAATCATGATTCAGGAGCATCTTCAAACCAAAATTATGAATGAGGTCAATCTTCTAGGCAAAAGTTTGAAAGGAGGTCATCCCAATGGTAGAATAGGACATGGCACATAAGACCCAATAATGGTGGGGTTCCCACACCTTTGGATCCCCCCAAAGGTGCAGAAAATCCCACAAGAGGAGATACCTAGTGGAGGCAGCATTATCCGGATGCTCTAGAATTCACAAAAGCAATAGGCATTCCAAGCTCAACTATCCAGAGCTCCAAACTGTTTTAGAAAAATTCAGGTAGAGGCCTAAAATTTTGTTGATGGTTTGCGCTACAGAGAAATAGTCCCATCGGAAACATATGATTCTTTAGTCTTGGTGGTCAACCAGACACCCTTCCCTCAAAGTATGAAGAATGTGCCCGAGAAAGAAGTTACAAAAAAGGGAGGAAAAATAAAAGAGGTAAGTAACAAGAACTCTTTATCTCAACTATTTGATTTAGTAGAAAATGGTCCTAAAGATAAGGAAGAACAACACGAGGAAGAGGTTCATATGTTCCACTAACATGCAACCCCTTACAACTTGAGAAATAGACAAGTTGGTGGTCCCTTTACAACCTCCACCACACCCAACAATTTCAATACGACACCTGATCTAAATGCTAGCAATAACCCATCCTTTCCTAAAGTGCCTACTCAATATTTTAATAAGATTAGGAGAATCGATCTTACCAAAGAACAACCTGTCAATTCCCCTCAAGGAAATTCATCTGAGGAAAAAGTTGAGCAAGTGGGAGAATATGTGGCTAAGGAATTTAAGAAGGTGAAAATAAGCCTCTCAGCCTTTGAGAGGCTAAGAGTACCCACCATCAGGAATTATTTCTTCAAATCATTGAATATAATTTCCTCATCAAATCCATCTCAAGAGGTAGCTACAAAGAGAGTCTCATTCGACACCTCTAGTAGTGAGTCTGTGATCAAGGAAGTCGCGGGAAAGAAACCAGATCAAGCACCTAGCAAAAATCAGCAAGTATATAAACAACCAACCAAGGAACAAATGGGGGTGCAAACAAAGGGTAAAATAAATGAAAAGGATAAGGTTCAGGTAGCCCAAGCTGATTTTTCTAAAATATTAATTCAAGGGAAATTGGAGACCCCTCCTTTCTTGTTGATAATCTGTATATTTGGAAAAAATATACATAATTTTCTACTAGACTCAAGGGCCTAGACCAATTTCATGCCATTCATAGTATGCCAAGCACTAGGAATAACCTCGACCCCATCCAAAGGTAAGCTAACCCAGCTTGACAAGACCAAGGTAAACATTGTCAGAGAATTAAACTAGATCCTTATGCAGGCTGTGAAAAATCCAAGGTGTTGGTATGTGGTGACTGATCAATCTATACCTTACACTCTTCATGTATCCTCACCAAGGTCTGAGGCCGGTTCGGGCCTTGGGTGGGGGTTCGGGGGTGGAAGCCCCTGAGAAAAAAAAACTGTCCTAATTTTTCACTTCGTCACTAAAAGAATAAAAAATTGACTTTGTAGAACCCTAATTCTAGAAGTTTCTAAAAAATCTTGTAATAAGTAGTTGGGATGAGGGTTGTAGTGAAGCAATTATTTGTGAGATTATAATATGTTTTGTACTAGATAATAAAATCATTGGATGGCGATGGTTTTGTGCATGTAGCCTGGATTGGGTGAATCACATTAAATTCTCTGTGTTGTCTTATTTTTGCTATAATTTTCTATGTTTTATTTTTTTGTTTTATTGGTAAAATCTGCATTTAACTATTAGATATCTACCTTCTAACCCTAACACAAGGGCACAACAAGTTATTGACATTTAGGTTGTAGACATCCTAGACACTTACAGTATTATATTGGGGACAGACTTTACCCGAGCCCTAAATGGTTATGTTGCAACTGATTATTCACATCTGTGGATGTCATGGAAGGGACTACCTAATCAAATATGTATTGAACATGAGCCCAAAATGAAGTTTATGATCACTGAGTAAATCAATATGAATGAGGTGTTTTTTTCAAAAATGAGGTAGGAAATTACCTTCCTATTGCTTGTGAAGGTGAAGAAGATGGAAGCATCAAATAATTCATTGTACTATGTTATGCCCCTATCAATTTGACTACTCTTCCCAATAGCTTAGAAGCACTGATTGAGTCAGATAACAAGGATATACCAAAAGATGGCAGTTTAGGTTTGTTTGATGATTTTCAAGATTTTATGCAGAGATATGTGCAAGATCAGCTTAGTTTAGGATCTATAATGGATTTCACAGAGTTGTTGCTACCCAGCTGGTGTAGAATACATGATGCAACACATTTTGAGTTTGACTATTGCTTGTGCTAGACCATCATGGACCATATCAAAAGGAAGTTCATTCCAAAGGAATTGCAAGACCAAGCTCAGTATAAATGCAAATCATCCAAAGGGAAAAGAATGAACGTGCTACCCACCAATGAAGTATGCTCTATTAGCTCTCAAGGGAAATACCCTTCCAAGTTTTGGATGTTGTGATTTGATGGATCAAAATCTAAGCAAGGAGTGGGAGTAGGCTTCAATTTAATCATCCCCTCGGGTAAGACATACTTTGTTTCCCATAGATTACAATTTTATTACACCAATAATGTAGAAGAGTATGAGGCATTAGTTCAGGGATTGCTTATGGCATTAAGGATGAAAGTTAAAATGTTGCAAGTTTTTGGAGACTCTGAGTTGGTTTTCAGTAAATTCAAAAATTTGTACTCATGTCATGATCAAAGATTAGCTATCTATAGGCATAGAGTATGGGATCTCATAGAGGACTAGATGCATTCAATATCTAGCTAATTCCCTATGGTAGAAACCAAACCATTGATGCCTTAGCACAAGAAGCTACCACCCTATAGCCCTTATCACTGACTGGCCTAAAGAAATTTACTATAGAACTCACTTCTACCCCATTAGTGCTTGATAATATAACCAACTTCTAAGTGTTTGAGGATGACAAGCATATCCTTGACTTCATTACTAGTTCAAATGTATTTGACTCTCAGATCATAGATGAAGTAGAACCTGAAGAAGCAAAGCTTGACATAGAAGGGGTTATCAATTTGACAAAAAAATTATGCCTAGGGGTATGGTTCAGTTGGAAAGGATCTTTGACCTAGACCACATAAGGGATCAAGACCAACAAAATAAGAAAACATTAATAAATAACCAGTATGATGCTCATAATTTGGGTACTACAGAAGATATAAAGAATGTGTTTATTGGTGTAGTCTACACCTTGGAAGAAAGGAAGGGAATTATAAATGAATTAAATATTTACCATAATGTGATAGCCTAGGGATACGAGGACCTCAAAATGTATAATACTTCGATCATCACTCACACCATACCCTTTAAGTGAGATGTGAGGCCATTCGGGTAGCGACAATGTCCAATCAATGTGTTGTTGGAGCCCATTATCTTTAAGGAAGTATAGAATCTATTTTCCACCTAAATCATTTTCCCTATCTGAAATTCTACCTCGGTGGCCAATTTAGTTCTAGTAAGGAAGAAAAATGGAGAAATTAGATTATGCATGGTTTTTAGAAATCTGAACAAAGCTTCTGAGAAGGATAACTATCTGGTACCCTCATTAGATGAAATGTTGTAAATTTTCAATGGTTCATAGATGATGTCATTCCTTAATGGTTACTCAAGGTACAACCAAGTGATGGTATAGTATGAAGATAGGCACAAGACAACTTTCACCACCAAGTGGGGTACATTTTCCTAGAAAAGAATGTCATTTGGTTTGATCAATGTAGGTGCAACATTTCAGTGCACCATGGATATAGCTTTCAAAGACCTCATTAGAAAATGTATCGTCATCTACATTTATGATCTCAAAATATTCTCAAATAAAAGAGAGGATTATGTCTCTGACTTATCCAAGGTGTTCCAAAAATGTAGAGAATTTGGAATTTCCTTAAATTTGAAGAAGTGCATCTTCGGGGTAACAGAGGGAAAATTTTTGGTACATGTGATTTCATAAAATGGAATATCCATTGATCTATTGTGTATTTAGGCCATTTTAAAAATTCAACCTCTAGGAAGCAAGAAAGAAATGGAATCCTTCTTTAGGAAAATCAACTTTTTCAGGAAGTTCATCACAGGGTTTGCAAAAATAGTGAAACCATTGAATGCAATGCTTAAATAGGATACTAAAGTAGAATGGACACCAGAAGCTAGGAAGTATTTTATAGAAATTAAGAGGGTCATTATAAATGCTCTAGTACTACTCATCCTAGATTACTCTAAGTCATTCTACAAATATTTGATTGCCTTAGATCACTCATGCACAAAAATGCTAACATAGAAGGATAATGGAGGAAGTGAGAATCCAATTGCTCTCATGAGTGTTCCAATAAAATATGGCTAGTTGTGCTACCATAATGTTGAGAAGTAGGCATATGCCTTAGTGTATGGATTCAAGAAGTTCAAGCATTATGTAGACACATTAAAATGACCTAGGCCTGCAAGCTCTATTTTACCACTTTCATCCTAGCATAATTATGACATTTTAATTATGTCTTTTGTCCACCTTCGACTATTAATTAAATAATTCATAATTATTTAATTAATTCATGTCTTTTTATTCTTCATGATTATTAAATAAATATATTTTATTTATTTATTTAATGTCACTAATTCTCAAGTCTTCTTATAATTAAATCGATTCATTAATTTATTTAATTAATTGATCACCTTCTCTAAATTAAATAATTATATTTAATTATTTAATTGCCTTATTTGACATTTCCCTCATTTTAAATAAATCAATTTATTTAAAATGGCCTCACATGGTTAACTACCACTTCTTTTAGTAAATAATCCCAAAATCAATTATTTACTATCACACTAAATCCATATTTTAAATTAATTTTAATTCAAAATGGTAATATTCTTCTATAAATCAACTAATTACTAAAATTCTTGATTTTTCGAATCTCATCTTCTTGTTCAATCTTTATCTTCTTGATTTTGCTAATTTTAATCTCACTGTCACATTTATTCTCCATCCTTGATTTAATTTCTTAAATTAAATCTTGTCCACTCATTTTGAAATCTTACCCTAACCCTAATTGAGAGTTGTCATTTTAAATCTTGACCATTGATTCTAGGGCATTTCTCAGTCTTCAATCTCATTTGTCCATCCAAAATTGCATTTTCTATAAAATGTCAATTTTGTCCTCATTTCAACATCTCTTAATTTAATCTCTTAGAATCTTTGAATTTCTTAATCGCTCTTGCATTCACTTGAGTTTTAGATTCATCTTGTTTTGTCATTTAGCTACTTTTAAAACTTGCATATAAGATTTAGTTTGTTTTGCATAGTATTTAAGAAATCCTTCAACACTTGGCTTAGGGCTAGTCCATAGTATAGAGTTGCTTGTCATAATCTGAGGGAACACTTTACATTTCAGCAAGCTATAAGGTACAATGGAAGTCATCCATGGAGGATGAAGGATTGGGTGAGCTTGTTTCATATTTGTTCTTTATTTATTTCCTATGCATTCCATTGATTATTATGGATTTGATAATATGCATGTGTGTTTGCTAACCATCTAATCTTGCAAAAAAATCCTCAGTTACACATTACATTCTAAGGAATAAAGTGCTCGCCATAGTTCCAAACCCAACCATTAAGATATTGTTGATGCAAAATGAACCAGGAGAAAGATGAGACAAATGGGTAACCCTAATATAGGAGTATGACATGGAGATCCAACCAATGAAGTTAGTTTGAGAACAAGCCCTCAGACGTACAATGGCAGAAACAAAACCAAATCTCACTATTCAGCAGCATCACTTAGAGGATGTTTCTCCAGATGAATGGTATGATGACATCGTGTATTATCTGATGAACAATAAATGGGTGACGTGTTTGCAAGGGGTCCAAAATAAATTTCTTCAGCTAAAGAGCAATATTTATATGCTAAAAGGAGCCATGTTATATAAAATGAATCACAAAGGGATCTACCTCAGATACCTATGGAAAATTGATGTAGCTGAAGTGCTAAAGGAATTCCATGACAAAGTCAGAATGAGACATGGATCAAGACCTTCAACATCCCAAAAAAATCTATGAGTAGGATATTAATAGCCAACCTTATTCAAAGACACTCACAATCATGTCCAATCATGCCATATTTTCCAGACCGCTACCACTACAGAGAGGTGTGTTTCTTCCTTGCTACAACTAGTTGCAGAGGTAAGACCATTTTCTCAGTGGGGGCTCGACTTCATTGGTCTGGTAAACCCACTATCCTCTACAGTAAATTATGACCGCAACTAATTACTATACTAGATATTCAAAGGAAATTTCATATAGACAATGCACAACTAAGGTACTTATTAATTTTCTAGAAAGTTTTCTTATCAATTTCTTTGGATGTCCATTTGCATTGGTCTGTGATAATGGTCCAGCATTTTCTTCCCTTAAGTTTTCAAGTTGGGCTTTCAAATATAGTATTGTGCTGAAATTTTCATCAAATTACTATCCTCAAGGTAACGAGTTAGCTGAATCCACTAACAAAAACCTATTGACTATCATACACAAGCTATTGGATAAGAACCCAAATGACTGACACACCCATTTGTGGTTCACCTTATGGGAATATTATACCTGACATAAGGCTACCCTAGGAACCTCCCCATACCACCTCATTTATGGTTTAGAGCCTATTTTACCAATCCATCTCAAGATTCCCATGCTGTAGTTTATCAACACTTATTATGAGGAGGGAGAACACCTTGAGGCCCACTTAGCTAAGCTGCTCCATTTAGAGGAAATATGTGATGAAGCAATATAAAATTTCACCAAACACTAAGGTGTAGTCAAAAGATGGTTCGAACACAAAGCCAAAGTTAAGGCCTTTAGAATTGTTGATCTCATCTTATGCTAGGACAAGGCCCATGAAAAGAAAGGGGGACATGAAAAATTCAACAAGCTCTTGCTTAGCCCCTTTTAGATTTTTGAAATTTTAGGGGATAATGCCTTTTGCCAGAAAACACTTACTGGAGAAGATGTCCCATTTCTAGTCAATGGGCAATACCTGAAGCATTATTTCCTGAGTTATTTTAGCTCACCCTTGTACATAGTTAGAGTAGGTCTTTTGCTTTCTATTTTTCTTTGCTTTTCTTTTGCTCATTTTTGTGGACCTTGTTTTGTCAAGGGTGTTGTTTGGTTTTCATACGATGACCATTCCTAACTTTCTCAAAGGACTTGCTCTATTGTGCATTCCTATTTGTTCCATGGATAAGTCTTCATGAGTTACCAAGGATTTCTCTCTGCCTCTATGAATCAAGTCTCCTCACCTAAACTCTGGTTTGACCTAGAATGGAACCCTTGCTTGAATCCTTTCATGCTTATCTTAGAATTCACATAATACACATTTTAAATACTCCTATTGATATATATGACAGCTATCATAAAACCTTGGCAAGTGAAAAATATCATATCTACTCTAGTTACCACTGTAATCTCCAAACCCACTATAAGTTTCATTACTTATACAGTTGAGTAAAAGTGTATCAAACAAAAGTATAAAATAAAAAGAAAAGAAAAGGAAATATTGAAAACAAACAACTATGTGGGTGTGCAAGCAACTCTATTAGGGATATGGACATCTGACTGGCAATAGATCAATGTTCATTGGGATTGTAGCAATGACTCCATTGGGGCTATGGATGCTTGAAAAGCAGCGGAGCAATTTCTAGGTTACTTTTGGAGTCAGATTACTTATGTAGCTTGTCCTAGCTGATTGGTCACTATCCTCTATGGTTTCCAAGGGAGGGAAATGAACTCACTACACACACACTTCTGAGATGTTTTGTGACTCGATTCAATTAAGGATTGTGTTCTCCTTTAAGCCTTGACTTTGATGATGATACTTGCTTCTGGTCTATGAAAGTAGAGATTTTGGGTTTTGGATGAATCCTTATCCCTAGAACGCTTAGGAGCATTCCTCAACTGAGTCACCATTTGTTGTGCCTTTTGCACACATGCCTCATTCAGATCGGGGATCCCCTCTTTTGTTTCACCTTCACCAGGTTGGTTTTCCTTTGCCTTGATTTTTGTGCCATTATTTTTTAGCTTAGTTTGGTAATAAGCCTTCAATTCTCTAAATCCATCTTGGCCAAAGTCGCTTGCCAAAGTTTCAAGAGGTTTCAGGCTATTGGATAGATTTCCTTATGATTTTCCATCCTTTGGAAGTCATGCCATCCTTCGCCCTTTGCGGCTCTGCCATTGCAGGTTTCTCTAGGTGGACTTTCGTGACCACTTCCTCACTCCCAATGGCATTCCTCATGTGTCCGCCCATAATGGTATTCTCTCATACATCTTTCACATTCTAATTTTGTGCATTATTTTCTTCTACTCATAATTTGTCTAGGAATCTTTGGCTCACCAAGTTTCTGCAACTACACCAACTCATACCCCTACTATACCTTGAATCAATGCCATCATTAATGGTGGTTTCGATTTAAATACCTTATCACCGAGCTATCATTATCATCCAAGGAATTTAAAATTTGAGAGAGTCAAAGCTATCCCTACACATACAAGAAGATTTTGGGATTCCCTCAAGCGATCATTGCTTCTTCTGTAGCATGTTTCTAAGTATGGGCCAGATTGTTCTTTCTTTCTCCCTTGTATCACTTAGGTTTTTATTTTTGGAGTTTTAAATTTCATGAATCTAGTTCTATGCAAGAGGGATCAAAATCGTGCCCTCTATAATGAGTGAACTTAATCATTGAAATTGTGAGCTCTCATTCAGGGGTGTCCTCATATCGGCCAACATGATTAAACACTGTGAAAACCAAAACCCTACCCCAAAATTTTCTTGCACAAGAAATTTGGGTGAAATGTTGTTGGTAGAGGTCTTCCCCACTTGGGTTGTACCCTAATGGCTAGGCATTGTCAGCCTCCAACCTTTTGTTCTCTGCCGACCTTCTCCTAGTGCTTCATAGAATGGCATGATAAAACTAAGCCTCAAGTCCAAGTCTTTTTTGCGAGTCTCCTTGATCGGGTGTCCACGCTCATGATTCCATCCCATGCTCGTCATCCGTAATGGCTAATCCCCCATAGTTCCATGCCATACAATTCCTGTATTCCTCGCTTACCAAAAGAAAAAACTTAAGCCAAGTGATTAAAACTTCAAGTCAAAGCACCATTGTAGGTTTGCCTAAGCAAACCGACACCCACGGGAGGCTATGATACCTTGGTCATTACTTAGTGACAAAACCTTACTACCTTCCCGCATTGTGGACCCTACACTTTTCAACATCATCCTCTATAATGAAGCACATAATTGATAGAAATCACAAGTCAAAATGTTATGGTGGGTCCACCCTTGCATGTTGTCATCCATGGAACGATGCCTATCCTAAGCTATTGTCTAATGGTAATGACCCAATGGTGACCTGCCACATGGCTTCCATAAAACCAATCCTCACACTTCATAAAATGATCAAGCCTTGTAGAAAAATGACTAAGAATAATTCCATGTACATTCCAAAGTGTTCAAAACTAAAATTGACCAAGTAAAGAGGCCTTGTAGATTCGACCATGCAAAACTCTTCCTCTGGAATGCCCCTTACCCAAGGATGTATGTTAATAGTAAAAATACAAAGGAAATATAATAAAAAAAAATTCCATCACTCATCACTACATGAAATTTACAAATCATTTCAATCAGGAGAAATAACTTCAAGTGCGTTCTTCACAAATTTGTGCACGTGCCTAACGGCCTTATGCAAAATTTACTCAAAAATCAAAAATTGCAAAAATTCAGTATCTGGTGGTCTCTTGCAGAATTTTGTCTTCCCAGTGTTATTCCTTAGGGCTTTCACCCTGGAGGCTTCCAAAGGGTGGATACCCACACCTCCAAACCCGCATCCCTATAAAGCTTACCAATGAGCTTAAAATAACAAACTATGATGAATGCAATGATCATTTAATATGTGTGAATGTATCTAATGGAACTTTGGTATGTTTTAACTAACGCTTTGCACTCCCAATTCATCAAAGCACTTAATGCACCTTTTGTGTGTAGGATTTATGGAACCAGTGAAGAAGCTAGTGGAGAAAATAGATAAAGGAAAGAATCCAACAAGGGCTCCTAGGGGAAAGGAAGAAAAGGAAAAAATGAAGTATGAGTTCCATGTGGTTGATTGCACCTCAAAAAGAACCTCCAACTGAGATAAGGTCACAGATAAAAACCTAGAGCATGCTAGTATTGACGAGTTCAAACAAAGGGTTATGGTCAACCCTAGGACAGAGGAAGCATTAATAATTAAGAAGAGTGGACTTGCCAAGGAATCTGGCTTTCTTCCTACCCTAGTTGCTCCTGAATTGGTGTTTTCTTATTAGGAGTGTTATCACCCTCAAAGTAGAAGGATAGTCACTGGGGATGGAAAGGTGTTGGAAGATTTGACTTCCCAGTCTATTAGAAAGATATTTGGAATTTCCATGTGTGCTAAAATGGAAGAAGTTAAGAAGGATTTTGCCTTACATTTTTGGAAGCAAGATCATATAGGCTGAAAAAGAACAATAAACCAAACATGGCTCCATGATAAGTGAGGTAGTGCTAACAAGGTACCCAAGATGTTATACAAAACTAACTTTATAGAGGAAACCAATGATTTAGTGACTCTCTCTAGTAGAGTAATGGGTGTCCCCATTTCCTCTCTCTTCGAGGAGTGGATGTTCTATTTCATTGAAGAGATCTTTAGAGGAGAGGCCAAGTTCCACTAAACCAAGCTTATTAGTAACAACTTGCACAACCAATTTGTAATAGTGAAGAAAAATTTAGAATTTTATATGATATCTTATTTGGTATACCTCCTAGCTGTAAATCTCCCTTAGAAGGAATTAGACTGTGTTGGGTCATTGGGAACTAAGAAGGGGCAACTTTGGGTTTATAACTGCTACTCGTAGCTCCAATACAAAAATATTCAAGAAATATTATAGGAGAGTCAATGATGCTTTCATCAGGAATATCATTCACACCCTTTCAAGAGACTACCATAGGAGAATGCCCCATAGTGCTAAGCAAGTGGTGAAAGGTTTTGGGTACTGGTTCATCGAGTTCCCTAAATTTACATATATTAGAGTAGAAGGATTCTCAGGAAGACCCTATCAACTACCCTGATACCCTAATGACATAATCATATTGTTGGAGCTTACTCAATAGTTATAGACTACCCACACTCTGTTACATAATAAGCATCATTTTAGGGTCCCATATCCCCTTACATTTGAGCAAGGGATGTATTTCTTCCCTGCTACCTTGTGCACTAAGAACTTAGAAAAAGAGCTTGTGGAATACTATTTGGAGCTACACATAGTGAGGGGAGGCTTGGACCCTCTTATAAAATTAAAGAATCTAGTTGGAAGGCAATATGCTCATAGGCTACATATCAAATATTTCTAAGAAAAATTTGATGATGACCATGAAGTGTAGAAATAGAACTACATGAGGATGATCACCCAATTTGTGAAGGCCTTCAACTTATACCCAATCCCAAATCAAATTATCAAAGATGACAATATACTTGATGAAAAGTACAACTCTATAATCAATGTATCATTTCTAGTCATCGACTAGAATGAGTTGGAGGTTACAAACGTGAAACTTGTTACTCACCCAATAGAACAAAGAACCAAGCAATGAATAGATGATCAAATAACCCAATTGCATGAGCAAGGTGTAGGGATAACCTATGGGGAGCTTGAAGATGACATAGAAAGTGAAACAGATAGTGGCATTGCTGCAGGCTCATCCGGTGAGCCTCCTAAGTCTCTGCCCATTACAAGATCACAAAAAAGGAAAGACACATATGAGTGGAAACCAAATTAGAAAGTATTCAATAGGAATTCAATAGAGGGACTGATACCCCTAAAGAAGCCGAAGAGAGTGGGAATTTTTTTTCTCAAAATGCCTACCATCCAAGAGGAAGTATCCCCACACCAAGAGGAAGAAGTTGAAAAACCATGCTTGCTACCACCCACCACTACTACCCTCCCATCTATCATTGTTGTTGCACCATCCCCTTCAACTCCTCAATCATTTCCTATCTCATTCTTGCCCATTGTGGACATCTCTATCCACCTCACCTCCACTTCCCCAACTACTCCCATGGTGGTTCTTGACTCTTCTTCATCCACCACTTCCATGTTGTCATATTCTTTGCTCCTGCCTTCATTGCCCACTATTTCTACCCTACCACCCTCTCTACCAACAACCTCCATGGAACCCCTCACTTTACCACAATATTTTTCCTCATATCTACAAAATGTGCCATCTGAACTCTTTGAGGTAATCTTGAATCCTCAAGTCAAAATTTTAATGGTCTAGCTTGTTTTTTCCTTACCTCTTCTGCCACCTCCTACTAAGCCACCTAAGATTGAGGCTACTATGTATCTTTCTAAAGAAATGGACAGGCTAATCATAGAGTATCCTAAAGAAGCAACAAAGGATATTTTTGAGGAACTAGAGGACTTTAATTGGGATAACTACTTTGAGCATCCTGAGGGAGGAATAATGATTGATCTAGATAGAGTAGCCTCAGATGAGGAAGGAAAAAAGCCACCTAAAGGTGGGGATGTAGGAAAATTTGATGCCTACTACGATGTTGAGACCTTAGACCAAGACCTTGAAGGGGAGAAGCCCAAAGAACCCAAGGACGAGGAGGCAAACCTAGGAGAACATCATTTCGATGAAGGGAAAAATGATATTGATGTTGGTGAAGACTGATAAGCCTCCATGAATTGGGTAAGATGAGGGCCTGCAATGTGAAGAAGTGCCTCTAGAAGGAGAGTGAGAGAAAGATAAGAATGAATAAGGGAAAATAGAAGAAAAGGATGTTGAGCTTGACAGAAGTGTTGAAATTGAACATGAAGTAGCTAAAGGGGCAGCTCAAGAAGAAAATACTGATGAAAAAAATGTAGAGTTTGTTGAACCTAACAAGGAAAAGGGCATATTGCAAGAAGAGGAGCAGGATGAAGAAGAGGAAAATATTGAAGATGCTCTTGGACATGAAGAGAATGAGGCTTTAAAGGATAAAGGGGAAGGGGAAAATAATGAATTCAACACTACATCCTCATGCCCCCAAATAGAAGTCCCCTCATGGTTGGAGCAGTAATTATAAAGGAAGGCTCTAGTGCTTGCAGATCCTTGGAAGCAATATTGGCTAGAGCACATGTGAAGACCAAGAAAGAGAAGAAGTGAAAGATCATATCACATATCACGATAGATGCTTCAGGCTCTAGGATAGTGCAGGTGGCCACTCCCGCAATAGAAAAGGATGCAAATACTCTTCAAGGAAAAGAATATCAGGTGAACACCACCAATTTGGGGCTAGCATCTCAAGCCCAATAAATTGATGAATTCTAGGGGTCTATCTCCACCATCCTACAACAGATTAATAAAGATCAATTGATGAAGGACGAGCTCAAGGAACAAGTGAACAAATAGACTGTCTTCATTCAGTAATGGACAAGTTCAGTAGAGGAAGCTCCAATGAGATTGTCGATGTTCACCATACTATCTACAGAAGAAGGTAATAAAATGGAAAAGATTAGGAAAAGGTAATAAAAGGTAATACTTTTGAATAGTTTGAAAGAGTAATTGACACGGGGGATAAGGGCATTAGCTGTGTAGCCAAGATGCATAATTAATTTTGGGTTTTGTAAAAGGAGGTCAAGCAGGAAATGGATATTTGTAAAGAATTCCCTAAGCTTTATAGAATCACACACCCGAAGCTGGAAAAAAATTTCAAGCTCTCTCGAGGGATCTTGGAAAAAGAATCGGTGCTTTCAAAAGAATACCATTGGCTACCCGAAGCATGGCTTCTAAATTTTGAGTACAAAAAAGGAGTTTTAGAGAGGTACCTAGTTGAATTGGAAACTAATCATGAACAGATTGTGGATCACCATGTTGAGTGTGATGAATTCTTGAAACTAATGTTAGGATATGAGATGCTTGCATTGGAGATGGATCAAAAGACCATTAAGCACAAGTTTCACAAGAGAATGGAGCAAGGAGCCAGCGATACCTTGTCAGTGGACTTCATGGACTTTGATGCATGAGTCTTCTTAGAGTCAAAGTAGATGGTCAAAGCCAGTTCAAAGTGCATATAACATCAAGGTCAAATGATGGAAAGATTCAAGAGAGTCAGCTTCCAGATCTTAAAATCCAAACTCTCCAAAGAAAATAATTTGTTAGCTATCATTGGAAAGTTTGTTGAGTATGCCTTGTTGCAAAAAGAAGCTAGAAATTTTGTAATAGATGATGAATTTTTAAATAAGTAGCTATAGGAAAAAATATAATACAAGAAAAAATATGGAAAAGGACAAAATAGTCTATTATATTGTAAATTTTGCACTTCTATTGGGTGAAGTAAAAAACCTAAACTAGAATGAATCTCGACCATTCATTGTAAAGAAATCTTGACCATTCATTCTACTTTTTGAAACTATAAATAGGGGCATCCTCTCATTTTCAAAGAGACAGACGAGTTGTGTAAAGGAATATTGTTGCAATATATGAGAACATAATTGAAGTTGTTGGTTTCTTGTGTATTGTTCTTTGTGTGTGCATGATTCTATCTGTAAAAAAAAAATTACCATTGTTTATTTCTATTTAAGTTTATTTTCTACTTGTAATTCTTGTTCAACTTTAATGGTGGATGCATGTTGTGGCATTTGATGCACTTCCAGCTCATACTTTTTTAAATTTTTTGATGAAAAATTGTTGTAAATTTAGTTTGATCTTCATTTTCCACTGCACTTAATTTCAATTGTATGTTCATGCTAAATGGGTGAATGCACAATCTGGAAACCTGCAAAGAGCCTTAGAATATTGCACTAATTTTGTGACACTCTGGGCTAGTCTTGGTTAAGAAAAAAATAGTTTGGGAGTCTATCTACTGAAACATATTCCATTGTTACTGTTGATCATAGTTTCATACTTAAGAAAAAATCTAAACACTTTAACCTTTTAAAATTTCTTTTAAATTTGAGTTAAACATATAATTGTGGCATCATAGTAAAGCTAAATTTGATGAACAGTTAAGTTTCATACTGTTGTCCAAAAATTTTCTATTACTGTTTATTCATTTCTAGAATTCTAAAAATTTGTTGCATACCCATGAAAATTCCATGTTTAGTCAACCATAAATGCCCCATGTGATTACTAGAAAATCACAACTAACAACTTAGCTATTTTTGCATAGTCATGACCTAACACCCGAGAGACCTTGGCATGATTTTCTAAAACATAGTTACATATTATTTCCTTTCAAGAGAGATAGAACATTCATGTTATGTCTATGTTGAGAAATGAAAAAACACCTATCAACAAGATGTTCCCTTAGCTGAGTGTCCCTTGAGATTTTGTAAAATCTTGACATCGTCTCTTTTACCAACCTTTCGAGATGCTTTTCTATTTTTTTCAATATGCAGTGCAATCTTAAATATCATCTCTCAAGGTGTGATGATCTTTGTGCCTCAGTTGATATCCCATCTTGGAATCATAAGAGTTGAAATATAAGACTAGACACATTAGTTCACTTGGTCTTGTTGAAATGCACAAGACAACTAAGAGTGGGGGTGAATCAGTTGTACCAAATTACTTTAAATTATAAAATTAATTAATTCCACTTTAACTTAATCTTTTATTAAATTTAAACATGAAATGTATATGATAGAAAGAAAACACCAGAGAACCAGATTTATGTGGAAAACCCAATGAGGGAAAACCCATGATGAGGATTAACTCACAATATAGTAGTAATACAATACTAGATACAAAGGGTCACTGCCAAAGGGCTCACCACCCAAAAAGGACTCACTACCTACAAACAAAAGGATAAATAAGAAATCTACCAAAATAGGTTCCACACATTCATAGCTTGATCAAAGGATTGCATACAATATCAACTCACTTCTTTCAGGAATCTAAAACATCAAAGTATTGTTGCCTTGATTCGCTCTTAGAAACTCTAATTTTCACACTTGTTCACACACTTCACTTTCTTACATTTCAATTCACATCTTGTCTTTATTTTATACCATCTTCAACCATAAAAACTTTCTCTAAGGTCGGCTATACAACCATCATTTTACAAATTCAAATTAGGTTGGCTACTCAACATTCCCACGGTGGATAAGAATGAGAGAGGACCAATTACATATTTAATTAGGACCCAAACAACATCTTGGATCAATCACATGCTTCCTTAATCGATGCATAATCTCCATGTAACGTGTAAACACTAGGCCAACCAAACCTAATGAAAAAACCAATTAAATTTGAAGTACACACATCTACAACAAGATTATCACGTGTGGATCACCCAACACGCTTCACTAGACATTTGAAAATTTCTTAGAAACCTTTAGGAACATCTACAAAAATTTCACTAAACTTCATACATAGAACACTCTTCAATAGTCCAACTAGACAGAGCAGAAATACACCAAAGATCTTGAACAAGCCTTCTAGAGCACCAAACCACAAGCACATTTTACAAAACATAGGAAACATTAGGATTAACCTTACTCTAGATCCACAAGGTTTGAAATGAACCACTAGAATACTGTGAAGTAAAAATATATCTCCCAGTCCATAGACAAATAGTTTTGTCAAATAGGTTCACACACTAGTGAGCACATCTTTCACTCTCCATGAACCCAAAAGCTAAAACTCAAGATATATTATCCATTGAAGTTGATGAACACTTCCCTCGATCTACATAGGTATAGGATCAACATAGAATAAATGTAGAGCACGTTACTGGAGCATACTCAAAACACACAATCAACATCATCTTCATTATTTCTTAATTTTATCAAAAGCACTTGGCATCAATACACTAAAACTTCATAAATATATCTCGATGTAATCTCAACACTTCTATAGTATCTCAACTATACATGTACCACCTGCAATCACTCTGAACTATGTTGACATGAATGACATAATTAATGACAACACCACCATACACATCCATACTTGCAACAATCTCCCCCTTTTTCATTGATGGCAACACATGATGTGAAAAACCTTCAAAGATAGAATAGATACTCTTTTTATTCTTCTTCTCTTTCTTTTCCATACTAGACAACTTGCATAAGAATATTTGCACTCTCTTCTTTCAACTTCTTCATATGACACTCTCTCCCTAGATTGAAATAGGATTTTCACATGATACTCTCTCACCCTTTGACATTAGTGGTAAGGAAAATTTTAGCATGAAATATCTACCATATAAAGCTTTGATCACTCCCCCTTAGGAGTACACCCACATCTCATACCACAACAATGAAACTCTCTACTCCCCCTAAGGAGTAGACCTCAATCACCAATCTAGACAAATGAAGAATCTATAGATCCAATGGAATGATGCACCTTCATGTGCACCTAGTTCAAGGAAGGAGGGGAAGTAACCCCTAACTTCCCTATGAGATACTCAAAAGTATCCTTCAAAAGAGCCTTAGTGAATATGTCAGAAATTTGTTCCTTAGTAGATACCTGATAGATATATTCTTTGTCCTAGAATTCATCACCAGATTCTTTGAAATGTTTATTACACTTTTATTGTCACAAAAGATAGGGATAGGATCATCACATATCACACCTATATCCTTCAATGTTTGCTTCATCCAAAGTACTTGTGTACAATAGGATTTTGCTACAGTATATTCAACTTCTACAGTGGACAAAGAAATTGAATCATGTTTCTTACTCAACCATGAGACTAATCTTCCTCCAAGAAATAATGCACCACCACTTGTACTCTTCCAATCATCTACACAACCAGCCCAATCTGCATCAGTGTAGGAATTCAAGGTGAAATCAATATCCTTAGGATACCATAGACCATAATTTGGAGTTCCCTTTAAGTATCTGAATATCCTCTTTATAGCTATAACATGTGTCTCTTTAGGTTTTTCTTGAAATCTTGCAAGAAAACATACTGCATGCACAATATATGGTCTAGTAGCAGTAAGATATAGTGGTCCACCAATCATAGATTTGTACATGCTGTGATCAAATTTAGAAGATTCATCATCCTTAGTTTGCATCTAGTTACCATAGGGGTATAGATCGGTTTGGAATCATCCATTAAAAACTTATTCAACAATTCCTTAACATACTTAGATTGTGAAATGAATATCCCCTTATCATTTTGATTCAATTGAAGTCCAAGGAAGAAATTCAACTCATCAATCATAGACATCTCAAACTATTTTTGCATCTCCTTTGCAAATTTCTTGCACACTTCTTCATTTCCACCAAAGATAATATCATCAACATACACCACAACTATCAACATTTAGTTTTTCTCAACTTTGAAATAGAGATTTTTGTCTATAGAGCCTTTTCTGAATCCTTTCTATTTCAAATATCTATCCAACCTTCTATACCATGCTCTGGGAGCCTGCTTAAGTCTATATAGTGCCTTTTTCAATTTGTAGACCATGTCTGGTTTGTCTGATAACTAAAATCCTTTTCTTTGTTCCATGTACACCTCTTCTTCCAATTCTCTATTCAAGAATGCAAACTTGACATCCATCTGGTATGCTTTGAAATATTTATGAGCATAAAATGTTGAGAACATCTGAATAGCTTCCATTCTTTCCATCGAGGCAAAAGTCTCTTCAAAATCTATTCCTTCAAATTGTCAATAACCTTTGTATACAAGTATTTATTTTCTTCTTACCACTTCATCATGCTCATTTAGCTTATTCGCGAATACCCATTTTGAACCAATCACATTCCTGTTTATTGGTCTAGGAACTAGTTCCCATGTCTGATTCTTTTCTATCTGCTGCAATTCCTCTTTCATTTCTCTAACCCAAATCTCATCTTTGCATGCCTCACTCATAGTCTTAGGTTCTATCTTATAAAGTAAACACAAATTTACTTCAACCACTTTGCTTCTTGTCTTTACACCTTCACTTATGTCTCCAATTATTTGTTCCTCGAGATGATTCTTCTAAACATATTTAGGAGTCTTAGGAGTAGGTTCCAGAATCTCCTCTTCATCACTTTTCTCTTTCTCTTCCTTTTCCTCTTCTTGTATTTGTCCGTAGATAGGATCATTTTTTTCAGCTTAACTTATTTCCACTAGTCTATGCATGGATTCATCATTTTTTACATTTACACTTTCTACTATTTTACTCAGTCTTTTATTGAAGCATCTATATGCTTTGTTGTTAGTTGAATATCCAAGAAAAATACCTTCATCACATATTTCATCAAAATTTCCAAGATTATCATCATCTATTTTAATGTAACATCTGCTTCCAAACACCTTAAAGTATTTACCAGTAGGAGTCTTACTAGTCCATAGTTCATAAGGATTCTTTGTGTTGTTACCTCTATTTTGAACTTTGTTAATAATTTAAATAGCAGTGTGGATTGACTCTCTCCAATATACATCAAGAACATTTGTTTCTTTCATCATTGGCCTAGCAGCCTCTTGAACAATTTTTTGGCCCTGTGGTTGACATTCCACCAAAAGATCGACCAGTTAATGCCCGATACAACTGCCAAAGTTAACAAATCCATGAAGGTGATTATTCCATGTCACGAATCCCGAGGGGAGCACTGACCATTTGCCAACAATCTACCCCTCAGCATTACTTGAGGGGATTTGAACCACACACCTTTAGCTCTTATACCAATTGTTGGCCCCACCATTTTCATTGTGCCAAAATATCAACCCGTTAATGCCTAATACAATTTCTAGATTTAACAGATCTAGGGAGGTGATTAGTCCATGTCATAAATCTTGAGGGGAGTGTTGACCATCTTCCAACACAATTCGGTTCTTCCTTTCCACAATTCCATTCTACTGAGGGGTTATAGGAGAAGAATAATGTATCTTTATACCATGCTCTTCACAAATGTATTAAAATCACTAGAAGTTAATTCTCGATCTCTATCAGACCTTAAACATTTAATTCTTAGGTTTACTTCATTCTCTACTCTTTCTTTGAAATCTATCTAGAGCTTGATCTTTCTCTCTAATAAAATTAACCCATGTCATTCTAGAGTAATCATCAATCAAAAGCATAAAATACCTTTCACCATTTAGCCTTCCTATTCTTGTAGGACCACATAGGCCTGTATGAATCAATTTCAGCATTCTGATAGATGATTGTTCCTTTCCTTTAAAACTGCATGTCATTTGTTTTCCCAGATGACAACTTCTGCAAACAAATTTTTTTGGCTTTGTGATTCTAGAAAGATCTCTAACAACTTCTCTTGAACTAATCCTAATCAGATTGTAAAAGTTTAAATTTCCCATCCTCTGGTGCCATAACCAACTTTCATTGATCTAAGAAATAAAGCACTCACCATCACCACTCTTAACCTGATAAATTTTTCCATGAGTTCTTCTTCCTACTGCTACCACAATTCTGGACCCTTTTCTGATCTCACGGGTATTATCCTAAAACACGAGCTTAAATCCTTTGCTACACATTTTCCTAACACTCAAAATATTATTCCTTAAACCCTTAACATAATAAACATCATCAGTACTATGTTTTCCATGAAGACTAATTATTCCTTTTCCAACAATCTCAACACCAGACTCATCTTCAAACATAACTAATCCTCCATCATATTTTTCAAGTTTAGTGAACTTACTTTTGTCTCTAGTCATATGATTTGAACCTCCACTGTCAATTACCCAATAGTCTTCATCCTATCTAGCATGAAAGGTAGTAACTAGAGTGCTTTCCATCTCATCCTTCTTGTTCTTTGAACCAGATTCCCTTGCAAATCTTCCATAGTTAGTAGACATAAATTTAATTTCCAAGGGTAGAAACAAGAATTCATCTTTATCCTCCTCAAAATTAGAATCATCATCAAAAATTCTTGCATCTTCTCTAACATAATACAATTTCTTGAAATTTCTGTCCTTTTTTTCTTTATTATTATTGTTATCTTTTTTCTTCTTGTGTGTAGCTCTATTTCAACATCTTGAAGCATAGTGACCAATATTTCCATAACTGAAACATTTAAAACGTAACATACCTTTGTACTTACCAGTAACTTTCTTCAATTTCCTTGTAAAGTTTTCTTCCAACTCTTTTGAACCATCACTATCTGAATCATCTCCTATCTTAATTGCTTTAAAGGTTGTTTTAGTTTTCTCCTTTTCTTTTCCAAACTTCCTCATATCAAATGTAGTCAAGGTTCCAAATAGCTACTCTTTAGTAAATTTCTTTGGATCATATGATTCTTCAATAGCAGAGACCTTTTCATTGTAATTCTATGATAAGGTCATCAAGATCTTCTCTATTATATCTTCATTTGTCATGGTACCACCCCGATTCTTGATTTCATTTTCTACAAGTTCAACTCTTTGATAATATATTGTAATGCCTTCACCTAATTCCATTCTCAATTTCTCAAATCTACGATTAGCTATTAGCTTTCTTGATAATTTTAATCTATCATTTCCTTCATAGATATCTTTTAACTTCTCCCATACTTCATAAGTAGTGCCCAAATAAATAAATTTTGTCTGTTTAGTTTTAGATAAAGAACTGAAGATAGCATACCTTTCTTTTTCATTCTCCTCATAGGAAAAAATCTCATCTACAGAGGAAGGACCACTAGCCAGTTCAACATATTTTTTCTTTATAGCTTTCCAAGTCTTAAAACCAAGAGAGATAAGATAATCTCTCATCTGCACTTTCTAGTCACTATAATTAACTCCATCAAATATAAGGATTTGCAACTTGTGCACCATCTTATCTACCTCAAGTCGTTAAGATCTTCTCTAAGAAACCAAAGCTCTGATACCAATTGTTAAAATGCACAAGACAAATGAGAGGGGGGGTGAATCAGTTGTACCAAATTAATATAACTTCTAACCTTAATTAATTCCACTTTAACTTAATGTGTTATTAAGTGTAAACATGAAATGCATATAAAAGAAAGAAAACACTAGAGACACCAGATTTATTCGCAAAACCCAATGAGGGAAAAACCATGGTGAGGATTGTCTCACAATATAGTAGTAATGCAATATTGGATACAAAGGCTCACTACAAGAGGGCTCACTGCCCAGAAAGGACTCATTATCCAGATATAAAAGCTCACCACCTATAGATAGGACTCACTGTACAGAAGGAGGAAAACTACCTACAACAAAAAGGATAAATAAGAAATCCACCACAATAGGTTCCACACATTTGCAGCTTGATCAAAGGATTGAAAACATTGTCAGCTCACTGCTTTCAAGAATCTCACACATCAAAGTACTATTGCCTTGATTCACTCTTACACACTCTTCTTTTCACACTTTTCACACACTTCACTTTCTTACATTTTCATTCACAACATCTTGACTTGATTTTATACCATATTCAAACCTAGAAACTTTTTCCAAGGTTAAATATACATCCTTCATTTTACAAATTTAAATTAGGTCAGCTACTCAAAATTCCCATGGTGGATAAGAATGAGAGGGCCAATTACATATTTAATTAGGACTCAAAAAACATATTAGATCAGTCATATGCTTCCTTAATCAATTCATAATCTCCATGTAATGTGTAAACACTAGGTCAGTCAAACCTAATGAAAACACCAATGAAATTTGAAGTATGCACATCTACAACAAGATGATCATACATGGATCAGCCAACACACTTCACCAGGAACTTGAACATCTCTTATAAACCTTTAGGAACATACACAACAACTTCAATAAACTTCATAAACATAACACTCTTCAACAGTCTAACCGGACTGAGTAGACATACACCAAAGCTCTTGAACAGGCCTTCCAGAGAGCCAAACCACAAGCACATTTTCTAGAACACAAGAAACATTAGTATTAACCTTATTCTAGATCTGCAACATCTGAAATGAACCACCAAAAGATTGTAGAGAAAAAATATCTCTCCCAATACATAGAAAAATAGTTCTACCAAACGAGTTCACATACTAGTGAACACATCTTTCACTCTCCATCGAACCAAAGGCTAAAAATTAGGATATATTATCCATTGAAGCTCATGAACACTACCCCAGATCTGCATAGGCATAGGATCAACATAGAAGAAATGTAGAGCACATTACCAGAGCATACTCGAAACACACACTCAACATTGTCTTCATTATTTCTTATTTTTTTCAAAAGAACTTGGAATGAATAGACTGCAACTTCATAAATATAGCTCCATGTACTCTCAACACTTCAATAGTATCTCAAATATACATGTACCACCTGCAATCACTTTGTACTATTGGACATCAATGACAAAATTGATGAAAACACCACCATATGCATCCATACTTGCAACATGTCTCATATCATGTGGGTTTTTATTCATAATTTTAACAAACCTTGTATTAAAATATGAGACCAATTCATTCTATTATTTTGAAATACTTGTGAATTCATTAATTATAAATATTGTGTCAGTTTTTCCACCATATTATTATCTAAATACTCTTTTAAATTCATCCCAAGATCTAATTATTTCTTAAGGAAGACTCCTATACCTATATCTAGCATCCTTAGTTAATGATCACATAAATAATTTCATCACAACATCCTCATCCTCTATTTAAAAATAATCAATCATATTCATAAAAGTTCTTAAATGATCCTCACTTGATAAAAAATTATTCCTTGAGAATCTAACAAACACATTTCTAATGTCATTAGGGATGGAATTTGGGTAATTAGGGATTCCAGTGAAATCCAATTTCCTGTATCTCTCCAACTATCAAGGCCTTCTTGTAGGAACATGTCTCTCAACATGATCTACTTATGGATTTATTTGTTAATTATGTTGTTTCCCAACAATATTTTGATCAACTTATGGGATAAACTATTGGATAGATTGACCAATAGGAGCTAACGTTTGAGGGAAAATTGTTGAAGTGATTTGAAGAAAATTCTTAGGTGGGTTTTGATAATTTGAGTTAGAAATTGAAGAGCTTTTGGGCCCATAGGATGATTTTAAGAAATCAATCCTTCTTTGCATCTCTTCCTTGACTGCTATTTGTTCCATTCTTTCTAATTCCTTTTTTAAATGTTCAACCTCCTTTTGTAATTATAGATCCTTTTGATCATGTACTCTAGATATAGAATCTCTTAAATACGCATGGCAACTGAGAGCGGGGTGAATCAGTTGTATATTAAAACATTCAAAACCTTATTAAGTATTGGAATGAATGTAAATAAATGAAAAAACAACACATCCACAATCATTCACAATACAATAGTATATTTTTACTTGGAAAATCAAAAAATGCAAAAACCACGGTGAGAATTAACTCACTATATGAAAACCAAAATTGCTTCCAAGATTTTCACTTCCAAAAGGGCTCACTACCTAGGAATATTACTTCTTCTAGACTATAAATAAATAGTTACAAGGAGGTTCACTACCTCAAAGCAACTAGAGAAACCACCACAATGTCACTTTACCATCCACAACCTTTGATTGATTGCCTCTAGTGATATCTCACATAGTAAACTATAGACACCTTTTTCTCACTACTTCCAGTAGTCTTAGGTGTTCTTTCTCACACTCAGATCTCAACACATGATCACACATACATCATTCCATTCCAAACACTTCTCCAAAATTTTTTCCTTGCATATATATCTTCCACAACCTTGAATAGCCTTCTCTAAGTTGGATTCAATGAAACAGATACACCTCAAACATGCAACCACCAAATAGGTCAGCACCAAACACCTTTGTGGTGTAAATAAGTGAGGGTGAATGGAATCAAGGGTTAACTAGGACCCAAATCTACATCGACATGCTACACCAGGCTTCCACAAAACATGAAGCTCATCCGAAAAATAATGCTAACACACCAAGTTTTCCAAAATGGCATTAACACTATCAAGCAACCAAATTCACACTTTACCAGGGCCAAGAAAATCCTCTAGACCATGTAGAAGCATTAAAAAACATCTTGGAAAATCCAAACACCAAAAGAATACCCAAAAATACTTGTGCAAACACATGAAACTAACAATACTATCATCTTGTGCAACCAATCAAACTGTCATTGAAATATAACTCATGAACCAAGCTTGTGGAATAACTGAACACTAAACACACCAAGGAAAGGTAGGTATAGGAAATATTAGCACATACCCAAATATGCAAGATAAGAAAATTCAGTGTGAAGAAGTGTAGAACAATTCCATTTCTCCCAAATATCCCTCTTCACATGCAAAAGATAGTCCAACACACTGTCAAACATATCTTCTATTGTCGCACAATCAAAAAGCTTAAAATCTAGATATAACACCTTCAAATAATTCTTATCATGTTCAAACCACACAAGCACATCTTCAAGAATAAAGAAATGTGAGCAAAATACATAACACTTCCTAGTCACCTTGTACAGTCTTTATGCAAATTTACTCAAAATCACTTGGAAACCAAGTAACCCTACTACATTTTCAATAAATTCTCAACATATCCATATCATAGGTTGACATCAACAACAAAAGCAACCCTATCTCTCCAAAACTTAAGCAATTCTCCCCCTTACTTGAATATTTCTTTTTCTGAGGTTTTTAGACTTCTATCTCTCCCCCTTTGACATCAATGGAAAAGGGAAACACCTACACACTTCACTTTAGGCACAAGATATTCTCCCCTTGACTGCACCAACCAAAATATACCGCTACATGCTCCCCTTGAGAGGTAGGCTACATGAGTCTAGGAAAAAAATACATCTTGAATTACTCCCCTAGGTAGATGCGCAATCTTATGCATACGGCTGAAAGGAGGAGTAGTAATAACCCCTAGCTTACGTTTGAGATACTCAAATGTATCTTTTGGAAGATCCTTTGTAGACACATACTCAAGCTTCACTTCCTTCTGAACAACTTTCTCTCTTAGAAAGTGATACCAGATAGAGATATATTTTTCTTCTTGAATGCATTATCAGATATTTTGAAATGTTGATATTAAATTTATTATCACATACGAGAGGAATATTTTCATCATATGATATTATGATATCCTTCAATATTTGCTTCATCCACAACACCTATGTGCAACAAGATGCTGCAACAATATATTCTGACACTATAGTAGAAAATGCCACTGAATTCTTTTTTTTACTTATCCAAGAAACTATCATGTTTCCAAGGAATAAATCACCTCCACTTGTGCTTCTTATTTCATTCATACAACTTGACCAATGTGCATCTATATAAGAACTCAAAGAGAATTTTGTATCCTTAGAATACCATAGACCATAGCCCAGAGTTCTCTTCAAATATTTGAATATGATTTTGACTATTGCCACATGCGATTCTCTAGGATCTTGAAAATTTTCCATAAGACATATTGCATGCATAATATCAAGTCTAGTTGTAATTAGAAATAGTAATCCACCAATCATGGATATATACTTAGTTTTATTTGTCTTAAAAGATTCATCATTTTTGCTAAATTTACAACTAGTAACCATGGGATTACATACTGGTTTAGAATCCCCCATTCCAAACTTCTTTAACATTTCCTTTACATATTTTGATTATAAAATGAATATACCTTTTTTCATTGACTAATTTGTAGCCCAAGGAAGAAAGTCATGTCCCCAAGCATTAACATTTCAAACTTATTTTCATCTCCTCTACAAACATTTTACACATGGTCCCATTTCCTCCAAACATTATGTCATCAACATACACAACCATAATCAGGATTTGATTTTTCTCAATTTTGAAGTAAATGTTATTGTCTATGCTACTCTTTTTGAATCCCTATTGTAGTAAGTATATGTCCAATCTTGCATAGCAAGCTCTAGGAGCCTCTTTAAGCCCATAAAATGCATTCTTCAACCTACATACCATATCAGGATCTATTGATAGCTGAAAACCTTCTAATTGTTAAATGTACACTTCTTCTAACTCACCATACAAAAATGTAGACTTTAAATCCATCTGGTATACCTTGAAGTCTTTATGTACCACAAAAGCCAAAAAAATACTAATAGCCTCCATTCTTGATATAGGAGAAAAATTATATTCAATATATATTCCTTCCACTTGTGAGTAGCCTTTACACATAAGCCTAGCCTTATTTCTCATAAATTCTCCACTCTCATTCAACTTATTCTTGAAAACCCATTTAGTTCCAATCACATTCTTGTTTGTTGGTTTTGGGACTATTTCCCATGTCTTAATCTTTTCGATCTTCCTTGGTTGTTCTTCCATAGCATTGATCCAATTTTTATCCCTACACACTTTAGTAACTATTTAGGTTCTATTTTAGAAAGTAAACAAAAATTTGCATGTTCCTTTGCCATAAAAATTTTTCTTCTTGTCAGCAAACCTTTGCTCTATCCAATTATGTGATCTTTAGAATATTTTTTTGGCACACACTTAGAAGCCTTAGGGTTCTTTTCCAAAGATTCTTCCTCTTCGAATGGCATCTATTTTTCTTCTTCCTCTTCTTTTTATTCTTCTCTACAAAAGGTTTCATCATATTCATGTCCTTCTATAAGCATTGAGCTGTGATGTGATTCTTCATCCACTTTGACACTTGCACTTTCAATTATCTTATTTAGCCTATTGGTGTAGCACCTATATGCCTTTCTCTTTGTAGAGTATCCAAGAAATATTCCTTCATCTAATATTGCATAAAACTTTCCTAAGTTATCTTCATCCCTCTTGATATAACATTTACTTCCAAACACTCTAAAATATTTCACTATAGGGGTTTTTCAATACCATAGCTCATAGTGATTCTTTGAACTATTCACTCTTTCTTTACCTCTATTGAGAATGTAAATTGTAGTATGAATAGATTCTCTCCAATAGAAATATGATAGATTTACTTCCTTCAACATGTTCTTGTTGCGTATTGAATTGTCCCATTCTTCCTCTTCGCAACACCATTCTCTTGCAAATTCCTAGGAGTTGATAAATATTTTTTTATCCCATGACCTTCACAAAAAATGTTAAACTCATTCGAGGTGAACTCACCACTCTGCCAGGCCTTAATCACTTTATTTTAAAATCTATTTCATTCTCAAATAGAGGTTTAAATTCTTTAAACATATTTAGAGATTCTATTTTTTCTTTGAGAAAGGTCACCCAAGTCATTCTAGAGTAATCATCTATTAACAATATAAAATATCTATCACCTTGGAAGCTTCTTATGTAGTAGGTCTGCATAGGTCTATATGCACCAACTCTAAAGGTCTTATAGTAGAATATTCCTTAGTTTTGAACTTGTTCCTTTACTATTTTTTGAGCTAACACTCTTTTAAAATTGCATTGATAAGATTTGTAATTCTTGGCAAGTCTCTCATAGCATGAGTAGAGTTAATCTTTACTAGGCTATAAAAATTGATATGACACATTATTCTATGCCACAACCAAATTTCATTGATTTGAGTCATAAATACCTTACCATCAATACTTTTGAGCTAATAAAAATTTACTTCTATCCTTGTTCCTACTGTAACTAAGATTCTAGAGCTTCCTTTTCTAATTTCACAACCATCATCTTGAAACACTAGATTGTATGCTCTCCTACACATTTTTCCTACACTGAGAAGATTATGTTGGGGACCCTTGACATAAAGAACATAATATATCTTATTATTTCCATCAAAACCAATTGATCCTTTTTCATAGATCTTAGAAGATGTGTTATCACCAAACTTAACCAAACCACCATCAGATTTCTTCAGGTTAAAAAATTTACTCTTATCACCTGTCATATGATTTGAACATCCACTATCAATTATCTAATATTTTCTCTCCTCTTTTGCATGAAAGGTAGTCAACATAGTTCCTTCAATACTATGACCTATTTTTGGAGCAATTTACTTCACACACCTCTTAGGGTTAGTAGAATTAGTTCAACATTCAAAGCCATGAACATGCATTCATCACTTTCTTTATCCAGGTAGTCTGATTCCTCATCATCAGATGTACCACTATCCTTTTAACATAATAACTCTTCTTGAAGGATTTAGCTTTATGGTCATTACGATTATCATTTGAAACTTTACCTAGAAATTTTTAAGATAATGATCTACCTTTCCACAATTGAAACACTTGAAAGGTAACTTAACTCTCTATTTTCCAGTTCATTTTTCAATCTTCTTAAAAAATTAGCCTCCACTTCATCAAGATCATTCAAATAAAATTCATCATTCCTCTCTTTCTTGTTGAATTTAAAAGAAGTTTCTTTCCTTGAAGCATCTTGGTCAAAATCTCTTAATTCAAAAGTAGTTAAAGAAACAAATCTTTTATCTCTAGTATATTGAATTAGATTCTAAGCTTCCTCAATAGCAGAAAATTTAGTAGTATAAGATTTAGGAAGGGATCCCAATACCTTTTTCATAATTTAATTTTCCTCCAGTTTTCCACCAAGACCATTGATGGAATCGACAATTTGATCCACCCTATGCATGTATCCAACACTATTTTCATCCTCTCTCATCCTTATGGTTTCAAAATTGGCCTTAAAATTGTACATCTTTTATCTCTTGACCTAAACATCTACTTCATAAATGATTTTCAACTTCTCCCAGATCTCTTTAGTAGTTTCGTAACTCATCACCTTCACAAGTTCTAAATTCGGAATCCCACTCAAAATAACATTCATTACTCTGCCATTGTTCTCACACTCCTTGATCTCATCTTCACTTATCATAGGAGAATTAGGGATAATATATCCATCTTCGTCTGATTTTCATATGCTAAACCATATGAGAATTAGGAGATTTGAACCATTCTTGTGTGCCATCTGGATCTACCTCAAGCAGTTAAGCTTTTTCTATGAACCTCTTCTTTAATACCAGCTATTAGACACACAAGAAAATAGAGATAAGGGGTGAATTAGTTGTACATTAAAACCTTCAAAACCTTATTAAGTATTAGTATGAATGTAAACAAATGAAATAAGACCGCATCCACAATCATTCACAATAGAACTCCATATTTTTACTTGGAAAACCCAATAAGGGAAAAACCACAGTGGGGATTAAATCACTATATGAAAACCAAAAATTATTAC
The DNA here is from genome assembly GCA_007115665.2 of Sequoiadendron giganteum. Classification (NCBI taxonomy): domain Eukaryota; kingdom Viridiplantae; phylum Streptophyta; class Pinopsida; order Cupressales; family Cupressaceae; genus Sequoiadendron; species Sequoiadendron giganteum. The sequence continues at coordinate 701,688,858 of CM021100.1, read as the reverse complement.
AAAGAAATAGTTATAGGGAGGTTCACTACATCAGAGAAAATAGAGAAACCACCACAATATCTCTTTACCATATACAATCTTTGAATCACTACCTCCAGTGACTTCTAACACACTAAATTGTAGACACCTTCTACTCACTACTGTTGGTAGTCTTAGGTGGTCTTGATCACACTCAAATCTCAACACACAATCACACATACATCATTCTATGCCACGCACTTCTCCAAAATTTTGACCTTGCATATATATATTCCACAGCCTTGAATAACCTTCTCTAAGTTGGATTCAATGAAATGAATGCACCTCAAATGTGCAACCACAAAATAGATCGGCACCAAAAATATCTATGGTGGAAATTAGTGGGACAACCACATCAAGGGTTAACTAGGACCCAAATCTACACCAAGCTTCCACAAACCACAAATCTTGTCTGCAAATAATGGTAACACACCAAGTTATCCAAATTGACATTAACACTATCAAGAAACTAAATTCACACCTCAATAGAGCCAAAAACATCTTATGGACCATGTAGCAACATTACACAAAATCATCGAAATTATAAACACCAACAAAATATCTAAAAATACTAACACAAACACATGAAACTAAGAATACTATTATCCTCTGAAACTAGTCAAATTTTCATTGAAATATAACTCATGAACCTATCTTTAAAAATCTGCAAGAAAATAAACTTTAGCATGGAGAAGTGTAGATAAATTCCATTTCTCCTAGATATCCCTCTTCATAAGTCAGAGATTGTCCAAAACACTATCAAACATATCTTGTACTATCGCACAATCCAAAAATTGAAACTCTAGATATAACACCTTCAAATAATTTTGATCATCATGTTCAAACTATACAAGAACATCTTTAAGAATGAAGAAATTTGGAAAAAATCATAGAACACTTCCCAGTCACCTTGTACAATCTTTATGCAAATTTACTCAAAAAACTTGGAAACCAAGTAACCTTACTACATCTTCAACACTTTTTCAACACCATAAACACCTTCTCAACATATCCATATCAGAGGTTGACATCAATTAAAAAATTGATGACAACATAGTGCAACAAAATCCTTTTGAGATGAATTATTTGCATTGATACTTACACACTTTTAACATTGGTATTTAAAGGATTCTTTCCTTTATCCAAACCTTGAGATGCAACATTTCCATTAGAAGTTACTACTATTGTACTATAAACAATAGAACTACTCCATGTATTAGTAAAAATATTCCCTATAGGAATATTCAAATTATTGCTACTAGTTATAAGATTTGATTTTGTAGGTCTAGAAGAATTATCTACTTGGCAAGATTGTTTCATTTGTTCAATATTCACTTTCAATCAGTCTCTCATATTCATGGAATGCCTTGTTTTAATTATTATTCCTTTTATTTTTTTTATTTTAAATTATTCTAATCTATTCATTTCCTCATGGAGTTCAAGGACTTCTTGCAGTAATTCAGTTTCAGATTGAAGTATAGTTTCAAATCCTACAATCTCAAGGATATTTTCAACTATAACTATAGGATCTTGAGAAAGAATAGGGCTTACATATGAGAAATTTATAATTTCTCTATAAATAGGGCTACCCAATAAATCATTCTTAAGGATTAGGGTGATTTGTTCCAAAATTGAAACTCTAGGCAGCTTTCCTAGCATCAAATTCTCTTTGCAAGGTCTTTTCTCTCTACTTTTTTTGGCTAGCCAGGCTATCAAATTTTTCTTGATTGTTATCATTTAACATAGGCATAAGCACCACATTATCTTCATTTTTTAGGGGCATCCCAAAATCAAACATATCTACAATATTATCACTACTACCTTCAAGAGAACACCTAGATCCAAGAGGAGGAGTAGAATGGTGTCTTTTTTTTCAAATATTTTGTTGGTGGAGGCAGTTCAATTTCTAGCTTCTTCTCAAGATCACCTTTATGTATGGATCTTCTACCACACATAATTTTTTGATCTTTTTTATCACTTTATCACCTGCACCAGAAAAGAGACTTTCAAAGTCACCACCCAATTAAGGGAATTAAATTTTTAGATCTCTCTCATAGAAAGTTGTAAAAGAAAAAGCAATGGAAAATATCAACACACAAACAAAAAGGTACTTCACATGAATATACAAATATAACTAGAGATTTTGAGAACTTCTTTGAAATAACAAAAAGTTTGTCCCTAGTAGAGTCACCAATCTATTTGTGTTTTAATTTTCCCAACCGGTATCTTATGACAATCTAAATAATATCTACTTTACATGATTGACTTTCTTAAGTGGTTGACCAATGAACAATAGATAGATTTTACAATTATCTCCTCTACACTTTAGGCTTTTCAGAACATAGTAGGGTGATCCTACAATATTTATCAAGATTTATTAGAGTGATCAGCTGGATATAGAACATCCACAATCATAAATAATATTGTCTTAAATAAATATGCTCTCACCAATCTCACAAAGAATTACAAATAATCATAAGGATGAGATAGATCCTAAAGCTTTTATGCATTTATTTGATTTAAGAACATGAGAAATAAAGTTAAGTAATAAATTATTATGTGAAAGTAAATTATCCATTAAAGTTGTAGTTGATCAAGAAACTGTAATTAGAAATTTCTCATAGATCGGACTGATTCCTTAAACCTAGGGAATGGAGTCAAGGGAACACAACTAAAAATATTTATAACAGTATTGGTTCTAACATAGGCTTAATAATAATGCATTACATTATCATCCCTCAAATATCTATAAATAATATAAGTCCCTGTAATACCTTAAGAATTCAATATTTCTTATAAAGCATGTTTGATTTAGTATGTGAGTAAAAGTTAAAAGAGAAACATTCATAAATAGGAAAATTGTAAAGATGAACATAATAGATCCTTGATCAATTTTATTCATAAATTCTTAGGATAAGTAAAAGTAAGAGATAATATATTTGTAGAAATTATCATTGTATTTGATCTATGAATGCTATTATTGTTTTTGATTATATATGTATGGGTTAGGGACATGATCCTATACAAAAATAGAAAAATAGTCCAAAGCAAGCAACAACCGAACAAGAATAGAAAAACAGAGAAGACACCCAAGGAAAAAACACTACATATCCACACCCCAAACAAAAAAGAACAATCTCAACCAAGTTTCATAGGGTCACTACTGTAGAAGTTGTGAAATCAACTTCACAGACCCTAAAGATCACTTGCATGCAAATAACCTGTCACAGAAAGAAGAGATGACGACAAAAAAGCAAGGGTGCTCTAAAAGCTAAAAAATGTATTAATCAGAGAGAGAATAAAATACAATGATCAATCCTTATAAAAGGATATTGTGCAACCCTAAGAGTAACCCTAATAGGTAGACATTTTAATAATTAATATAATTATTAAATGTCACAATATGCAAACTAAAGTGAAATCTTAAGAGAGGAATAAAGGTAACTTAATTAACATAATTAAGTTAAAACCTTTACTCTAACAAGCCCCCTTAAGATGAGCAAGAGTGCAACTACAAACATGTGCAAGAAATAAAAAGTAACTACAATGCATGAAAGTAAACATGGGTCCTGACAACTAGGCCTGATCAGGTACCCATTTACAAATGCAATGAAAACTAAAGGAAACAGGGTAATGGAGAAAACACAGTGGGAACAAAAGTCCTCCCCAAAATAGAATGCAAAGAAAGGAATTCAATGCACTAATGAAAGACAGATAGGAGTTGGATTACATGATACCCCCCATAGACAACTTATATCATATAAGTAGATATACAATGATCTCCATAGGAGAGATAGAAAGAGACAAGAAGGCCCCCCCACAATGAAGAAACTCTTGTCACAATGGTAGATGCCTGATGTAGAATCCAAAAAAGAGATCCTAAACCAGCAAATGATATTCTTCCCATTGAGAAGAAATAGATCCAAAGGACAATGTCAAAGAAACCCTATGAAGAGTGATGAACCAATCTAACTCAAGATGTATGCCATGATCAGATACTGAAGAATCTCTCTATCTGAACTGAAACAAATGATGTCAAATCCAAAATGATGTAGAGAATCCTAAAATGCAACCTCTGAATGCACTGATAATGGTCGTCATACAATGATAACTTGACTGTCAAGGTAGAGGAGATGAATGTCCTCAAAATAATCCTCCAAATTTGCAATATAGGACTCCATAAACAAGAAAGATATGTCTGCAACATAAGAGTCCAAAGTAGCTATGTCTCAAAGATGTATGATGCCCTACTGCACTGAATTAGGAATAGGGGGATGGAGGCAAGGGCTAGAATCGAATCTCCTGGTCACTCATGTGACCACCATAGGGTGTTGGGCGGTCCGACGGGGCTGAGCACAAGCCCCTGGTCCACAATAGGACCTCAGGCTAATGATTTTAGCCTGCGGGGGCTGGGAGGTGGAGGAGTGGCAGTGGTCGCTGGGCAGCACTACAGTGGTCGTTGGGTGGCGTTGCAATGACCAATTGGTGCTTTATAACTGGCCATGCGAAAAATAGCTCAGAATTTTTGAATTTTTTAGTATTTTTTTGGAATTTTTTGAATTCCTCGCCTTGTGAAGCATGCCCTAGGGCCGTACGGCCTTGGGGAAATTTTTTTATGCCTCTCCAGTCAATTGTGTCCAAAATGGACAAAATCTATATGAAAATAGGGGATTTTGGGCACTATAGACTCAATGGCGAGGTTCGTTTTGTCCAAAAATGCCCAAAAAATTAGGCGACCCCTAGATCCTCAAAAAATCAGCCTGGCTTGAAACCCTTACACAGAGAAAAAATTTTGTGACATCATATCTTTAAATAATGAACAAGAAACCATAGATCTAGAGCTCTGATACCATGTAGAATTTGTGAAATCAACTTCACAGACCTTGAAGATAACCTGCATGCAAATAACCTGTCATAGAAAGAAGAGATGAAGACAAAAAAGCAAGGGTGCTCTAAAAGCTGAAAAATATATTAATTAGAGAGAGAAAATAAAATACAATGATCAATCCTTAAAAAAGGATATTGTGCAACCCTTATAGTAACCCTAATAGGTAGACATTTAATAATTAATATAATTATTAAATGTCACAATATGCAAACTAAAGTGAAATCTAAGAAAGGAATAAAGGCAACTTAATTAACATAATTAAGTCAAAACCTTTACTCTAACAATTACAAAAAACCTTATCTAAGTACCAATATAAACTTAACCAAATCATAATATTGTTAACCCAAAAACTATCAAAAGGTAGGAAAAACTTGTCATAAGTTTCCAGATAGCACATAACCATAATAACAAAAAATGATATAATAACCATAATAACCAAGACCAAAAAAGACAAAATTAAGAATCCACTATGAGACTCTGAGTATTTTGAAGCTCTTCCACCATTTCTTCCAAGTTTCCCTTTAGCTCCATCGTTCTGGATTGATCCACTTCAGTTCTTCTTCCTTTTTTCCTTTGCTTCTTTTTAATCTTTCCCTGGCCAGATATGGTACCCATAACTACTCTTTTAATAACCTTGGCCATGATTCTACACATGTTCTTAATGGTGTCCTCAATGGTCTATAAACTATTAGAATTTTCCTCTTTTTCCATCCTTCTTTCAATTTGCTCCACCCTCTCTGTGAGCATGTCATTTTTTTTAATTTCTATTTTAGTTTCTTTCTCTTTCAAAATCTCAAAGTTAGGATGGGTGTTGGTATTAAACTCAATGGATTACAAATCAATCAGAATATCATTTGTTTTTTCCTTCTCCTCTACTTTACCAAGGTTATTCCCTTCATCAACGCATTGCTCCTCCTCCTGTTGATTATTCTCTTCTTCTGCTTCTTGGTCGGTGTCCTCAAGTGCATCTGAATCCGAAGCCCCCTCATCCTTCAAGAACTCCATTTCCTCAAGGCTATCAGGGACATATTCCTCCTCAAAGGTGAATTTTTTCTCATCCCTAACTTCTTTTTTCCCTTTTATCCTTTGATTCAAGAGGGGTTGCACTCCTCTTTTCATCATTTTTTTTCTTTTATTACTTGTCTTATGTCCTTTGGAAGCATCTAAAGCAAAGTGATTTTACCTACAACCCCTAGGGTGATTGAGCCCACTTTCAGGGCTGATATCTATATTGCCATAGATATTAATGGTAGGGGTTTCAGGGCAAGGATCTTTTATCACCAGCTTCCTTTTATTTATGGTACCTAAGGAAAGGGGGGTTGTGCCTCATTTTTAAAGAGTAATTTTTAGGATCTCCTTCCAAGAGGGATCCACATTTTTTGGTGAGGTAGTGTGATAATTTTTTGTAACATTTTTATTTTTTTGGGAGTGGGGACGACTTTCAATTAGCTTGATTTTGATAGATATTTTTGTGGAATGAGGGTTCTCAAGAAGATTATGAGCTAAATTATTTTATGGGGTGGTGGCAAGAACATATTTTCAAATTTCCCTAATTAAACCCTAATGCAAAAGTGGGTTTGCCCCATTAGCCAGACTTTGCTGCAATGACGAAAGGAGGAAGAAGGCATATTTATTTTCTCAAGGTGGAAAATATGGTTGTAGATAAGAAAATGGTACCCATGAATGAATTGAAGTCTACCCTCTAGAGTGAAATATTTCATTACCAAAAAAATTAATAACATTGTGGTAAGGAGGCAGGAGCTACAACCTTGAATAGTCATTTTGAAACCTCTAAGCTTTTTCCTTAGATTTAAAATACTTACTGATGTAAGCTTGGTAATTCCTCATGCTTTTTTTGGAAATTTTCTTCCCTTCATATTTGAGACCAGTGGCTTGAGCTATAAGTTTTTATTTTGTAGTGAAATGAAGCCCTATCAAGTTTACCTCACCATCCTTCTAAGAATTTCTAAATTTGTAACTAAGGTCCTCACTATAACCCTGCATTACTTTAAAATAAGGGGTGAAATCTGCTCGTTTGAAAGTGCTCCATAGCTTGACATTCTATTTCTAGGGCCTCCCATTATCTCTTCACTAGTTAGACTATCCTTACGTAGAAGAAAATATTTCACCCTTATGCCTTTCTTGTCATAAATTGAGATCACTAGCAATTTAAAAAAATTAGTGTTTAGGATAACATTAGGTATTTGCATTTGTAGAGCAATGGTTCAAACCCACTGGTTATGATTTTAATAAAGTTTGACTTATCACAAGGAGATAACTCATTCCTTTCATTCCATCCTTTATTGGGAATAAAAAAATACCTACCATAACAAGGCATAATTAAGCCTTATTTATTATACCTAATGCTATCTACCTTGACCAATACGAAAACATCATGTCACCAATCCATCAAAATATTTTTAATGGGTCAAGAAGTTGAAATTTTGATTTAAAAATTTTAAAACTGCTTTCCTTTATTAGCCAAGCATGAGCCTTTTGTAAATTTTTTCTTTTAGTCTTGTTAGCTTTTTACTTTTGAAGATTTTTCCGTACCAAGATAATCATTTGGGATCTTCATTTCCCTATCCTCCAATTCGCCCACAACCATTATGAGAAAAATAGCAATTAAAAAAATTAATTTAACATAATATCTTATAACACCCTCCATCAAAGCTAATTGCTATCAATCCTTGTAGGATTATTTAAAGAACCAAGTTTTTCTTTAAATAAAATCATTTTGATAGGACTTGGAAATTGAAAAAAACCCCAATACATCCATTCTAATTGTCTTAGACTTGCATTAGACACTGCATTAGCAGCCATATTACCTTCCCTATACACATGTCTGATTTTATACTATTGGAAGGTTTTCAAAGTTCTCTTACAATTATCCAAAATTTCTTTCAAGTCCCAAGGCACATCAACAATATTATTTAAATAATCAGTAATCAATTTAGAGTCTCCTTCAAAACACACTTTTGTGTAACCTTTATCCTTCATACTATTTATGCCTACCCACATAGCATATGCCTTAGCCATGTTGTTTGTTGCAACTCCCAAGCCTCTTCCATATCCTTGAACAAAATTACCTTGGTGATTTATGATTATTCATCTTCCACTTGCCAGTCTTGAGTTAACATTTGAACAACCATCAAAATTACATTTCACCCATTCCAATTCTGGAGGTTTGCAACTAGTATTCTTCCTTTTTAGCTAGTTTTTCCAATTAATATTCATTAAGTTCTATGAAATTCCCCACAATTGCTTAATTCTCAATTCTTTGTAAGAAGGAATTTTCTTAGAAGGAGCATATTTGTTGTTAATATTTTCTTGTATATGTGGTCTTATGCACATGTATACATCTTTATTTTTCTTAGTTGTATCTATGAAGACTCCATTGTTTCATTCTTTCCATAGTCCCCAAGTGAGAAATGAACAAAATTGCTTCCCAAGATCAATAATGATGTTATGAGAGTAGGGGTAGAAATTCCAAAATTTTGTAAACAACTTTATTGAGGGGGAAAAAACCCAATCTATTATCAAAATTTTCATGAAAAATACCAAACTTCTTGAGAGTAGGGACATTGAAACAACAAGTGCATGATTGTTTCTTTAGCTTCATTACATAAGTAGCACTTATTAACCAAATGGAAACCATTTTCCTTAATATTATTTAGAGTAAGAATATTACCATGAGCCACTAACCACCAAAAGTAATTGAATTTAGGTATAAGTTCTTATTCTAGACCATTTTCTAGTCAAAGTCCCCCTTAAGAACCAATGGGTTTTCCAAAACTTCATAAATATATTTGGCTAAGATTTTTCTCAATGGACTTTTGGTCCATATCCATTTTTCTTACCTATCTTTTGAGAAGAGACCAATTTCACCAACCTGTTGAAGAATAAGGTGCAAGCTAGCCTCCCAATTATGATTTCCACCCCTTCTAAGAACATCATTAAAATGATTTTTGAAATTTATTCATTGGGGCCTCAAGCCATCCCAATTGATATAAATTGTGACCTTGTTTCCTATGGCTCTTATCAACCCGAATTTAATATGTTGGAGATTGTTATTTCATGAAAATGGAGTACAAATTGTCTAAGCATATTCCCAAAAATTAGTTCATTAGCCATTCCCTATTCTCTTTTTCACTCCCTATTTTGAGGTCCCTCTAATCCTCATCAAGTTATTCCATAAAACATATCCATACGGGAGTTCTTCCCACAAGAAGCAGCCTTGATCCTTATTACACAAGTATTTTTCTCTAAGAATCAAAACACAGTATTTGGCTCCTTCTAAAAGAAACCACCCCATTTTTTCCACTAAGGCTTTATTGAAAAAGTTTTATCCTTTCAATTCCCAAACCACCATCCCTCTTTGGAGCACAAACTTTATCCCAGACAACAAGAGCCAACCTTTTTTTCTCCTCCAATCTAGACCAAAGAAATCTTCTTTGAATCATTTCTATCTTTTTAGCTATAAAGGTCAAGATGTTAAAGAGAGAGAGGTAATAGACAGGGATATTTTTTAAAGTTGTAGTTTCCCTGCATTTCTTAACAACCTTCCTTTCCATCCTGCCAATTTCTTTTAAATATTTTCAAGAATGTGATTCCAGTTATGCTAGTTTTTTCTGGACATGAGTGGAAGGCCAAGGTAATTAGCTAGAAGATCGACTTCCTGGCATCCAATAATGCTCAGAAATCTCTCTTTTATTATCTAGGTTGTGTTGAAGAAATAAATCTTACTTTTATGATAATTAATGTACTAGCCTAAGACTTTTTCATATTTTTCCAATATGTATTTCCAATGTCTTGCTTCCACCACCGAAGTTTCCCCAAAAAGAGTAGTGTCATCTAAAAATTTTTGATTGGAGGTTGGGGGTAATGAGGAGGCAACTTTAAACTTCTTCAGCTGCTTTATATCAAGTTGTTTTTGAATATTTCTTCCCAGGGCTTCAACAACTATAACAAAAAGATATGGTGAAAGGGGGTTTCCTTATCTTAATCCTCTTCCACAAGAGAAGAAACCTTGTTTCTTACTTAGATCCATAGAGTGTAGCACCTCATGACTATAAATAATCACATCCAGTATGTGTCTTCCTTTAACAAAGCCTTTTTGCTTAACAATTATCATCTTGTTCAAGACCATCTTTAATCTATTGACCATTATCTTTGAGAGTATTTTATAGGTAGTATTACATTAGCTAATTGGTCTAAAATAATTCATTGATGAAGCTTCTTCAGATTTAGGGATGAGCACAATGAAAGTGGAATTAAGTTGGTTTAGTAATCTAACTAATCTGAAGAAATCCCAAGTTGCATTAAAGAGATCAGATGATATGATATCCCAAAATTGCTGGAGAAAAGCTGGGGGGAAGCTAGAAAATTTCCTAAAATGGATTTTTTTTTGAAAAATGAAATTTTCTTGATGGATTATAAATTGATAGATTTTAATATTTTAAATAAGTGAAATTTATCATTTCTAGAGATTTAAATTGTGACATTTATGAAATTTTCTTTCTATGATGCTTGGAGGGATAAAGGATCAATTCATTAAAGGACCAAGATACAAAACCATACCACATATTGGAGGAACTTGTAATTTAATGGTCAAGATGAACCTACATATGGACTCATATGTCACCTTATTCACCAACAAGGCGATTTCAAACTAAAATCAAAGGGAAAATATCAATATTTAATACAAATCTGCGTGAGAATTTGTGTTAGCTAGTTGTAAAGATGATTTTAAAGAGGACAATAAAGGATGTTGTTTTGAATCCTTCAATAAGAGACTGCTCACCAAAATCAAGGAGGAGATTTATGTTTCTCATGGATCCAAATATGTAACCAAATTTCTTGATTGGATGTAAAGAAGGCATGTGTTGTCAAAACCTAATGAGCTTCAAACATTAAATGTTAATGTTATTTGGGCCTTTAGATTGAATTAAATCATGGTCATTGATCTGAATTGTAACATCTATAAAATTCTAGTGCTTTCTCACTTGTAAATCAAAATTTAGGAGTAGTAGAGATATTTAGTGAATAAGATAGTTTAGGAGAGGAAGAATTGGAGATTGTTGAGCAAATACTGGAGAAATTAATGCAGATAGGTCATTAACTTGGTGAATTTTTGTGTTAGTTTTGAAAGTGTTATGGTTTCTTGTTTCTGATTCTCAAATATTAGTTTCATGTTCATTCATATTAATGGTAAAGTGTTGAAAGAATTGATCAATTTCTAGTTCTTACTCTTAATGGCTTGTTGATTGTAAGTTGTGTATAGTTAGTCTAAGCCTTTATATTGCATTGGTTCAATTGTGGATGTTTATGCATATTGTGCCAATAATTGGATATGTGTATGGATGTTTATAATATGAAAATCTTTGATTATTCCTTTGAATATTACACTTTTTTTGTGATATTATGGATTTAATCCTAGTTAAGTAGGAATTGGTTTATTTGGGGATCTATTTGTCTGAATCATTAACCATTGTTGTGAGTTTCCTTAGGTGTTAGTTTTAGGATCTCTATCAACCCTTTACCTTTTGATATTTCTTTGAGTTAGTTTTAGAATTAAGAGCATCACCACATTTCCACATTTGATGATAAATCATTTTCAGATCTCAAATCTGGAAATTATAGTTGAGGTATGTACACATTTTTAGATTTCATGAAAACCTCATTTGAGTTTGATGCTTCCAGCCTTGTTGAATTGTAAGACCCCTTTGTAATTACCAACAAATCCCATCATCATTGAGTTTTTTTCTACATGGTCAATACCCGACCTTATAAACCTTGGGGTTATTTTTTGAAGTTTGTCTGAAGAGAGTTTCCTTTCAAGACAGATAGAACACCTATGTTTTATTTATGTTGTGCAATGCTAAAACACTCATCAACACATTGGAGTACTAGTACATGGCTCATTACACCAGTAGTCAACTAGGGCTCTGAAATTAGGGTGGTGAGTCCACATTATCTTGTATCTGAAGTGAAAAGGTCTTATAACAACTTTGTCATCCCTGTTAAGGAGGAGCATGTTGTGATTTGAACTTGTTCTCGGAAGAGCAGTAAGGGTGAGATCTTGTTGAATGCTCCAGTTTGAAGAAATAAGGAATTAGTCTAGTTTTAATTGAATAAGGTGGTTACCCTATCACCTATTCGACTAGGTAAAGAGTAACCCAATCAAAGGAATATACATTAGGCCCACATAATTAATGAATCCCGCCAAATGCAATATATTATAAGAGAATTCATCAAGACCTCATTGATTTTCTCAAGGATATAAAGGATAATTAATGTCCCCTCCCATCATCTATAACTCCTCCTTCCTATTACTAATATTACTTTCCAAAAAATTGTTAAATGAACAAGACAACTAAGAGGAGGGTGAATCAATTGTACCAAATTAGAACATCAAAAACCTCAATAGTAATCAAATCCACATGCATTTGTTAAACCCTTAATCTATTATAATGTTTAATCATGAAAAGTAGATAACAAAAATTGAAACAACCAACACCATACACAAGAGAAAAAAATATTTACATGGAAAACCCAATGAGGGAAAAACCACAGTGAGGATTAGCTCACAATATAAGTAATTGCAAAACTGGTACAAAGGCTCACTACTAGAATAGGATGCACTATGCACTAAGGCTCATAGACATGGCTCACTGCCACAAAAATAAAATAACATAGAAGAGAAATGTAACATAAATAAAAAATTCTCAGTGTAATAGATAATCCAAAAGAATAGATCCAACACCTTCACAACCTTATTTGAATGATTACAGACACCTTCAACTCACTATATTCATAAGTTCAACAGTTTGAAGTTCGCACTACTCAGCTAGAACATGCACTCTATTTTTTTTCAATTCATATCACTTGCATAAAATACACATATCCTTTCTATCTTATCAATCTTCAACATCTCAACTCATACTTATACTATCCTCAACCTTGAAAAGCTTCTCCAAGGTTGGTTATACATGCTTCACACTTTGCAATTTCAAATTAGGTCAGCACTAAACATTCTCATGGTGGATAGGAATGAAAGTGGTCCCAAAAAAAACTTAGCTGGGATCCAAATCAACTCTCATATTCCACACTACACCATCATTAACACTTGAACATCTTTGAATTTAGTATAAACACTAGGTCGACTGTTACCCATGAAAACACATTAAAATTTGAATTACACACTTCCTTTGATCAATCCAAAACTTTCAGAAAAAAAAATTCACTTGAACATGATCCAAGAACATCTTGGAAACCAACAAACTCCTTCACAATAAATCTTGAATATTATAAAAAAAAAATTTATCGAGACAACACTGCAAGATATTACAATACGCTATAACTTATAAGACCTTGTGATAGACCGAACCATGAATCCTTTTGACAAAAGAAAGATAAAAACACCATATTAACTCCTTGAGAACCATAAATCATAAAAAACAACTATAGAGAAATGTGGAGATAATACCTTTCTCCCAAACACCTCTATACACAATACTGCAAAAAACCAATTCACACACTAGTGAACATAACTTTCTCTTATCATCAATCTAGAATCCAAAATTTTGGATATAGAAATTTTGAACATCTCTAACATACATATCAAAACCATAAAAGTATATCTTCAACCCAAAATAAATACAAAGAAAAACCAAAACACCTCTACAACACCCTATTTCCTTATTTTATCAATTTTCTCAGTATCTTTGACATCTGAACCATAAATAAAATCTTATCAAAGAAACACCAGAGGTTAACATAAAAAAATTAAATAATGACAACATAATTCAACTAATCAAAAAAACAATCTCTTCTCAACCACTGCACTACTTTCATTAGTGACAACACAATCTTGTTGACATCAATGAAAACACCTTCATACTTGCAACAATATCCCCATTTATCATTGATGGAAAAAAAAGATGTGAAAAACCATTAAAGACATAATAGGTCTGAACATACTTATTTCCTTTTCTCTTTTCTCCCCCTTTCATAACTATCTCACATAACTTCATTTACCTTTTTCACATGACTTATTTATGTCCCCCTTTGACATCAATAGAAAAGGATAAGGTATTTTGCATTTTTATCCCCCTTTGACATAGAACCAATATACATATAAATACTTTGAACACTACCCCTTATGAGTACAAACCAATCAACAATGACTTCATACTAAAACAATCTTACTACCTATTCCCCCTAAGAGGTAGCCACCAACAATAGTCCAGACAAATAATGAATCCATAGACCCACTGGACCAATGCATCTAATTCAAGGAAGAAGGGGAAATAACGCTTAACTTCTCTTGAAGATACTCAAAAGTATCCTTAGGAGGAGCCTTAGTGAATATGTCAGCAATATGATCCTTTGTAGGTACATATTCAAGCTTCACCTCATTATCCAAAAATTTCTCTCTCAGAAAGTGATACCTAATTGATATATGCTTTGTCCTTCAATGCATCATTGGATTCTTTGAAATGTTAATTACACTTGTACTATCAAAAAAGATATAAATAAGCTCATTATACACTACTCTGATACCCCTCAGTGTTTGTCTCATCTATAATACTTGTGTGCAACAAGATGTTGTTGCAATATACTCAACCTCTGCTATAGATAAAGAAATCAAGCTTGTTTCTTGTTTAGCCATGCCACAAATCTACATCCAAGAAAGAATACACAACCACTTGTAAAAAAAAATTGTCATCAATACATCCAACCCAATCTGCATTTGTGTATATACTTAATGTGAAATTAGTATCATTAGGATGCCATAAGCCATAATTCAAAGTGCCTTTTAAGTATCTGAATATCCTCTTTACTATGGAAACATGTGAATCTTTAGGATCTTCTTGAAATCTAGCCACAAGAAAAATTGCATGCATGATATCCAGTCTAGTAGTAGTTAGATATAGTATTCAACCAACCACAGATTTGTACTTGCTTTGATCGACCTTAGGTGATTCATCATCCTTGCTCAATTTGCAACCAGTAACCATAGGAGTACATACCAATTTGGATTCATCCATTCCAAATTTCTTCAACATCTCTTTAACTTACTTTGATTGCTACATGAATATGACTATCTATCTAGCTAATTTTTAGCCCAAGGTATATATTCATCTCCCTAAACATAGACATCTCAAAATCTTTATGCATCTTTTCTACAAATTTGTTACACATATCCTCATTGCCTCTAAAGATAATTCCATCCACATACACAACCACTATCGAGATTTTATCTTCCTCAACTTTAAAGTAAAGATTACTATTTGTGGTACCCTTATTGAATCCTTGTTGTATCAAATGTCTATCCATCTTGCATACCAAACTCTAGGAGCTTTCTTTGATTTGTATAATGCATTTTTCAATTTGTAAACCATAATCAATTGATCTGATAACTGAAATCCTTTTGATTGTTCCATGTAAATTTATTCTTCCAACTCACCATTAAAGAAAGTAGACTTCACATGCATTTGATAAACTTTAAAGTCCTTGTACGCTAAAAATGCCAAAATCATTCGAATTGCTTCTATTCTAGCCACCAGGGAAAATATTTCTTCAAAGTCTATTACTTCCACTTGTGAGTAAGCCTTATACACAATTCTTGCTTTATTTATTACCAATTCTCCATTCTCATTCATCTTTTTTTTGAATACCCACTTAGTTCCAATTATATTTTTATTTTTTAGGTCTAGGAATCAGTTCCCAAGTTTGATTATTCTCAATTTATTGTAACTCTTCTTCCATTACCTTCATCCAACATTCATCTTTGCATGCCACACTCACTTTTTTTGGTTCAGTTGTGGAAAGTAAACATAGATTTACCTTAGCTTCAGTAGCTCTTCTTCTTGTCAATACACCTTTTCCTTTGTCTCCAATAATTTGTTCTTTGGAATGATTTCTTTGCACATACTTGGGGGTCTTAGGGGTCTTTTCTAGAGCTTCTTCCTCTTCATCCTTTATTTATTTTTCCTTAGCTTATTCTTCTTCTTCTCCACAAGCAAGTTCATCTAGCACATATCCATCTATAACAACTGAATTCTACAAATCTTCATCAACCTTGACATTTTCACTCTCAACAATCTTTCTTGGCCTTTTTTTGTAACATTTAAAAGCTTTTATTTTAGTAGAATATCCATCAAACCTTGCATCAAATTTTACCAATTTTTCTTCATCTCGTCTAATATAGAATTGTCTTCCAAATACTCTAAAGTACTTGATAGTAAAAATCTTTCCATATGTTGATGTTATAGCAACGAGAGATGTCTTTCTCTCAAAATTTAAATAATAAATAGTTAATAAGGCAAGTTGGCCTTAATCACAAGTTATATTATTTCTTAAAAGGAGGCCGACCTAAGTGAAGAGTCACCATGTTTTGTATATATACAAGGTGATGTCCATTCATTCAAATCATCAAGTCATTCTCATATTCAATTGGCATTATTTCAAGGAGTTCACACTTAGCAGTAGATTAGTTTCACTTGTATCTTTACATCAAGGAGTGATGCTATTATTAATTGTATTTATTTAGCCTTGTGTAAGGCCAGACTTTGTATGCAGAATTCGATACTTCTATCTAATATATATATGAGATACATTTTTTCTGGGATTTTCCCCCTCGAGTAGGAGGGTTTTCCCAGGGTAAAATGTTGTGTTAATTATCTATTGTGTTGTCTATTTCTACTTATGTCATTTCTAATCTTAACACTAACATGGTATCAAAGTGGGTTCAAGAGATCCGATTAGATCTAGTTAAGAAGATTCTCCATGAAGTTTATTTTGGAAGACATTGAATCTTACGTAGTGGAACTTTAGAGGAGAAGTTTATATTGGAGGAGGATAAGTGGAAAGATTGAGCATCTAGGGCCTGAACATTCACATCTACTACGATGCGCTCATATCTTATCTTATGGCACTACGTGATCCTGAAAGATCCATTGATAAAATACACAATCGACTCCTAGGGCTGTGGTCACTATACAACATCACGAATCAAGAAGGACACACGGATCCAAGTATAGTGACTATCATTTGGATTGACTCCCAATTTTCTCATGGCTATGTAGCCTCTAGCTCTCACCACTCACTGATTGGAACCTTTCTCCACCTTTGGATATTGAGTACTGGTGGCACCATTTGGAATAGAATTAGGACCTCAGAAGGAAATGAAAGTTGAACATGCTGATGGGGCTGTATCTTGCAAATGAAACTTTGGGTACTTTCTTTCTATGAATTAATTCAATGAGCATTGGTGGAATTTACTATAAACATTTGTTATATGTCGATTAGCAAGTATTTGTGTTATATGTATATGGCAGAATATAAGAGTTATGAAAGATAATCAAAGCCATAAGAGACAACAAGTCTTCCATGATAGCAGAGTCGGGAATAATAAGTGACGAGAACTATTTTCTCCTAACACGAGCACTTATTAATTTGTCAATATCATCTGGAGATGAATTAGAGATGTGGCCTTATTATCGGGCCTTTTTCTTAATATTGTCATCGATATCCCGGAGACGGGTGCCATTTGTGATATTTTATGCATAGTCGGAGTGGGATCATTATCTTCAATCTCAGATTGTTCTTCTTTCAGCTAGATAGGAACACCAATAATATTATTGAGCTTAACACATAGTAGGAATATCTATTGTCGACATCACTTGTTGTTATGATATCAATCAGAGTAGTTCTTGAAGTGAAGTTTTTGTATGAGCATCGATGGGATATGAGGAGATGATAAGGGGCCATTTCTAGAAATAGCTATATCACTTTAAAGCTTCAGTTCAGAGATTCACTAGAGGATTGGTGTGATTCTAAGTGATTGTCATATGTGTTCTCATTGTGATTAATGTCTGAAATCATCCTGGGTCACAACCTTGAGACTTCTGGAATGAGGATTTTTTTAAGTCTATCCCTGATCTTTAAGCATCCTGAGCAATGGAGTGGTGTATTTTGTATCTTTACATGTTTCCATCTTTGAGATCTTATTTCTAAAGACAACAGTGAAGAACAAATCTGGGCGTATCTGGAGTTCTGAATCTTTTATTACAAAGATCAAGAAAGAACAATTGGTGGATTGCGAGGAATATTAATCAATAAAGAGATAAGTATTTCATGCCCTTGAATAATGTTCATGAATTTATTATGTAGTTATTAATTCATGCAATAACGTTGGTACTTGTTGATGGTGTTTTCTGCACATCAACAACTCAAATAGAATATGATATCCTATCTCTCTTGAAAGGTAAATCTCTAGGGCAGTGTTTTCATTTCCAACATAAGGTGTCTAGAGTCTGGTATATGCTTGATGGAACCTATCATTGAATGACCCTATTGGCTCATTAATCTCTCTTTTCACTCCAGTAAACTATAGGTATAGCTCATTGGCACTAATGGGAATCTTAAACTTCTGCAAAAAAGCAATCTCTAGTTCAATTCAATTATGGATGGAAGCAGCAGGTAAGTGATTATACCAATAAAAGGCCTCTTCGCCAAGGGAATAAGGGAAGATTCTGCATGATCCTCATGGTTTATTCCTCTATCCCTCAGACAAGTCTAGAAAATCCTAATATGCTCTTCTGTTGTCCTATTGGGGTCATGAGTATGGGACTTAGAGCAGAAATGCTCAGGGTTGTTAGTGAGGAAATCCATTGGTGGAGGTGGGGGTGGTAATGTCTGATTTATAATTGATTGTGGCTGTGGAATAGGAGTTTCCTCAAAATCAGATGAAGATGAGGATAATGAAGATGATGCAAGCGGGTGAGAGGATGATGATTCTTCCCCTCCTTTGGTCCTTCTTGACCTAGTAGGGGCCTGTAATTCTTGATATGATATCCTATCTCTCTTGAAAGGAAAATCTCTATGGGAAAAGAGATAACCCCAATGTCTCTAATGTCAAGTCTTGACAATGCAACAAAACAACTTAGAGATAATGTGAAAATGTTGGTAATCACAAAGGGACCTTACTACAAGAAAATATTAGACTTTGAATCTATCAGATCTAAACAATGAATTGATACTTGAAATCCTCAATTGAACTCAGATAATAAAATAAATAACAAAATATAAAGGTTTCGAAGATAATTCTAAGACTAATTCTAACCCTAAGACTGACAATTCCAAAGATAATATGCTCAAAATGGACCGATCTCTCATAAACTACTTTCCATTTGACCCAGATAAATTTGCAATCTCATAGGAATAGTGCAATCTTTTGAGGTATTTAAAGATTTTCAAATAAAAAACATTTGTTCAAGTCAATCCTATTGCAACTGAAATGGACAAACATTCATAATTGAACTAAACATAATTTTAAGCCCAAGCTAACTTTGTAAAGTAGCTAACAGTCAGTTAACTACAAAAAGTATGGACTAGAGATCGCTGCAAACATTCCAAACATGAAACCCTAAGCATTATAAAACTATCTAACAAATAACTTAAGAAATTTTAAAGATAGAACAACAAGAACATGCCAAATAAACTTAACACAAGAGAGATATCAAATCACAATATCCTTTCTTATATTAGATCACCCAAAATGGCAAAAATTCCAGCCTTATGTTACAATATTTGATTGAAATTAAACCCTAATTCACTCAAATCTATATTCTAGGCCTATTCTTATATCACTTGTCTCTCCAACTATTTTTCTATATCACAAAATGAAGCAACATGCCCATTTTATAGAGAATCCCCCAAGATAGGTCGGCCCAATTAAGAGTTTACAATAAAAATGCCATACAAGAGTTTGGCCTCAAAAGATATTCGAAAACAACATGAAATGTGCAATTTGCACCAATTTCATCCAAGTCGGCCTGTGGTCTCAAAAATTCAGCCCAATGCATGTAGATAATGGGAAGCACAAACTTTGATGTAGCCCTATATAATTACTTCTCATCCTTGTCCTTAGCTTGATCCTCTTCAACATGCACTGCCATCAACACTCTGTCCAACTCAGCAATAGGTAGCACAAGAAAAACCCTAACTCTTCTTTCAAAATAATTAATGTCATCCCTTGCCTACCTTACTATGCCATCCCAATCAACCATATTTGTCAAATATTTGTCAATAACTACAATGTAGGTTGTAGCATCATCTAGTTGATGTTTAGTGACTGGACCATCATTGACTAGAGAATAGACATCTCTCCACCATTTCCTAAGTTTTTCCAAATTGAAATGCTTTGGAACGAACTTCTTCCTCCCTGTTATAATTTCAAAGAATGAGATACACTTATCATGAATGCTAGTCAAAGTGTCCTCAATCTGCCTTCCTTATTTGTGAATCTTCTTCAAGGCCATTTTCCTCATCTGTGAGATCTTGAACCATTCCCAAGGGTTAGAAACCCTTGGAAAAGGAAGAATCCCACTCTTTACCAGTTTATCCTCATTAAAATCCATGATTGTTTTTACTTTCTGCAACAGGAGATCAATGTCCTCCTTTTCTTGAGCCAACACAGTCTTCAGCCAGTCGACTAACCTCATGGCATCCACTGCAATCGACAAGATATCCTTGATGGCACCATATTGCCTAGTTTGGACTCCCTACAACCAACCAAATGTGGCATGTGTAGTGCCTTTCATGATTCCAATTCGGAGATTGTCTCCTGGGGCAAGAAACTTGCAATAGAGGAGGAGGATCCAATAGACTGCAAGGGTTTCATCAACTCCTATAAGTACTTCTTCAATTTATCATTCTCTCTTTCCAACTTGTGCCTAGTTTGTACCACCTTCTTTAATCTTTCCACAATTACAACACTAGAGCCTTCATACTCCTCAATTTCTTGCTCCATAGAAGCATGCCCTAAGTCGATGTTTTGTACATGATAATCCTTTGCAATCACATTAACTCTATCTTTGTTTAGAGTAGGGGTAGCAATGTGAGCCACTCTATTGCTTGACCCATCTCTCTCAATCCTAGACACAACCCTATCTTTCTTCTTGGTTTTCCCCTTTTCAATATTGGCCATTAAGTCATCCCGATTGGGAGGAGCATCTTCTACTATCACCAATTTGCTCTCTAACTCTTTATCCACCCAACCTAGAATAGTGAACTCGGTTTGCATTGTATCTTGCTTATCCTACTCTTGTTGGACACTTGGTGCATCCTTCTCAACACTTGGGATACTAGGGATCTCCCTGATTGGATCCTCCTTGTTTAACAACTGCTCCTCTAAGATAACCTATGCTGGTGAAGGGGTCTTAGATGGTATCTCCTCCTGTTGAGGGGATTTTCTCAAATGCTCTTCTATAGGTGAATCTGCATAGGTTACCAAGGGACACTAGATCACCTTATCAATTTCCACCTCTACATTATAGAGGTCTCCCTCTTGGAACTCCTTTTCACCCAAGTCTTTAGGATCTTCATCCTTCCTTGGTTCTTCTTCTACATTTTTAGAATCTTGAGGAGGGGGAATGCCTTCCTATTCAATGATAGGAGTAGTCACAGTAACATCCTCCTTCATTGCTACATCCTTTGGGGAAGGAGTCCTTGACCTCCTCATATATACTAATGTCCTTTCCCCTGAAATTTCTACTTCTACCACAGGTGGCCTAACTTCCTTATCATTCTTAGGAGCCTCCTCCTATTTTTGTGACAACCTCACAAGTTTTCTTCTCTTTGTCAAGGGAGAAGTAATATCTACCTCTTCATTTTCTTCTTTATCCTTTTCGGATTCTCTCCTCGAAACATGCCTCCTCTTTTTGGCAATAGGCTTTCTTTGTTTACCTGCTTCTTCTACCTTCTCAGTGTGAACATCCCTAACTTTAATCTTGAAGGGAGAATCTACTTTTTCCTTACCCTTAGGATCCTACTCATGTGATTCCTCATAAACAGAATGAGACTCCAAGTCTCCCATCAAATCATAAGTGCACTGGATACCTTCACTCTCTAACTCTAGTATTTTGTGCTTCAGCCACATTTTGGTGTACTTGATCACAGAAGTCATGATTTACCCCAATTAGATTTTCTTTTCTTCCAGCTAGTCAATCTCTCCAACTAGTTTGTCTTTCACACCCTCGAAGATATGACCTTGAATCAGATTTCCATCCTCTTCCACTTTGTTAGGGATGGCATTTATGTTGTATAATCTTACTAAGTCTACTAGAAGCCTGGATAATTTCTTCTTCCTCACATCAAATTCATTGCCAAGGTTAGCCCAATAATCTTCAATATTGTCCTTGTGGTTGTACTCCCTACTGGCCTTCTTTTGTGCCTCCCTAGTAATATCAAACCTCACTCTCTTAGAATGGAAAGAGAGACCAAAATTACTCATCTCCTCTTCAGAAGCATGAGCTGACTGGATGGAAGGACAAACCTCACTTGTTCCTATCTTCAAGGGGAAATCATTCCCAAACCCTGTTTTATGTTTGTCTCCATTCATAATTATGTCAAAGTCACAAATCTTCCTAGTGACCTCCAACAGTATGATATTGTCTGTTGGGTACCTTGGGAGTGTATAGGGAGCCCTTCGACAGCCATCAGTCCTAATGTAGGAGAAGGTGTGGAACTGAATGAACCATGCCTTGCACCTCCCTATCAATTCCTTGGCCTTGTCAAAAATTCTCACATGCTCTGCACCCTGCAGCAACCTGGTAATATACATTGTAAAAGCATCATTTTCTCTTCTATAGCTTCCTCCTACCAAGTGTAGCTATGGATACACCTCATATATTGAATCCTGTCCAAATGTACCCCTAGTGCTTAACCCCTTATATGGGTGAAATCTTGCCAATGCATACACCAGGTAAGAGTTCATGGTGAAAGTAGTGGTCTACAAGACATTACACATCTGCTCATGGATTACTATACTTATGGCACCTGCTCAGTGGTAATTTATACCTTGCTCCACCCAAGCAATGACATTGAACATCCAACTCTCAAACACCCTTGCACTCTTCAACCCTACCAACCAGATCATGGGAGTGATGAAATTGTAGTATTACCTTTTGAATTTGAGCCTGAATAGCTACTTTGGCAATTTGGAGAAATGAGACTTGGGCTTCTCTAGCCAGGAATTGATCACCTGTTGGGACTTAACTACATTTTCCTCATAGTATTTCTTTGTTGTGTCCATATCAAAGGCCACCACATGTGACCTATCAAGTATATCAAAAGTCCTAGCAATGGACACATGATCAAAGCTTGCCATAATCCTTCCTTGGGGACCAATAATCCTTTGTGTTCCTCTATCATAGTTTTTGGCACACTCAAGCACCAAATCATAGCACTGCATAGTGGAGGGGAAACCAGCTACATGTGCCAATACGGACTCCATAGTTCTTCTAGCCAGCAAAGGGAGACTTGGTGATGCCATCTCAGACTTGAAATCCTTGTAATCCCACATACCCACATTGGTATCAGTGATCCTTGACCAAACGGAAGCCAATTTACTCTTAGGAATCCTACTCTTTATGTCCATTTTCACCTTTTCAACATTAGAGATAGGATAACTCTCAGCAGTTGGATCTATTGCTTTTCCCTTGCCATGCCCAGCAACATCTTGTCCTGATCCTGCCTACAAAAAAGTAAAACAACCACAATGAGATCCAATACAAATGCCAACATCAATTATTTCAAAGTTCAAGGTTTAGCCTCCTCCACGTAATTCAAATTGGAGAGGAATTTCGGGTAAATCCAGACCAAGTGGAATCTAGCGGGACAAACATACAAACCCCACAATATCAATCAATCAATCAACATAATCAAAAAATAAATTTAAACCACTTAACATAAGTTCATTGGATCATCTAAATATATCATCAATAAGTAAATTCCTCATGTAACAATCAAATTCTTCATTTCCATAAAACTTCGAAAGAATCCGCCAGAGACAGAAATCCCCAAAAATGGCAACGGTTTGAATAATCCGAGAAAATGAAGGAGGCCAAGGACATCCGAGAAAATCCCATTAGAGCAGATTTTAGAGGAATCGAGACAAATTCACTGTGAAAGCAAGAATTTGGAAAAATGGCCAGTCAACGAACAACGGGAAAATCCGAAGGAAGCAAAATTCTATGAGGCAAACAAAACTCTGGTTTAATAGAAAAATATGAAGAATAAAGGAAAGACACAGAGACCCAGGGAAATCCAGTAGGGGCGAAATTCTGTGAAGCAAACAAAACCCAAAAACCTATGCTTTCCTTGTCTTCACCCAAATAGACCAAAACGATCATTGACCATGAGCCTGCAGCCCAGAAACGATCTAACTAACATCCCAAATGGATCAAGCATAAATTTAAAACTCCCCTCTTAGCAATTTGAAAGGGGATTGGTTATGCCCTAGGTCAAAAACCTTGAGGACTTCTGCCATGAAAGCACGAAGAAGCTCAGGCACAACTTGCTTGCGAAAAAGGATAGGAAGTTTGTGGAAAAGGCAAGCAAGCCCCAAAAAAATCAATCAAAAGACCATCCAAAGAAAATATTGAGTATAATCAACTAAATGGATTGGAAAAACAATGAAAACCCCAAATGCCCAGACATGGCGTGCACACACAAGCAAAAGATGAAGCAACAAATAACATGAAAGCGCACAGCAAAGCACCAAAACCAGAAGAGGAAGAGGGAATATCCACATACCATGAGATTAGGAGAAACTAAAACTTGGGATGCCATCTAACAACCTCCAAGCATGAGTAGAATACAAGCAATGCCCCCAGAAATCCGAATGCAGGACTCAAAATCTCCTCAACTACAAAATCTAGCGACACTCCTCAAGCTCCAGCACTCCAAGCTCAAATGACAAGCAATTGACCACACTCAAATGGAAAATAAATTCACAAATTCAATATATCATTGCTCCCAAAAGGTTTCACAATCACCATTAATGCAATCGACAAGACGACTAAGACCAAAACCCGAAAAATTGACAAAACCCCAGACTTTAGAAAAATCTGGACACGACGGATTTCCCCAGACTCGAATAGAAAGGAGACCATTTCCAAATGCCAAAGGGAAACTGGGAAAGTCTGGATAGAGCGGATTTTCCCAGACTCAGCAAAAAACCCAAACCACACCCAGAACTTAAGGTTAACACTATAAATCATAAATGGGCCATTCTGACCGGTAGGATGAACATCAAAGCACATTCCTAAGCAAGAAAAATTCCAAAACAAAAAGGCCAAGACACCCAAAAGAAAAGAAAATGAGGGTCCCAACTTTTCGTGGGGCGTGTGTTCAAAAAATACACAAAAAATAGTAACTCTGATGGGGAAATGCTCCCGAGCATTTCAAGAACAAACTAGAATCACTAACTCAAAATCTTTGGTTTCAATCCCTTTTATTGAGACACTTATGGACAAAGTTTCAGAAGCCACAAGAAAGAATAATTTTTCCTATACCAGGGTCCAAGTGTGTGTATTTTGCATTTATTTCCTATTCCTTAGATGCAATGGGAACCAGAGAAAATCTGACCAAGCTACATAAAATTTCTAACTTCAAAAGCAACCTAGATAGATCCTCGCTACCAGTCAGACACCCATAGCCCTAGTGAAGTTATCACTATGATCCTCCCAAGCATAGCTCTACTGCCTGTCAGGTGTCTATAGTCCCGGTAGAGATACTAGGATACCCCTAATAAGCTGAAAGTTATTTTGATTTTCAATATTTCCCTTTTCTCTCTTTTTTTTCTTTTTCTTTTCAAACATTTAATAGAACCTTTCTTTCACCTCATAAGTAATAAAACTCACACTCAGGGATGAGGAACATAGTGGCATTGAAGCAGAATATAAATTTTTTGACCAGGCCAGATTACCTGAGAACCCTGTGCAACTCCAAAAATTTTATTTTAGTGTGAAGGTGTGAGACCCAAATATATCCTAAAGTTTATATTAAATAGGTGATTCTAATTCCAAGCATAAGGGACATTTAGACAAAGGAATTGCACCACTTGACTCCAAAAAAACTGATTAGAGTTTGTAATAGAAATTTCCAGAACAATCCTAGGGAAATAGCCCATTGTACAGATGCAACAATCCCAAGAAAGCAAGAAACCAAAAAATGAAAACCAAAACAGAAAGAAAAGCGAATCAAAACAAACATATACTAACCAAAGAAGACAAGCAAAGCAAAGAAGAAAGAAAACCTACTCTAAGCTATGTACAGGATGAGCTACAAACAACTCAAAGTTGAAAATAATGCTTCAAATACTTCCCATTGACAAGCAGCAGGATATCCTCACCAGTGAGGGTTTTCAAGCGAAAAGCATTATCTCCCAGAATTTCCAAAATCTGGTAAGGACCAAGCCAAAGTTTATCAAATTTATGATACTCTCCCTTATGGTCATGGGCTTTATCCCAGTAGAGAACTAAGTCATAAATTCTTAAGTCTTTCACCTTAGCTCTCCTATCAAACCATATTTTCACTACACCTTGATGTTTAGCTTTTTTTTCTAGGGCTTCATCTCTTTTCTCTTCAAGGTGTAACAACTCAGCCAAATAGGCTTCACATTTATCTTCCTCATTGTAGTATTCGTTAATAAACTGCAGGGTAGGGATTTTAATTCGATAGGAAACACAGGTTCCAAACCATACACCAAGTGATAGGGAGAGGTTCCTATGGATGCCTTATGTCTGGTATGGTCTACCCAGAGAGAAAATTGAAGCTGGGTGTGCCAATCCTTATGATTTTGTTCTAGCAACTTACGAATAACTATCAATAGGTTCTTATTGGAATACTCAGCTAGACCATTACCCTGGGAGTAGTAATTGGACAAAAATTTAATAACAATCTTGTGAACAAATTCCCAGTTACAAAAAATTTAGTGATGCAAATGCAGGTCCACTATCACGAACTAAAGATAGTGGACAACGAAAATGATTAATAATACCTTATTCGAGAATATCAATTACCACATCTGAAGTACATTGTTTACAAGCAAGATCCTCTGTCCATCGAGTAAAATAATTAGTTATGGTAAGAATATACCTGTGGCCCATAGAAGATGGAGGATTAATTGGACCTATGAAGTCCATGCCCCACTGAGCAAATGGTTTTACCTCTATTACCAGCTAGAGTGGATGAGCTGAATTTTTTTCCTTACTTACTGTAGTTTGACATATGTGGCAAGTCCTCACATGTTGGTGTGCATCTTTGAACAAAGTAGGCCAATAATAACCTACCCTCAAAATCTGATTTGCAGTGGATGATGCAGAACCATGGGCTATGCCATATTTCTCATGAAATTCAATCATCACTTTGGGAGCCTCTTCCTTACCCAAACATCTCAAGTATACACCCTCATGGTTTTTCTTATATAGGATGGCTCCTTTCATCATAAAACTTGCACTCTTCAGGCACAAATCTCACCTCTGAACTGTATTAAGGTGATCAGGACATTGTTGGTTCAGTAAATAAAAGATGATTTCATCATACCAATCTCCTAGAGATACCTCCTAAAGATAATAGTGTTGAGTTGTAAGATCAGGATCTGTCTCAACCATTGTCTTTGTGAGTCCCTATCCTCTGACTAATTTCATGGGTTGAATCTCCATATCATATTCCTACAACATAGTCACCCATTTGGCTTTTTGTGATGCCCCGACGTGTGAACCCCAAAGATCAACCGAAACAACAAATTACCACACAATTTTTTTTTTGAAAGTAGAAAAATACATAAGATGAACATGAACATATATTACATATAAGGAAATTATATAATTACAACTACCATTACATCCTCTGGGGTACACGAGATGGCATCAAGAAATTCTAAACTAATACCATAATGATAACAAATGAATCAAGATTACATAAAGATAACATATAATCATCCATGATCAAAAGGGTGAACAGATACATATAAAATTTTATGAATAGATCAATATGAAAATTGTGGAGTATATTTCCACATATACAACACATCAAATAAAAACTACCACATAAGGTTTACAAAGGTAAAATAATACATTGTAGTTGTTTCAGGAGTACATTACATCCCATCGTGCAAAGGAAAGATATATCAAATACAAGAATGTTACATAATTGGACGAGATACAATTCTGGAGTCGCCACAAGAGGCACATATTGATCATCAGCTAGGGACCCAATGGGGTGCATAGCACATTCCACCCGACCATGTGGACTCGAAGGACCACCCTCGTGCTAGGAGTTGACAAGAAAGATCCCCATTCCTCAACCAAAACAATCAAATGAACCAATAGCAAACAAACTCCACAACAAGGATAGCAACAACATATGACAACAACCCATAACACTTTTGTCACAAAGCCACAACAAAATAAAGAGAAGTCCAACAAGGAAAAATGCCAATATTATAGATCAACACTAAATAGCCATAAAAGGTGCCAACAACAATAGGATCCAAAGCCTACAGATGAAATCACAATATCAACCAACAATAAATATCAAGGGAACCTTTCATAATCATCAATCAAATTGTCATGAGGCATGTGTGTGACACTAAAATATAGAACTTGGAGGCTTCAACAACAAACACCAAGGACCAATTACCTCAACAACATCAACGATTCAAACAACACTCCCAGAGGCAATCTAACAAGGAAAAATAAACATGTACTATGGGTGAGTGTCAGCGCATGACCTTACATGGATTATCCAAACAACCTATCACAAGGTGTCGCCTTCATCTATGGTTATTTTGACTGCCTATCCCAAGGCATCGCTCCATAGGGTGACTCATGTGGGACCACTTGCCTTTCGTGAGGACAAGGCAATGATCTTACCAACCAGGTCTTCTCATACCATCCTTAGCCCTATGAAAGTGCTAACGATATGGGTGAGGCACATAATTAATCTTGTTTAATGTTTAACTACCCAAACCCCACTAGATCATTAATTACATTATCACATGGTTAGGAAACTCTTCCATGGGTTATCCTAACAACCCCTTTGTGCACTGGCTCCCATGAAGAGCCACCCTCCCCAACAGTTCTGAAACAAGACTACAACAAGGGGTGTACCAACATAAAATCCATAAAACGAATGCACGTGCGAGGCATGAACCATCTCACTCAAAGCCACATCAAATTCAACACCATGGTACAAGGTAACACCCACAAGAACTCAAAATCAGAAATAAGATCAATGAATTACAAAGGTCCAAAAAATGGAAAATCAATACAATTCAAGTTTTTGCATTGCTTCTGAAAGCCTAAAATACTAAAATCCCACAAACTCCCATTGAGGGTAATTCAAACACTTCAGGTTCCCAACCATCATGAAATAAGACTACTAGAAATTCATTGCAACAAGTCTCCTTAATCAAACTTAACACAAACAAAAGACTCACATCGAGGAATTGCAAAATGACTATATATCTTCCATTAAGTAGTATAAATTCTTAAGAACTAGGTTTTCTCAATAGCTTCTAGGATAGTATAATAGTTTGACTAAGGGTCATTCTCTAACATTATTCAATGTTTAACATCTAGTGATTAATCAATGCCACCTTTGTATATATATATATATCTTTTATCAATACAAACAGAAGATCAGTTAGATAACAACTTAAGAATTAGTGAATAAGTAACCAATAAACTTTTCCTACTTAAATATATCCTTATTCATTTTATTAACTTCCAAATAAAAAAATCACCTAAGCAAGGTTCTCTTCAATGCTATTATTAATTAGAAAATATTAAATACTACCCCTTGACTTCTAAATTTTCATAACCTAATAAACAATTCAATAAACCATCTATATGTTCATGTATCTCTTTCTTGGATTAATAAAATAATCATCAAATAAATTTAAATATACAAAAGAATACCATAACATTTTGCATAGTCCTAGTGTACCATTCATCTAAGTGAGAAACACAACACTAAGATCTATCTTTTTTCTAGCTTCTTAAAGTAAATTAATATTTCCAAATTAAACTTTACAAATTTAAATGAAAAGTAATAAACATTGATTTCTTTATATTTATTTATTTCTATATATTTATATTACTGCTTTTCTTGGAGATAATAGCTTACTCTAAAATAATATCATTTTGACTTCTTTTGAAATAATTTAACTTCTTAAAGTACATTAGTATTCTCAAATTTACCTATTCATTTTAACTTAATAAAATAAATTAATATTTATAGAGTCAACTTTTCAATTTTAAGTAGAAAGAAATGAATATTGATTTCTTTAAATTTTCTTTTATTTATTTATTTCTTAACTACTTCTTTTCTCGAGATATTATCTTTCTTCAAATTAATATCCTTTTTACTACTTAAAATAAATTTACTTCTTAAAGTAAATTAATATTTTTAAATTTAACTTCTCAAGTAAAAATAATAATGAATATTGTTTTCCTTATGAATTAATATCCTTTTAACTTCTATTATATTCTCAAATAACTTTTTGTTAAGTAATACCATATTTAAGGTAATAAAATTATCATATCAATAAATCAAATATGAAATTTCTAATAATTTTGAGAATAAACATTAATACCAGTTCTAACTAATAATAATATTACTACTCTAATTTATTATTACATAGTTACTGTCTTCAATTCTCTTAATTTACAATGCACAAACAAACATAATATAATCAATAACATTTCTCTCTAACACCTTATTTCCTCTATTTTAACTTCTCAACGTATTTAGCTTACAAGACCATTTATTGTAAATACTTATTGATTAAAATAAATAACCCAACGCCACTGGTGAAAGGAATAAAAGATTGGCAGCCATTGAATAATAGTGAAAGGGATTAAATTAAAATAGCCTAGGAAGCATACAAAAATAAAATAGAAATTACCTTCACATTTTTGTGGTTTCCTCAAGCTCCTCTATTACTCTCGTTAACCTCCTCCCTTCTAGACCCGCTGTGCTCTTCCTCCTTTTCTCTCTTCCTTTCCTCCCCCCAATGCAATTGCCAGCCATAAGGAAATAAAAGATTTTGTAAATTTTTAAGCATATGCAAATGATGGGTGTAAAGTAGATTTTCATGCATTGGATAGGTGTAGAGTAAATTTCCATGTTAGGAGACAAGTGTACAACATGTGACTTTATTTTCCTTTCTATTATTCAATTATTTTACCGCCTTTATTCATTTACTTTTGACTATTCTTTCCTTCCTTTATAATTTTTTTCTTACTAATTATACTTTCACTACTCCATTAAATCTTTTTCCATACCTCCCCTATGCATACAATTTATTAAACTAGCATTCCCCTTTTACTTCACTTTATTACTTAATTCACATGTTCATTTATTTTATTTTATTTTCTTATTCTATATAATCTTTAAATAAAATAAAATAATAATAATTTGCACAATATCTTTATTAAAGACAATATTATTTATTAATAGTGTAGTATTTATTTATTTATTAATATTAATTACACAAAAGCAATATATATATATATATATATATATATTGTAATTAAACAATTATCCTCCCAAATGATAAATTGTCAATTAAAATATAATTTTAAAATAACACTTTTTATCATGATAATTTAATCCAATTATTTAATACTAAAACATTAATTTTAACAAATAAATTTAAATTTAATTTTTTGTTAATCCAAATCCTTTATGTTTTGCAAAACCAATTAATTAACTTGTTATTTCAATTTTCCCGACTTTAATTTAGATTACCTTGTCAACCAAAGTTAATTTAATTAACTCACTAAATGAAGTCATTATGTTAACCACACAATTCAATGACACCATAAACAATGTAGCACAAATAAATACTTAC
The DNA here is from genome assembly GCA_007115665.2 of Sequoiadendron giganteum. NCBI lineage: Eukaryota > Viridiplantae > Streptophyta > Pinopsida > Cupressales > Cupressaceae > Sequoiadendron > Sequoiadendron giganteum. The sequence goes on along the minus strand of CM021100.1, from coordinate 701,657,239 downwards.
ACTGATATCCAAAAATGCCACAACGGAGGGGCACTACACTCTTCGCTCACCTAAATCATTATGTATTAGCAACAACTTTACTGTAGGATCAAGCACTATGGAAAAGACCTTATTCCTCAAAATATAGTGTTTGAAATTTTTCACTACTCTGACCAAAAGATAGGCCTTCTTTTCAACATTATGATACCTTAATTCCACATCCTTTAAAGGGGTACTCATGAAGGCTATAGGATGCTCGTCGCCTTGACCAAACTTTTGGGTTAGCATTCCAGCAAAGGAGTGAAAAGAAGCGAATGAATACATGTAAAAAGGTGTAGCATAATTTGGACTTACCAATATTGGGGCCTCAGCAATAGCTTTCTTGATTTTTGTAAATGCTCCTTTTATGTTCACATTCCACTCTAATTTTTCTTCTTCTTTCAACATAGCATTCAACGGCTTAACTATCTCTGCAAATCTAGTGATAAATTTTCTAACAAAGTTAATCATACCAAAGAATGAATTCATCTCTTTCTTACTTGCGAGAGGTTGAATCTTCAATATAGCTTGTATTCATTCAGGATCAATAGAAATACCATGTTATGAGATAATATGTACTAGAAATTTTCCTTCTGTAACTTCAAAAATGCACTTCCTTGGATTAAGTGAAAGACCTTACTCCTTGCACCTTTGGAATACTTTGCATAAATCTACTATATGATCACCTCGTTTCTTAGAAAAAACTATCAAGTCATCCATATAAATAATGATGCACTTACCAATTATATCTTTAAAGGCAATTTCCATAGCTCTCTAGAATGTAGCTCTAGCATTGATCAACCCGAATGGCATCCTTCGGTAAGAAAAAGTTCCCCATTTTGTAGTGAAGGTAGTCTTGTGCCTATCCTCATACTGCACCATAACTTGGTTGTATCTAGAATACCCATCCAAGAAAGACATCATTTGAGATCCATTAACTATCTGAAGTACTTCATCTAATGAAAAAACTGGATAGTTATCCTTTTTCGATGCTCTATTCAGATTCCTAAAATCTACACACAATTTGATTTCTCCATTATTTTTCCTTACTGGAACCAGATTTGCAACCCAAGTTGAATGTCTTACTGGAAATATAATTTGTGCTGAGAGTAAATTTTGCACTTTCTTCTGAATAATGGGTTCTAATAGAGCATTGATTGGCCTCTGTCTTTGTCTAAATGGTTTGACATTTTTCTTCAAAGGAATGGTGTGTGTAATAAATGAAGAATCGTATATTTTCAAATCTTCATAACTCTAGGCTATCACATCAGGGTATGTGTGCAATGCATCAATAATCCCTCTCCTTTCCTTAAGATTACACACCTTACCAATAAAAACATTCTTCACGTCATCTGATGTCCCCATATTATATGTCTCACACTGGCCACTGAGAGATTCCATTTTAACTTGTTGTTCCTGATCTCTTATCTTATCCAAATCAAAGATTCGTTCGAGCTGCACCATACCCCTTGGAATAGTGTTGGTTTTCAACTTAATGATTCCTCCCAAGTCTATCTCTGCTTCTTGGGGTTCCATTTCATCAATGAATTGAGAAGCAAACACATCATAACACATGAGAAAATAAAAAATATGCTTATCATCTTCAAATACCTTGAAATTAGTAATGTTATCATACACTGAAGGTACTAGAGTGAGTTCTACTATAAACCTCTTCAATCCTGAAAGTGATAAAGATTGCAAGGTGCCAGAAGCTTGTGCTAGAGATTCTTTAACCTGATTCTTGTTACGAGGGATCAACTGGATATTGAAAGCATCAAATTCCTCGATGAGATCTCACACTCTATGCTTATAGTTGGCCATTCTCCTATCATGGAATGAATATTGTTTCCTTACTTGTTTGAATACTAATTCAAAGTCCCCAAAGACCTGTAATATCTTAACTTTCTTTTTTGATGCCATAAAAAAGCCATCAATCAAAGCTTCATATTCAGCAACATTATTAGTACATTGAAATTGGAGTCTATGAGCAAAAAAATAATTCTTACCTTTAGGACTGATCAACTCAAATCCTACTCTAGCACGCTCCTTAGATTTAGATCCATCAAATCTCAATGTCCAACAACCATCAGGTTCCTATGGTCTTAATTTTTCTTGCTCGATTTCCCCGGACTCTAACAGAAAGGCAGCCATTTCGAAATGCCAAAGGGAAATCGGGAAAGTCCAGATAGAGTGGATTTTCCTAGACTCAGTAAAAAACCCAAACTGCACCTGTTACTTAAGGTTAACAATATAAATCATAAATAGGCAATTCCAACTGGCAGGATGAACATCAAAGCACATTTCTAAGCAAGAAAAATTGCTAAAAGGAAAGGCCAAGACACCCAAAAGTGAAGAAAACGAGGGTCCCAACTTTCAGTGGGGCGTGTGTGCAAAAACTACACAACAAATGCTATCCATGGCCTTAAGGTAAACCTCTAAATCAAGCTCAACCCATGACATCTTATCCTCAATAGAGGGCTAATCAACCTCTTCATCAACAAGAAGTTGGTTTTCCTACATATTTACAAAATTCAGAAGTCTTGAATTAGGCTGTTGGTTCTGGAGGAATACTTGGACACCCTCTTGGTAATATGAACTCGGCACCACCTAATGGCCTAGATAAGGAATGGTTGGATGAGTTATCTAAACAGGTGAAAAAACTGAATATGGAGGTAACATATTTGAGAAATTAGAATAGCCAACTTCAGGCTGCTCAAAAGAATATGCAATCTAACTACGGTAGGGAGAACATATAGTTCAAAAAAGGGCAGTATTTTGACAAAAATCAAAATTATGACAGAAGACAAGGCTCTAGTCAAAATTTTGATAGAAATTAACAAGGTGGACAAAGATTTGACAAAGGTTACCTAGGTAGAATAGGTCATGGAATACTGGACCTAATAATGGGGGGATTCCTACCCCATTGGATAAGCCTTCTACTCAAGAAAAACCTCCAAATGGTGTATACTTAGCAGAGGAAACTTTGTCTGGTTGGTGTAGACTTCATAAAATAATTCAACATTCTAAGTTGATTGCACTGAGTTTTAGACTGCTGCTTCCATATTTCAGTATGAAGTTGAGAACAATTCCAATAGTCAGGAAATTTTGCCCTCAAATCCCTATGATTCTCCAGTGCTGGTACTCAATCATGCACCATTTCCAAAGGGTGGGGAAAATGAATCAGAAGAGGAGTCTAGTGACTAGGAGAATGAGGCAGAACATGTGTTAAATGAGGATGAGATCTCATAGTTGTTTAATGAGGAAAATTTGAATGATAATGGCCTATTGGATGAGGAGGAAGTTAGTGTTGAAGAGGTTGAGATGTTTCAATAACCGGCAAAGAAATATGATTTAAGGAATAGACCTAACGGGAACCCACAGGCTGGAGGTCCTTTCACTACTTCTATCCCTCCTAACAATTTCACTACTCCATCGGATCCGAAAGCTAGTAATAATCCACCTTATCTTCATGTACCAACATAGTACTTGGCAAAGGGAAACAATGCTGAAGTTTCAAAAGATAGGCAGGCTACTGACCACAAGGAAACCCATGTCGATCTGAATGTGGAACAATTGGGTGAATATGTGATTGAAGAATTCAAGAAAGTGAAGGTAAGTCATTTTGTTTTTGAATTATTGTCTTTGCTATTAGGAATGCAATTTTAGGGTCATTCAATCCAAAAATAGTACCACAGGGGGTAATTGCCAATGAGGTTATTACTAGGTCTTCTAATTCACAGACACCTAGAGGCCAGATCTCACTATAGAAAAAGGGAGAGATAAAGATAAGGGTCAATTTGAACAAGCTGACACTCAGTTGAGTTTGTTTCAAGGCAAGATGGAAACCCCTCCTTTCTTAATTTTTGTTCATATCTTTGGAAAGAATCTGCATAATTGTCTTCTAGACTCAGGAGCATCTACAAATGTTATGCCTTTTGTTGTTTGCAAAGCATTGGGTATTACCCCCATAGCCTCTCGAAATAAAGTTACTCAATTGGATAAAATAGAGGTAAATGTAGTCGGAGAATTGAATATGATCCCCACGTAGCTTGCATCAGATCCTAGGGTCCAACAAATGATCAACGTTCAGGTTTCTGACATTCCTAATACTTATGGTTTGATTCTAGGCAGGGATTTCACTAAGGCATTGAATGGGTATACCTCTATAGATCATTCTCACATGTGGCTACCATGGAAAGGAGTTCCAAATTAGATCCGAATTGAAAGAGAACCCTGAATGAAGTATGTAATCATTAAATACCAGAATGTTTCTAATGAGGTGTTGGTGTCTGAATTTAGCATGGGAAATTATGTATTGGCTATGGTAGCTTCGAAGAATGAAGAAGTATTTATGTTATAGGGCCCCTTGGAGGAATTCATACCAAAGATCAGTAATTTTGAACTACTAACTGAACAAACAGATACAACAGATGACCAAGAGGATAGGCAACTTAGTTTGTTGGATAACTTTGAGGAATTTATCTAGAAATTTATGGAGAATTAGATACAATTGGGAGGAAGGATGAATTTTGAAGAATTATTGCTTCCCAATTGGTGAAGAGTCCATGATGCTCCTCATTCCAAATTAAGTGTGAATTGTGTCAAATTATTGTGGAGCAAATACAAGAACACATTAATCCAGTCCCAACTGCTGAACTTAATGTACATAAGGGGTTAGATAATGATAGGGATAAAAACCCAATGCTTCCTAAGAAGCCCCCCATTTGTGGCAAAGAGAAAGATAAATTAAGACCACGAGAACCTGATGGCTATTGAACATTGAGATTTGATGGATCTAAATCTAAGTAGGGTGTTGGAGCAGGATTTGAGTTTATCAGTCCTAAAGGTAAGAATTATTTTGCTGCTCTAAAACTCCAAATTCAATGTACTAATAATGTTGTTGAATATGAAGCTTTGATTCATGGCTTATTGATGGCATCAAGGAAGAAAGTTAAGATATTACAGGTCTTTGGGGACTCTAATCTAGTAGTCAAACAAGAAAGGAAATAGTATTCATGTTGCGATAGGAGAATGACCAACTATAAGCATAGAGTGTGGGATCTCATCGAGGAATTTGATGCTTTCAATATCCAGTTGATCCTTCGTAACAAGAATCAGGTTGCTGAATCTCTAGCACAAGCTGCTAGCACCTTGCAACCTTTATCACTTTCAAGATTGAAGAGGTTTATAGTCCAACTCACTCCAGTACCTTTAGTGCCTGATAACATTACTAATTTCCAGGTATTTGAAGATGATAAGCATATTTTGGATTTTCTCACGAGTTATGATGTGTTTTCTTCTCAAGTAATTGATGAGATGGGACCCCAAGAAGTAGAGATAGACTTGGGAGGAATCATTAACCTAAAAACCAACACTATTCCAAGGGGTATGGTGTAGCTTGAACAAATCTTTGATTTGGATAAGATAAGAGATCAGGAACAAGAAGTTAAAAGGGAATCTCTCAGTGGCCAGTGTGAGACATATAATATGGGGACATCGGATGACGTGAAGAATTTTTTTATTGGTAAGGTGTGTAATCCTAAGGAAAGGAGAGGAATTATTGATGCATTGCACACATACCCTGATGTGATATCCTGGAGTTATGAAGATTTGGAAATATACGATACTTCAATTATTACACACACAATTCCTTTGAAGACAAATGTCAAACCATTTAGATAGAGATAGAGGCCAATCAATGCTTTGTTAGAACCCATTATTCAGAAGGAAGTGTAGAAGTTACTCTCAGCATGAATTATATTTCCAGTAAGACATTCAACTTGGGCTGCAAATCTGGTTCCAGTAAGGAAAAAGAATGGAGAAATCAGATTGTGTGTAGATTTTAGGAATCTAAATAGAGCATCGGAAAATGATAACTATCCAGTTCCGTCATTGGATGAAGTACTTCAGATAGTTAATGGATCTCAGATGATGTCTTTCTTGGATGGGTATTCTGGATACAACCAAGTTATGGTGCAGTATGAGGATAGGCACAAGACTGCCTTCACTACAAAAAGGGGAACTTTTTTCTTATCGAAGGATGCCATTCAAGTTGATCAATGTTTGAGCTATGTTCCAGAGAGCTATGGAAATTTCCTTTAAAGATATAATTGGTATGTGCATCATTATTTATATAGATGACTTGAAATTTTTTTCTAAGAAACAAGGTGATCATATAGAATATTTATGAAAAGTATTCCAAAGGTGTAGGGAGTTTGGTATTTCACTTAATCCAAGGAAGTGCAATTTCGGAGTTACAGAAGGAAAATTGCTAGGACATATTACCTCATAATAGGGTATTTCTATTGATCTTAAATGAATACAAGCTATATTAAAGATTCAACCTCCCACAAGTAAGAAAGAGATGAAGTCATTCTTTGGTAAGATTAACTTTGTTAGAAAATTTATCACTAGATTTGCAAGGATAGTTAAGCCATAGAATGCTATGTTGAAACAAGAAGAAAAAGTAGAGTGGAATGTAGATGCTAAAGGATCATTTACATAAATCAAGAAAGCTATTGTTAAGTCCAAATTATGCTACACCCTTTTACATATATTCATTTTCTTTTGATCACTCCTGTGTTGGAATGCTAACCCAAAAGTTTGGTCAAGGAAACGAGCATCCTATAGCCTTCATGAGTACCCATTTAAAGTATGCAGAATTCAGCTATCATAATCTTGAAAATCAGGCCTATGCTTTGGTCAGAGCAGTGAAAAAGTTTAGACACTAAATTTTGAGGAATAAGGTCTTTGCCATAGTCACTGATCTTGCAGTAAAGTTGTTGTTAATTCAGAATGAATTAGGTGAGAAAAGATTCAAATGGGTGACTATGTTTTAGGAATATGATATGGAGATTCAACCCATAAAATTAGTCAGAGGACAAGGAATCACAAAGACAATGGTTGAGACAGGTCCTGATATTATAGCTCAACACTATTATCTTAAGGAGGTATCTCTAGGAGATTGGTATAATGAAATCATCTTTTATTTATTGAACCAACAATGTCCTGATCACCTTAATATAGATCAGAGGCAAGCTTTGCGCCTGAAGAGTGCAAGTTTTATGATGAAAGCAGCCATCCTATATAAGAAAAACCATGAGGGTGTATACCTCAGATGTTTGGATAAGGAAGAGGATGCCAGAGTCATGATTGAATTTCATTAGAAATATGGCATAGGCCATGGTTCTGCATCATCCACTACAAATCAGATTTTGACGGTAGGTTATTATTGGCCTAATTTGTTCAAAGATGCACATCAACATGTGAGGACTTGCCACATATTTCAAACTACAACAAGTAAGGAGAAACATGCAGCTCTTCCACTCTAGCCGGTAATAGAGGTAAAACCATTTGCTCAATGGGGTATGGACTTCATAGGTCCAATTAATCCCCCATCTTCTGTGGGCCATAGGTATATTCTTAACATAACTAATTATTACTTGATGGACAAAGTCTCTTTCTTGTAAACAATGTACTTCGGATGTGGTAATCAATTTTCTTGAATCGGGTATTATTAATCATTTTAGTTGTCCACTATCTTTAGTTTGTGATAATGGCCTTGCATTTGCATCACTAAAATTTTCTAATTGGGCATTTGGTCATGGGACTGTTATTAATTTTTTTCCCAATTACTACCCCTAGGGTAATGGTCTAGCTGAGTCTTCCAATAAGAACCTATTGACATATATCCATAAGTTGCTAGAAAAAAATCCTAAGGATTGGCACACCCATCTTCGATTTTCTCTCTGGGCAAACCATACTAGACAGAAGGCATCCATAGAAACCTCTCCCTATCACTTGGTGTATGGTTTGGAACCTATGTTCCCTATCCAATTGAAGATCCCTACCTTGTAGTTTATTAACGAATACTACAATGAGGAAGACAAATGTGAAGCCTGTTTGGCTGAGTTGTTACACCTTGAAGAGAAAAGAGATGAAGCCCTAGAAAAATTTGCTAAACATCAGGGTGTAGTGAAAATATGGTTTGATACGAGAGCAAAGGTGAAAGCCTTTAGAATTTTCTGACTTAGTTCTCTACTGGGATAAAACCCATGCACGTAAGGGAGAACATGTTAAATTTGATAAACTCTGGCTTGGTCCTTACCAAATTTCAGAAATTCTGGGAGATAATGCTTTTCACTTGAAAACCCTCACTGGTGAGGATATCCCACTACCTGTCAATAGGCAGTATTTGAAGCATTATTTTCAACCTTGAGCTATTTGTAGCTCATCCTGTGCATAGCTTAGAGTAGGTTTTCTTTCTACTTTGATTTGGTTAGTATAGGTTTGTTTTGATTCATTTTTCTCTCTATTTTGGTTTTCATTTTTTGGTTTCTTGCTTTCTTGGGATTGTTGCATCTTTGTAATGGGCTATTTGCCTAGGATTGTTCTGGAAATTTCTATTACAAACTCTAATTGGTTTTTTCATAGTCAAGTGATGGAATTCCTTTGTCTAAATTTCCCTTATTCTTGGAATTAGAATCACCTATTTAAGATAAACTTTAGAATATATTTGGGTCTCACACCTTCATACTAAAATAAAAATTATGGAGTTGCATAAGGTTCTTGGGTAATTTGGCCTAGTGATAAATCCTGTATTCTACTTCAGTGCCACTTTGTTCCTCATCCTTGAGTGTGAGTTTTATTTCTTACGAGGTGAAAGAAAGGTTCTATTAAATGTTTGAAAAGAAAAAAGAAAAAAAGAGAGAGAGAAAAGGGAAATATTGAAAATCAAAATAACTTTCACCTTATCAGGGGTATCCTAGTATCTCTATCTAGGCTATAGATGCCTAGCTGGCAATAGACCTATGCTTGGGAGGATCACATCAATAACCTCTTCAAGGATATGGATGTCTAACTGGTAGCGAGGCTCTATCTAGGTTACTTTTGAAGTTAGAAATTTTATGTAGCCTGGTCAGATTTTCTTTGGTTCCCATTGCATCTAAGGAATAGGAAATAAATGCAAAATACACACACTTGGACTCTTGTATAGGAAAAATTCTTCTTCCTTGTGGCTTCTAAAACTTTTTCCATAGGTGTCTCAATAAAAGAGATTGAAACTAGAGATTTTGGGTTCGTGATTCTAGTTTTTTCTTGAAATGCTCAAGAGCATTTCCCCAGCGGAGTTGCCCTTTGTTGTGCAGTTTTTGCACACACACCCCATTGAAAGTTGGGACCCTCGTTTTCTTCACTTTTGGGTGTCTTGGCCTTTCCTTTTTGGAACTTTTATTGCTTAGGCATGTGGTTTGATATTCATCCTACCGGTGAGAATGGCCTATTTATGATTTATATTGTTAACCTTAAGTTCTGGGTGCGGTTTGGGTTTTTTGCTAAGTCTAGGAAAATCCACTCTGTACGGACTTTCCCAATTTCCCTTTGGCATTTAGAAATGGCTGCCTTTCTGTTTGAGTCTGGGGAAATCCGTCATGTCTGGATTTTTTCGAAGTCCGCGACTTTGTCAAATTTTTGAGTTTTGGTCTTGACCGTCTTGTCGATTGCATTAATGGCGATTGGGCAACCTTTTGGGAGCAATGATATATTGTATTTGTGAAGTCATTTTCCATTTGAGTGTGGTCAATTTCTTGTCATTTGAGCTTCGAGTTTTGGAGCTTGAGGAGTGTCGCTAGATTTTACATTTGAGGAGATTTTGAGTCCTACATTTGGCTTTCTAGGGGCATTGGTTGTATTTTGCTCGTGCATGGAGGTTGTTTGCTGGCATCCCAGGTTTTAGTTTCTCCTACTCTCATGGTATGTGGATATGCCATCTTCCTCTTCTATTTTTGGTTCTTTTTTGTGCGGTTTGATGTTATTCATTGCTTCATCTTTTGCTTGTGTGTGCATGCCATTTCTAGGTATTTGGGGTTTCCATTATTTTGCCAGTCCATTCGGTTGATTATATTGAATATTTTATTTGGATGGTCTTTTGATTGATGTTTTCGGGGCTTGCTTCCCTTTTCCACAAACTTCCTGTCTGTTTTTGCAAGCAAGTTTTGTCTAAGCTTCTTCATGCTTTCATGGCCGAAATTCTTAGGGTTCTTGACCTAGGGCATAGCCAATCCCCTTTCAAATTGCTGAGAGGGGAGTTTTAAATTCATGCTTGATCCATTTGGGATGTCGGTTAGATCATTTCCAAGTTGTAGGCTCATGGTCCATGACCGTTTTTGTCTATTTGGGTGAAGACGAGGAAAGCATAGGCATTTGGGTTTTGTTTGCTTCACAGAATTCCACCCCTGCTAGATTTCCCTGGGTCTCCCTGTCTTTCCTTTATTCTTTGTATTTTTGTATTAAAACAAAATTTTGTTTGCCTCACAGAATTCTGCTTCCTTTGGATTTTCCCGGTGTTCGTTGCCTAGCTGTTTTGTTGAATTCTTGCTTTCACGAAGAATTTGTCTCGATTTCGCTAAAATCCACTCTGTTGGAATTTTCTTGGATGTCCTTGGCCTCCTTCATTTTCCAGGATCATTGAAACCGTTGCCATTTTTGGGGTTTTCCGTCTTTGGTGGATTCTTCTGAAGTTTTATGGAAATGAAGAATCTGATTGTTACATGAGGAATTTACTTATTGATTATGCATTTAGATGATCAAATGAACTTATGCTAAGTGGTTTAAAGTTATTTCTTGATTATGCTAATTGATTGATTGATATTGTGGGGTTTGTATGTTTGTCCCACTGGATTACACTTGGTCTAGATTTCCATGGAATTCCTCTCCAGTCTAAATTCCATGAAGGAGGCTAAACCTGGAACTTTGAAATAATTGATGTTGGAATTTGTATTGGATCTCATTGTAGTTTTTTTACTTGTTTGCAAGTAGGATCAAGACAAGATGTTTCTAGGCATGGCAAGAGAAAGGAAATAGATCCAAGTGTTGAGAGTTCTGCTATCCCTGATGCAAAAAAGGTGAAAATGGACATAAAGAGTAGGATTCCTAAGAGAAAATTGACTTTTGTATGGTCAGGGATCATTGATACCAATGTGGGTATGTCAGATTATGAGGAGTTCAAGGTTGAGATGGCAGCACCGAGTCTCCCTTTGCTAGATAGAAGAACTGTGGAGTCTGGATTGGCACATGTAGCTGGTTTCCCCTCCACTATGTAGTGCTATGATTTGGTGCTTGATTGTGCCAAAAAATATGACAGAGGAACACAAAGGATTATTCATCCCCAGGGAGGGATTGTGGCAAGCTTTGATCCTATGTCGATTCCTAGGACTTTTGATATACCTGATAGGTCACATGTGGTGGCCTTTGATATGGACACAACAAAGAAATACTATGAGGAAAATGTAGTTAAGTCCCAACAGGTGATCAGTTCTTCATTGGAGAATCCCAAGTCTCATTTCTCCAAATTGCCAAAGCAGCTATTCAGGCTCAAATACAAAAGGGAATACTACAATGTCATCACTCTCCTCAGCCATTTGGTAGGGCCAAAGAAAGCAGGGGTGTTTGAGAGATGGATGTTCAATATCATTGATCGGGTGGAGCAAGGTATAGATTACCACTGGGTAGGTGCCATAAGTGCAGTAATCCATGAGAAGATGTGTAATGTCTTCCAGACCAAGACTTTCACCATGACCTCTTACATGGTGTATGCATTGGAAAGATTTCACCCATATAAAGGGTTAACCACTAGGGGTACATTTGGACAGGATGCAATATATGAGGTGTATCCACAACTGCACTTGGTAGGAGGAAGCTATAGAAGAGAAAATTATTCTTTTACAATGTATATTACTAGTTGCTACAAGGTGTAGAGCATGTGAGAATTTCTAATAGGGACATAGAATTGATAGGGAGGTATGGGGCATGGTTCATTCAGTTCCCCACCTTCTCCTACATTAGTATTGATGGTTGTCAAAGGGATCCCTACATACTCCCAAGTTAGCCAACAAACCAAATCATATTGTTGGAGGTCACTAGCCAGATTTGTGACTTTGACATAATTGTTAAAGGAGACAAGCATAAAACAGGGTTTGACAATGATTTCTCCTTGAAGATAGGAACAAGTGAGGTATGTCCTTCCATCCAGTCAGATCATGCTTCTGAAGAGGAGATGAGTACTTTTGGTCTCTCTTTCCATTCTAAGAGAGTGAGGTTTGATATTACTGGGGAGCACAAAAGAAGGCAAGTAGGGAGTACAACCACAAGGATAGTATTGAAGATTGTTGGGCTAACCTTGGTGATGAATTTGATGTGAGGAAGAAGAAATTCTCCAGGCTACCAATAGACTTAGTAATATTATACAATATAAAGGCCATCCCTGACCAAGTGGAAGATGATGGAAATATAATTCTGGGTCATATCTTCAAGGCTGTGGAAGACAAACCAGTTGGAGAGATTGACTTGTTGGAAGAAGAGAAAATAAAATTAGGGAAAATCATGACTCATGTGATCAAGTACACCAAAATGTGGCTGAAGCACAAAATACTGGAGTTAGAGAGTGAAGGTATCCAATGCACTTATGATTTGATGGGAGACTTGGAGTCTCATTCTGCTTCAGAGGAATCACATGAACATGATCCTAAGGGTAAGGAAAAAGTAGATTCTCCCTTCAAGATTAAAGTTAGGTATTTTCAAACTGAGAAGGTAGTAGAAGTAGGTAAACAAAGAAAGCCTATTGCCAAAAAGACGAGGCATGTTTCGAGGAGAGAAGCTGAAAAGGATAAAGAAGAAAAGGAACAAGTGGATATTACTGCTCCCTTGACAAAGAGAAGAAAACTTGTGAGGGTGTCACAAAAATAGGAGGAGGATCCAAAGACTGATAAGGAAGTTAGGCCACATATGGTAGAAGTAGAAATTTCTGGGGAAAGAACACAAGTATATATGAGGAGGTCAAGGACTCCTTCCCCAAAGGATGTAGCAATGAAGGAGGATGTTCTTGTGATTGCTCCTATCATTGAAGAGGAAGGCATTCCCCCTCCTCAAGATGCTAACAGTGTACAAGAAGAACCAAGGAAGGATGAAGATCCTAAAGACTTGGGTGAAAAAGAGTTCCAGGAGGGAGACCTCTACAATGTAGAGGTGGAAATTGGTAAGTTGATCCAGTCTTCCTTGGTAACCTATGAGTATTCACCTACATAAGAGAAATTGAGCAAATCCCCTCAATAGGAGGAGATACCAACTAAGATCCCTTCACCAGTGCATGTTATTGTAGAGGAGCAGTTGTTAAACAAGGAGGATCCAATCATGAAGATCCCTAGTATGCCAAGTGTTGAGAAGGATACACCAAGTGTCCAACAGGAGTAGGATGAGCAAGATATAGTGCAAATCGAGTCCATTTTTCCAAGTTGGCTAGATAGAGAGTTAAAGAGAAAATTGGTGATAGTAGAAGATGCTCCTCCCAATTGGGATGATTTAATGGTCAATATTAAAAAGGGGAAACCAAGAAGAAAGCTAGGGTTGTGTCCATGATTTAGAGAGATGGGTCACAAAACAGAGTGGCTCACATTGCTACCCCTACTCTAGACAAAGATAGAGGTAATGTGAATGGAAAGGATTATCATGTGAAGACAATCGACTTAGGGCATGCTTCTATGGAGCAGGACATTGAGGAGTATGAAGGCTCCAGTGCTGTAATCGTGGGTAGATTGAAGAAGGCGGTACAAACCAGGCATGAGTTGGAAAGAGAGAATGAGAAATTGAAGAAGTACTTGCAAGATTTGATGAAACCCTTGTAGTCTATTGGCTCCTCCTCCTCTGCTGCAAGTTTCTTCCCCCAGGAGACAATCTTTGAACTGGAAAGAATGAAAGGAACTACACATGCCACGGTTGGTTGGTTGCAGGGAGTCCAAACTAGGGGAGATGGTTCCATCAAGGATATCTTGTTGACTATAGGGGATTCCATGAGGTCAGTGGACTGGCTGAAGACTATGTTGGCTCAAGACAAGGAAGACATTGATCTCCTATTGCAGAAAGTAAAAAAAATCACGGAGTTTAGTGAGGATAAACTAGTAAAGAGTGGGATTCTTCCTTTTCCAAGGGATTCTAACCCTTGTGAATGGTTTCAGATCTTGCAGATGAGGCAAAGGGCCTTGAAGAAGATTCAAAAACAAGGAAGGTAGATTGAGGACACTTTGACTAGCATTCATGATAAGTGTATCTCATTCTTTGAAATTATGATAGGGAGGAAGAAGTTCGTTCCAAACCATTTCAATTTGGAACAACTTAGGAAATGGTGGAGAGATGTCTATTCTCTAGTTAGTGATGGTCTAGTCACTGAACATCAGCTAGATGATGTTGCAACCTACATTGTAGTTATTGATAGATATCTGACAAATAGGGCTGATTGGGATGGCATAGTAAGGCAGGCAAGGGATGACATTAAGTCTCTTGAAAGAAGAGTTAGGGTTTTCCCTGTGCCACCTATTGCTGAGTTGGATAGAGTGTTGTTGGCAGTGCATACTGAAGAGGATCGAGCTAAGGACAAGGATGGGAAGTAATTATATAGGGCTACATCAAATTTTGTGCTTCCCATTATCTACATGCATTGGGCCAAATTTTTGAGACCACAAGTCGACTTGGATGAAATCTGTGCAAATTGCAAATTTAATGTTGTGTTTGAATATCTTTTGAGGCTAACCTCTTGTATGGCATTTTTATTGTAAACTCTTAATTGGGTCGACCTATCTTGGGGGATTCTCTATAAAATGGGCATGTTGCTCCATTTTGTGATATAGAAAAATAGTTGGAGAGAAAAGTGATATAAGGCCTAGAATATAGATTTGAGCGAATTAGGGTTTACTTTCAAGCAAATATTGTAATAGAAGGTTGGAATTGTTGTCATTTTGGGTGATCTAATATAAGAAAGGATATTTTGATTTGATATCTCTCTTGTGTTAAGTTTATCTGGCATGGTTCTTGTTGTTCTATCTTTAAAATTTCTTAAGTTCTTTGTTAGATAGTTTGGTAATGCTTAGGGTTTCATGTTTGGAATGTTTGCAGTGATCTCTAGTCCATACTTTTTACAGTTAGCTAACTATTAGTTGCTTTGGAAAGTTATCCTAGACTTAAAATTATGCTTAGGTCAATTATGAATTTTTTTCCATTTCAGTAGCAATAGGATTGTCTTGAACAAATGTTTATGATTTGAAAATCTTTAAATACCTTAGAAGATTGCACTATTCTTGTGAGATTGCAAATTTATCTGGGTCAAACAAAAAGTAGTTTATGAGAGATTGGTCCATTTTGAGCATATTATCTTTGGCATTGTCAATCTTAGGGTTAGAATTAGTCTTAGAATTATCTTCGAAACCTTTATCTTTTGTTATTTATTTTATTATCAAAGTTCAATTGAGGATTTCAAGTATCAATTCATTGTTTAGATCTGATAGATTCAAAGTCTAGTATTTTCTAGTAAGGTCCCTTTGTGATTACCTGCATTTTCACATTATCTCTGAGTTATTTTGTTGCATTTTCAATACCTGACATTAGAGACCTTGGGGTTATCTATTTTCCCATAGAGATTTACCTTTAAAGAGAGATAGGATATCATATTCTGTCTGAGTTGTTGTTGTGCAGAAAACACCATCAACAGTACTTCTCTTTGGGATAGTTTAATTCTATGAACTATTAGTAATATTTCTCTAAAATGCTTCCAGAGGAGCAAAAGGATGATTAGAGATCACATTCAAGGGGGATAGAGCTTGATGCATCCTATGAGGAAGTCACACAGGCTAAAGAATGGAGACACATCTTGATGCCATGGGACTGATTTGGTGGAACATAACTAGAGATGTCTCTCAAAGAGGAAGAACCTATTTAGATTTTCATTGTGATCAGTTTCTTTGAAGAGGAGGAATTAACATTCAGAGGGAGTCTGATAAACCAATAGAGGACACCCTAGAAAAGGAGGTTAGGATGTTGATGCAAGTACTTGGAGCTTTAGAGGGAGTCACATCATCATGAAGATTTATTGAAGTTTATATTTCTCTGTGATGGAGAAGTATGAGGTGAAATCCCTTGTAGTGTATGTTTCTCTAAGATGAATAAATATGAGGTGCGAGCCCTTGTTCATCTCTAAGACTAGGATGATATTTCATGTTGAGAGACTCCATGACGACATAACTTTGAGAAAATTCGTGATGAGCTCTTTGTACTTTTTTTTTTCCACACATGGGAGTAGCCATGGTGGATTTCATGTTGAGAGACTCCATGATGGGCACTTGTACGTGTGTTTCTTTCCACACATGGGAGTAGCCATGGTGGATGTCATGTTGAGAGACTCCATGATGACATCACATTGAGGGACTACATGATGAACCTTTGAGCTTTCCAAAAATAGGTGTAGCCATTGTGGGCATCATGTTGAGAGACTTTATGATGTGGATATCTAGAAAGATACCTCCCTAGCTAAGAGGGAGTGTTGATGTTATAGCAATGAGAGATATCTTTCTCTCAAAACTTAAATAATAGTTAATTAATAAGGTAAGTCAGCCTTAATCATAAATTATATTATCTCTTAAAAGGAGATTGACCTAAGTGAAGATTCACCATGTTTTTTATATATACAAGCTGGATTCCACTCATTCAAATCATCATGTCATTCTCATATTCAGTTGGCATCCTCTAAAGAAGGAGTTCACACTTAGCAGCAGATCAGTTTCACTTGTATCTTTGAATCAATGAATGATGCCATTATTCATTGTATTATTCAGCCTTGTGTAAGGCTAGACTCCATATGTAACATTCTGCACTTCTATCTGATATATATGAGATATTTTTGTTGGTTTTTTCTCCCTCAAGTAAGAGGGTTTTCCCAGGGTAAACTATTGTGTTAATTGTCTATTGTGTTGTGTATTTCTACTTATGTCATTTCTGATCTTAACACGAACACCATACAACTCATAGGGAGTATTTTTATTGTTAGCCTTTCCTTGAACCCTATTAAGTATGTAAATATTAGTGTGAATTTCTTCTCTCCAGTAGACTTCTAGTAGGTTATCTTTTGTCATCATAGTCCTTGCATCTTCTTGAACTGTTATGTTTTCTTTTCAACAACTCCATTTTTCTTAGGAGTTCTAGGTGTAGAAAATTTCCTCTTTATTCCATGATCTTCACAAATATGTTAAAATCATTGGAGGTGAATTCTCCATCACTGTTAGACCTCAAAAATTTGATCTTCAAATCCATCTCATTCTCACCCATAGCTTTAAATTCTTTAAATTTATCTAGATCTTTAATTTTTTCTCTAAGAAAAGTAACCCATGTCATTCTAGAATAATCATCAATAAAAAGCATAAAACACCTGTCACCTTGAAGACTTCTCACCTTGTAGGACCATAAGGATTTGTATGTATTAATTCCAATAGTTCGGTAGCAGATTTCTCTTTTCCTTTGAAACTTCTCCTTGTTTGTTTTTTGAATTGACAATCTTTGAAAACAACATTGATTGGCTTTGTGATTATTAGTAGGTCTCTTATTGCATTAATTAAACTGATTCTAACCAAATTTTCAAAATTCATGTTACACATCCTCTTGTGTCATAACCAACTATCATTAATCTAAGTCATAAAGCAATGACCATTAGAACCCTTGAGCTGATAGATATTTCCATCTTCCCTCTTTCTAGTAGGAATAATAGTTCCAACCCCTTTTCTAATCTCACAAGAATAATCATGAAACACAAGATTGTACCCTTTGCTACACATTTATCCAACACTCAAAATATTTTTCTTTAATCCTTTAACATAGTTTACATTTTTCAATATTATGCTTGCCATCAAAACTGATTGAACTTATTCCACAAATCTTAGCTCCTGAATCATCTCCAAATTTAGCTAGTCCTCCATCATAATTTTAAAGTTTAATAAACTTAATTTTGTCTCTATTCATGTGATTAGAGCCATCACTATCAACAACCCAATATTTCTTATCCTATCTAGCATGAAAAGAATATAACAAACTACCTTCAATCTTATCCTTCTTTTTCGAAACACTTTCCTTCACATAACTTTTAGAATTAGATGAAGTGGATTTATCTTTTATATTCAAGCACAATAATTCATCATCATCTCCATAATTAGATTTATCATTATAAATACCAGCATCTTCTCTAACATAGTAACTTATCTTAATCATATTTCCTTTGTTCTCCTTACTTTTATTGTTCGCAACTCTATTTGGACATCTTGAAGCATAGTGGCCTATATTTCCATAGATAAAACATTTGAAAGGTAGTTTACCTTTATAATTACTGGTGTCCTTTTTCATCCTTCTTACAAAGTTATCTTCCACATCATCAAGATCTTCTCTATCTGAATCTTCAACCTTTTCTGAATTTCTAGTTTTGAAAGTAGTCTCCACTTTTGTACCATTTTTCCAACCATGTTTTCTCATTTGAAATGAAGTTAGTGTGCCCAATAACTAATCTCTAGAGTAAGTATTAAAATTTTTAACTTCCTCAATAGCAGATACCTTTTCACTATAAGAATCAGATAGAGATTTGAGAAATTTATTTACCACTCTAGGTTCTTTGACTTGCACACCAAGAACTCTCATCGCACTTACCAGCTCATTAACCCTCTACATATAACATGTAATTGTCTCATCTTTATAAATTTGTAGGGTCTCAAATTATGCTTTCATTTTTTGCAAATTATCTTATTTAACTTTATTGTCTCCTTCATAAATGCTTTCTTGCTTATCCAAAAATTCTTTAGTAGTCTTAAGATTCATAAATTTTACTAATTCAAAATTTGAAAGACTGTTCACAAGAATAAATCTTTCCTTTCCATTTATTTCATGTGCCTTGATCTCATCACTTGTGCTTGGAGCATTCATAGGTGCAACATATTGAGTCTTTATTTCCTTTTCAATCCTGTATCCAAAGGATGCAAGATATCCTTCCATCTTTTCTTCCAGAATGCATAATATGTGCCATAAAACTTAGGATTCTCTATCTTGTTCACCATCCTAGATCTACCTCAAGAGGTTAATCTTTTATCCAAGGAACCTTGCTTTGATACCAATGCTAAATGAACAAGACAACTGAGAGGGGGTTTTTATCAGTTGTACCAAATTAAAACATTAAAACCCTCAATAGTAATCAAATCCACATGCATTCATTAAACCCTTAATTTATTATAATATTTAATCATGAAAAGTAAATAATTGAAACTGAAATAACCAACACCATACACAAGAGAACACTATATTTATGTGGAAATTCCAATGACAGAAAAAAAATGATGAGGATTAGATCACTGCCAAAATAGGATGCACTATCCACAAAGGCTCATAGCCAGGGCTCACTACCATAGAAAGAAAAGAAGATACAAGAAAAATTTTACACAGAGAAAAAATTCTCAATGCAATAGAGAATCCACCACAATAGCTCCAACACCTTAACAACCTTATTTGAATGATTCCAGACACCTTTAGCTCACTACATTTAGAAGTCCAACATTTTTAAGTTCACATTACTCTAATTAAACACGCACTCTATTTTTTTATAATTCATATCACCTACATCACATAATATATATTTCCTTTCTATCTTATCAACCTTCAACATCTCAACTCATACTTATACTATCCTTAACCTTGAAAACCTTCTCCAAGATCGACTCTACATGCTTCACACTTTGCAATTTCAAATTAGGTCGGCACTAAACATTCTTGTGGTGGATAGGAATGAAAGTTGACCAAAAAAAAACTTAG
Organism: Sequoiadendron giganteum; assembly: GCA_007115665.2. Lineage (NCBI taxonomy): Eukaryota > Viridiplantae > Streptophyta > Pinopsida > Cupressales > Cupressaceae > Sequoiadendron > Sequoiadendron giganteum. The sequence goes on along the minus strand of CM021100.1, from coordinate 701,637,565 downwards.
CTGGGACCCAAATCAACTCTCACACACCACAATACACCTTCATTAACACTTGAACATATTTGAATGTAGTGTAAACACCAAGTCAGTCATTACTCGTGAAAACACATTAAACTTTGAATAACACACTTCCTTTGATCAATACAAAACTTTTAGACAACAAAATTCACCTGAAAATGATCCAAGAAAATCTTGGAAACCAAAAAAATCCTTCACAAAAAATCTTACATGAAGATTATAAACATTTTGTTTATCCAAACAACACTACTAGATACTGCAATACTCTATAACTCAGAAAACCTTCTTTTGATACACTAAACCATGAATCCTTTTGACATACGCAAGAGAACAAAACCATCAACACTCCTTTAGAAACTAAAGCCCAAAAAAAAACTATGGAGAAATGTGGAACAAATACATTTCTCCCAAACACCTTTGTACAAAATACTACAAAAACCAGTTCACACATTGGTGAACATAACTTCCCCTAATCATTGATCTAGAAGTTAAAATTTTGGATATAGAAAATTTGAACATCTCTAACAAACATATCCAAGCCAAAAAGTTAGATCTTCAACCCAAAATAAATGTGAAGAAACACCAGAACACCTCTTCAAGCTAGAGCACCTCTGCAACACCCTGTTTCCTTATTTTATCAATTTTCTTAGTATCCTCGACATCTAAACCATAAATAGAAGCTTATCAAAGCAATAAAAGAGGTTAACATTAGAAAATTAACTAATGAAAAAATAATCCAACCAATCAAAGTAACAATCTCTTCTCAACCACTACACTACTATCATTAATGGCAACACCTTCATACTTGCAACAAAGATTCCATAGATTAAGTTTTTCAAGACATGAATTGGGACCATAAATTTTTATTAGGTTCCATTTAACAGAGGTACTAGTGTCTTCTAGAGAGACCATCAGAAAATTTTTACTACTAAATCCTATGAAGCCATACAATCTAGTAGGATTCCAACATGTAGAAATTCCACCCAAATCACCTTCAACATCACTTACCACAAATTTAGCATTAGGCCAAAAACTTTTAATTTATTTTTCAAAGGTGTCCCTTTTCATTTTAGTTTCTTGAATTAAAAGGATATCCAGTTTCAAATCCTCCATACAAGTTTTTAATAAATGTTGTTTGAAAGGGTTGTTTAGACCCCTAGTGTTCTAGGAGATCAATCTCATTGTGAACAAAGGAAAATTATTATCGCCTGGATACTACAATGACAACGGGGAGGGCCCCCCATTTACTTCTTTTTTGATTTAATTCTTAAAAGAGAGTCAAGGGTTTTTTGTTTTCCTGAGGCAACATCCCTGGATGTATCTTTATTCCTTGACTCTTTCATAAGTGGCCTTCCAACTTTATTGTTTCCTCTAACATCCAAATTCTTCTTATTTCTTGATTTAGTATTGACCTAGTATCCATATTCATCCCCTATATTTTTTGAGTGGGGAGGAGAAATATTATGCTGAACCTTACCATTTTTGAGATTTTTTTCTATTTCTAGGTTAACAACCAAACTTTGGACCTCTTATAAAATTTGTTCCTCCAAAGAGGATTCCAAGAAAGAGGTAAAATTCCATTTTGTTGGATGTTGTGGTTTTCTTTTTCTAATATGTGGTTGTCATTGATGTTAACACTATTAGCATTGATGATTCTGAAGGCTATATATGTTGAGGATATTGAGAAAATTAGAATAAATATGTTGCAAGTAGACTGTGAAGCTGTGTTGATTAGAATGGTGGAAAGATCTATAAGTTGGTAATCAATGAGTTATTTTGTTACTGTATTAGGTGGTTCTAGAAGAAGAGAATGCAATTATAGTAAATTAAGTTGTTGTGTATGCTCCTATGATGTTCAGTGATGTTTCTAGATCATACTCTATCATTGTGGTACATCTACATTGATTAGTGTGCTTGTGATCAAATATTTTTCCTTGGTGTGTTCAAGTTTTCATGTTCTTGGCCGACATGATGATAGTAGCATGTTGTGGATCCTTATGGATTAATTTTTGAATGTTTGGCGTATTCAAGGATGTTGATTTAGGTCTCCCTTATTATGTGACCAACTTAGGTTGGTGCACATTGAGATTTGTTCAAGAATTGGGCTGACAGTTTGTAATTCTTTTATTATTCTTTTGTGGCCGATAGAGTTGTTGATGTAATTTTATGTAGTGGATATATAAGAGTGATTATTTATTCATTTTTTCGTGTGTGAAGTTTGCTCGGTGAATGTATACAAAGTGTGTGCAAGATATGTGGCAATAAAGATTAGATCATTTGATTTTAGAGCAGAGTGTGAAGAAGATTGATTGAAATGTGAAGAAGTGTTTTTGTGCCTAATAAAAAATGTCATTAGGCTTTTGAAGCTAATTTCTCAATTCAAGCTCATCAAATGGATTTAATATGATTTTTATATGTAAGGCAACAAGCCTTCCCTTTGAGCAGTGAGCTCTAGGAAATGTGTCTAAATGCATGTGCATTCCTTATTCATTTGTCATTATACTTCTAATAGGGTATAATCTTGTGGAATAACATCCACTGTGGTTTTTCCCCTAACATGGTTTCCATGTATAAAATCTTGGTTTTCGTGTGTTTATGATGTGTTGTTGATTCATGCTTTCATTGTTAATTATCAGATCTGATATTTAAGGTTGATAAAGGTTAAATAAGTTTAAATTTTGTAACAACTGATTCAACACCCCCCCCCTCTCTCAGTTTTTTATCCTTGTTTTTCCAAAAATTTGTATTAGAGCAGGTTCCTTTTAATAAGTTTAATAGCTTGAGGTGATCTGAGATGGCATCATACAAGAAGGATAGTCTTAGGTTCGATGGTACAAATTACTCTTTGTGGAAGGTTAGAATGGAGTGTCATTTGTAGTGCATTGGTGAAACTTTTTGGAACATTACAAAGAATAGATATAATATTCCTCAGAATGGTCCCTCTACTCCTTATGAGATCAAAGAAGCTAAGACTAATATCAAGGCCATAGAAGCATTACTAAGTGCTTTGATAGATTCAGAGATGAAAAATGTAATAGGTCTGAAGACAACACATGAGATCTGGAAGAAATTGGAAACATTGTATGAAGGAGATGCACAAGTGAAGATTGCTAAGCTAACAAGTCTGAAAGGCAAGTGGGAGAACTTGAAGATGAGTGAAGATGAAAACATTGTTTCTTTCATGCAGAAGGTAAATGAACTAGTGATGGGTATTAGATGTACCGGTGGAATTATGGAAGAAGATGAGATTATGGTTAAAGTGCTTAGATCAGTGCCTACTTCTTACAAAACAAAAGCTCATGCTATTGAAGAACTCAAGATAGTAAAATATGTGACTAGAGATATGTTGATTGGTAAACTTGCTACCTTTGAATTGAATGAATTTGGTGAATCTACTCCTAAGATAGAATCTACATTCAAACCTACCGTATCTGGAAAAAGCCAATAGAGATATGATTTGAGAGAAAGTTCCAGAAAAACATTCAAATATGAAGATGAGATGAAACAGATTGAAGATGAAGAAAGAAAGATAGAAGAGCTCGAAGCATTGATTGTGAAAATAGAAGCTAGAGGACATGGTAAGTATAAAGGAAAGCTACCTATTAAATGTTTCTCTTGCAGTAAGATAGGTCATTTTGCATCAAGGTGTTCTAAAAGAGTTTCTAAGTAAAAACCTGACAAGTCTAGATTTCAAAAGAAGTGTTATTATGCTAAAGAAGGTGTTAATGATGATGAATCTAATAAAGAAACTAGAAATGAAGATGGATGGGTACTCATTGCTATCAAGGAAAATGATATGGTGTCCACTGAATCTACTAACAATCAAATCTACTAACAATAAAAATATTGAGAAAGCTCTTGCAACCGGAATTGATGAAAAATATGAGTGGGTGATTGACAACGGATGCTCACATCATATGACTAGTGATAAAAGCAAGTTTCTAAGTGTGGAGAAGTATGATGGTGGTGTTGTAAGGTTTGGAGATAACAATGTTGGTGTGATTTGTGGTAGAGGCACTATTTCTCTTGGTGTTAAATACAATACAAATGATGTCCTTTATGTTGAAGGATTGAAGCATAACTTGTTGAGTGTTGGATAGATGGTAGATAAGGGATACAATATTCAGTTCAAAGATGGTAAGTCCAGGATATTGGGAAGCTTTGGAACTGTAATTGCTTCAGGAACAAATACAAGAGGTAAAATTTTTCACTTAAGTGTTGCTTGTGAGTTTTTTTGAATTGCTCAAGTTGATGTAAGCTAGTTATGGCATAGGAGGTTGTGTCATGTGAATTTTGATAACATTCTCAAATTAAGCTCCACACAAGCAGTCAAAGATATACCTAATATAGTGAAGCCTACTAACACTATATGCAAGGAATGTCAGATGGGAAAGAAAATAGGAAATTATTTTTAGAGAAAACAACATCATTCTAGTGATATACTAGATTTCATACATACTGATCTATGTGGTCCGTCCATAATCAAAATTCTACAAGGAGAAAGATACTTTATGTTGCTTATTGATGATTACTCGAGGATGATATGGGTTGCTTTCTTGAGAGAAAAACATGAAACACTAGAAAAGTTCAAATGTTTTAAGGCTATGGAAGAAAATGAGACAGGTTTGAAGGTTAACTGTTTAAGTTTAGATAGAGGTGGTGAATTCACTTCCTAAGAGTTCAATTCATTTTGTGAAGAGCATTGAATCAAAAGATAGTTATCTGCTCCTTGGACCCCTCAAAAAAATGGAGTTGTTGAAAGAAAGACCAAAAAAAAATTGGATTTTGCTAGAACTATGATGTTGGAAGGCAATGTTCCTCATATCTACTAGAGAGAATTTTTTACTGTATACACTATCAACTCGGTAAATGTTAATGGTAATTCTGGTAAGACTCCTTTTGAGTTGTGGTTTAGTTATAAGCCTACTATTAAATATTTCAAAATATTTGGAAGTAGATGCTATATCAAGAGAGATGAAGATATTGGCAAGTTTGATGCTAGAAGTGATGAAGGAATATTTCTAGGTTACTCTACTAAGAGCAAAGCTTACTGATGCTACAATAGAAGATTGAAGAAAATGGTTGAAATTGAAAATGTCAGAGTTGATGAGGATATTATTAGATCATCTAGATAATTTGGATATGATTCATATGATCAACAAGATAGTGCATATAATGGAAAGAATATGCAAACACAAAATCAATTTTAAATTGTTTCGGTGAATGAAGAGAATCATGAAGGAGAAGCTAGTGGAAGTGTAGAAGGAAGAATAGAAGAACCAGAAGTCAGAGAGAATCCAAAAGTCCCAAGGTATGTAAAGTTAAATCACTCTGAAAATCAGATTATAGGAGACAAGAACAAAGGTGTGTAGACTAGAAGAAAAATTGCAAAAGAGTATTGCTTGATTTCCAAGATTGAACTAGCAATGTCAATGAAACATGTAAAGATGAATATTGGATGGAAGAAATGAAGGAAGAATTGATGCAAATAGAGAAAAATGATACATGGATTCTTGTTCCTAGAACTCAAGATAAAAATGTGATTGGAACCAAATGGGTCTTTTAGAATAAGTTGAATCAACAAGGTGAAGTGGTCAGAAATAAAGTAAGAATGTTATGTAAAGGGTACTCATAGATGGAAGGTATTGATTTTGAAGAAACCTTTGCCCTTGTTGCTAGAGTTGAAGTTGTAAGGTTGTTTCTTTCTTATGCTACTTTCAAAAATTACAAAGTCTATCAAAGAAATGTGAAGTCATCATTTATGAATGGTGAATTAGAAGAAGAATTCTATGTTGAGCAACTAGATGGATTTCAACTGACTGATGAAAAAGACATGGTTTTCCGATTGAAGAAGGAACTATACGGAATCAAACAAGCCCCTAGAGCCTGGTATGCTAGACTGGATAAATACTTGTTGAATATTGGATTCAATAAAGGTAATGCTAACAACAATCTGTATTTCAAGGTGGATCAGGATAAAGAGTTGATTATTGAAGTCTTTGTTGATGACATTATATTTGAAGGTGATGATGACTTATGTATGAAGTTTGTTGATGAAATGAAATGTGAGTTTTAGATGTCAATGATTGGAGAGCTGAAATTCTTCTTAGGATATAAAATTACTCAGGTAGAGGATGTAATCTTTATATCTTAGTCCAAATATGTAAGAGAGTTACTGATTGGCATGGAAGATTCAAATCCTATAGCTACACCCATGGTAACCAGATGCAAGTTAACACAGAATGATGATTCTCCTAAGCCTAATCAAACAAGGTATAGGTTAATGATTGGTGGATTACTCTATTTGACTCAAACTAGACCAAACATTATGAACTTTATATGCATGATTGCTATATATCAAGCTAATCCAAAGGAATCACATGTGACTAGAATAAAGAGAAATTTCAAATTTTTGAAAGGGATAGTTGATTTTGGTCTTTCGTATCCTAAGGATGATGATCTTACTCTAAATGCCTTTACAAATTTATATTGGGCAAGAGATGTGGATGAAAGGAAAAGCACAAGTGGTGGTGCATTATTCTTGGGGAAGAAGTTGGTTTCTTGGCTAAGTAAAAAGAAGAATTCCATTTCCTTATCTACTGCTAAGGCAGAATATACTGTTGCTGCAAACAATTGCACTAAAGTATTATGGATTGAACAAATGCTGAGAGATATCAGAATTGAGTATAATGATCCTATTGCTATATTTTTTGATAACTCAAGTGCAATAAAAATTTCCAAGAATCTGGTGTTACATTCACAGACAAAAAATATATCTATCAAGTATCACTTTTTGAAAGACAAAGTGAGTGATAAAGAAGTCAGACTAGAATATGTACCCACTAAGGAAAAAATTGTAGATATATTCACTAAACCATTGCCTAAGGATACTTTTGAGTATCTAAGGTAAGTTAGGGGTGATTTCCCCTCCTAATCTAAACTAAGATGCAAGTCCTTGCACATCAATCTATGCACTCATAGTCATATCTTCTTTTAGATTGATGTTGTGGTGGATGCTACTTAGGGGGAGTAGTCAGATGATTCAAATATGTTGTTTAGAGTGTGTGTACCTTTTCAATTGATTTCAAAGGGGGAGAAGAGTAATGTGAAAAACCTTTGAAGTACAAAAGGGGAGAAGAGTAATATAAAAGGGAGAAGAACTATTTGAGAAGAGTTAGTTGTGTTGATGGTATTTTTCACATCATGTGTTGTGATCAATGCTAGAGGGGGAGATTGTTGTATCTTGTGGTTGTGTTGCTAATATTTGGTTTTCATTGATGTCAATAGTATTAGCATTGATGATTTTGAAGGTTGTATATGTCGAGGATATTGAGAAAATTAGAATAAATATGTTGCAAGCAGTCTGTGAAGCTATTTTGATCAGAATGGTGGAAAGTTTTGTAAGTTGGTAATAAAAATTCATGCATTAAAGGGTTTGTTGCTGAGCCTATCTAGTATGTTGTCCAAAATTTTCAGAGGTGCGCATCAAGATTGGAGCAAGTTATGATTTTTTGAGTTCCTACATTTATTCTATTGTTGTAGCAGGTGGTTCTAGAAGAAGAGAAAGAAATTTTGGTAAATTAAGTTGTTTCATATGCTCCTATCATGTTCAGTGATGTTTCTAGATCATACTCTATCATTGAGGTACATCCACATTGATTGGTGTGCTCATGATCAAATATTTTTCCTTGGTGTGTTCAAGTTTTCATGTTCTTGGCCGACATGATGATGGTAGCGTGTTGCAGATCCTTATGGATTAATTTTTGAATGCTTGGAATGTTCGAGGATGTTTATTTAGGTCTCCATTATGATGTGACCAACTTAGGTTGGTGCACATTGAGATTTGTTCATGAATTGGCTGACAGATTGTAATTCTTTTATTATTTATTTGTGGCCGATAGAGTTGTTGATGTAATTTCATGTAGCAGATATATAAGAGTGATTTTTTCTTCATTTTGTGGTGTGTGAAGTGTGCTCATTGAATGTATGTGAAGTGTGTGCAAGATATGTGTGAATAAATATCATATCATTTAATTTCATAGCAGAGTGTGAAGAAGATTGAGTGAAGTGTGAAGAAGTGTTTTTGTACCTAACTAAAATTGTCATCGGGCTTTTGTAGAAGCTAATTTCTTAGTTCAACCTCATCAAATGGATTTAATCTAATTGTTCTATGTAAGTTAGTGACCCTTCCCTTTGAGCAGTGAGATCAAGGTAGTGTGCATGAATGCATGTGTGCTCCTTATTCATTTTTCATTATACTTCTCACAAGGTATATTCTTGTGGACTAACATCCACCATGGTTTTTCCCCTAACAGGGTTTCCACGTATAGAATCTTTGTGTTCATGTGTTTATGATGTTTTTTTGATTCATTCTTTCACTGTTAATTATCATATATGAGATTAAAGGTTGATAAAGGTTAAATAAGTTTAAATTTTGTAACAACTGATTCACCCCCCCTCTCAGTTGTCTATCCTTGTTTTTCCAACACATTCTTGTTGATTGTCTATCTATCCTTCCTCAAGGGCTTCCTTATTTTGTTTCTAGGATATTCATTCTTCTCCTTCTCCCTCTTATGACTAGTTTATCTTATTTCTCTCTATGTATTTTTGACCACTCATGTCAGAATTAGGTTGGGGAACAATCTCATGAAAAGACTCTAAATTGGGGGAAAAAGGCCCCTCTTCTAATTTTGGATGTGAGTCAGTAGCTTTAGACCTTATGGGTGAAGTGAAAAAGACCATCAAATTCACTGAAGCCTCGGTAAAAAATTTCACCAAGAGGCTCTAAGGAGGCCCCATCGCCTTACAAGTAATAGGTGACTCCAAAGAGGGGAATGAAGGAGTTACTAAGATCTTCATCAAATCCTTGGGTTTAGTATTTTTAGGAGAGGATATTAGCTAGACCCTCAATTGGTGTTTCTTTGGTTCCTCAATTTTCTTATTATAACATCTTGTAAGTGACCAAAATTATTATAAATCTGACAATAGATTTTAGTGTTTTCATATTCCAAGGGTTGAACCCATTTACCAAATTTTTACTTTAGGGTTATAGAGGTTGGGAGGATTGTTTTAATAGCAACATTCACATAGATTCTGGCAAAAAAAATTATGTTTTGACTTGGGTTACTTTGTCAATAGTCAAGAGGGTACTGAAGGAGTTTGTAATTCCTTTGAAGATATTTTGGTTCCAAAATTCCAAGGGTAGACTAGGGAGTTGGAACCAAGTAGGAACCACCTTTGCAAGGTTAGTAGATGCATTAAATATAGGTTTCCACTTGCTAAGGGACAAGATATTCTTAAAACCCTGGTCAAAGTCCCAAGGGCCTCCTGTAAGAACCTTAATCATGTCTTCAAGAACAACAAAGATAAACAAGAATAATCCTTTAGCCATAGCACTTACTAAAAAAACACCCTTAATAATCCAAGTGTCATTAGCCCATTTTTGTACTTGGTCAATATTTGGATAGCTTGCAAATAATTTCCCCACCAAACACATCTTTAGGCCCTCAATAGCCTCATCTAAAATTTGATCTAGGATATCCACTTCATCACCCTCCATAGTAAAAAAAATAGATAAAGGACCCTAAGAAGCCTTTGTCAATGTTTTTCCTCCCACGAGTTTTTCCACATAGGAGAATGGGTCCTCCCCAAATAGAAAAGCATCCTTTTCCAATAGGTTTGTTGAGGCAAGAGATTTACTAGGTTTATGTTGAAGGCCCCTAATAGGAAAAGAATAAGAAGTTGTTCCAAGAGAGGGAGAAAAATATTTTGGTGGGGGGACCTTTTGGGGCCTCCACCATTCTAGATCATCAAGAAAGCACAAGCAAGTGCACAAAAATTGAATTCACAAGGCACACGCACAAACAAATATCCATAATGTTATACAACATTATCAATCCCATTTACAACCTATCCTACTAGGACCTAATTTTGGACATATATAGACTAATATATAAAAAGCTGCTTTGCTTAAATTTTTATTAAGATCCATAACAAAAGGCCATGATTTCCCTTTTATAAAAAACAAGGGAGAAAAAAATAAACAAGCCTTTTGATAAGTGTCACATATTCATTCAATGATTTTATCGCACAACAAAGTAAGTAAAAATTGCCTCATGAAGGAGTAGATATTCTCCACTAAAGATAAAAGTTGTTGCATGGGCAATTTGTAGAAGATCCTTGTTGTCTTCAAAAAGTGATCAAAGAAGAAGGTGTTGTATATATACTTGATTTTCTCTTTCGTCACCCTCTTTATCCTCTTAAAACCCAAGAAGTGTTGATTGTGTAGAAAAAGATAAAAGGTAGGTCCACTAGAAGATAAAATTCCTATTGAAGCTAAAGAAGATTCTCATTGCTACTAAATAAATTGAAGAAAGGCAAAAAATAATATCCCATCCCCACTTGTACAAAGAATGAAAGAATATTTTGAATGCCAAGTCATAAAAAATATTACAACTCTAGAGAATTGTTATATTTATCTGGCTTGATATTTTCTTTCTGAAGGCCATTGGAATGCAAGGAATTGGTGCATGTTTATTGTATACATATTATACTTAGATATAATGAACTAAACCTAATTTTGAAACTCCTCCATGAGCTGATTAGTGTCCCATATTTTATCCATGCTGCTCTTTAGGAGATCTATATCAATATTATTCCATCACATATAAAGAAGGAAATTACTCGAGTAATGGCCTCAAATTAGGATTGCCATAACATTTAGACCTTAACCTCTCCATTTTCCTTTTTAATCTCAAGAGTTATTTTGATGTCACCATTGTAAAACTCCTCAATTATTTACTTTACCTTTTCTTCAAGCTAATCCATGAATCCTTGTAACTCCCTGATGCTTTATCCATCTTATATGTAGGTATAATACCTTATGAAGCATTTGGATCATTGAATAATACTTTATACATTCCTTGCAAGGAACTAGTCCTTGGGATCCATTTGTTTAGTAAGGGATGGTATTTTCTCTATCTTCAAGAATTATTTCAACTACCATCATCAATTGTGATTAGTCCTCATGGAAAATCTCCATTTTCTTTAGTACTTTACTCATTAATTGCACCAACTCATCTGAAACAACATTAAAATTATTCTCATGTTGGCGCTCCTAAAAATTCATTACAATTTCCTCAAAATTAATGATTTTCTCTTTGAGTTCCTTTTTCTCCCTTTCCTCATCTAATTTTGGTGGATCAAAAGAAGAACTAGAAACCATTGTACCAAACCTCAATATTAATGTTGTTGAAGGGGGAGGTGTTCCTGATACCTATTACTATTGTATATACAACACCTTGAATATGTTATACTCATGTGTTAAGGAAACATGTTCCTGCAACAATTTTTCATTTTTTTCCTAAATGGATTTTGTAACAGCCCTAGCGAATTTGGTAGTTTCAACTACCAATGTTGTTTCTTCCACTGCAGATGCATTTGAGACTCTTTTTATTATTAGAACTCTCCTCAAATATAATCAATGATTTTTTTATTAGTGTTTGGTGCTAAGGCTCAAATTGCAAGGGTTTCCCATCCAGGGTTGAACCTTGAATGATATAATACTACAACTTCATCTTGAGAGGTAAAAATATCATGATATTTCCTTATTATTGTATCAAATGTAATTACAAATGCAATATACCATTCAAGGATTAGTAGAATCTCACTCTTCCTAACCATATGCCTACCCTCCCTTTGAATAAGAACATGTGGTGTAAGAAAGAATACCACCAAAAATTCACTATTTTATGGCTTTTCTTGAGTGACAGTGCTTGCAAAAATGGAAGGCATACACCCCAAGATTTGCACCCATAGGATATATATCAAAGATGATTGTGAATCGATCAGGAAGCCACAAAGAAGAATCAACCCTACATTGAGAGAAATTTTCAGAACAAAGCTGCAAAATTTGCTAGATGTAGGCTTTATCTATCCTATTTCAAATAGCCAATGGGTGTCTTCATTGGTGATTGTGCCCAAGAAGGGAGGAAAATGGAAAGTCCGTATTGATTATAGGGAACTCAATGCTGCTACTAAGATAGACCATTTTCCCTTGCCTTTTGTAGATCAAGTGTTGGACTCACTTGTAGGAAAGCGGTACTTCTCTTTCTTAGACGGATTCAATGGCTACAATCATATTCAAATTGCACCTAAGGACCAGGAGAACACAAGTTTCACATGTCCATGGGGGAAATATACCTATTCAATACTCCCATTTGGTTTATGTAATGCACCTACAAATTTTCAGAGAGCAGTCATCAGCATATTTCTGGACATCTCTCTTAACTGCATGGAAATCTATATGGATGACTTTACCACTTATGGTGCTGATTTTGATGAAGCATTGGAGAATCTCAAGAAATTCATACAAAGATTTGAAGACCAAAATATATCTTTAAAATGTGAGAAGTGCTTCATGATGATGCAGGAATGTGTAGTTCTTGGCCACCACATTTCCCACCAAGGAATTCAAGTAGATCTTGCAAAAATTGAGTGGATTGAAGATTGTGCCACAACATTTTCTAACATGAAGGAAACTTTGACACATGCTCCTATACTTAAGGGACCTAATTGGGAAATTAATTTTCACATCCATACTGATGCATTAGACTATGCTATAGGAGTAGTCTTAGGACATAAAGAAGGAGCCATTTAAAATGTCATTTATTTTGTCAGCAAAAACTTACAAGGAGCTAAATTCAATTATACGATAACAGAAAAAGAAATGTTGGCAATAATCTATGCCTTGAACAAATTTAGGCACTACATAATAGGCTACCAAATCTTTGTGCACACTAATCATGCAACCATTAGATATCTGATGAAAAAACCCTTGATCTTAGGAAGGTTAGCCAGATGGTTATTACTAATGTAGGAGTTTGACATAACCATTGTGGACAAACTAGGGAAAGCCAATGTAGTTACAGATTTTATTTTAAGACCGACCACATCAAAAGAAAATCAAGCCATAGATGACACCTTTGTTGATGAGCATATATTTTCCATTAGTATGCACACACCCTAGTATGCTGACATAGCTAATTACCTTGTGATAGGGAGAGTTCCTTCCCACTTCTCTCCAAAAGAGAGAAGAGTGCTCATTGAAAAATCTTTTCCTTTTACATGGATTGTTGGATGATTTTTTTATACTAGACCAGATCATGTTATGAGAAGATGTGTGAGGGAAAATGAGACATATAAAAATTTTAATGCATGTCATGATGAACCCTATGGAGGGCATTTTGTAGCCAAGAGGACAACAATGAATATTTTGAACACATACTACTATTGGCATACACTCCACAAGGATGTAGGAAGATATACAACAAAATATGATAGGTGCCAAAGAATGGGTCAACAAACCAAATAAGATGAGATGCCTCTCTACCCCCAAGTAGTAGCCACTCCCTTTGACAAGTGGGGATTGGATTTTGTGGGACCCATTGATCCCCCATAAAATGGTAAGTATTATATCTTGGTATGCACTATTTATGTAACTAAATGGGTAGAATTCAATGCCATGAAACATGCTAGAGATAACAAAGTTGCAAAATTTATTTATGAAGAAATTTTCACACAATATGGAGTTCTAAGAGAAATAGTAACTGATCAAGGAGCTTAGTTTACCTCAACACTTGTTACAACACTAGTCAATGAATATAACATAAGGCACAAAAAGTCTACTCCTTATCACCTCAGGCCAATGGACAGGTTGAGGTGACCAACAGAGAAATTGAAGCCATTCTAACCAAAATAGTGGCTATTCATAGAAAGGATTGGGCAAATAGACTATCAGAAGTAGTTTGAGCCTACAGAACCACCTAGAAAACTACTACAGGCTTCACTCCATTTGAGCTACTGTATGGGAAGACAACTATGATGCCTATTGAATTCAAGCAAAAAACTCTTAGAACTACAGTAAACTTAGGGATGAATATTTCTAAGGCACAAAAATTAAGAATCATGTAGCTGAGTGCTTTAGATGAGATGAGGAAGATAAACTTGCACCACACTAAAGTCCTACAGAATCAAAGAATCAAATGGCATGACAAATTTATCAAAGAGAATAAATTTCAGCTAGGTGATTGGGCATTGCTTTATGACTCATGATATCATGAAAATGCAAGAAAATTGTAGACAAGGTGGCTAGGACCATATGAAGTAGCTGAGGTCTTTCCCAATGGAATTGTTCAACTCACCACCATGGTTAGATTCAAGTTACTATTCAATGGTCATCATCTCAGATTGTATCACAAGCCAGCTTCCAAAGAAGAGTTACTGCAGCAATTCATCCAACCTGCAACACTCAAGCTTCCTGCAACCGAAGGCAATAGACCTAGTGTCCCTCCTGGCTAATTAAGGTATGTACTTGTCATAATAAAGACTTCTAATTTTGTAGAAGTCCGTTTCTTCACCCATCTACCCATCCGCCCATCCATACCACCTTTCTCTCTCTTCCATCACTTCATTCCACCTCACATCATTCCATTTCATCATTATTTATTGCTCAATTTATTTCCTAAAAAGGTGAACAATACTTTCTCCATGATTTTTGCAGAGTATCCTCCATAAATTTAGGTATGTGCACATTAATTTTTCTCTTAATTATCTTTTTAGTGCATTCATTTAATCATTGTATGATTAGTATGGACGTTCACACAATTTTCATACCCCCTATCAAATCACTACTGCCATATCACATGTGTGGACACATGTCCAAATTTGGGTTGGGGGGGAAGGAAAGATGTAGGTACATTCCCACATGTCAGTCCATGATTTTTCTACATCAGTAAATCTAGTTGAGCTGATTTAAAATTTGAAGTGAAGGATGGCTTGTATTTGTGATGTGACACTAAATTTCCACCACCATTCCTTTTCATCATAACTCCTTTTATTACCTCATCTTTGACATTATTGACCCCATCATAATCTCGAATTGCAAAAGGTAAAAGAAAACAGAGAAGGAAAATTTAGTTGACATTGGTGTAGGACAATTTCAACTAACAAGCACTACAAAAAGGAATTTTTTCTCAGATAGGAATTACAAGAAAGTAATTTTGCAGAGTGACAGATTGGGAGGATACTACTGGGACCCTGACTTTTGCTCAATAGAAACTGATATTGGACAACTATCATTTTCAAATTTCAAAGCCTTGGCCAGGCAGAAAAATAGTTCTTCCCCTATTGGAGGACCAACAAGATGTTAAGTTGGGGGGTGTGATGAGCCTAGTTTTTGGTCCAAATTTGGGTAGAATCTATAGTTTATTTGGTAAATTTTACATGGAATTTGATATTAAATGTTGATATTTTCATAATTTTTCCCTCAAACTATAGACATTGGGTTGAATTCCATTTGTACCAATTTTAATGATATTATACTAGTATGTGGACTATCTATATTAATTTTACATGTGGTTAATGAATATTATTTAAGATGGTTATAGATGTGAAATTATTATGCATACTAACATTGCCATGCAGACATACTTGAGGATGCTAATTTGAGAAATGCAGCTGCTAGTTGGTCATGCCAAGGAATCATTTGAAGGTCAACTAAGGGATGATGGCAGAGATTCCCCATGTCAATCACATGTAATTTCCTTATATTGATCTTTCATGATGTTGAGTAGTTACGAGCATTACTACAGTGTTGAGTCTATGGTTGGAATTGCATGTCTGATTCGATTCCTTACAAGTGTAGCTGCCCTTCCATTATTTCCTCTTATTTAGTGGGAGTTTACTACCCTATTTAGTTGGTAGGATAAATAAGGTTTAGACTCTCCTTCTTTAGGAGTTCGAAGGGTACTGAGTTGCTGAGTTATTGACGTTGTATCTAATAACATACTAAGCATTTCTAGACACGCTACTCTTTTGTATTTGCATTTCCCAATGAATAAGATGAAGTTTTGAGTTGAGAATTTGAGTTTACATTAGTTTTAGAGGATACTCGTCCAAGGGGGGTCACTTGGTGATTAATCCATCCTTTAGTTTAGCTAGATTAGTTATTAGTTTTTGTTTAGTACTTGGTTCAAAATCTAGCATTGATTGTTCCTGCAGCCACTAGAATTCCAATTTTTTATTGTTCCTACAGCCAAAGCAGATAGAGTAGTTCCCTATTTTTTGTTTAGATTTCCATTCCTATCATGTAAGTTCAACTTAGTTTAATTGTTGAGCTATGTTCAACATTTACTTTGTTCCTTTCCATGCAATTTACTTTTAATACTGAATCTTTCTTAGTTGTAGAATGAAGATGACTACTTTGAAGTTCCTAGTGAATATACTGTGCTGAACCATTTCAAGTTCATGTCCATGGGTTGAAAATTTAAATTTACCTTCATGATGGTTAAAATGGCTATTCAGGTCAGATGTCCAATCTCTGAATCATGGCTATAAAGGCTTAGTTATTGAAATTGTTGTAGGAGGCTGACGGGTTGCATATTCATATTCATCATTAACCATTACATTCTAAATGCCAAAATCCATATACATAAAATTCATGGGGATTCTTTCCAATTTTTTTGCCCCAAGTACTTGACACAATGCATAATAAGTTATGAAAAATAGTTTTCAAAGCTATCAAGTTTGAATGGCTCAATCTCTTTTAGAGGGATCTTGATTGATCTACCATTAAACCCTTTTTATCTGTGCTTAGGTAGCTAGAATTACTTGAAGCTACTCCTTTCCTATTGATACCTTTGCTTGAAAGTATCAAAATCAACGGTTTTTCTTAAATCTATTTTAACTTTAAAAATCTTAGAGATAGATGTTTTTATCAATTGTAATCATAATCACACCATTTATAGACCTTATTTCCCTAATCTTCTCATCATAATTAAAGGCCATGACTCTGAGAAAGTCTATGTCCATGAAGACATCGGGTGCAAACACTTTTCCCAAGTCATATTTCTATACATTTGAAATTGGGGCAGGAAAATTCCTTTTGCCATACCAGTGGAAAAATAGTCACTATCATCCCTTAGGAATTTTTACATCTCTACACTCATGGGCCTCATCAACTAAACCATCGGTAGCACCAGGACCATGGACCTTAATTTTATGAGTACATGAGCTAGGGAGTTTTGAAACTATTTCATCATGTAGGGACATATTTTGGGATGAAGAAGCAAGTAGAATTCTAGGTGGACTCATGAATTAAGTTTAATTCAAGAACTAGGGATTTACCAGTGATTTATAGGGTTTTTCGATAATTTTATGCAAATTCTAGGGTGAAATCAAAGAAATTTATGAAAAATGAAAATACCTTAGTTTAATTTGAAACTCTTAAACATAATTCAAGATAATTATAAGATTTATGATAGTGAATTCATATTTTTTCTGGTTATAGACAACTTACTGGTTTTAGCACTTTAAAAACTCTAATTGCTATAAAAATATCTTCAATTCTATAAAATATCCTCTCTTGATGCTTATGATGCTTAGATGAATAGTTCAATTGCTCAAACTATATATTTTATGGAGAAAAAAATTAATTTATGGCCTTAAAGCCATTTTTTTGCCATTACTCTTAGCTTGTGTGAGCCATAGTATGCACCTACCCATTTCATGAGTTTAAATGTGAGCCATTGATCTTTGGAAAAATATTCTATCTGTTGGTTGCAATAAATCAGACTAGTTTGAAAATATTTTTACATGTGTTGAAAGATCCACAATTAATATAATTCCACCATGTAACACTACCTTTATAGCTAGCAAAAGGCACGCCATCAAGAGCAACAGTCACTTTTGGACATGTGGCAGTTTTCCATGCTTTCGTGGCCTCAAGAACAAGCCACTAAATAGGGTTTGTAGAATGGAAAAATGGAAAGAAGATGATTCCACGTGGTACCCATTAGGCCAATATGACAATATTCCTTTGAAAAAAATTCATATGACCTCTTCTTGTAATTTCATAGGGAACCTCTAGGCCCACCTTAAAAGGCTTCGTGGAATGACATAATGCTTCAAATTTTGACATGTGGAACTTGTGGGACCTATAACAGGGTCTCACAACATTGTTCATCCAATTATTTGACACGTCATCAATTTTGTGGTTTTGTAGGAAAATTTTTCCTTTGTAAAAAACCTTCCACAGAACTATAGAAACCAATAAACAATACTAAATTTGATATCCGATTTCTATTGTAGGCCTTAACCTTGGATATTTTATTCATATGAGATTGGGGAAAAATTAAAGGAATACTTTGAGAACGTGCATTCAAAACAACTTAACATTACTAGGAAAAGAGGGGGCCACATTTATAAATATGTGGTATACAATATTTAGGCCATTGATGAACTATTTAGCACATGGGTTCAAGTTGAAACATTAGGAATAGGGGGTCAGTAATTAGACGGGGCTTAAAACATAAGGTTATAACTTAATAGATTGACAATGTTAAATGGAGGTCAACACAAAATCATAAAAAAGTGCAAGGGGTGTATGATTGTTAGGGCTTTAGAGGGGTTTTTACTTATAAAAGAAACCCTAGGCACCATTGTAAACAAGACCTGACCATGAAAATACTATTCAAAAGCCTAAGAATTTGGGAAAAACTAGAGGTTAAGAAAAATTTACAAGGGTTCCACCACAATCTAGGAATTAAACACTTTAAACTTCCCAAAGGCTTTAAACTTGTGCTTCAATAAGTAGACTGTCTTCTAGCAACAATCATCACCAAAATTCATTAAATATCATTTTTTCCCTATGGTTGGAAAATGCTAATGGAGTGTTGTCTTCTTTATATAGAGTTAAGGCACCATACTAGGACTCTACAATAAATTCTCTCACTAACTAAAATACCCATCTCTAACTTGGAGGATGAATTCTATTAGACTAAGGAAAGCAAGGGAAACCTCTTTTTTAAGACTTCCTACAATTTTTTGTCAGTGTAAGGAATTCAAAAAAGTTTATGGAAATAGGTATGGAATAGAAAACTTACACCAAAAATTAATTTATTTTGGTGGATGACTTGTCATAACATGATTCTCACTCAAGACAACATAAGGAAAGGGGATTTCAAATCTTGAATAGATGCATGCTATGTAAGAATGATGAGGAGTTTGTTCATCATTTGTTACTCCACTACCTATTTGTGACTGAAGTTTGGGAGTCAACCTTTGAAAGATTAGCTATTCATTGGACCATGGCTAGTGACCTTAAGATCAATTGGATGATTCCTTATCACCATCCTTTGCCTAAAGAAATTTTGTGACAAGTTCCTCCCATCCTTTTCCAGTGTTTGTGAAAAGAAAGAAATAATCGGATCTTCAGAAGTCTGGAAAAAAGCAGAAGAGGATTTTTTTAGCATTGGTCATAGACTAATTATTGAGAATGTTGCCTTATACATTTGGAAACCACTGGATATAGCTCATTTAGTGTGGGAGATCAACATGACCAAATCTTGGAATAATAAATTAGAGATCAACTCATTTGACAACTCTAAAGCTCTAGCTGGACTTAATACAGTTTAGAAAACCCCTGATATTGGTTGGCACAAACTTAACTATGATAGTGTGGTGAAAGGAAACCCTAGGTTGGCTAGCATAGGAGGCATTATTAAAGACCCAAAGGGAAATGTTTTGGTTGGGTATGTTGGGGGCATTGAAACAAAAACCTCTATGATAGTAGAGGCAAGAGCATTGCTCAAGGGTGTTAAAATTATTGTCACTTTGGGCATAAAAAACCTACACATTGAAGGATTTTCTAAGGTTGTGATTGATTCCGTCAATCACAATCATTGCCATGGTTGGATACAAAATTCCTACTCACTAAACTAGAAAGAAAGAAACTAACCCACATTTTCTTAGAGGGCAACCAGGTTTCTAACTCTTTGGCCAACTTGGGTTCTTCATGGGTGCTATCCAAGTGTTAGAGAAGTATGGGGGCTCTCCCTATGGGAATCCAAGGAACTATCCTTGCAGAAAAAAAAAATTACCGTTAATGATGAGATCTATATTTTCTATAGTGGAGGGGTGTATTCGATATTACACACTTGGGCTCATAATGATGTGGAATATGCATGATGATATTGAGGGATGTGGGAAGAAATTTGGGAGGTGGTTAGGGACGCTAGTAAATATTGGATGGTATTTGCAAGAGATTTATGAGCCATCTTGTCATAAGTATGAAGTCCATATTTTGAACCACATTTTTTGGAACATGTGTGAGGCCAAAATTATCATCAATACTTTGGCTAATATTGATCCAATAAAAACAATCATGGATTTTGGCTATGCCTCAATGTACTTAAGCAATATTTACTATGGCCTTGCAACCCTAAAATCATTAGGAATGACTATTCGTACGTGTGAAAATATAATTACCTTAATTAGGCAATATTTTCAGTTTTGGTATGGTGGTGGTAATAAATGGGTTGTGTGTTTTACCCATTGGAATTCTGAAAAACTTCACTTTTTTACCCTGGTGAAAGTTTACAATCTAAGAGTGAAAATGGGTGGATATAGGATTCAAAATGAGCTTGGATCTTGCAAAGAATTTCGGAGAGATCCCCGCATCTAGCACATATGTGTGGAAGGGGGAATTGTACCTCTAATGGAGAGATTATAGGGGCATGACGAGAAGCTCTCAGTGTAAATTGTGAGCTCATGGAATTACAAAAGAGTTAGTGTTTGTGCCATCTCATTTGAAATTACAAAAAGGAGGTCATATCCAAAGTGATAGGCCTATCTTGCATGGGTCAAAAACTCAAAAATCATACTAAGGTGTAAGATTTGGAGAGCCTCCATGCCTTCTTCCTAGAAAATGAAAAGATGACCAAATTGCATGGTGAGTTCGAATAGAGCTCACTGTCAAAGCCATAGGACCAAGTTTATATGGCTATAATAAAGTAAATTAATATTGAGGGGAGGTTTAAAGTTTACTATTTTTATCATTTGACTTTACAAAACAATCTTAGACATAGGATTCTCATAAGCTTTCCCTTCTTCTTACTTTCACCTCTTGAAAGCTATGTGAGGGAAACTACAGAATGAGTGACCAAAAACCTTGAAAAAATAATCCCACTACCCTGCACCAAGGTCTCATTCTCCACCTGTACCACTTTCACCTGGCCCTTTGTCCACCAAAACCCATCTCAACCATTAGAATAGAGGAACAAGAAACCTTTAACGAATCCCCTGATAAACCCTCTCCAGCCACTTCGGTTGGGCCTAAAATAAAGACCCCCTATGTGGTATGTCAACCCCCTTGAGGATCCTAAAACTAAACCCCAGACCAAAAAGAAAAAGTTGGTATGGGCTTAGCTCAGTCTAAAGTTGTTGTAGGGATCTATGAGCTGAAAAAAACACCCACTAAGAAATACTGTAAACTGACTACCAAGACCAAGCTAGAAGCAAAAAAGGGTAAGAAAGGCACCCATTTCCAGGTTGAGGAACTTCCCACGAACAACAAAGATGACGACTCTACTAATAGAGACTCCCATGGGGATACAATGGTTGTGACCAGTGTTGACATGGGGATTGAGCATAATAGTGTCAGAATATCTAATAAACTATCAAAGAACAAAAAGGAGGTGTTAGTTAATGAGATTTCTAGTAGTTTTGAGCATAATTGTGGCAAATAGGAGAGCAAGCACGATACTGTTTAAGAGACTAAGGAATTTGTGGAAATTTGAAGCCATTTATTTGAGTTAATTAAAGAGGTCTAGAAGGGATCCACACTACATTCCTTAGATCATCTTGTAACTATGGATTTTTCCTACAAGATTAGATGTTAGCAAATTACATGCATATTATATCAATCCACAATAAAATAATGAAGTGAAAAGGAAATGAAAAGAAAACACAAATTGAACAAGCTCACCAAGTGTCTTCAATATTCATGGTTGACCTCCATTATACCTTCTAGCTTTCTGAAATGTGAAGTGCCTTAAGATTTTGATGAGCAACTCTATATTATGGACTAGTCCTAAGCAAAGTGTTGAAGGATTTAATTATTTATGCAAGAGAAAATCAATCCTACATGCAAAAACTAAGTGACTAAATGACAAAGTCTAAATAATGCTCAACTTAAGAGAGTGCAAAATACTTTTCAAGATGTTAAGAGATTCAAGATTCAAGATGTCGAAAATGAGGACAAAATTGGCATTTTCTAGAAAATGCAATTTTGGATGGACGGATGAGATTTAAAGATTGAGAAATGGTCTAGAATCAATGGTCAAGATTCAAAATGGCAACTCTGAATTAGGGTTAGGGTAAGATTTCAAAATGAGTGGAAAAGATCTAAATTAAGAAATTAAATCAAAGGAGAATAATTGTGATAGTGAGATGAAAATTAGTAAAATCAAGAAGATCAAGTTTGAACAAGAAGATGAGATTTAGAAAATCAATAATTCTAGTAGTTACTTGATTTATAGAAGAATATTACCATTTTGAATTAAAATTAATTCAAAATATGGGTTTAGTGTGATAGTAAATAATTGATTTGAGACTATTTACTAAAAGAAGTGGCAGTTAACAATGTGAGGCCCTTTTAAATAAATTATTTTATTGAAAATGAGGGAAATGTCAAATAAGGCAATTAAATAATTAAAATAATTATTTAATTTAGAGAAGGTGGTCGATTAATTAAATAAATTGAGAACTTTATTTGATTATGCGAAGACATTAGATAATTAGTGATGCATTAAATAAATAAATAAAATATATCTATTTAATAATCGTGAAAAATAAAAAGACATGAATTAATTAAATAATTATGAATTATTTAATTAATAGTTGAAGGTGGACAAAAGACATAATTAAAATGTCATAATTATGCTAGGACGAAATTGATAAAATAGAGATTGCAGGCCTAGGTCATTTTTATGTGTCTACATTTTCCCCTCTTTGTCATAATGCAGTTTATTACATTATGGAAAAGAAAACAAGTCAAGAATATGCCCTAGCGAAGGTATGAAATGCCTATGCCCCCTCAGGATTTTTTTTGAATTTTGGCCAGGGGTCAGAAAAAATTGGAAAGTGTTCGAATTAATCAATTTGATGACCAGAAAAACAATGACATGATCAGTTTCAAAAATGAAGGATGTTGAGCCAACGAAAATGCCAATCAAAGGTGGTCAAATGAGCCTCCAATACAAACCCATCAAGTCAAACCCTAATTCTCAACCTATAAATAAGTTGAAAAATCCAAACCTAGTGTCATTTTTATAATTGCTATTTAGAGAATTTGGAGAGAAAAGCATGAGGAGACGATAGTGATTCCAGTGATAGTGCACCATGGCTACCATGTGAGGACATTCCAACGGATTGAGGGCATAGAGGCACCGGTAAGTACCCTATCCGACTTTTAATATTTTCAATTTTTGTGCATTTATTAGGGTTTAGGGGGGGGAAACAAATGCGTTGCGACACACATATTGTCGCGTAAACCACAAATGCTTTAACGTTCAATGCATTTGATTGCATCATCACACAAGTGCAATGGTGGGGGTGAGTCAAAGTTTGAAAACGTGCAAGTGATAGGGAAAATGACGCATGTGTCAAAATGCAACGCAAGTGTGGTAATTAGTGACACAATTATGATATTGTGATGCAACTACTTTTCCAAATGATGCAATCATTATAAAATGATGCAATTGCCATATCGAAAGATGCAATCGCTATAAAGGTGCATAATTTCTAGCTGGAATGACACATTTGATAAAGTGTGATGCAACTGCGAAATGTAGAGCCGCATGTGACTTAGTGCAATGCAATTGCATTCAACGCAAGGCAATTGTCATTGACCAAGGTTGACCAGAGTTGACTTAGGGTAGACTCTTATTTCAGATGCATTTTTGGTTTCTCAGATAGTAGTAATGTGCTGAATTGCCAATCCATGTGTACTAACCCTTGTT
Organism: Sequoiadendron giganteum; assembly: GCA_007115665.2. Classification (NCBI taxonomy): domain Eukaryota; kingdom Viridiplantae; phylum Streptophyta; class Pinopsida; order Cupressales; family Cupressaceae; genus Sequoiadendron; species Sequoiadendron giganteum. Next base: position 701,613,692 of record CM021100.1, on the reverse strand, counting down.
TCTGTGTGTGTAGAGATGATTAGTGCCTATTTATATGTGAGAGTTTAGACCTGCTACCTATGCTTTCAGAGATTGGTTGAGTGATAGGGAGAGACAATGGTTGATGTGACTAGGATTATATTATGTCACTTACATGCCCATTATTTAGGAAAATAGGGGACTATTGATGGCACTGTGTGAGAGATGGAAATTAGAGACATGCTCTTTTCACTTACCTACAGAAGAGGCTACCATTACCCTAGAGGATGTGTATCATATTTTGTACATCCCAATCAATGGGGAGAGAGTATTATATGATCTACATAGAGGGAAATAGGCCCTAGGAGAGATGTATGTAGGGTTATCCAGGTCGTACAATAGGATAAGCAGTGGCACTTAGACTCACAACAGCAGTAGGCCACATAGCAGTAGTCATACCAATGTTGGTGGGTCTACTTCATTTGGTCAATCTTCAGGTCACCGATCACATAGTTTGCATAGACATTCATTAGGCCATAGCCACAGGTCAAGTCATAGCCACAGATCAATGTCATCAGGACACCAAATAGAGTAGAGCCATCCTCCTGTCATCAAGCCTTCAGGATCTTAGAGTCAGGCTCAGGACACCACTCCTATTCAAGTTACCTTTCATCTAATGAGTCAACAAAAGTCGCCTCATGGGTCACCTCCATGGGATGGAGGGCGCACAACATAGGATTTGTACTTTTTTATTTATATGAGACATTGTATATATTGACACTTGAGCCTACGAGCTCCATTTTTGGGATATCCTCTGATTTCATCCTGTGACATGATATTATTTTTGAGATATAAATATGAGATGCTTTTGGATGCAAACTATATGATTTATGCATTATGGTGCTCTTATGCTTTATCTGATGCATTTATGATGTTATGAGATGTATGGATATCGTATTTTATGTTTATGAATGCAATTGTGGATATGATTATGTATGTATGTATGATATGATTCCTATATGTTAATGCAAATGATGGTTTTATGTATGCAAGATGAATGGATGATAATGTTATACAAAGTGAATTATGGTATTTGATTTATGCAAGTGTGAAATGTAAAGATGAAATTCTCGTATGATCATGTATGTAGCTTTGTTTTTGGATGTCACAAGATATCATCAGAGGATGGAAGAAGAGGAGATGAAGATGAATGTTAGTGTGGAGAAAGATATGCTTGTTAGTGTAGAAACAAAAATCCTTCAACACTTGCCATAGTACTATAATAGTTGTTGTTCTTAATCATCATTGGGCAAAAATGTCATGATAACCAACAAACACTATGATATCACATAGATCAATAGTGTGCAAGGTCAAACCATCATGTAGATCAACAGTCGTAGAAAAGGATGATCATGACTCATACGAGGGATGCAACTGCCTCTAGTCATTTTTTCATGACCAACCGTAGAGAGACAAGACTAGTCATGGGACGTCATTGCTTCTCTAAATGCTGATGTCAAGACATCCTTGAGAAATTAGCCACATGATAGTCAATAAAAGATAAGACGATCATTGTACTACACGTTGCTCCTCTAAATCCTGAAGTCAAGACATCCTCGAGGAACTAGCAGCAAGATGATCAAAAGAACAAGGATGATCATCATGATTTGTCGTGGTTCCTCTGATGTAAGGAACTAATATTGTGATAACCATCAAAAAGATAGATAGTTTGCCAAGTGTTCTCCAAGTGAACAAAATGTCAAGTGTTGAAAATGCCAAAGTTGACGAGGTCACATTTTCAAATGTCGAGTGATACCAGATTCAGGAAGGACTCATCCTAAATGACGTTGATATCAAGAGGATCGATTCTCAGAGTCAGGAGAATTCATCAAAATGTCAAGTGATGATGACAATGCTTAGGAAGGACACATCCAAAAGCATAAAGAAATGATGAGAATTTCTTCTCAGAAGGACACATCTGAAGAAGAACCTAAATTTTGACAGGTTGATTTTCTTTGATAGAAATTGACCGGATGATAGATTTTACAACATGCCCTCACTTGACATGCAAATTTGATTGAAATTTTGATGAAATAGATTTGTCAGTAGATTGCCCATTTAGGATTGAGAGATAATTTTATTTGATGATTTTTGATGTGTGTGAAAGTGTAGTGCCATGAACCCTAATGGACTGACCTAGTGCGGCCTCAGGGGCTCATCGATTGATGGCCTTACATATGTCATGCACTCAGAGACCTCATAGTTTGACACACCCAATGACTTTGTCTGAAGGACAAAATATTGAACCATGATTTTATTTTGAACAACCTAGAAGGACTGACCTAATGTCTCGGGGATTCAAACATGAATCTTGCCTACATAGCAAATGTGCAGAGACAACGTAGTTCAGACCAGGATAAATATTGAGTGACGTGATTGAGTTGACAAGATATTACTGACTTTGACTCCCTTTGATATTTTTGACACTTTTTGAATGTTTTTGTATTTTCTCAAGACATTTTTCAATTTTTAGGACTTTTTAGGATTTTTAGGACTTTTTCAGGAATTTTTCATATTTTAAAGATTTTTTCAAGACCTTTTATGAATGTCGGATCATATGTGATACCCACTGCAGTTACACGATAAAGTTATTTCCCCCAAACATGTCAAGGATTATCTAGGTTGAATGATATGGAAAGAGGCAGACATGGGACAAAAGGCAAGGATATGCAAGGGGTCATGTCAACCAATGCTAGCAATGGACGAAATTGACAAGACCTATGATGAATGTTGTGAATGTGTCAGGTTGTCATGATTATGCAAAGTGGATAAAGGTCGATTAGAGTAATAGTAGATGGCAGAACAATGATTGACTATGCATGGTGCCTGTTTGCTAGGTTTTCACCATGGTACTTATCCAAAGCGCATGTTTTCCAAGTTTTCACTATTGGATAAATTTATCTTTTTACTATTTTTGCCATTTTTTATTTTTTTTTGGTGTCACCAAAATTCCTGTTTGCCAGGTTTTCATCAAGGGATAATTTTTTTGTATTTTTTTAGGTTTTTATTCAAGCTCTCTGATGCTATGTGAAGAAATTTTGTAGATGTAGGTTATTGATGGGTTCTGTCAACTATTCTCCATCAGGTGTGGCCAACTAATAAGCTCCTAAACTGAATGTTGCAGTAATAATATAAGGACCAATCCAATTAGGCTCAAACTTTCTAGGCTTTTCACGATCAGCCTGATTTCTTGGATTCTGCATGAGGACCAAGTCACCAATTTCAAATTTTCTCACCATCACTCTTTTGTTATAGCTCTTGCAGAGCCAATTTTGATATGCATGAAAGTGATTCAAGGAAGTTTGTCATATTTATTGTAACATTTGTAGCTCATGCAGGTGATACTATATGTACTCTTCATCATCAATCATTCCCTTCAAGGAGACTTGAAGAGAATGAATTTTGACCTCGATGGAAAATATGGCCTCAAATCCATAGACAAGGGAAAATGGAGTGGCTCCAGTGGGTGTACGAATCCTGGTTCGGTAGGCCCATAAGGCAGGATTGAGTTGTAGGTGCCAATCTCGGCCACTGTCATTGATGGTCTTTTTAACAATGCAGAGAATTTTTTTATTTGATGCCTCAGCTTGACCATTGCCCTATGGATAATATGGGGTTGAGAAATGATGTTGGATGTGGAATCACTCACAGAGTTCATGAACATCCTAATTTTTGAATGGACGACTGTTATCTATGATTATGGATTGCAGAACACCATATCGACAGATGATGCAATTTAGGATAAACTTGGATATCTGCTTACCGGTTATGTAAGTGAGGGGGATGGATTCAACCAATTAGTAAAGTACTCAGTGGTGGTGATTATGAATTTATGGCCATTAGAGGAGGATGGATGGATCTTTCCCATGAGGTCTAGTCCCCATTGTGTGAAGGGCCATGGAGAAGTGATCGGTCTCAACTCCTGTGCAAGTGTGTGGATTAGGTCGCTATGCACCTGGAATTTCTGACATGTTCTGACAAACTGAAGAGCATATTTTTCTAGTGTTGGCCAATAGTATCCAAATCTAGTGACTTTCCTAGCTAAAGTTGGGCCACTTGAATGAGATCCACATATACCCTCATCTACTTCTCATAAATTTGTTTGGGCTTCATTAGTGTCGAGACAGTGAAGAAGGGTGTTATCAAAGCCATGGCAGTATAGGGTGTCACTGATGATGGTGTGTCGGGCGACTTTTTAGATGAAGGATTTTCTCTGATTATTGGATAGGTTGGGTGGTAGGGTTTGGGACTTCAGATAATCATAGATGTCCTGGTACCAAGGTGAACTGGGACCAACAAGCTCATAGACCATTTCCAACTCTGGAATGTCATATGTAGGCATCATTAGCTGTTCCACTAAGAACTCAAATTGTGACACATTTTTGGGGATGTCTAAGAGATATCCAATAGTTTCCATGGCATTGGCTACTATATTTTGTGTCCTTCAGATTTTTTCAAGAGAAATCATTTAAAAAAAAAATAGGAAGCTATCCACCATTTTCTTGTAGGGGAAAAAATTTTCATCTTTTGTTTCATAATCATCATTCACTTGGTCGATAGCTAACTAAGAATCCCCAACTACTAGCAATGTCTGAATTTTCCATTTAATTGCAATTTTGAGTCTTGTGACCAGTGCTTTGTATTCTGCAATGTTATTAGTACAAAGGAAGGTGATTCAGAATGCCTTAGGAATCAAATCCCCTTGTGGTGTGATGAACAAGATACCAACCCGTGACCCGTGACCCATGTGAGACCTGTCAACATATAGTTTCCATGGTGATGTAGGCTTTGCATGAAAGATAGACTTATCGGGAAAATCAGTTATTAGTGGATGAGTGCCTTGGATGGGTGCATTTGTGAGTTGATCTGCCATTACCTACCCTTTTATTGCCTTGTGCTCAACATATTATATGTCATATTCACTTAAAATCATGACCCACTTTGCTAACTGGCTTGTCAATGTTTCCCAACTTAGAAGATACTTTAGTGGATCAATCCTAGCTACCAAGTGCGTTTGGTGATTCAACATGTAATGTCTTAGTTTTTGTGATACAAAGACAACTATGAGATAGGGATGTTCCATAGATGTGTAATTAATTTTATATTCTATTAATGTACAATTAATATAATATATGGCTCTTTCTTTTTCCTCAGTCATTTTGTGCCAATAATGCCCCCAATGTATTTGTAGTTGCGAAGACATATAGGATCAACAATTTTCCTTCAATGGGTGGCATTAGGATAGGTGGTGTCAATAGATATTCTTTGATTTTTTTGAAGGTTGTTTGGAGTTTTTTTTTCCATACAAAGGGGATAATTTTGTGTAACAGGTACTGAAATGGTTGAAACTTGTCTACCAACTGTGTAATTAAGCATCAGATGGACTGCAGTCTTCCCTGAAGTGTTCTCAACTCACTGATTCCTTTTGGGGGAGGCATGTCTAGAATTTATTTCACTTTAGTAGTATCAACTTCTATGCCTCTTCGTGACACTATGTAGCCCAATAGTTTGTCTGAAGTAACCCCAAAGACACATTTGTTTGGGTTCAAACGAACCTTGTAATCTTCTAACTGTCTAAAAAAAATTTCCAAGACCCTAAGATGATTCTTCTATGTCAAAGATTTTTCCAAAAGGTCATCCACATAAACTTCCATTAGGATATGCATCATGCCATGAAATATTATTGTCATAGCTCTTTGGTATGTGGCACCTGCATTCGTTAAGCCAAAAGGCATGAAATTTCAACAGTATGTTCTCCATGGGCATGTGAATTCCATTTTGTGCTAATCCTTAGGTGTAATACGGATTTGGTTATAGCTTGAGAAACCATCCATGAGAGACAAAATCTCATACCCTACTATGAGATCAACAATCATGTCTATATTCAAAAATGGGAAATCATCTTTTGGACAAGCCTTATTTAAATCTCTGAAATTTGTACAGATACAGATTTGTCTATTTGGCTTTGTGATAGGGATAATGTTGGATATCTACTCAGCATAGTCTATTGATCTTATGAATCAAGCATCCAATAACTTCTTTAGTTTAGCCTTTACAAGTAGTGCAATTTGTGGATGCATTTTCCATAAATTTTCTTTGACTGGTTTGATACCTAGAATTAAAGGAAGATGATGCAATACCAATTTTGGATCTAGACTTGGCATGTTGGCATATGACCATGTGAAGTTAACTTTCCTTTATGTGAATAATTTTTGAAATTTAGTTTTTTCTTCTTTTGACAATGATGTGGCCAAGAGAACCATTTTGGGATTCTCTGGTGTAGCTATGTTAACTTCTATGGTGTCTTTGATAAGCATTGTTGATTTTTCCTGTGTTACAGGAAGAAATTCCAATCCTCCATCCTTAGGTGCCTTGGAGAGGTTTTCACCTTCGGATATGTCCTTTATTTTTACTAATTTATTGTTAGAAGGCGCCTTGCGATTTTCACCTAAAGACATTTTTTATCTTTTTTTATTCTTTGTTTTTTTGTGATTAGAGGATTGCATAGTCTCCCCAAAGTAAGATGCATAATCTAGGTCAATAGAAAATCCTACTTTGTGATCACCCCATGGTATGTCCTCTCGGAGTCCCATGAACTCTACAATGGCCTCATCATTCTGAAAGATATCCATAGCATTTGGCTCTTTTTGGTCCTAGTCAATCAGTTGTGGGTAAACAAGGGAAATCCCATCGTCAGTGCTAGTAAAGGATGGGGAAGATATGGAAATCATGCAAATTAAAGCCTCAAGTGTGAAGGAAAAGTTGTCAATTTCAACTTCCATGTCAGATTCAATGGATGGACCATATTCAGATTCATATGAGTTGTATTCATATTCATAATAGGGGATAAAAGTGTTAGCACCATTACTAGTGGTTGGTAGTTCAGAGGCATGGACAGTAGGTTCATGCATGTTAGGCTCATGGGTGGGTTCGAGAATGGGGCGGGATAATTCAAATGCTGTCAACAAAAATTTATATTCTTTTGGATCCCAAGGAATGCTTACCCATTCCTTATTTTTAGAATGATGGTCAATAGGATCAATGTTGTATTCTTGTCAGAATCTTTCTTCAAAAGGGGGTTGGCCAGGTTCCAGGAATAGTTCATCAATATCATAGTTTCTTAGGGTTTTCTCAAATCCCCATTCTCATTCATTAGAGTCAGTTTCGATAAGGGACTCTTCACTTGTCTCAACATTTTCTGGAGCCATTATGTCCTCACTTGGAATTTCATAGGTACATTGATCTTCAGTTCCAAGTTGGTCAAATCCTAGACCTATGTACCTTGGTCTTGCATAGATAATAACAGGTTCTCTCCTTCCATTGTTGGCTTTTCCAATTCCACTTGTGCCATCAAAACCTAGTGCCTTGCATATGTAATAGCCTTTTCCATAGAGATGCACTGGTAGTGGAGGTAATCCTTCTAGGTCTTTGTAGATCTAGTTAGCTATGTCGATAATGAATTAATTACTCATATATCCCCATAGTGTGAATACTATTTTTGGTGGATCCTTGAAAGTTGTTTTAGGCTCGACTGCGAAACAGGGTCTACCATAGAATTTAGGTGGCTTAGGTATTGTGGTGATACAGTAAGCTGTATTCATTTTGAATTCTCCATTGCCAAGGTCATGGATCTAAATTTCATTACTTGGTATGGAAGAGGAGGAGGATGGTGTGGCGGAAGTCGATGGAATGGATGATTTGGTGAGTGCAGATGGGTCAATATATTTTGAGGAGGTGGAAGTTGAGGCTTCTCGATTGATGGGTACCTGGTGCTCACCAGTGGCTCTTAGATTGGTACAATATTGAAATGGATCAGGATCTCCTTGGATAGTAATTTTAGTACCATCAAAAAGGAACTTCAGGCATTGGTGGTATGTGGAAGGAATGGACTTTAAGGCATAAATCCATGGGTGACCAAGTAAGACATTATAATGTATGTCACGATCCAGGACTTGGCATATTGTATCTATAATAACTGGTCCCACACGAATTGTACTTGTGATGATACCTTTAGAAGTGAGTTCTTCATCATCATATTCCTTGATGAAAATGCTCTTGGTAGCATCCACACATGCATCAGAGAAGCCAAGAGCTTTAACCAATTTTAAAGAGTGGATGTTCAATCTTGCTCCACCATCTACTAGGACTCATCTAACCTTATGCTTATGGACAAAAACCTCGATATGAAGGGCATCATTATGAGATGGTTTGGGTGAGGAATAGTTAATGTCCAAAAAGGTAATGTAGTGAGGCAAAGTCAAATATCCAACCATAGTTTCAAAATGGTTGACATAAATGTTGTTTGAGATGAAAGACTCTTGCAAGACTCTATCCAAGATGGCCTTATGTGCGGGTGAGATGCAGAGCAATTCAAGGATGGAGATTTGAGTGGGTTTTTTTTTCAATTTCTCGATAAGTTTGAACTCTGGCTTAATTTTTGGTGGCTTGGCAGATGGACCAGGTGTGGTAATTTTAGGCTGACGATTAGAGGGACTTGAGATGGTGACCTTTCCTTTACATGTGGTGATATTGCATTTCAGGGCCTTTTTTATGGTAATGGTATTGACACATTTGTCTTCATCATCTGCACAAAGATTGTTAATGATGGTACCACCAGAATAATTGAAGGTAGGACATACGTGATTGGCTTGATTATTTTTATTCTTTGTGCCAGATGAGGAGGGGTTACCAGAACCATGATCCTGTAGTGGGTTCTTGTGGATTGTATGATCTGAATTAGATGCAAACGGTTGACCTCCCAACTCAATGGTATGGTTTTCAATAAGGTCTTGCACAAGATTTCATAACTGATAGCAAGAAGAATTTTTGTGCCCTTTGACATGGTGGTAATCACAAAATGCATTATCATCCCACCATGATGGCTTGAACTGACCAAGGTCATACAGTTTAGGTTATTCCAAAGTTATGACACCATTTTGGATAAGTTTGTTTCAGACAATTTCGATAGGCTCACCCAAGTGGGTGTATGTGCATTTTTGAAATTTTCGTGGTTGACGTGGCTTCCTTTGATTAGATTGAGAAGGATTATTTTGAATAGCATTGGTAGTTGGTGTTGGTGTAGTCACAGGTACACTTTTGTTTTGAACTCCTCTGATGGTGAGTACATGACCTGTTGCATTGACGGTTTTTGCATCAACCACACCATCAATGATGATGTGTTTATTTTTAACCTGGTATTTGGTTTTTTCATTAGAAGCACTTGGGTTAGTGTTTGTGGTGGTGTTGATTGTTTTACCACCATATTTTAATTCGCCTTTGGAGATCAAGGATTTTTCAAGTTGAACACCTTTTTCAACAAGGTCAGCAAAGGTGGTACAACAATGGACTTGTAAGCCATATTTGAGAGGTCCTAGGATATTTTTTACAAACATGGTGACTTTCTCCTTTTTAGGTATTTCTACCGGACATATGCTTGCTAAGGTTCTCCATCCTTGAAAGAATGGGATAAAATTCTCTCTTGCATCCTCTTGGGTAAGTCTGCATAAGGAATAGTGGATGTTTGTTGGGGGATGGATTGTGATGTGGTGTTGGTTTGGGTAGATGACCCCCCAATAGATGTTGCTTTGATCATGGTGGATGCATTGGTTGTGGTGGTAGCATGACCAAGGGAGGTAGCATTAATGGTTTTAATGACATTTTGTAAAGTGGCTCCCATGGAAGTATTGTGTGATTGGGGATTAGGAGATGTTACTCTAATAGTGTTGAGGTCATATCCTTTTGGTAACCTAGCCCCTTGGTTAAGGAGCATGGTTATATAATCTGGTTGAGTCATTTAGAATGAATTCTTCCACAAAAGAGGCCACTTCTAGGTTTTGGGTAGTAGCTTGTATGTCTTCTTCAAAGACTTCCCCATTTTGGTCTCTGCGAACAAATTGTTCAAAAGGATTGCATGAAGAGGATGCAATGGACATCTCACTGAAATGATTAATGAATGAATTCCCCATGTTGGTATTTGTATTCATGTCATTCATGTTATTGGGAAAATTGTTGGTATTGACATTCATGTCATTTGAATAGTTGTAAAGGTTGGTGTCTTGACCAAAAGAACCCATGAGTCCTCTTTTTCTTTGTAATCTAGTTTCAACCATAAAATTTTTTGCTCAACTTTGTAAAATGGTGGAGGATGATCTAAATATGCAAATGTTATGACACTATATGTTTTTTGGGTTTTTTTTTTTTGGAATAAAATAATGCTATGCAATGATGGTGAGTGGTATTACAAATGAGACTAAAAGGAAACTAAAGGTATGTAGATGCAAAGGATACTACTGCAAATGGGATGATACCAAAAGTGAAAAGGCTAATGGTATGCAAATGCAAAGGAATCTAAGATGCACTCACTAATGGTAAATCTAAGGAGATGTAAACTTGATCAGTCAAAGTTTTGGAAATGCTTTAGGTTTGGAATATCAATGGACTATAAAAGGACTAAGGAGGACAAAGTGAAATTTCCACACTAAACTAGTGAGTGGGGAATAGTTCACAAAAGGTAATGACTAAAGACAAAAGGGTGATTGAATCCAATGATAACCTACTTTTGAATGTAAAGTTTTGAAAAATGATGGTAAGGAATTTACTCCTAAAATCTGCAAAAAAAATGAGTGTCTAGAATGATGGGAAAGCCTAATAATGCAATGAGGGAAATGAAATGACAACCTAAGAATGCAACTTAAAATGCAAAGATTGTGAAAGTTGAGCAACTCAAGATCTAGTTGTAGACAGGAATAAAAAATGACTAGAGTCTTTTATGGACATAATGGAGTCTCAGTTTTTTGACAATAAAATGAAAATTTTTGGGCACTAGAAAATGTGTTGCAGCAATTATGTCGTAGAAAATAAAATGTGTTGCAGGATAGGTGATTGCAGTGTTTAGGCAAGCAGATGTGGTTTAGAATGGCGATTGCGATGTTTGATAAAGAAATTGCAGCAAAAGATATTCAATTGTAGTGTTTTAAGTTGCACATGCATTGCAACAGAATGATTGCAGCTCAAAATTTAGCACTTGCGGTCTAAAATAGTTGATGCATCACAGAAAGCGGTTTTGACAAAAAAAATTCAGTAGATTGTAGGAAATTTGTTTCAGTTTGGAAGTGTTGTTTCAGATTTTGGGATTGATGTTCATTTGTTCAAGTTGTCTGAATACACTTGGAAAACACATGATGTTGTAAAAAACTAAAAAACAACCACATAGAAAACATTTACAAATTCTTATGGCTGCAAAGACAATATTCTTATGGATCCCACATGGATTTTACTCCAATCACATAATCTTAGCGGATGAATTCAAAATCTTGGCCTCACAGGCTCCCCCTTATAGTGCACTCACTTCTTAGGGAAACCAAGCTTCCAACCTCCATGAAACTCCCATGACATATTGATCATCTCTACTAAAAATTGTGTAGGTGTGGGTGCCTTGGTAATGACCGTTGCTGCACCAAAGAATAGAAGGTTTTTGGTCACACTAAAAATAAGGGTTTTAATTCAGGCACCTATTCGAGTGGTCATACATGGGGCACAATATTAAGCTCCATTAAGGAGGCACTCCAACCTAAAGAGGTTAAGCTCAATAGGGTTTTGGGGAGTACTACTTGGTCCGTATGACATATTCGCACTCATAATCCTAGGCTTTCCCTTAAGATTCATATTTGTATACTGGTCGGGAGTAGCTTGACTAAAGAGCTTCATTTCTGATTTGAGTTGCTTTGGGGTGAGTACTTTTTCCCACCAAATCAGGCCCAGTTTCTAAGGTTAAAAAAAGTGAGCAAACATATTCGTAGTTCAATCAATCTTTTTTGAAAAACAAAGAGAGAGCACACCAATATGTTTGACTCACACTCGCATGGTTGTTCTTTTTAAACCCAAATTGAAAGTGTGAAGATGTGACAATTAAATAAATCACAAAATGCAACAAAAACACATTTATTTTAACTGTTTGTAGTGTTATCAAGCAAAGGGTTCATTTTAACCATTTGTAGTGTGAGCTAACTAACAGTTCATTTTAAACCCATGAAAAGCGTGATTGTTCTTTTTAAACCAATGCAAAATTGTGATTGTTCATTTTACCCATGAATGAAATGAAAATTTGTGAGATTAAATTGAATAAACAATCAATGAAACTAAGTTAGACTCCGGCTTGACACATGATGTCATAGAAAGATTACTATCCCAAAAAATCTCTAATCTAGAAGTAGAAAATAGGACACTGAAAAAAGACAAAACAAAAAAAAAAATTACCAGTCATTTTTGTCGCAATAGAGCAAATGTGGATCGATGCTACAAATGTGTCGCTATATCTAGCAGATGCGGCTTGATATGTCTTTTGTGGTTCAGCTTCTGACAAATGCAGCTTGGGATGGCAGTTGCGTCACTCGGGCAGTCCAATGCGTCACGACAGAGTAGTTGTGTCGCTTGCACAAGTAGATGCGGCACAATAGAGCATTTGTATCATAGGGACTATCAAATGCATCGTTTCATAAAACTATACTTGCAAAAAAAAATTTTGACAAAAACTGTACGATAACTTGCAAAAATGTGTTAAAAAGAAAAAAATGTCGGGTTCACCAATGTCAGTATGGATTTTTCCTACAAGATTAGATGTTAGCAAATTACATGCATATTATATCAATCCACAATAAAATAATGAAGTGCAAAGGAAATGAAAAGAGAAAACAAATGGAACAAGCTCACCAAGTGTCTTCAATCTCCATGGCTGACCTCCATTATACCTTCTAGCTTGCTGAAATGTGAAGTACCCTCAAATTTTGATGAGCAGCTCTATATTATGGACTAGTCCTAAGCAAAGTGTTGAAGGATTTAATTACTTATGCAAGAGAAAATCAATCCTACATGCAAAAACTAAGTGAATAAATGAAAAAGGATAAATAATGCTCAACTCAAGAGAGTGCAAAATACTTTTCAAGATATTAAGAGATTCAAGATTCAAGATGTCGAAAATGAGGACAAAATTGGCATTTTATAGAAAATGCAATTTTGGATGGACATATGAGATTTAAAGATTGAGAAATGGCCTAGAATCAATGGTCAAGATTCAAAATGGCAACTCTGAATTGGGGTTAGGGTAAGATTTCAAAATGAGTAGAAAAGATTTAATTTAAGAAATTAAATCAAAGAAGGAGAATAATTGTGACAATGAGATGAAAATTAGTAAAATCCAGAAGATCAAGTTTGAACAAGAAGATGAGATTTAGAAAATCAATAATTTTAGCAATTACTTGATTTATAGAAGAATATTACCATTTTGAATTAAAATTAATTCAAAATATGGATTTAGTGTGATAGTAAATAATTGATTTGAGACTATTTACTAAAAGCAGTGGCAATTAACAATGTGAGGCCATTTTAAATAAATTATTTTATTTAAAATGAGGGAAATGTCAAATAAGGCAATTAAATAATTAAAATAATTATTTAATTTAGAGAAGGTGATCAATTAATTAAATAAATTAATAAATCTATTTAATTATAAGAAGACTTTAGAATTAGTGACATATTAAATAAATAAATAAAATATATTTATTTAATAATCAGAAGGACATAAATGGCAAAGATTAATTAAATAAATTAAGAACTTTATTTAATTACGCGGAGACATAGATAATTAGTGACGCATTAAATAAATAAATAAAATATATTTATTTAATAATCATGAAGAATAAAAAGACATGAATTAATTAAATAATTATGAATTATTTAATTAATAGTCGAAGGTGGACAAAAGACATAATTAAAATGTCATAATTATGCTAGGATGAAAGTGGTAAAATAGAGCTTGTAGGCCTAGATCATTTTTATGTGTCTACACATCTGACTCATGTTGAGGTGACTAATAGGGTGGAAATGGATAAGGGAGAAGAACTAATAATATGTTGACTCGAGTTGATAAACTGGAAAATAAATTCACAAGGTTGACACACTTCACAATCAAGGTCATCCATCGCTCAGTTGTTACTCTGTCTAAGGTGCTAAAAGAGGAGGTCGACAAGAAGACTGCAAAAGAGGATTCTAGCAACAAGTGGGTTGGGAATAATGTGTTTTAACTCCTCTTTGAGGAGTGGGAGGGTTTAGATAAGTGATGGGTGGATTGTGTGTTCTTGTTGGGTGGGCTTTCCTTTTTTTTTTTGTCTATTGTTTCTATAATGTTTTGGTGTATTTTCTGTTGTTTCTATAACTAGACTATATGTTGTTAGTTTTTTTTTTTTTAATCTGATTTTGGCCCTCTGGGCTCCTTTGTGTAAAGGGTACTACACCTTGCAAATGTAGCTTATCTTATCAAAAATATTGCATATGGCCACACAAATATGTATGTAGAAAATCTAATGGTGTCATTTCCCTTATAAATTTATATGATTTAAAGGGTTACCTATGTTGTTTTCCTAAAATATATACTTCAAATTTTCCACTAGGCTCTACTATGGTTGGTAAACCCCTTACCATATCCTTCTTGGAAAAAACACTCAATCAATAATAACTTAAATGTGCATACCTTAGATGTTAAAGCCTTGAGGGTTCTCTAATGACAATATTGAAACCTAATTGTTGTTATACTAGTGTAAATTTATCTTTTTTGGGAGGAGAAACTACAAATTGGGCTGATAAAATAGTTTGAATCCTAATAGGAAACATCCACATCCTTATCATTTGAGCTATTATTACTAATTATTTCTCCCATTATTTTCAAATATTATGCATTCTTCTTTTTCCATCAACACTTTGTAACCTATTTGGACCAACTATCTAAAACTCATGAAATTATGTTTTATCCTTGGAGAAAAATAAACATTGTTTATCAATTTCTTCTCACCATGCTTGGTTCAAGTCATAATAAACCATTTTTCCACAACTGGACCTATATCATTTTTCCTCATTTTGATCCTAGAGTTGACATTCTTTCAATAAATGAAAAAAAATTATTATTACCACTCATGTGGTTGTTTCATCCATTATCCAAGTGCCAAAATTTATTTTGTATTCACTCGCCAATGTTGCACATAATAAAGGCCATTGATTGACCAAATTTAGCTACTTTTTTATCAACTAGATTGGTAGTTTTTTTTTTATTGGTCATGCTACATTTTATATTATTCACTTGCATAATGATCATACTTGTGGCAGTACTAACAATAGACATTAATTTTATCAAACCCTTAATTTGATATGCTCCTATTTTTATTATTTTTGGTGCTAGGGTGTGAGCTTCTTTCACCCTCTTGGTTATTTGTTCTTCTGGAGTTGTCTACTCAAAAAAATACCCCTTTCATAGTTTCTTCTAACTCTTCTTCTAGAATTTATTCTAGAGTTATTTCTTCCTCTCCCCTTGCCTCTTGTATTGGCTTGAGCTTTGAAATATTTCTATTGGGAAGAAGTTGCAAATTTTTTAAAGAATTTCTCATGGGATTTTTGTGAACCAATCAAATCATCCACTATCATTTTTCAGAGGTCCTTCACCTCTTCTATGGTAATTATTGATATTAGTTATATTTTTTAAAAGAGTAAAAAATTAAAGTTTTTCTAAGTCTTAGGTGCCAACTAAGAGAAAAATTTCAGTCTTGCCTTCATTTGACACACATATCATGAAGAGTATTAGGGTTTTAGTTCAAATAGATTTGAAGGATATTTCTATGTTTAGAACAGAGATACATTCTTTGTCTATTTGAGCCACATCCACATTTTTGGAGTGAACAGGTGTATGGTAGTTTTGAAGAGGTTGTAGAAGTTTTAGTTACACTTATAGTTTCTGTAGACATGGAAAATGTACAAGTTCGTTTTGGCACACCTAATCTCGATTACTGACAACATTTCCTCTTAAATCAAACTCTCATAATTTCATCATAATTCTATCCTTTAATCTATTGAATCACTATTTATCTGATTAAGTCTATCACCTCCTCTGATTAAATTAATCAATTTAATTTAATTAACCTTACATATCTGTTTAATTAAATAAATCATTTTATTTGATTAAATTCTCTAAAGTCCTCTTATTAAATTAAATAAATTAAACCTTATTTGATTTAATCTAACATGTTCCTTCTTGATTAAATAAATCAAATTATTTATTTAATAAATCATTTCCTCTCAATTCTTGACTTAAATCAATTCATAAATCTAAGGCTAGATTGTCACATCACCTAATTCTTCATTAATTTAATCAAAACCATGATTAAGTTAATCCCTTTCATTAAAATTCTCTAGAGAATGAAACTTGCACAATAAATCAAATACTTTGATTTATTAATTCATCTATTTTCCCTCACAAGGCATCAAATGGGAATATTCTCTCATTTGAATTCAAAAAGGCCAAGTGGACTTGGTCCTTCCAACAAGGCATTTAAGACCTCTTACATGTCTTTTGCATTGAGCCAAGTGGTCATAACTCCATTTGACTTCTCATCCACCTTGTCATTTCAATATTTCAAATTTCAAATTTATGCATTTATCATGCACATTGGCCAAAATGTGCTCATTCCTCATCCAATCACATGTGGACAATTAGCACAATGCCATTGGATTATCTTTTATCCCACGTTCATCCAAATCCCTCATTCTTCCAATTTGGGAATCTATAAATGAGAGACTCTTCCTCTCATTCTATCATCCACAATTTGAGTAAACTTACTATACTCAAATCCATCATCAATCATTATCATATGTAAAGTTACTCTCTTCACATTGAGAGCCAATTTTCCGCATTTCAATCAACCATTCATCATCTTCAAGGATTTGTAACAAGGTTATGCTCAAATATCTTTGGAGATTTGACCATTGCTCAGTCAACCAACATTGCAACACTTCATTAGCACCAATTCCCCCATAAGATCATCATGCTATTAGCTTAATTAGGATTAAATCTCTTTTGTTTTAAGTTTATTGTGTTCTTCATTTCCTAGTTTAGTTTGAATAGATGGATTTTATGGGGAATATCTCACACTTGTTTGGATGCATACGATCTCACAACTAATGTGTTTTGTTGCACTTGTGCATTTGCAAGTTTAGGGGTTCACAATTTCATTTAAAGCTTGACCCACATTGTACAAGGCAGAAAACTCCTGAATAATGACACATTATAGAGACTCGAGATTTTAGACACACATTGCAAATGGTACTAGATACTTTCTAGGAGTTCACTTTCAATCCATCCACATAGAAAGTTGCATATATTTTCCTCCACATTGACAGGTATGCCAAAATCCCTAAAGATTCATATGCATCTACATACATCTTCATTCAATGTCATAAGCATATGGAAATATCTATATATTTTTAACAAAGAGGAAAACTATGTATGATAAAAACTATGGAGTAGATTTTCCTAAATTTAATTTTTAATATAAGTTGGGTACCCTATGATCATTTCTTTGAAACCCTAAGGCTTAGGACTATCATAGGAATGGCATATCTTTGCATAGTAGAAAGATGATAGTCTTATAATTAGAAAATGCTAGAGAAGATAAGAAAGGAAAATATTATAAAGTCCTTGTTGATAAGCACATAGAATAGATTGGGATAAAAAATGGAAGGTTCCAAGTTGGTGGAAGAAGAGAATATTCAAGGGGTAGTGGTCTATTAACTAGAGATATAAGATCTAGTGTTCTATAATCCTATAAAATATAAGCATATATTATTATTAAGTTGATGGATATAGAACATTGATAATTTGATATATCACAAGGAGCAATCAAAACACAAAGGATAAAGGAAATAATATTTGATAATAATCCTTGATTAAGATGACAATCCTATAGAGATATGATAGAGTGTAGTGAATTTGTGAGGGAATTCACAATTCAATGGAATAATTCAAGTAGCACAAGGTAAAGATGATAGTTATTAGAGCATAAAATATAATTCACACTAATGTTACAATCATTGAATAAAAATATTGTAGTAATCAAGGTGAAAATCCTAAACATAAGTGAATTGTTCAAGTTCAATAGTAGCAAGATGGCTAACAAAGATAAAAGGGTAGTGGAACTCAGGTGTAGTTCCTTTAGGATAATTTATGTATGGTGTGTCTAAACCTCACTATAGAGAATAACTCTATGTATACCAATTTCTATTGGAAAAATATTGATATCATTAATAAATAATTTCATGGATGGTCACTACACCAAGTCTCTTTATATCCTATAATGATCAAGTACTTATAATTTGATATTCAATAGGTGGGTCATTAATGAAAGATAAAAATCCTTACAAATGGAAATACATGCATAAAATAGTCATGAAAAGGTAGAGATAAGTGTGATAGTGAGGATTATATACCCATGCATGGGCACCACCAAATAAATAAGTGGTAGAGTTAAGGATGAATCCTTGCATGAGCACATTCCAATGAGGAAGTGATAGATGTTTCCAAGCTATGGACAAGGTTTTACGTATCAAACTAGACCAAAATGAGGTAGAAGACATACCTATATGAAAGATCAAAGTAGTCTTTATGAATAATCACAAGACTTAGTCCCCGAGAATGGAAGTCAGTAGGTGAACAATTCATAAATGAATGAATGCCAAATAAATGAAAACCTATTACATGTAGAGGTTTGTAGTATCAAAGAATCACAAAGAGTAAGACACATGATGTAGGCCTAAGAAGGTAAAATAATAATAAGCTAGGTTAGTGAATTATTGAATTAAAATCCATTGGACTACCACTATGTATGATAGTCATGAAAGTGCAAAGATATTATAGTCATGAAAGGGTAGAGATATGGTGAAAACTATGAAGGGGAATCACTATGTGTGAAAATCATGCAAGGTAATATATGTGATGGTCATGTCATGAAATAAAAATATCAAATATTTTAAGACATAGCTCATAGAAACTAATGTCAAAGTTATTGACAAATAATCTCATGATAGGCAACCTTGATAGTTGAAGGAAGCATGATCATGGATAGTTATGATCTATATCACAAAAATAATAGTCTTAATGCCATTATTTAATCAAATCTACCATCCCCAAGGAAAAAAGAGTGAATCTTGTGATGATAGGTAATAAAGAGGGAAATCTATTATTATTCACTATTGGTTAAGAAATTGATAGTAGAATATGCAAGTAAGATGCATAGTTGTTAAGAGCTAGAGGCACTATATGTATAGTCTTGTTATAATCAAGGAAAAACCAATTAGAAGAGAAAAACTATACAATAATCTATATCTAAGGCTCTTGTACTATTCAATGTGATGCATGGATTGATGAAAATCATTAGGAGCTAAGCACATAATAGTGAGTTGATAGTGATGTTGAAGCTCCCATGGGTAGTTTTGGAAAGAGGTATAAATCTGAGAGACTTAATCACATACTATGTCATGATGATCATGGTATGAAATATGAAAATTCTTCCATATCTAGAAGGATATTCATATGAATGAAAGAAGGAATACTATATGGATTCTAATAGGATATTCATATGAATGAAAAACAAACTATTATATGGATTCTAGAAGGATAGTCATAGAGATCTAAGGAGAAAACACAATCATTAAAAATATCAAATGGTAGATGAAAGAGAGGAGAAGATGGTGTATGGACAAGAGAAAAATTTCAAGTTATGGAAGGAATATGAGACATTATAGTATAGTAACTAGAAGATGGATTGAAGTAATATTTAAAAATAAATAACAACATTATATTGTAAATGATAGTGTAAGAATAGTGAAGATACAATAAAAACCATACTCACAAGGAAGTCATTAAGGTTTCATACCATAGAAATTTCTTTAGGGATTTAATTAAAATGTAAGTACATTCATGAAGATTCATAGTCATGAATATAAGTATACTCTTGAATGCATATTACAATTATGTAGATTAAGAGTCATGGAGGATAGTATTAAATCCAATGAGGAAAGGACCTAAGATTAAAATAAAAATATCCTATGATGACAATGTCCAAAGAGAATATGATAGTTGAAATATGAAGGGAAAAATGAAAAGAGACCTCAAAGGCCAATCATTAAAACTAAATCTCTATAGTTAATTAATGGTTTTATTACATTGTCAAAGGATCAAGAAAATACCTTAAGTGCTATAGAATACTCTAAATCCATGATATGGTATCACAAGAGGTTCAAAGGAAAATTATAGAAAAAAAATTCAAGGTGTATAAGGATAAGGGAAATGTTTCCTTAAGTCACTATTTAAGGCCTTAAAAGACTATCAACAAAGGTCTACTATGCATAGTTTGTATAAATATAGGAATAACATTCACAAAGACATAATAGTCACATACAAAGTAGGAAGTCTATTTTTGGAAGAGAGAAAGGTAGATAGGGACACTAAGTGACATAAAGATTAAAGGGGAATTAATAGTAAAAGGGACCATACGAGATAAGGAGATATGAATACTCTATGAGTAGAATGGGATAACATGGCATGGTGTTACACTTTATTACAAAGGAATTGATGATAAAGGTGAAACAAGATAAATATGGCAGTCATAAAAGAAGAAAAAATTACACTAATAGGTATAGTAATGGATATGTATAGTGCATGAAGACCTTCTAAGAGTTTGTGCTAAATGAAAATTACAATCCTACATGAAATCAAGAAGTAAAAATACCTCCAAGGGTTAATAATTTTCCCTAAATTTCTCTTATACCTCCAAGGGTTTGTTGACCGTGTCAAAAATTTAATGCATGTCCTATATACATGGTAATAGACCAATTATGAGAAATTGGAAAGTAATTATTGGTTGACAGTAGTTGTGGAGATATAGGGGGTATTGTGGTGACCTGGAAAATAGTTGAGGGTATATAGGAGATTCCTAGTGTGTATTCAACTAGATGAGGTCAAAAAATCAAAGACTCTTTATTCAACATTATCACAAAGAAATTTATAAGGAGAAAAATGAGGAGCAAGCAGCTAGGCACTAAAGTGGAGTTTGACCTAGCATAACAATGAGGAAACTTGTAAAAAATTTACTTCATCACATGTTCCTAGATGATAGGTGAAGGGCATGACACAATCTATTGACGAGGGGGGTGGGAGGGGTGTAAATCAATAGATCAAATTTATTTAGAACTCTTAACTCAAATGCACATATCAGAAATCCCACTTAACCAAAGAAGAAAGCTAATGATCAAGGAACAACATAAGCACACACATCTACACACATGAACACCAAATATACATGGAAACCTAGGATAGGAAAAAACATTGAGAGAAAATTTCCTTGGATCTACTATCCAAATCTAGCCTCATAATGTAGAAATGTACAAATGAATTTTACACACTGAATTAGGCACCAAACTATCAAAGACAATAATGCCTTATTGTGTTTGTAGGCACCAACCTACTAGAGACACCAATCCCCAACTGAAATAGTACAATGTGTAGAACACTAGTCCTATCTAAATACAATGATAAATATTGTAGATCTTCAAGGTAACTTTACTCATGCTAGAGTTGCAAATAACACTACTCCTCATTGAATATTATCTTTTGATACATACACACACACTAAAATGCAACTATTTTCACCTTCTCTTTAATTTACACCACAACCAACTCTTCTTCACACATATGTAATTATAATTCATGTGATCACACATTGATACATATTGATGCACCTGAACATTTTAAATATATACATGACACTACATTAACACTCTTCTATGTTGGCCAAGGATTTGCAAATAGCCTAGACATGGACCTAAATTTAAACTACATGAAATGTGTAACACAATGGTCCAAAATTAAATTTTCTTGCCATTGAAATAACTTAAATTCGTGAGCTACCACAAAGACCTTAACCAAGTACTATCTTAACACCACATGGAAGAATTGAAATCTACGTGAAACTAGCCATTACCACACATGCCTTGAACTTAAACTAGTTGATAGACATACATAGAGAACCATTTTTTACTTCAATAATTATTCATGTTGAACATTGTTTCAATTTGGTTTTTCATTAACATCAAAAGAGTGAGTATTGGTTGTCATTAATGTAAGAAGTATGTTGGATTTGGTTGTAGTTTTTTTGGAAGTGCTTGCATGTTGGTTGACTAGTTTCTAGTTTCTATAAGAAATGCTCCACATTTCTCCACTAGTGATTTTACACTCCTACGGTTTAGAATTTAGCTTCATATGTTGTTAGAGCATGTGTGTTTCAAGTTTCATGTTGTTTGGATTACCAGAAAGGTGTTTTGTAAGTGACAGTTTGAAGATAGTGGCTTTTCTATGAGGATGCTCACAATGGTGCAAATTTTGGTTGTGAATTCCTCCATGTTTGTAGATGTGGTCATGTGGTTCAGAAGTTAAGTTTAGTTTCTTGTACACGTACTA
The DNA here is from genome assembly GCA_007115665.2 of Sequoiadendron giganteum. NCBI lineage: Eukaryota > Viridiplantae > Streptophyta > Pinopsida > Cupressales > Cupressaceae > Sequoiadendron > Sequoiadendron giganteum. The sequence goes on along the minus strand of CM021100.1, from coordinate 701,591,344 downwards.
TATCCAAAGTTTCATATCATTTGTCCCTCCACAGAGAAATTTTTAAGTGACAAAGTGTAGGATTGTATTGTTCGATAGCTAGTTTCAATGTCTTTTGGCTTGTGCAACTTGTTGTATAAAATAGTTGTTGAAAATGAGGGTAAATTTTTAGCTTAAAACTTGTAAAACTATGTCACTATAGATCTAATTAAGTATTATTCATCATAATTATTTTTGCATGATTAATCTATTTAGATCAATTCTTTGTCAATGATTTATTCTATTTAAATCAATTTTATCTTTTGTAGAATTAGACATAATATTGTAGAAGAATGTACAAAAAATATAGAAGTCACACAACATATACATGGAAAAAACCCTTTCAAGAATAAACTCCACCAAAATTGATATTTCTTGTATTATTTAACCTTAGAATAAGATTACAATAACACTGTATCAATCCTTGATTGATATGCTTCCTTTTTCTTCAACAATGCTTCTTCACAACCTACAATAAACTCATATGAAACTCTCTTCAACTTGCTGCAATATATAGACAATAATGAGCATTGTAAACTCCTAAGAGTTGACAATTACAAAGCATTAAAGCTTCTCTCAAAAACTATGCCTAGATTTTCCAAGTAGAGTTCCACCTCCTAAACAGAAGTCAAACCAAAGTCTTCCTCAATTTAGGCACCCCAAACTAAACACTTAACTGAACTCTGGTCTCAAAGATATCTTGGAACCTTTAGCTCAAGTTTCACACCCAAGAATGGGCCCACTTAACTTAACCTTGTAAATATCTTCTCATGCAAAATATGTTAATTGAAAGATGCCAACTTGGGCACCCAAGGTGGGTCCAAGTCAATTTGAGCTACCTGAAACATATATCTCCATCAATTTATGCAAACAATATGCATGATTGATCATCCCCACTTAACTGAAAGTATCCACCTATTATCTTTCATGCAACTAAAGTCATTATTCAATTCAACTAGTATACAACTCAAAATAACTACATGTAATTGAAGATAACTAAACCATAACTAAACTGAATTGAACCAAACTGAACTGAACTGAACTGAATTGAACCGAACTAAACTAAACTGAACTAAATTGAACTGAACTAATATAGAACTGATACTGAATTGATACTAAATTTATAGTGCCACTCGACTCTTGTAAATATCAATCCCTATTTTGTAGGAACCTAGACATGCATTACTAAAGTGTTATCAATCCTCCAAATATTTAACTAAAACAAGGTGGGTTCCACCTTCCATGTGGGCACACCATGTGCTCCTAGTATTTAGGATCTCAAAATGGATGCCCCCACATGTTTCTATTATTTAAGAATAATTGCAAATTTCAATTTACATGTTCATTTCATTCGAATTTAATCTCTTTCTAATCCTAGTGTTGGGGAACACTTTCCAAGGACTTAGGAGATACATGAAATATGTTTAGGATTTCAATTAAATGGAATCCTATTCCCAAAATTCTCCCACTTGAAATTATACATTGAAATTATTCCAAACAAGGAATCAATATTATAAATCAAGTACAGGACTCAAGGCCAATGGCCTTCTTGCACCAAGAGAACTTATCTGGAGGAACTGGTTTTGTAAGATAATCTGCAACATTGATCAAAGTGTCAACTTTCTCAATCAATACTCTCCCACTCTCAACCATTTCTCACACAAAGTGATACTAAACATCAACATGCTTAGTATAAGCATGATACACAGGATTTTTGGCTAAACAAATAGCACTCTGACTATTGCATTCAAGTCTAATTTACTTGCAATTAAAACCAATACCTTTCCCAAGTCTTTGTAACCAAAATTACTCTTTAGAGGCATGTGTAGCATCCATGTACTCTACTTTTGTGGTGGAAAAAGCAACTATGGGCATCCTCTTACTCATCCAACTAACAGCAGCTCCAAACAAAGTAAACACATAGCCAATTGTCAACCTCTAACTATCCCGGTCTCCTACCCAATCTAAATCAACAAAACCATGTATGTCCAATGATCTATGCATAATATCAATATTATTAGCACCATGATAAACCAAATAGTAATCAAAAGTACCTCATAAATATATAAACATCCTCTTAACATAAGTCCAATGTTCTTTACCAGGGTTAGACATAAACCTACCTAGAACTCCCATTGCTTGGGCTTTATTTGGTCTTGTACAAACCATTGCATACATCAAACTACCAACTGCACTAGCATATGGAATTTCAGACATTTCCTCATGATCAAAATTAGATTTAGGACTCATATCTAAACTGAACTTTGTGCCAACTAATAAAGGAATATTAATTGGTTTACTATCCTACATGTTAAACCATTTCAAAATAGTATCAACATAGTTTCTTTGACTTAAGAAAATATTTATGTTACCTCTATCTCTATTGATCTCCATACCAAGGATATATTTTGCAGCCCCTAGATCTTTCATCTCAAATGTGCTAGAGAGTTGTGCTTTCAATTATTTGAGCATTACCTTGATGTTACCAATAAACAACGTGTCATCAACATACAAGATAATAATTAAAATATGATCATCAATAAATTTTATGTAAACAAAATGATCTTCCTCACTCCTAACATAACCAATTTTTAATGCAAAAGCATCAAAATTTTGGTACCACATTCTCGGTGACTGTTTCAATCCATATAAATATCTCTTTAACCTACAAACCAAAGATTATTTTCCTTTTACAACAAAAGCATCAAGTTGCCTCATATAAATATCCTCGTTAATATCCCCATGCAAGAAATCAATTTTCACATCCATTTTCTCTATCTCAAAACCATAAGAAGCAGCAATAGATAAAAAAGTCTAATAAAAGTTAATTTAATAACAAGAGAGAAGATGTCATTAAAGTCAACTCCCTCTCTCTAGGAGTAGCCCTTGGCTACTAATCTAGCTTTGTACCTTTCGATATCACCATCACCATCGCCATCTGCTTCAATTTTCTTTTTAAAGATCCATTTATAACCAATGGCCTTTCTTCCTTTGGGAAAACTCCCAAGATCCCATGTGTCAAAAGCATCCAAGGAATCCATTTCCTGATGCATAGTTTGTGACCAAAGCTTGTTCTCATTTGAAGACAAAGTTTCCTTGTAAGAACTAGGTTCATCATTAGTACTCATCAAAGCAAATATACAATAGAAATCAGGTGGGCTATACCTATCAACAGTATTTTGTTGTCTTGTGGATCTTCTCAAAGAAGGTTCTTCTTGTTCCTCAATATTCTCATCATGAGCATCTATATCAGAAGAACTCTATGGACTCTCCTCATCTGATCCATCCAATTGTTCTTCAACATGTGAATCTTCATGCTTCTTAGTTTTTGTCTCAAAATTCATTGTTCGAGAAGTATCCTTCTCATTTGGTTGTTCTTCTCTAGTATAAGCTCTAAATTCCTTAAAAAATCACATCTCTAGATAAACTAATTTTTTGGGTTAGAGGATTCCAAAGCTTGTAACCTTTTACATTTTCACCATAACCTATGAACATGCATTTTTGTGCTTTTGGATCCAACTTAGACCACTTTTCTTTAGGAACATGAACAAAATCCTCACGACCAAATATCCTTAAATGTGTAACACTAGGTTTCCTACCTAACCATATTTCATAAGGGGTTTTACCTTCAATAGATGAACTAGGATATCTATTGATTAAATAATAAGTACATACCACCTTGACCCAAAGGAACCAATCTAGCTTAGCACTACTTAACATACTCCTATCTCTTTCCATTAAGGTTTGGTTCATCCTCTCTACTACTACATTTTGTTGAGGTGTATATGGAGTAGTTTTCTATCTCACAATTCCTACATGCTTACAATAATAATCAAATTCCTTAGAACAATATTCACCACCATTATTTGATCTCAACACTTTTATCTTATGATCTGATTGTTTCTCAACTAAAGGCTTAAATTCTTAAACTTATTGAACACATCATATTTGTTATGCATAAAATAGATCCAAGTGTATATTGAGACATCATCAATAAATGTGACATAATATCTTTATTTTCCAATAGAGTCAATAGCCATAGAACCCATAACATTTGGTGAATAATCTCTAATGATGCTTTCCAAACATACAATGCTCACAAAAGTATTTTTTTCCAATATTATAATCAAGAATACCATCAAGCAATTTCTTATTAAGAATCGTCCTAAGACCTTTTTCACCAATGTGGCCCAATTTATGGTGCCACAACATACATGCATTTTTAGCTTCAATTACATTGGCTAATTTATTCAAATTGAAGGTATTAAGCTTAAACACAGTCCCAATTCGAGATCCTTTAGCAACCACCATATTCCCTTTCACCAATCTACAACCACCTTTGTCAAATGTCACATGCATTCTAGAATCATTGAACTTAGATATAGAAAGTATATTTCTAGCAAGTCCTAGAATATGTAAAACATAATTAAGGGTACTAACCCTACCATCACTGAAACACAACTTTACCTCTCCTTTGCCCACAGTCTTTGTTGTGCTATTATCTCCAAAGAAGATATTGTCTCCATCATATTCAGTATACTTAGAGAAACACTCCTTGTTAGGATTCATATGATAGGAGCAACTTCAATCAATAAGCCAAGACTCATCGCTAACATTTTTACATGAAATGATTAATGCATCATTACTGTCATCCAATGATTTCTCTATAGAAGCATCATAACTCATTTTCTTGTTCTTACAATCCTTCTTTACATGTCCCAATTTCCCATAGTACCAACACTTTACCTTATACTCTTACCAAGGGTTTTAGACCGTCATTTTGACTTACCCTTTCCTTTCTTGTCTCCCTTGGGTTCATTTTCCTTAGGCCTACCTCTTACGAACAAGGCATCTTGGGAACCCAATTTAGACTTCCTCCTCATCTCCTCTGATAGGAGAGTAGGAATTATATTTTCCATCTTAGGATCTACACCACTACCACTAATAGCAACAATTAGATTTTCCCAAGACTCTGGTAAAGAACAAAGTAACAAAATGCATTTATCTTCATCTTCTAGCTTTACATCTATAGATGCTAACTAACTCAGAATTATATTGAAAGAATTTAAATGAAGTGAAATAGAATAATTATCTTTCATCTTTAAACAATATAACTGTCTTTTTGGATACAACTTATTAGTAAGACTTTTGGTTTGATAGATATCACCTATTCTCTTCCACAATTTATATGTGGTAGTTTCATCTAAAACATTCAAGAGAACAAAATCAACAAGACATAATCTTATGATTCCTCTTTCCTTCTTATCAAGCTTAGCCTAATCCTCATCTGACATTGATGTAGGTGACTTTGTCTCATTACAAATAGCTAACCATTTATCTCTCTTCAACGAAATCCTTCAATTTTAGTTTCCACATCTCATAACTAGATCCATTGAATCTTGCAATATCTAGACAAGAAGTAGAAGTCATTGCAGCACACTTCTTTTATAAATATGCAATAACACAATAGTAAAAGCTCCCACTATATCCAAAAAACCTTCAAAATTTTAGAGAAAGGTACCTCAATCTCTACCCAACCATTAGCTCTGATATCAAATGTTGAAAATGAAGGTAAATTTGTAGCTTAAAAATTATAAAACTATGGCACTTTAGATCTAATTTAGTATTCTTTGTCACAATTATTTGTGCATGATTAATCTATTTAGATCAATTCTTTGTCAATGATTTATTCTATTTAAATCAATTTTATCTTTTGTAGAATTAGATAGAAGATTGTAGAAGAATTTGGACAGAAGATAGAAGTGGCACAACATATATGTGGAGAAACCCATTCAGTGAAAAACTCCACTAGAACCGATATTGCTTGTAATATTTAACCTTAGAATAAGATTACAATGAAACTATATCAATCCTTGACTGATATGCTTCCTTTTTCTTCAACAATGCTTCTTCACAACCTGCAATAAACTCATATGGAACTCTCTTCAACTTTCTGCAATATATAGAAAATAATGAGCATTGTAAACTCCTAAGAGCTGACAACTACAAAGCATTAACACTTCTCTCAAAAACCTATGCCTAGATTTTCCAAGTAGAGTTCCACCTCCTAAAAAGAAGTTAGGCAAAAGTCTTCATCAATTTAGGTGCTCCAAACTGAACACTTAACTAAACTTTTGTCTCGAAGATATCTTGGAAGCTTCACCTCAAAGTTGGAACCCAAGAATGGACCCACTTAACTGAACCTTGTAAATATCTTCTCATGCAAATGACGTTAACTGAAAGATTCCTACTTGGGCGCCCAAGGTGGGTCCAGGTCAATCTGAGTTAACTGAAACAGATCTCTCCATAAATTTATGTAGACAATATGCATGATTGATCGTATCCACTTAATTGAAAGTATCCACCTATTATCTATCCTACAACTTAAGTCTTTAGTCAGGTCAACTAGTATACAACTCAAAATAACTACATGCAACTACAGATAATTGAACCATAACTAAACTGAACTAAGCTAAACTAAACTAAACTGATATAGAACTGATACTGAACTAATATAGAACTGATACTTAATTGATATAGAACTAATACTAAACTGATAGTGCGACTCCACTCTTGTAAATATCAATCCCTATTTTGTAGGAACTAGACATGCATTAATGAAGTGTTATCAATCCTCCAAACAATCAATTGAAACAAGGTGGGTTCCACCTTCCATGTGGGCTTCCCATGTGCTCCTATTATTTAGGAACTCAAAATGGATGCCCCCACATGTTCCTATGATTTCTAGGAATAATTACAAATGTCAATTTACATGTTCATTTCATTCGAATTTAATCCATTTATAATCCTAGTGTTGGGGAACACTTTCCAAGGACTTAGGTATATGAAATATGTTTAGGATTGAAATTAAATGGCATCTTATTCCCAACAATGGTGAATTGGCTAGTGGAGAATGATTTTGAAGATCTTGTGATTTTTCCTATTTCTCCACAAGGTGTTTTTTGGTTTCTCTAGAACAGGGTGTAGTTTAGAATGAAGGTTTTCTTGGGTTATACTTTTTCCTGGTCGACTGAGATATGTTGAAGGTGTGTACCATGGTTTGGGGTTTATGCAAAATCCTTGAAGTGTTTAAATATGGTGTATGGGTCATGCTTACTCATCTAGGAGAAGCGTAAGTAATGTTTAATATTTTATGGGTACCACCAAATTATAATGGTTGGCATGCTTCAAACTTCATAATTTTTGTCTTAAGGTCGACCTTTTTCAAATTGTGAAGTCTATGGATGTTCTTATTTGAAGAATAATGTTGTGAAGAGTGTTTAGGACTAGGTTAATCATGTTTTGGAATATGAAATGTTTTTTCCTCTTCCTCGTGTTGCGTGTAGTTCATTTTTCAAGCTTGCCCTCCCATGTTTCATGTTTGATATTTGGCTGACTTGTAATTGTAATAATATGGTTGTTTTTTGCCAACATGTAATGTAATCAATGTAATATCATGTATATTTATGAACCTAGTTTATCTATGTGATGTGTGAGTGTAAGAAGTCAAATGAGGATGTGTAATGCATTATGATGTATATGTAAGTGACTAAAAGAGAAAGAGAAAAAGTTGTAGATCATATTTGGATTCAATTTGATCATATCTTTGAGATAGAAGGGAAGAAAAGAGTGTGCCTAACTAATTGTTGGAGGTAGTGAGTTTAAGTAAAAAGTTCTTGAAGGATGAAAGTAGTGATTCATTAAGGTGAAGATAAGGTATTTCAATAAGTTGTCAAAGTAGAAGTGCAATCATCAAAAGTATTGAGCTTCATTGTTAGATTCAAACAATAGAAGGATTGTTATACTACAATATTTTATGAGTTTGTTCTCAATTCAAGGAGTAGTTACTTCCTTTGTTTGAATCCATAAAACAAAGTCTATAGGGAGTTGTATCTTCCTTGGGAGTTACCCTAAATACTTTCTATAGGGATTAGTATCTTCCTTGGTTTGTAGCCCTAAAATAAAGTTATAATTGTGATTCATTGTGAGGCTAGATTGGGATAGTATCTCCTAGTGGCTTTTCTCACAATGGTTTTTCCACTTTTGGTTTTCTACATATATTTGGTGTTATGTGGTGTTGTGCATTGTTTTTATCTTTCATGCTTTTCTTGATGTAAAGATTAAGTTTTAATTTTCTTCGGAGGGTTTGATATTTGTTTGAATACCGATTCACCCCCCTCTCAATATTTATGTGTATGTTCAACAAAAATATCCTCTAGAAACTTAGGAATCTAATAATACTATTGTAGACATACCCTCCCTCCAAACCACAAAAAAAGATGTATTTCTAAAAGAAATACGAACCATAATTATATTTCTAAAGAAATCTCTTTACCCAAAAAGATATCCTTGAACTGAAACATACTAATACCAACTTTTGGACCACCACATACATAGAGAATAGATGCAATCAAGATATTGCATGCATACAGTATCAAATGATAATATATTTCTTGATTTTCCATCATGACAGTAAAATTACAAACACTGAAAAAGATTGAACTTCTGACATACAACACTTTAAGCCAAGGGAATATAATGATAATACAAGTATTCCTACTAACTCTTTCATCCTTGATAAAATTGTGACTGCAAAATATGACATCAATGAGAACCTATGTTCAACAATCTCCCCCTTTTTCATTGATGGAAAAAAATAATTTTGGACCACCAAAACAAATATTAGACCACTAAACTAGCTAGCTAAACACGAACACAAATCTCCTCCTTTAAATGATTTTTTTGTTGTAGCATTTTCTACACTCTCTCCCCCTATGGAAGATACACCATTATGAAATCATTATTCTTTTTGATAAATTCAATATTCTGAGCTCAACATTTTGATTTCACTCTCTTCCCCTTTGACATCAATGGAAAAGGGTCAACAATCTTTCTCCCCTACAAGGAGACACCACTTCTCACACTGATGCTGACATATGCATTCACATCCTTCATTGAAAAACCTATTTATTAGATAGAATCCCCCTGAGTCTATGCTTCACTGACTTGAAAACTAATCCACAAGAGCACCAAGCCTTCTTGTGATAGGGAGACCAAGCTCCCCCTCACCCTATGCTTCATATCAATTCAAGAAGAGGGAGAAAAAACTCCCAAATTCTGCTAGAGAAACTCAAATATCTCCTTAGGGAGTGGCTTTGTGAATATATCTGCAACTTGCTCCTTTTTATCAACATATTCCAATCTTAATTCCTTCTCTACAACCTTCTCCCTCAAGAAATGATACTTGATTGTAATTTTTTTTGTTCTTGAGTGTATCACCAAATTATTTGAAATATTTATTGCACTAGTGTTATCATAAAGAATAGTGATAGTGTCTTCAAACTCAATCTTTATTTCCTTCAAATTTGGCTTCATCCAAAGCACTTTAGTGCAACGTGATGCTACAACAATGTACTCTACTACTATAGATAAAGAAACTAATTCCTATTTCTTACTTAACTAGGACACCAAACTATCACCAAGGAAGAATGTACCACCACTTGTGCTCTTCTGATCATCAACACATCCTACCTAATTTTCATCTATGTATGTAGTTAGAGTGAAATTTACCATAGCCTAAAAAATTCAGTATACTTCAAGTACTTGAATATCCTCTTTACTTCTTTAAAATGAGTCTCTTTAGGTGCTTCCTAGAATCTAGCAACCATTCCAACTACCTGCATAATATTTGGTCTAGATTTTGTCAAATACAAAAAACTACCAAACATGGACCTATAAAAATTCTGATATTCCAAAGAAGATTCATCATCTTTACTTTACTTACATCTGGTAACCATAGGTGTTGCAACTAGTGTGCAATCTTCCATACTGAAATTTCTTAACATTTCTTTGATATACTTCTGTTGTGAAATAAAAATGCCTTTGTCTGATTGTACAATCTGCAACCCAAGAAATAAAGATAGTTATCCTAGCATAGACATCTCAAATTCATTCTACAATTCCTTCTAAAATTCCTTGCACATGTCATCACCACTGCCACCAAAAATGATATCATCCACATAGACCACAACTATCAATAGTTTTTCTCCTTCTATTTTTATGTACATATTACTATCTACACTTCCTCTCTAGAATCCTTTCTCTTGCAAGTGTCCATCCAACCTTGAATATCAAGCTCTAGGAGCTTGATTGAGTCCAGAAAAAATCCTTCTTCAGTCTAAAGACATAATCATGATTGTTAGAATATTGGAATCCTTTTGGTTTTTCAATATAAACCTCTTCTTCAAGTCATTCGTTCAAGAATTTTGAGTTTACATCCTTCTAATATACATTGAAATTCTTGAATGTTGAAAGAGCTAAAAGAAAATTATTGCCTCTAGTATTGCCACCATAGGAAATGTATCTTCAAATTCTATTCCTTCAACTTGAGCATACCCTTTACACACAAGTCTTTCCTTGTTTCAAATCACTTCACCTTCTTCATTTAGCTTGTTTCTGAACACCCACTTTGTTCCAATCATATTCTTGCCTTTAGGTCTTGGAACAAGTTCGTAAGTTTCATTTGTCATGATTTGATTCAGTTCTTCCTCCATAGCTTATATCCATCCTTTCTCCTTGCTTTATTCTTTTTATGATGTAGGATCTATATTTGATAGTAATACAAAGTGTACTTCCTCATTTTCTCTCTCAAGTTTCTTTAGGGTTTGAACCCCACTATCTTTGTCTCCTATGATCTAGTCCTCAAAATGATTTCTCTGAACATACTTTGTTGGAGTCTTTAGAACAAATTATTTTGAAGTTTCAATGCTGATCTGAATTGGTTCTTCATCATCTTCTACTTATAGAATACTAGTAGATCGAATAGTCTCATCAACTCTTACATTTTCACTTTCAATAATCCTCTTCAATATTTTGTTATAAAATCTTTAGGATTTACTTCTTAAAGAATAAACAAGGAAAATACCTTCATCTAATCTAGAGTCAAACTTCCCAAAATTTTCATCTCTCTTGATGTAGCACTTGCTTCCAAATATTTTGAGGTATCTTACCGATGTCAGTATTCTTCTCCATAGCTCATATGGTGTCTTCTAAGTCTTGCATCTAACCCAGAATCTGTTCAGAATATATACAATAATCTATGTAGCTTCTCTCCAGTACATATCTAGTAGATTTTATTGACATAGCATAGTTCTTGCCACCTCCTATATAGTCTAGTTCTTTCTTTCAGCAACTCCATTTCATTGCAGAGTTCTAGGGGCTGAAAACTACCTCTAGATCACATGCTCTTCATAAAATTTGTCATAATTTTCAATAGTGAATTCTCCACCTTTGTCAAATCTCAAAACCTCCATTGTCTTTCTAGTTTCATTTTATACTGATGCCTTGAATGCCTTAAATTTCTCAAATGCTTCTAAATTTTCTCTCAAAAATGTTATCCAAGATATCCAAGTTATTCTATTATAATCATCAATGAGCATCATGAAATATCTATCTCCTTGTGGAATTTTAGTCCTCATGGGTCTGCATAGATTTGTATGAACCAGATCTAATGGTTTTAATGTAGAATACTTCTTAGCAAAATATTTGCTTCTTGTATGTTTCCCTTCATGACATGGCTTGCAGCTGATTGATTGAGAATTTTTAATCTTTTGTATATCCTGGATCAATCCTTTTAAACTAATCTTTACAATGTCATCAAAATTTATTTTTCCTAACCTTCTATGTCAAATCCATATTTCATCTTTTTGCATAATGAGACAACTTTTTCCATTCAACTCAATGAGATGATAAATGTCATTGTTTGTCCTACTTCCTTCCAAAATTAGTTCACCAATACTTTATTCCCTTATTTCACAACCTTCAACACTAAAAGATAGCTTGTAGCCTTTGTCACACATTTGAGTGACACTTAAAAAATTATTCTCTAAACCTTTGACATACAAAACATCATGAGTCTCTATTTTTACACCATCAAGGCTTAAAGTACCCTTACTAGAAATTTTGGCAATTGATTTATTTCCAAGGATCACTAAACCACCTTCAAATTTCTTGAAATTCATGAAATTACTTTTATCTCCAGTCATGTGGCTTGATAAACCACTATCTATGATCCACATATTCTTCTCCTTCTGAGCATGTAGTGTAGTTTGGGCTATCATTGAATTTTTCAAACTTCTCTTCAGGAACTTTCTTCCAAACATTTTCTAATTCATGACTTTTTTCTTTTTGTAGCTTTTCTTCCACTTTACAGTAGTGGAGGACTCACAAAATTGCTTCTATAGTTCCTTGCAATGTGTCCAAAGTTGTTGCATTTGAAACAAATGATATTAAATGTATAGAGGTGCAAATGGATTATTGCTGAAAAAATTATTTCTTATTGTTGGAGCTTTCCTATAGTCCACAACCTTATGTCTAAAATTATTGTAATTTAAATAATAACCAGAGAAAGGAAAATTTAACATGGTATTGTATCCTTGTCTTCCAGATCTTCTTCTCTTGTTCTACACTTCAATGAAGCCATCATTGTGTATCATGCTTTCATCATTTTCCATGTTTCTTTCTAACTTTGAACTTCTAGAGCCTATCACTTCCAGACTTGCCTTAGTAGTATCCATAACTTATTCTATCACCTTCTTTTGATCATCAAAAACTATTTTGATTTTGATATGCATACCTCTCTAACTTTCTAAAATTTGATCTAGGGTTTTAGTACTTTTACCAAAATTCATCTACAACTATTGGTTTTATTTCTCAAGCTATTTTATTATTGTCACAATTTCTACTTCCAAAATTTCACACTCTTTATCTCTTGATAGAAATTTTTCTATCAGAACCTCTTCAACTCTTTTTTCTTCTTCATTCTGGGAATTTAGTTCACCAATCATCTTTTCTGCATTCTTCAATTAATTAAATATCTTTTCTTTATCTCTCACTTCAGAAAAAAAATTCTTCATTCTTTTGGTTTCCTTTCCAGTACACATCAATTCTTCCATGAGATCTACCTCTTCATTATTTTCGGAACCTATTTTTGCATCCCCTTAAACAATCTCAAAAGCCATGAACACAACCTTTTATTTCTCATCTCTAGATGCATCTTCATCTTCTTCTTCAATGCAGTAGTCTTCTTCCTCATTAGTGTAGAAATTCTTATGTTTCCTCTAACTTCTAAACTTTCTTTGAAATGACTACTTTCCTTTATTTTTCTCAACATTTTTAGTATTCTTATGGGGATACTTAGCCATAAAATGTCCTACTTCTCCATAATTGAAACACTTAAAAAGTATTTTTTCTTTGTACTTATGAGAGCCTCTTTGTAGCTTCCTAGCAAAATTTAATTCTTCTAAATATGATCCAAAATCATAATCTTGATCAACCCGCTTCATAGATGCTTTGAAAGAAATCTCTTTCCTTATAGAATTTTCACTTTCAAATAGATCATCTCAAATGCAGTTAAGATTCCTTTTAGTTCAATCAATTTTAAATCATTCAGATCTTTAGCTTCTTTAATAGCAGAGATTCTAGGATCAAACCTTCTAGGGAGAGATCTGAGTACCTTCTTCACAACAATCTTCTCTTTCAAACTTTCACCAAGACCTCAGATATGGTTCACAGCTTCATCAACTTGGAGCATGAATGTAGCAATATTCTCATCTTCCCTCATATTCAAACATTCAAGCTGAGATTTATAATTTTATAGCTTTGCCTCTTTGACTTTTTCATAACCTTCATATATTATCTCCAATTTATCCCATATGTCCTTTGTTGTTATGCACTACATAACTTTCACAAATTCAAAATTAGTCAATCCACATAAGATAACTTTCCTTGCCTTAGCATTGAGTTCACAAGGCCTCTTTCTAGCTTGATCCCTAGGAGGATTTTTAGAAGGTTCATGTCCTTCTACAACTAACATCTATATGTCCATTCATAAAGCCATCAAATAGGACTCCATCCTAACCTTCCAAAAAGAAAAATTTGATCCATCAATGATCGATGCTTTGTTTCTAGAAAAAATTTCATGTGCCATCTCAGACCTACCTTAAGTTGTTAGGCTTCTTCAAAGGAAATTGGCTCTAATACAAATTGAAGGGTACATAATCTACTAAGGGGGGGTGAATCAGTAGATTAAATCTATTTAAAACTCTTCACTCAAATACACATATCATAAATCACACTTAAGCAAAAAAGAAAGGCAATGATCAAGGAGCAACATAAGCACAAAAATCTTCACACATGAACACTAGATATATCTAGAAACCCAAGATGGGAAAAACTATAGTGAGAAAAAGATACTTAGATGTACTATCCAAATCCAACCTCACAATACAAAAATGTACAAGTGAATTTTACACATTGAAGTAGGCACCAACCTACCAAAGACAAAAATCCCCTATTGTGTTTGTAGGCACCAACCTACTGGAGACACCAATCCCCAACTAAAACAATATAGCAGATAGAACACTATTCCTACCAGAATAAAATGATAAAGCTAGTGAATCTTCAAGGTAAATTAGCTCATGCCAAAGTTATAGATAGCACTACTCATCACTGAATATCATCTTCCGATATAGGCACACACATTGGAATGCAACTTTCCTTCACCTTCTCTTTAATTTGCACTAGTGACCAACTCTTCTTCACATAGATGTAATTATAATTCATGCGGTCACACACCAATATATATTGATGCACTTGAAAATTTAAAATATATACACGACATTACATTAACACTCTTCCATGTTGGTCAAGGATCTAGAAATAACTAGGACAACATAGGGTGGACCTAAATTCAAACTACATGAAACGTGTAACACAATGGTCCTAAATTAAATTTTATTTCCATCTAAATAACTTGATGTTGTGCACTACCACATAGACCTTAACTAGGTCCTATCTTCACACCACATGCAAGATTTGAAATCTACACACAACTAGATGTTATCACACATGTCTTAAACTTCAACTAGTTGATAAACAACTATAGAGAACCTTTTGTTACTTCAATATTTTTGCATGCTGAACATATCCTCCAAAAAATCAAGAATTTGATAATACTAGTGTAGACATACTCTCCTTCCAAACCATAGAGAAAAGATGCATTTTTGAAAGAAATGCGGACCATAATTGTATTTCTAGAGAAATCTATCTGCCCAAAAGATATCCTTGAATTGAAACATACTGATACCAACTTTTGGACCACCACAAACATAGATAATAGATGAAAGAAATATATTTTAGCATATAGTAGCAATTGATAATATATTTGTTGATTTTACATCATGATAGTACAATTACCAACACTTAATAGATTGAACTTTTGACATAGAACACTTTAAGTCAAGAGAATATAATGATAATTCAAGTATTCCTACCAACTCTTTCATCCTTGGCAAACTTCTGACTACAAACTCCAACATCAATTTGACAACCTTTGACATCAATGATGACCTATGTTCAATAATAAGGAGCTAGGGAGCAGTTGAAAAAGGGTGCCAAAGTTCATTTTCAAGTAGTTATTGCATATTTAAATAACTAGTTTTAAATTTAAATAGTATTTTTTTTATCAAATAAATCCTTGTAACTCAAAACTAGTCATCTTATGATTGAAAACCAATGTAATTTCACCTTTTCTTAGCAAGTTCAAAGAAGATTTTGGACTATGTACAACTGAATAACATCTTTTTATCAATAAAGCTCAACATTTGGACTTCAAAATTATGTTATATTGTATGTAATTTAGTGGTTAATGTTTTTCTATGATTTTTATAACACAAGTCCTCATATACATGCCCTATTTTCTACATCTCTGAATAAAATACATATTGTGTGTAGGTTGTAGTTTGTGTTATTGTGAAAACAATCATTGATTGTGAAAAATAATTGTTCTTTTCCTTCAAAATACTACAAATACTTAGACCTTTCTACAAAACACTCATACACCACTCTACAAAACCCTAGATTTTCTTTCAAAAGTTGAGTTATTGAACATTTGTATGCAAAAAATAGAAACACGATCTAAATGAATATTTGGTGCATCACCTTAGTAAGATTAATTCTATTTCAAGTTATTTTCCTTATCTCTTGTCCTCAGTAGTAGCAATAGCATGTGTTATATTTTGGTGATTGCAACAAGGAACCAACCTCCTCTGGATATTCACTCCAAGCTATGCGAAACCCATGGGCCCTAGAGTGTTTCCATGTTGCATTAGATTGTTGAGCTATATTCTTAGAAAGGGTGCAAATATACTTGAAAATAGTAATAACAAGAGGGTAAAAATTTAAGGGTAGACTCCCAAGGATTTTTTCAACAATTATTTTCTCTTCCATTGTCTTATCATTGATTCTCAATTAATTTATCAAGGTGGACTCTTGTCTAAAAAATTTCTAGTTGATCCACCATCCTTAATTTGGATTTTTTTAAATCTCTTTTGGAGCATTTAGATTTTTACTAATCTCAGTTTTTTAGTTCACTTGTAATTGTTTTGGAGGATTTACCAAGCCTCCTTTGTATAGTTAGTTTCTATTATTATGGGGAATATTGCCTTTATCAAACTTAGGGATTTTGCATCTTTCTTTTTGGTCTCCATCAAGATGATCTTTTGGGAATTTGTGAGATTTGCATACACTACTAGGTCAATCACATCTATGAATCCATTTACCACTAGCTCCCTAAGTCATTTTCTACAATGATGGTCTTCATCTTCTTTTCCCACATATCATATTTTTTCACATTAAAATATGGTGGTCGTTACTAACTCTTTTTGTCTTCTCTAGCTATTCTTAGCACTTAAAACAATATTTTAACGCCCAATATAGGTTAATCCTTGGGCTCTGATACTAGTTTGAAGGGATAAAATAAAAAATAAACACATAAAGGCTACAACTATAATACCATTTTGTTAGAATAAGATCCAAAATAAACTAAGAAGCTACAACTCTAATGCCAATTAAATGGAATAAAATATAAACTACACATACAAACTATAGCTCTATTACCAATCCACATGAATTATACCCAAACAAAACAAATATGAAGCCCAAACCAAATAAATATGATTAATAAAATAGAGAAATCATAATTTTTATTAATGAAAAAATGTATTTTACAAAAATAGTATTACAAACAAATCATAAAATAATTTGGAGTTGAATTTTTGAAGCTATTGTATATGCTCACTATCTAAAGCTACTATGTAAATAAATTTTTGTAGCTATTGCTACTCAAACCTCTATTGTTCCAATGCACTGTATTCTTTCTCTAAAAATCCTTCTTGTCTTCTCTCAATCATTTTCTACTTCATTCTCTAACTATTTTCCTCTTACTTTTTTGTCTATCTCTTTCCATTTTAACTTCACCTACCATTCTCTATCATTGTCTACTCTATTCTCTAACTATTTTCCTCTTTATTCTTTTCTATCTATCCCCATTTTAACTTCACCTACCATAATAAATTTTCCCCGAAAATATGAACTATTTTTCAAAATCCAAATCTAAGCATCAAAACAAGATCCTCCAAAATAAATGCTATTAGATGGTTGCATGAGGAATGAGGGGGGAAAGATCTAAGAGATCACGATCACTGATGAGGTACACATAAAAAAATAAATTTTTGACTTTGAATTACTAAATTCTAACACTTTTAAGCTAGATACCACAACCTTTACCAACCATCTTCATGACCTGTGCCAAATTGGGAAGCCACAGAAAATAGAATGAATATTCATCAAGCTATAAAATAAGGATCTTTGTTGATTTTTGAAGATTCAATAGTCCTAAATAAACATATGTGAAAAATTTAAAGGCATTAAAAAAGCATTTAGTTTTTTCTAATAAGATGCTTCGAATAAATATGTTAAAGGGACTTGCAAAATGTTAGATACAAATTTAAGTGCCATGATAACAAATTTTAAAAAATTATGTAATTTTTTAAAGGATGAATCATAAAATATAAAATAATTATACCATATTGTGGTTGTAGGATAGCTACATAGTGGATATGAAACACTATATACAAAATATAGAAAGAGAGGTATGAAACACAACCTATTTGATAGAAGATGAGGTTTTCAAGATTGAATTTATTATTTCTCCCTAAAAATTTATCAAGTACCTAAAAATTTATCTTTTTATCCCAAAAAGGATGGCTTTGGAACTAGGGCTTATAAGAGCATTTATTTACTAGATTATTCAAGTTCTTCAAATATTTTATTAGTTAATTCTACAAGTCATCCACATTTTCTTAAAACAAGATTGAAATCTATAATGCCACTTAAATTATGCATATAAACTATGTAGGAAATATGAATAATAATTTAGCGCAACAAGATTTGAATCAACCCATGATCGTCAAGCATTACAAAACTATAATTTAACAAACATAGATCACAAATTTCTCCTAATCTTGAGAATATAAGATGAAATATGTGATTAAAGACAGTCAAAACGTATTCATGGAAGCAAACTAACTTCTGGTATCTAAATTTTGTCAAGAGGTGTTGTTCTCTGAGGAATTGTTCATGCATAGTAAATATCACAGGTGTGTTCAGTTTATGGTCTTTCCTTATTGATGAGGGTGCAACCCGAGACACAAAAAATCACATAGAAAAACTAACAAATCTTCTTATTTTCAAAGTATGAAATCCTTACATGCAGAGGATCTCCAATCGTCGAGTTCTGCAATACATGCAAATTACAGAAAAGAAATTACAGAAATTCCCCTATTCACAACATGCGATCTTCTTTCCCAAAAACTACCCACAAAAATCAAAAACTACCCCATAAATAGCCCAATTCTCCGTTTGGAGCCAAAAACAGCATTCTAATTATGCACAAACTTCCAGAAGCCCTAACTCAAGATCTAACCGTCGGATCTTCAATGATAATACCTTTTCGGAAAGGTCTTGTGAAAATGAAGTGCCCGAAAGTGGGGCTTAAAGGCTAACCACTTTTGTTTTCCACCAATTTTCGGGCCCATCCGGAGCCTTTAAGTCCCTCAAAATTAGCTCCAAAGATTTTGTAGGGAAAAAAGCAGAAACTTAAACTTGAATAACTTTTGAACCGGGAATGATCTTTGCCTGATTCTTTCACCAAAGTGTTTATTATTCTGTCTTGAAGCTTCCCTTAAATTTATGTCTCCTCGCACCTTCAAAATCATACCTGCTAAAAATAGTAGTCGACCAGAAAAAGTAGAAAAGCAGTTCTGAAAGTTGGGAATTCTTCTTCGACGAAAAGGGTATCCAGAAATGCAAAAACATCTACAAAAAAAAAAAAATTCTAAATGAAAGTAAATATATTTTTAGGTGATGTAGGATTGCCCTTACACCACTGGATGCTCCTGCATCAGACACCCAGGGTAATTTGAAAAGTGACCCCGTCACTTCTCAGATGGTTGAGGAAAACCAAATGGTCAACCTCTGTCTTAGACAACCAGTATGAATCTTCCATAGGCCTTCCTCTCCACTTCACCAGATATTCTTCATATTGCCTATTTCTGGTACTCCTTCCCACACAGCTATCCAAGATTTCTTCGATCTCCTCCTTTTCTGAAGTAGGTGTTGGAATACCACACTGTTCCATTGCTGGTACTTCCTCTGCACCACCCTCATGATATTCTGTCAAATCTACAATGTTGAACACAGGGGAAATGTTGAATCCATCCGGCAACTCTACCTCATATGTGTTCCCTAAATCATGCCTCTTCAAAATTTTACAGGGACTGAACTTCTTCATCTTCAATTTGTTATAGGTTCCTACTGGAAACCTTTCTTTCCTCAAGTGGACCATCACTTCATCACCAATCTGAAACTCCTTATACCTCCTCTTTTGATCTGCCTTAGCCTTATACTGCATATTCATCTTGTTAATGTGTTCTTTTACCTTCTCATGCATATTCTTGATGTGTTCTGCAAAGTCTTCAGCTTCAGCACTTGTCTTCTTCTCTTGGTCCATCTTCCTCAATTCTGGAGTAGTCCTAGGACTACTTCCATACACAATCTGGAATGGTGATCTACCAGTGCTTCTATTAACAGAATTGTTGTAAGCGAATTCTGCTTGGGGTAAAATCAAATCCCATCCCTTTGGTTTATCTCCTACCAAGCATCTCAGTAGGTTACCCAAACTCCTGTTCACAACTTCACTCTGCCCATCGGTCTGGGGATGGTGTGCAGAACTAAACTTCAACTCTATTTTCAACTTCTTCCACAAGGTCCTCCAAAAGTATCCAAAAGATTTTGTGTCACGATCTGAGACTATACTCTTTGGCAAACCATGTAGCCTCACCACCTCTTTAAAGAACAAGTCAGCAATGTGGACTGCATCATGGGTCTTCTGGTATGGGATGAAATGTGCCATCTTCAAAAACCTGTCAATTACCACAAATATTGAATCATTCCCTCTCTATGTCCTTGGCAAACCAAGAACAAAGTCCATACTTATATCCTCCCATGGCCTCTCTGGTACAAGTAAGGGCTGATACAACCCTGTATTCTGACTCACTCCTTTAGCCATTTGACATACCCAGCAACTCTGCACAAACTTCTTCACATCTTGTGACAACTAAGGCCAATAATAATGCTCACTGATAATGGAAATGATCTTATCTCGACCAAAATGTCCTTCCATTCCTCCACTGTGTTTCTCTTTTATCAGGTTCTCCCTCATGGAACTCCTCAGAATACACAATTGACTTCCCTTAAACAACATGCCTTCTTGAATTATGAAATCCAGTCACTTTGTGCTATCAATTGTAACAAGTTCCTTGCAAGCTTTCCAAGCCTCTACAAAATTAGGATCTTTCGGATACAATGTCTTGAGTTCACTAAACCCAACCACCTCAATCTGCATTTCTATAAACAATGTATGCCTCCTACTTAAGGCATCTGCAACCCTATTTGACTTCCCACTCCTATGTTTTAAAACAAATGTATAACTCTGCAAAAATTCTACCCATTTCATATGCCTCTGATTTAATTTTCCCTAACTACTCAGGTACTATAATGCTTGATGATCAGTATACATAAAAAATTCCTTTGGCAACAAATAATGCCTCCATTTCTTTAATGCTTGAACTATTGCATAAAATTCCTGATCATATACAGAGTACTTTCTCTTTGCATCATTTAACTTTTCACTGAAATAGGCAATGGGCTTACATTCCTAGCTTAACACTGCTCCAATGGCACAACCACTAGCATCACAATCTACTTGAAACACCTTATTGAAATATGGGAGAGCCAAAACAGGTTGTTCTGTCACCTTCTACTTCAATAGATCAAAACTCCTTGCTACTCCAGTGCTCTACTTGAACTCTTTTCTATCCCCTCTCATCATTTCAGTTAGGGGTGCACAAGTACTACTGAAGTTTCTAATAAACTTTCTATAAAAACTTTCCAAACCATGGAAAGATCTCACCTCAGTAGCAGTTCTTGGGGTAGGCCATTCCAGAATAGCCTTCACCTTCTATGGGTCCATCTTGAGACCTTTTGTTGAGACAACAAACCCCAAGTACACTAACTCCTTCTTCACAAAACTACACTTCTTTAGATTAATCAGCAATTTCTCATCTCTTAACTTCTCAAAGACTCTACCAATATGCATTATATGCTCATCCAATGACTTACTTAATATCAAAATATCGTCTAAATACACAATAACAAAGCTTCCTAGGAAATCTTTTAGTACCTCATTCATGAGCCACATGAATGTGCTCGGTGCATTGGTTAGCCCAAAAGGCATGACTAACCACTCATATAGGCCCTCTTTGGTCTTGAAGGCGGTCTTCTATTCATCTCCCTCTCGAATCCAGATCTAGTGATATCCACTCTTTAGATCAATCTTTGTGAAGTACTAAGCTCCACTCAAACAGTCCATCAGGTCATCCATACTTGATTGTAATCTTGTTTATGGCCCAAGAGTCTGTACACATCCTCCACTCCCCATCCTTCTTTGGTGCTAGTACTGCAGGTACTGCACATGGACTCAGACTCTCTCGAATCAAACCCTTTCTCAACAACTCCTCAACTTGTCTGTTCAACTCCTCATTTTCTGTAGGAGTCATTCTATGAGCTACCTTATTCCGCAAACTAGCTCCTGGGATCAAATCAATCTGATGACTGATCTTCCTCATTGGTGGTAAATCCTTAGGTACATTATCAGAAATAATATCCTGAAACTCATTCAATAACCTAGAAACTTCTACTAGAACCTTCTCACTACCCTCCTTATCCATTTTAGGAATCAATGCATAACACACACGCTCATGTTTCATGCCTTCTAAAAATTTCCTTCCATCAACATAACAAATTCTAGCACTACTGCATACCTTTTCTTCAGCCTTCTGCAGGGGTTTCAATTTATGGCAGACTCCATCCTTCATCAGGGAATAAGTGTTTGCATGGCCATCATGTACAACTCACTTGTCAAACTGCCACGGCCTCCCCAGCAACATGTGACATGCATCCATGGGGATGATATCACAGAGTACCTCATCACAATAGCTTCTGATCTTGAACTTCACCAGGCACTGCTCATTGACTAGAACTTCATGGTCTTTCTGCAACCAGGCAATCCGATATGGATGTGGATGCCTTTCCCTCTTTAGCTTCAACTTTGTAACCATTTCTTCTAACACTAGATTATTAGTGCTCCCACCATCAATAATGACATCACAACATTTGTCTTCACACTTGCACCTTGTGCGAAATAGATTCTTCCTTTGTTCTGGCTCCTTCTCTTCAGTCACCAGGGCTCTTCTAACCACTAAGGCTTCTCCACTTTCAGCATCATTTGAATGCTCAGATTGAGCCTCCTCATCTACATGCGCAACCCTTGCACGACCTTCTGGCCTTTTGTCTATCCTTCCTTGGTATTGTGGACATTCATAGGCTTGATGCCCTTCTTCACCACATCGGAAACAAGTTCCTCTGAAACCACCCCTTCCGGGTCCTTGCCCAAATCTTCCTCGTCCTCTACCTCTTTGATCACCACCATTCTGATCACGTGGGTGGTAGAAGTTATCATTCCTCTAGCTTCGACTGGTACCCACATCTTCATTTTTCTTCTCATCCTCATTTCGGCTTCCAAAAGATCTTTCGCTACCCCTTCCGCTTTGACCTCCTCGTCCTTTTTGCTTATTGTCAAATCTTTTGTTCAACTTCTCTTCAACTCTTAGCGAAAACTAGTAAGCATCCTCAATGGTGGATATTCTGACCAGGCTTAACTCCTATTGAATGCTCAGTCGTAACCCATTAAGATAACGGGCTACCTTCTCCTTGTTGGCCTCTGCATGTCCCGTTCTGATGATCATCTTATGAAAATCTTCTGTGTATTCTTTCACAAATCTACTTCCTTCCTTCAACCCTTGCAATTTCTTCAATAGATCTAACTCATAGTCCATTCACATGAACTGCTTCTTCAGTTTCTCCACCATGCGATCCCATCTGGTGATCTTTCCCTTTTCTCTCTTATTTCTTTCTAGCTGGACCTCTTTCCACCAGATACTCGCGTGGCCCTTCAGCTTTGTTTTTGCAAACTTAACCCGATCTGGGTCCTCTACTTCTTCATACTCAAAATACTCTTCCAACTCGTTGATCCAATCAATCAACTCTTCCAGGTTTAGACTTCCAGAAAAACTGGGAACTTCTACTCTAGGTCTTTTTCCGATCTTCGAAATGGCCCTTATCAGCCGCATTTGATCTTAATCAATAGCTTTTTCTTCCTCTTCTACATCTGAATCTTTTACCTCTTCTTCATCCTCACTTTCTTCTCCCCTTCTCGGGTTTACTCCTCTTCTTAACTCTCTTTGTAATGCATTAATTTGTCTCTGGAGGGCTCTGAAACCCTCGGCCGCTAATGGATCTCTTCCACCAACATTTCTGGCACCTCCGACACCACCTCACCTACCACACACCACTCTTGGAGGCATCTTGAATATCTCGAACCCACAACCACAGTCCTGGTGCGAACTGCCTCAGATCGGCGATCTATCCACACGCTCAAGAAAACCCACTCTGATACCACTTGATGAGGGTGCAACTCGAGACATAGAAAATCACATAGAAAAACTAACAAATCTTCTTATTTTCAAAGTATGAAATCCTTACATGCAGAGGATCTTCAATCCTCAAGTTCTACAATACATGCAAATTAAAGAAAAGAAATTACAGGAATTCCCCTATTCGCAACATGCGATCTTCTTTCCCAAAAACTACCCACAAAAATTAGAAACTACCCCATAAATAGCCCAATTCTCTGTTTGGAGCCAAAAACAACATTCTAATTATGCACAAACTTCCAGAAGCCGTAACTCAAGATCTAACCGTTGGATCTTCAATGATAATACCTTTTCGAAAAGGTCTTATGAAAATGAAGTGCCCGAAAGTGGGGCTTAAAGGCTAACCACTTTTGTTTTCCACCAATTTTCGGGCCCATCCGGAGCCTTTAAGTCCCTCAAAATTAGCTCCAAAGATTTTGTAGGGCAAAAAGCAGAAACTTAAACTTGAATAACTTTTGAACCGGGAATGATCTTTGCCTGATTCTTTCACCAAAGTGTTTATTATTCTGTCTTGAAGCTTCCCTTAAATTTATGTCTCCTCGCACCTTCAAAATCATACCTGCTAAAAATAACAGTCAAGCAAAAAAAGCAGAAAAACAGTTCTGAAAGTTGGGAATTCTTCTTCGACGAAAAGGGTATCCAGAAATGCAAAAACATCTACAAAAAAAATAAATCTAAATGAAAGTAAATATATTTTTGGGTGATGTAGGATTGCCCTTACACCACTGGATGCTCCTGCATCACTTATCCACTTCCAGCCCCATGTTCAAAATGATGTTGTGGATGATGCTGCTACTGCTCCTGCTTTGACTAAGTTGATATTTCTAATGCCCCAGACCGTTGATTTCAATGGGATGAATTCTGCCACTTATTGTCTCAAGCTTTCTGTTCTACTCTTTTTTGTACTATGGGGTTGCTTTCATGCTTGTTATGTTGCATTCTTGTTCGCCAGCCAAGTTTCTCTTTTAATTCTTAATATCAATTTTAATTAGTCGATAGGTTATATATAGTGTAAGATTAGTCTCACAAACCACTATTGAGTTATTGGAAAACAATTTTTAGTTGTTGTTTAATGGTAAACCAACTGTCATTTAAAGGTAAAAGCCTCCAAAATATCATGTGAAAGCCTCCAAAATCTTACTCATCACGTAAAATCTGGATAAATATTGATTTTCCAGCTGGATGGGAACATTTTATTTTCCTTTTCAATATTTTTTGTTAATTTGATGGAAAATTTCTTTTTCATTTACATTGCTTTATGTTTTAAATATATATATAAATATTTCAAAATCAGATAATACTTAATTTCTTTCAGGAAAACATCTAGATTTGTCTAAGTTTATTTCATTCCATTATTTAACACTTATTATTAATTGTTTAATCCAGCCACATACAACTAGAATTTGTAGCTCATGGCATCCATACACACCCATGCACAAACATGTACTCTCTAACATATTAACATACATATAATTTTCTATTAACGTAATCCTTGAACCTTCTTTAAATGCAAATGTTAATATAAATTAATTTAGGTGCTTCGTACTTTTTGCTTAAAAAAAACTTTAAACCTAATCAAACAATGTATTAACTAGTTGGAGTAAATAGAGATTGGATAAGTTCTTTCTTTGCCCAAACATTCTACAAGAGACCTAGAATACCTTAGAGTGTTTCATGTTTACGTGCAAAAAAAAAGGTTTTTCATTCTAAAAAATGTACCTATATCTTTTAGAAGCCCCCTAGAATGGTTTACCTTGTTTTGGACGAAATGGAGGATTCTTTCAACCATTTAAGAAAAGGGCATAATCATCATCTTTATCTTCTTGAAGAGATGTACGTACCCTTTGAAAAATGGAACTAAGTTGATGAATGGTCATGTTTGAGATGATCAATTAATACTAAATATAAATACAAAGTTTTGAATATTTTTAGAGGTAATATATGTGTTTTTTAATTATTTGGATGTCAATACATTTATAAATATATAAATTTTTTTTAAAAAATCATGTTTTAATATTAATTGAAAATATCAAAAGTTAGATAAAATGTTAATAATTAATTTTATATTTATAATTATAAAAAGACACAATCTCTCACAGAAATCTCATAACCATAAGAATAAAAAGGATAGATCTAATATCAAAATGTGATGCCACTTTTTTTATGAATTGTTTAAGCATTAGAAATGTATTTAATATAATTAATATTAGAATTAAGATGGTTCAAAATATATAGTATTATCAAAATATATATAAATAACAAGTGTAAACTATAAGATGTGATAATTTAGTAAGAATTCTAAAATAAATAATTAAAACGTTAAAATGAATAAAATAATCACATAATTTAATTAGATTAACATAAAAATTATATATAATATTTTCAATGTCTTTTAACATCAATGATTTTCAATACTGGGTATGTGCAGGATCATCATGGAAAAAACAGACCCTTAAGTGACGATGAAAATTCAAAAAAATTAGAGTTAGGCAACTTGACATAAAAATTTGAATAAGTTATCTATATTATTTCAAAAATATGTAAGAATAGAATCTATAGAAAATTGAATGTAGTTTCTAAACTACTAGGTTTATTTATTTATTTTAAATCTATTTGGTGAAATTTTGAAATTTCAATGTAGTAGTACTTAAATTTCAGGGAAAACATAAGAAGTAGGTGTCTATCTAACCACCCTGACCACAATAAAATGATAATATTTTTTAATAAGATTTTAGATATAACTAGAGGACTCATGTCCAAATGTAATGCATATTTTTGTAATTTTTTTCCAAGTAAATAATTAATTATGATTTTTTTATTACAACTTTTAAAAAATATTAAAAACTCGTATGTCTGGCCATCTTAACTTAGTCAAAACTTCATGAAATTCATGTTTTTTTTTTAATCCTATAGTATGTGAAGCATAGAATGTGACACATGTTTCAAATTCAAAAAATATGATACCATTTGAAAACTACACATGTTTTTCAATCAACATATCAATCGAGACTTTAGTCATAATTCAAATAGAAAATGAATAATAATTATTGATTATATTCAAAGTAAAGCATAATTTATATTGGTGGAAAGCTGAGAATATCCTTTAAAAACCCTTTTTATTTCATCAATTTAGGGTAAAAAAAAGTCATCAACCACATAGGCGAAGTCTAGAAAAGCAAGGTAAGCTATTAAACATGTTTTTTGTGTTGACTTCTTAGGATTGGCATGTCCTAGCCAAATTCTGAAGCAAGCCCAAGGCTAATCCCTAGGTAGTAGGGTTTGTATCAGACAAATCATATATATGATCCAAATCGGATATCCAATTTATTTTATATACAATTTTTAAAAATGTAATATAGTTTTTAATATATGATTTAAAAAATGCAATAAATAGTTTATAGTTTACTTTAATATATCTAGTTTAGAATATACAATATAGTTTATAATTTAATATATAATATATAATTTATGATAATCTCTTACGGAATTATGTATAATATATAATATATTATATTATAATGTATAATATTTAAATATTATTTCTATATTTTAGTTAATATATAAAATATTATATAACTAATTAATATTACTAATATATAAAATATTTAAATATTATCTCTTTCCCTCTCTCTCCCTCTCTCTGCTTCTTCCCCTCTTCCCCTCTCCCTTCCCCCTCCTAATTCTCTCTCTCTCCCTTTCCCTCTATCTTTCCCTCTCTCTATATCTTTCTGTCTCTATCTATCTCTCCCTCTTGAGAGTACTTGTTTTGTAAAAGTGACCCAATTGAAGGATTAGGACAATGTAGATGCACCAGATTGAGGGTTTGGTTCCAAAAGAACTATGAGCTTTTGTGATATGTTGTATGAGAACATAAAGGGTGTCTGAAAATGTATTTGAGTAGTGGGTTTGAAACTGGATTGGGGAGTTGAGGTCAAGAAACCTCTATTGGACACCTACAAGAGAAGCTAGGTGAAGTTGTAAAGGGTTGGTGCAATAGGTTTTTAAGAGTTGCAAAGCTAGTCCAAAAGTATAAGATTTTTTGAAAAAATCATATTTAAAAAAATGTAAAATATTGTTAAACAAGAGATAAAAACTATTTTTTTGAAATTGAAAGGTATTTCCATAACATATAGAGATAAAAAAAATTCACATTGTATAACTAATAAATAGATGCTTATAGATGACAAAATTTCAATTACAATATAGTTTTTACAAAGTCAACCTAAGCAGTTATGCAATTACTTCACATTGCATAACTAATAACTAGGAGCGGATGCCAATTGCATTTTTCTTATCATGGAATTCTATGAGACTAGATTTCCTTGAGGTATTTTTTCAAATAGTTCACTGCCTTGTCTATGTTACCACATTTTCCATACATATCTACCAAAGCATCTTGTCAAATAGTTCACTACCTTGTTGTTATGGCTAAAAGCCTAAAACAAGTTCTCTCAAACAAGCTATGGATGCTTCCAATCCCACAAACCAAATAGAAATCTAGACACCCATTAAGGCCTTAAAAAACATATCTCAAAAGATCATTAGGTCACTTTGGACCAACACCTCCAAAACAATGTTGCTACATTGTCCTCCTTGGCCAATTAGGCTACTTTTACAAAGCATCGGCAATCTAAAAGTGTTTCCAACCTTAAATAACTATTGCATGATCATTACCAAGCTAAAAATAGCCAAAATTAACCACTTTTCTTAGGGGACATGCTCACCAAGCCACCTCAGCCCAAAACCCTCACTTTTGACAAGTTTCAAGGGGGTTTATTGAGACTCAATGTTCCCAAACCAATCTCACCTTAACAAATCCTCAAACACATTATCATATGCCTACACATTCTTATAAAATCATCTCCCAACCTTCAACAATGGAATTTTTCCACACTCGCATACTCAGCCATCATTTTTCAAGCAAAACTCAAGGAAACTCACCTAGGGTTGTATCAAAAACTCATCTAAACTCCCTCCTTGCTCAAAAAAACTCCATAGGAATCTCATCCTACCCTAACCCACCCATTCCACCAAGCTACAGAGATATATAATAGTGGAATGGGTGTTCAATCCATTTTTTAGTGCCTTCAAACCCTTAAAACAGGGTTCTTAACCCGCCTATGATAAAAAGCTTGTAAAAACCACAAATCTTAATGAAATCAACCCAACTCAACACCAAAAGAAAGTATTTGAAATGTTAAGAAGAATTTTTAGGGTGTCGTACCCGTCACATCAAGCCACAAGGGTGAAAAAGGATAAAGACTAAAAATAAAAAATTAAAGTAAACATAAAACAAAGACAACCCATAGACAACACACAAACCACAAAGAGGCAGCCAAAAGACAAGACACCGGCATAGGCAGCAACTAACTGGTGTTGTCCCAGTATTTGAGCAAGAGATCCATGGCCTCATCACCAACCCAGTCTTTGTTCTCTTGACTGTTATTTCCCTCCAGCTTCTCCTTAATAGAATTTGACAGGGTGCTAGTGACAAAATGGCCCAACTTCATGATGAAGCGGGTCAACCCACGAAACCTTTTGTTGAGCATGTCCATTCTCTTCTCCAAATCATTGGGCTCCTCCCTGATGTCCATGGTCTCTGGGACCTCTCAAAGCTCTTCAACTAGGGGATGCAGAGAGTGAGAGGCGAAGCCATCTTTAGGAAATTTGTTGTCCTCAGGAGTAAACTGGGGCCCCTCCACAATCTCATCCTCATCATCCTCAGTTTCCTCTTCCTTGTACTCTTTGTTGTCAGATCGCTCCTCCTCTGAATCCCCAATAATCTAACTCTTTTTGTTGTTCTTTGCAAGCCTCTCGGATCTCCTGTTAAAATTTTCCCCACCAGTCATCAAAGTAGTCCCCACAATAGTGTCTCCTCTGGAGTCTTTCCCTATAATGCTCTTGCCCTTTCCTTCCCTAACAATCAGGTCCAACGTACCTTTATCCTTCCTTTTTTTTGCAGTGGTGGCCTTGTAGGCCGATTTCATCGGAGTGAACTTAAATTCATAGAGACCCTTCGTTGCACTGGAATGAGCCTTACCAAAACCACCCTTAAGTTTCTTGGTGGCTATCTTGGCTTTGGGATTCCCCGCAGTGCCCATATTGGATTTTTGGGGAGGGCTTTTAGACTCGGTCGAGGAAATATTGACAGCCAACAGGGGTTCAATATCCTCAATGCGCACAACCATAATAGCTTTAAGAAGATAGAGGGTTAGGTGGAAGTAGTAAAGTCTTAGAATGAGCCCTTGATGTAGCAGGAGTGGCAGGAGATCACTAGGGTAAAGGCTAGCTAACTCTTTGCATTTTTTGACCAAGTTTTCCGAATCCATTAGAAGAAGAAAGGAAAACTAAGAAACATATTTTGTCTTAAATGATTTAATAGGGGGAAGTGATAAAAAAAGAAGGTTTTAAACTTACCTTCCAAGGTGATGCACTTCATCAGTGCCAGGCACACCTAATCCTAGGGCTTCAGAAGAGCTTCTCTCTCAAAACCCGACTGGTTTCACATCGGTTCCTCATCTCCTCTTAAAAATCTTTCAAGCTTTCGTTGTTTGGTTTCTTGGTGTGTTTGGGGTATTTTTTCCCAGTGCATTGTAATCCTGTGGCTTGCGCTATGACTTCCTTGCTGATTTCAAATGAAATACCTCCCATAGAGACCCTACGATCCTTCCACTAATTGTAAAATTGGCCAGACAAGTTAGGGTCATGACCGACCAATATCTCCATAAGAGGAACAATGCCACCTTCCACATAGATATGCCAAACTAAAGGATTATTTCGAAATTCATCACTGTTATCCGGCTCAGTCCTCACTTGCTCACCACCCATTTTTCTAACCTGCACAGGAAGCCCAAGAGTTTGCAAAAGATACCAAATGTAGAAGCCAATAGGATAATGGATAATTATCACATTTTATTCATTTAGGCAAGGTCTACAATGATGGGTAATTACACCAGCGTACAGGTCGCATGCACAAAAGGGAAAATCACCACATGGTGACTTGACAATGGAGTTAATGAGGATCTTGGGAGGATTGCGGCCAACAAGACAAGAATTTGTGGGCATGTAGGGTTCCTTCTTCTTGGAGAAAATGCACAAAAAACAAGGCAACTTGGCCGTATGAATAAAAATAGAAACCTTCCTAAGAGTGAAATTTGAGACATGCACTAAACTAGCTAGAACGAAGACACTAGAAGGAGGCTTTCTTTCATGATGAAGAGTCAAATCATTATTAAAACTTTCAAACAAACTAATGCAAGGATGAGATAAAACAAGATATCTCATGATCCCCAAGAGAAGAGATCGCATAGTACGGCTCCTCAGAATCATTGAATTCACATCCTTCCTTCTTTCCTTCATCAAGCCGCCTTTTTTATTCGTGTTACCATCCTTAAAATTTAAACCCCGCCACCTTTCTGTCACCTTAGTAAGCAAACCCATCCACCAAGTCCAAAGGACAGACATGTGGATCCTCCAATTTGTGCCCTTCACATGAAAGTCTCTAAGCCTATAGTGAACCAAAAAATTAGATTCCATCCACCATTACACCATCTCAGTGTTGACAGTCATCCACCAGACCCCAAATAAAATTAGGTGGACCCCTCATTCAGCACTCATCATCCATAGATTTAAAATCATTGCAAACCTTGGTTACTTTGTTCCCCCATGATGATAGCTTGAATTTTTGACGGTAACCTTTCCATTTTCCTCCAACATTTAGTGGAATCCAAGCAAGAGCCAAGATTAGCCAAGGCATCTGCCACTTGGTTGCCTTCTCTAAAAATATGTGTCACCTTTTTATCCCTAAATTTGGATAAAAGGAATCTGGCATCCAACAATATATCCTTAGTATTCCAATCAATTATTCTATCTTTATTAACAACATCCATAATAGACTTGGAGTCTCCTTTGATGTAGAGATTAGAAATCCCCAAAGAGGCAACAATTTTGAGGCCCATTAGCAACACACGAGCTTTTTCCACTATAGAAGACGTGAAACCAATTCCTCCAACAAATACCGCCACCAGATCCCCCTTGGGATCTCTAATTACTCCACCAATGCTTGCCCTGCCTGGGTTGCCCTTAGCAGCCCCATCAAAATTTATTTTAAACCGACCTCTATCTGGAGGCTCCCATTCGGTATTTTTCCTGGCTAAGAGTTTTGAATTGGAAAAAGAGTTATCCTCTAATCCCTGATGCCAAGCCTTGGCCATTATTATTTCAAAATCCAACGGCCCCATCCCCAAGAGTTTCCCATTAAAGAGAGATATTTTCCTCAACGATCCAACCACCAATGCTAAAAACATCCTTAGGGCTCCTCTCAACAGTCCTGAAGACCCTGTTATTCTTCTCCTTCCACAAACACCAACCTAAGATAGGAGGGACCTGATTCAAAATTTCACCAGGCAGAGGGTGGGAATAGGGACCATACCAACCCAGAATGAACGATAAGAGATCCTTGCTCATAACCCAAGGGACATCAAGTTTCTCAAATGCCAGCCCCCAAACTTCATGAGCAAATAGGTAGTGTAACAAAAGGTGACTGAAAGTTTCCTCCCCACTCTTGCAAAGAAAACATATATTGGGAATACAAAAACCTCATTTCCTCAAATTATCCTAGGTAAGAATCCTATTATGACAGGCTGTCTACTAGAAGAAATTTATTTTAGGGATCATGTGGTGATTCCAAATCTTCTTCCAAGGTTCCTGAATAGTATTTTGGTTTGTCAACAGTTTGTAAGCCGGCCTCACAAAGAGATCCCCTTGTTTCTCAAAGGTCCAAACAAACTCATCCTCTCTGTCATAGGATGGAAACCTAGTGCTAGAGAGAATCACCTAAACAGACTGAGCCAGACAAAAAAGTTCTTGATACTGGGGGTAGCAGAGGATAAGGTTTTTCCAAATCCTAGCTCCAACGGGTCCTCAAACCTAATCACTGATATGAATGCCAAATAATCTCTGGGTCGGTCCCATCATATCCCTAAAGTCAGAGCCAACGAGAGGGGTGTCAATTAGCCAAGTTTCTTCCCAGAATCTGATTCTATTCTCAATGCCCATTTTCCATTTATTCCCTTTCCTTAACAAGCCTTGTTTGTTGTAAATTCTCCTCCAGACTAATGAGCCCTGGGGGTGAGATTCTGAGAGACAATTGATCAAAGGCTTGTCCTGAAGATATTTGGAATTCAAAATTTTACACTAATCCTTAGTGTTCCTTAACTGATCCCAACCAACCTTGGCCATCAGAGCCCTGTTAGAGTTGAAAATTGTCCTAACCCCTAGTCCACCACAATTTTTGGCCTAGCAGACCTTTTCCCATTTCACCAAAGCAATTTTCTTCTTTTCCTCAATCCCAAACCAGAGGAAATTCCTTTGATTTTTTTCAAACTTATCAGCAATGTACTTAGGCATTTTTAAAATGGAGAGAAAGTAAGTGGGGATACCTTGGAGGACCACTATGATCATTTGGATTTTTCTAGTATGGCTTAGGATAGAGCCCTTCCACCCAACCAATTTCCTTTGGATCCTTTCCAGAATCGAATTCCAGAAATCAATGGGAACCTCCTTAACCATGAGGGGGAGCCCAAGGTAAACTAATGGGAGAGATCCATTGACACATCCCAAGACCATAGTCACCTTGGATTTCAAATTAACTCTATTTCCCACAAGATTAAATGGCCATATTTGCTTGAAAAAAGACTTAACACACCAAAATTTATCAAAAGACCTTACTAGACCATGTTTGCAAATATGATGAACTTGGTGACAACAACTACAGTTCAGACTCTTAAGGGATTCCACGTGTTTTGGTGCATAAGAGGACCATACCTAGGTAAATGTGCCTAGGTAAAGAAAGTTAACTCTACAGTCCACAAGATTAAATGAACTTATTTGCTTGACAAAAGACTTAACACACCAAAATTTATCAAAAGACCTTACTAGACCATGTTTGCAAAATATGATGAACTTTGTCACAACAGCTGCAGTTCAAACTCTTAAGGGATTCCACATGTTTCAGTGCATAAGATGACCATACCTAGGAAAATGTACCCATCCAAACACATTGGAATAGTCTGTTTGATCACATGAGTTGCAAAACGAAAGCTGTACCACTTTGCAACTTTCAACTACTTGCATTTGACAACATTTTCCCCAAGAAAAAAATTTCCACCATGGGAAAAGGCCTCCAAGATAGAAAAATCGAGAGAGATTATTGTAGAGGGGCCCAATGCGATACCATAGGGTCAGACAAAAAGTTTCTAAGCATCACAGTGTCTGAATATGAGCATGTTGAGTTTTGCAACCGTTTTGCACTTTAAACTCTTAAGGGATTCTACCGGTTGAATGTAGATCGGAGCGATTCCGCATATTTCATTGCATAAGAGGACCATTCCTAGTGTAAAATTACCCATACGGATCCGTCAGAATGGTCTATTTGGTCACACAAGTTGCAGAACAAAAGTTGCACCACTTTGCAACTTTCAACTACTTGCATTTGACAACTTTTTCCCTAAGAGAAAATTCGCCACCACAGAGAAAGACCTCTGAGATAGAGAAAACCAAGAGAGGTTATTGTAGAGGGACACAACATGATCCCATAGGGTTGCACAAGAAGTTTCTAAGCATCACATTGTCTGAATATGAGCATGTTGAAGTTTGCAGTCATTTTGCACTTTAGACTATTAAGGGATTATGTTAGTTGAATGTAGCTCAGAGCGATTTTGCATGTTTTGTTGCATAAGAGGACCATGCCTAGTGTATATGTATCCATATAAATGTGTTGGAATAGTCTATTTAGTCACATGAGTTACAGAAAAAAATTTACACCACTTTGCAAGTTTCAACTACTTGCATTAGACAACTTTTTCCCCAAGTCAAAATTCACCGCCACGGGAAAAGGCCTCTAAGATAGAAAAAATTGAGAGAGTTTATTATAGAGGGGCCCAATGTGATCCCATAGGGTCAAATGAGAAGTTTCTAAGCATCATAGTGTTCAAATACAAGTATTATTGAAGTTTGCAACCATTTTGCACTTTAGACTCTTAAGGGATTATGTCAATTGAATGTAGCTTGGAACGATTCTACATGTTTTAGTGTGTAAGAGGACCATGCCTAGCATAAATGTACCTATTCAGTTGCATCCCAACTATTTACAACCATTTTTTAATCAATTTGTTAATAAAACTTTATTTTTGCACTTTCTTGAAAAAGTTGTTTGACAACATTTTAGCAACTTGTCAACTTTTTATATTTTTTGACAAATTGCCCCAAATCACTTTAAACTGACTCTAAATGACTCCAAATGGTCATGGATGACCTTATTACACCCAAAAAACACAAAATCAACCAATAACCCAAAATGATCACCATGTATGCCTATGGGGTTTTTGATACCCCTACATCAGTGGACAACCATTAAAGCATAAATGATATAGGAATTTTGTCACATGTATTATATTATCACCTGCCCTTGTAGACATGTATGGAAAGTGTACAATATTTTTCATAACTAGGCTTCTCATATCCTTTGTGGTGTAGGGGCACCTAGGCCATGCTTTTGCAATTAGGGGTAAAGTTTTAGTGATGCGGAGCAGGGAGGAAATCACTAACCAATCACAATTCAAACACTTTGAAAAAACTTTTCAACTCTTAAGTTCCTATCTCATCAACTCTTCAATATTTCACCTAGTCTCACTTATAGACGTGCAAACCTGGTATTTTGAAAATTTCTCTCAATTAACTCTTATCACCCACAAACCACTCACCTTTTTAGACACCCTTTAAGCCAACATAAAAGATATCTTAAAAGTAGTATAGGTCACTTTGGGAAAATTATCTCAAACCCCAACTTCTACGCTATCCTAGACCTCAAATAGGTAAAATTTATAAAGAAAGTATACTCAAAACTTCCTTCCACCTCCACGAAACTATTGACAGTCTCTTAGCAGGTTACAAAACCCCCAAAACCAACATTATTTGCCAGATAAATGCTCTCCTAAACACCTAACTCCAAAACCCTCATTTACACCCTTTTCAAAGAGGGTTTATTGAGAGTATGCCTTCCCACACTTGAATAACTCAACCAATACCTCAAAAATCCCTTATCAGGTCTGAACATGCTCAAAATTCCATCAAAACCTACTTCCCCCAAGGATTTAATCCATTTCCATTCTCAAACCACTCAAGTTCACCCAAAATGCACAAATTTGCCAACTAGGGCATCATGCAAAATCAGTTTCAAGGCCTCCCCTGCTCTCCCAAAGCATCCAAACCACTATACCTACTCTATTGGTCCCATTCCACTGAGGCATAGGAGTTACAAAAGGTGGAATGGGACATTAGTGCATTTTATGAGACTTCAAAACCTTCAATATAGGGCTAGCAACCTATTTCTTGAGAATTACCTACAAAATACTTCAAACTTAGTGATATCTCACAAGAATAGATTCAAATAAAAGCTACAATGGTCCTCTATCAAATTATATTTAACATGGATCAAAATTATTCTATACGGGCAAGTGCAGTGCCTTGAATTTACAGATTATAAAGCAAAACATAGAAATTTCTAAGAAAATAATGATTTGTGTATTCAAGATTCAAATTCTCAAGAGCTAATCTCTCTTCAAATGTTCACAAGGAATTTTAAAGGCATTAAAATCATGACTAAACAAATTCCAATTGATTTCCCTATGAACTACACAAATATGACTCTTGAACTTCCACCGTTTGACAATAAGTTAAAATTTTGACAACTTTTATACAATTTTGTGACTTTTGCAATATTTTACAACTTAGACCTTCCAACCACATAAAGACCTATAAAAGGACTCATTACATTATAAAATGGTCTAAATTACCTTATTTTTGGAACAAAAATACTCAAATACCCCTAAACAACCAAAAGACCTCAATTGTCAACATTTGCATAAAATGCTCTTGGTGCCCCTGCACTAGTTAGTGCTTAGGGTGTCTTAATATTTTCGGTCATGAATAAGGTCCTTTGTGATGCAATGAAAAGGAGGTCCACAAATATCCAAACTCAAATTCACTTGAAGAAATCAAACTTCCAACCTTCAAACCCTAACAAGGGTGACTCTTCTCAACTTCACTATTCAGTCTTGTAGATGTGCAACCTAGGTTTTCCTCACAACTTTCAACAAACCACTCAAAGCCACAAAAAAATATACCATTCCAAGAACCCATTAGGGAAATTTTAAACGTATCACAGAATCACATGTACTTACTTTTGAACCATACCATCAAATTGACCTTGAACGCTGGAAAAGGAGCTCCAATTAGCCCACTTTAACAAAGGAAATCTCCTTCAATATTTCTTCCCACTCAAAATACCTCCAAAACCAAAAATTATTTAGCCACTAAGTCAAAAATCACTCGCTAAGACCCTCTTTCATGAAACCCTCATTTTTCACCAAATAAGCAAGGGTTTATTGAAAAACCCATCTCCACACCTCATTCAGCATCAAAATATTTTCAAACACTCTTATTTCACCCTGCACAATCTTAATTCAACTTAAAATTATGTTGCCCCCAAAGTTTTCACACATTTCCTTCTTAAAACCTCTCAATTTCACCCATTTTCACTCTTTGTTCAACTAGGGCTTCAAGCCCAAACATCCAAATGACCTACCATGCCTTTGAAGACCTTATATTAGATCAAAATCCATTTGATAACACTGAAACAACCAGGATCTAAAATTATTCCAAACTATTGCTTTAATCTACTACTTCAAGCTATGCCTCCTAGGCCTAAATTCATGCTTTTTCCATAGGGGCAATGTTGAAATCTCCACCAAATGTCTTTGCCACAACTATATATCTATTACTACACCTAATATTATTCTAACTAGGCCCATTCCACTGAATCACAACTTCAACAGTAGGTGGAATGGCCTCTTAATACATTATGACCCTCAAACCCTTAACTACAACCTTAAATAAGCAACTTCAAAGAATGCACTCAACCTTCCTTCAAAGGTGATGGCACTCTCAAATTTTGCAAATTTGAGATGCCTATTTCAAAAATTTGCTTTTGCACTTTCATAAGTGCACCTGAAGAATCGGTCCTCTCTGACCCACTTTGAAGGATTATAATTTAAAGCCTATTGATTTTCATGCAAAACCCATTTGCAGACACACTCAGTTGACCTATGTGAGTAGGCATGTCAAATTTTATCTTCCCATGATATGTTTTGACAACGTTTCAAAAAGTGAAGTTGGAGGGTCTTTGCATTGTTTTGTTGTTTGCAGATTATCAGTTTGCGAAACAACTTCCTATTTGAGCTTGGTTTTTGCAACAAGTTAACTTTCATGTCAGAACGAATGTTGTTCCATATTCTCGATACCTAAGTGATCTCACATGTCATTTTGTAGAACCTCATGATCTGATTTTCTATTTTTAGCAGATCGAAACCAAATGCAAATTGTTCTGTTTTGCAGCTGCATTCCTGACAGCTTTTCTGAGAGGCCAACTTCGACCATCAGTAACTTTTGATCGGTGATGTTTCAAAGTAATTCCTTATGCACACGTGCTCAAGGTACCTAAATGTTCCACCGTTTCTGATGGCAATTCGCTAGGAGTTGATTTGCTATATTTCCAAATTAGCAGTCGGGCATGTTCTAATTGGTTCAGAATAGCTGCTGTTTCAGAAAGGTTCAACTAAGCAAATTGATGGATTAATATCCAGTTCCTCATAATTGATATCTTTGAGTCATCTTTTGCACTATACTTTTGGGTCAAATGACTGTGTGCTTGCAAGTTTTTATGGTTTCATGAGGTCGTTTGCCCAATTTTCAAGATGGATTCCTGAGTCAACTTGACCTGTTTTGCACCTTTTCCAAATGGGATAGAAAATAGTTTATGATGGCGACCCAATTCGTTTTTCAACTTCTGAAGTATTCAAAAAGTAGTATCAGACTGTTTGAGGGTAAAACTTGTTTGAAAACGAAATTTATTTTAGCCGGACCCACATGGAGCCTGACATGCTTTGCACAATTATAAAGTTGTGAGTATTGCATTGTGGCAATATTTTGATATGAATTGTTTTGATTAGTGAAGCCAGGTGATTATAAAGAATACAGTGAAATTGAAGATGAGACATATATACAAATTAAAATTTGTGCTCTTTGTAACAAGAAAAGAGTTAGATGGCTTTCTATAGAGGGATTGTTTTGTGCAAGAAGATTATGGCTATATAAGCTACATCAGAGAGGCACACCTAAATGGAGTTATTCAATATGCTTTAGAAACTCAGCCAAATGTAATGGAGGTGAGCTTTGAAACTTTCAATCAAAGCATGGCCAGGGAGAAATCGGGAGCGATCGGGAGCAAGGTAAATGCATCCATTAAGGCATTGAGCCTTGAGGAGGCTCATGCGGCCAGCAATGGAAGTCGACACATGATTGGTGAAGAACTCATGCCAGAGAAGAATGGGGGTCTATGCAGTGAGGAAATGGCCATTGCATGGATAGGGCGAGTTGAGTGTTCATCAATAAAACTTAATGAATGTGGTCTCATGGAGTGACAAATTGCAGAGTATATGCACAAAATGGATTCATTGAACAAGCCTTAGTGAATACCCACCAAATTGTGGAGGATGCCAGCATAGAGAAGGCCCACACTTGCAACAACAGGGGTGCGGCTTGAAGAGCGGGTAAGAGACCACACACAACAAGTGGGAACAAGGGAAACCCATGCCAACATGCAAAGAGCCAACGACCAGTGGTGGAGAGTGGGCATAGCCTATGGAAGATGGAAGGCATCCAGGTGTGTGAGCTAGAGAGGGATGCAACCTGATAGGGAGGAGACCACACCACATGTGAGGATAGCCACGCATGTGGGGATGTGAGAACACTGCAAAAAGAGGAAAAGACCAACACATGGAGGAGGGTGCGAGCAGTAGGGAGCCCGCACCAAAGCAAAAGAGTGCGATGTTTTGGAGATAGGATACCCCCGTGCAGAGGAGACAAAGGCATAGCTAGCCAATTAGGAAGAAGGCAGAGAGAGGGTTGAGCCAGCATTTGGAAGAGATGGAGAAGCCTGGGGATAGAATGGAAACTTGTGCAATCAGTGATAAGGGGAGACCCACGGGAGCGGCCAAACAAAGTATTGGTGGGCATGGCCAATGCATGCAATAAAGGGGAAGACTTGGCAAGTATGGTGGCTAGCATGTGGGGTGCAGAAGGAAGAGAAGCATGGGCACAAGTAGCCAGTAAGGAGCCCACACACAACAAGAACCCGCAAGTAAGTGTGAGGAGCGTGCAGTCGGCAAAGAGCCTGTGCATTGAAGGGAAGTCCGCGGACAACACAGGAAGAAGCCTACGCCAGTAGAAGCAAGGGAAACCCATGACCAATATGTCAAGGAGGCACATGCTAGGCAAACAATAGGGGTGTAGCCTATAGGAGAGGAAAGGAGCCCGCAACCTGCAACATGAAGGGAGGTGCGGCCATGGAATGAGCTCGAGAGCTCGAAAAATAAAAAATGAATTAGGGAATTTTGGACCCTTGCTCGCGGACCTCGCGAGAATAATACCAATGAGGCTAAAACCCCACGAGGTGTGCGAGAATGCACACAAGGGGATTTTTATTAAAATTTAATAGGGTTTGCATAGTTTAAAACGGAGGTGGATCTTGGGAAGTTTTAAAGGTTTTCACTTTATTTGATGGGTAAAATTTTAATTATTTACCCA
This sequence comes from Sequoiadendron giganteum, assembly GCA_007115665.2. Lineage (NCBI taxonomy): Eukaryota > Viridiplantae > Streptophyta > Pinopsida > Cupressales > Cupressaceae > Sequoiadendron > Sequoiadendron giganteum. Next base: position 701,550,611 of record CM021100.1, on the reverse strand, counting down.
AAGAATGGAAGGTGAGTAAAGTATTCATGGGAAAATGATTTTATTGATCATTTTATTCTCCATGAGGTGAATAAATTTATTCACTCTATAAATGGTGACTATTATTTTATTAAAATAGGATAAATGTTTTAAATGGGAAATTTAAAACATTGGGTGAATGGATACAAGCAAGGTGAAATATTTGAAAGAAATATTTGATTTGCTAGGAATTATAATGTGTAGTTCCAACATTGTAAAAGAGGAGATATTTTTCACTTACAACTGCACATAAAAGACAGAAAACAAAGGTAAATGATGTGCACAGGAATGGAGGTTTTTTGAGGAGCTGGATGAAATAAGAAGAATCTCCACATGGGAAAATTTTATGTTGCTGGGCAATGATGGGTAAAGGAATTTTTGAGAGATAGAGTTTGTTGAAGGAAGAAGAGGAGAAGATATTGTGCAGATTTATTGATCAACGGTGAATGAAGATTCCAGATGGCAATTGCTAATCAGTTTTAGGGCTTCTTCTATTTCCTCCATTCTTCTATATATTCTTTTCTCTTCTCATTGTAAAGGGTTATGAGTTTTTGTATTGGGTTGGGTAGATAGAGGTTTGTTAAGTCTGAGTTATTTCTGAGTCTAGAAACTGTAATTTCTGATTTTATGAGCAAATACAGCCAGTTTGTGCAAATAAATCATGAAATGTGTTTACAATTTCATGAATATCTTCAATTTGTCTCCATACTTGTATAGTTCAATCATATGAATTTAGTAATACAAAGTATTTTGAGTTTATCATCTCAAATTTAATGAGATTGTTTTATTTGTTTATGGGTCTATTTCAAAGAAATGGTTAAATACTATGAGCAGATAATAGTGATTTGAAGTGTGCAAGTTGGATTTGATAAGGAGAAGTTGATTGATAATAGGAGTAAGATTTTTGGTGTAAGACACTAATAGTTGATGCAAAGCATCAACAATTTTAAATCCACTGGTTGAATGCCATTTGTTGATAAAGTTGTCTTATGTATTTGACTCCATGGCCCAGAATTGGCATTGATTTATCTTGCAGCTTAATGCATCTCAGAAACAATTTTAATTGTAAAATCATTCTTGTTCTTAGTGTTTGGACAGTTGTGTCTGTCATTTTTTCCTTGCTGCTTAGTGAAATTTATTCAATATTTTGCCAATGTTGAGTGATATTTTAGGTTTCTCAGCAATTCTGTGAGAGCATATTTTGTTAAGTAATATCATGTTGCTTGTGTGTTTAGATTGTTTGATATTGCTAAAGGGTTACTCCCCTAGGTCTTATAGAGCCTAAAGTGCAGGGGAAATGTGTATCCATTCCATTTCTTGTCAGTTGGTGACTAGGCTTTTTGGTTCTTCATAATGGAGGTTGGCTACCTCTTAGAGAACTATAAATCCTAGTTGGGTTGCATTTTTTAAACACCAATAGAATGGCGAATCTGTTGGGGAAGGTTTTGAATCTCTAGTTGCAGATGGTTATAGAGTCATACTATTATTTTTTATTCTAAAATTTGTTCAAAGTTTGAAGGATTTCAACCCTGGAGAAGAAAGTGTTGTAGTGAACCTGAACAATTTTGTAATCTGTGGTGCTCTGTTGGTGGAAAGGAACTCAGAGAAAAGCTTATGTGTGAAAGAAATTCATACTGCTTGAAGTTCAGTCCTCTATGAGAAGAGGTGGTGACTCTATTGATTGAACCTGTTAAAATTTAAAGAAAGTTCCAAATCTACAAACATTTCTAGTCAGGAAGACAATTTGCAGCAGCTGCAAAGTTTCTAGGTATTCCTCACTCTTGGTTTTCATGAAACTTGTATATGAAAACCATATTTGAACATCTTAGACAAAACTTTGGTTCCCTACTGAGTGATTAGCACTAAAACAGGGAAAAAATAGTAACATTTAATTTGCATACTTTTGAGTTGTAATTTGCAGCCTATGTATCTTGTTGGAGAAGTATGCTTGCTCTTTAAATTTTCCCACTAAATAGATCTCATGTGTAAATGCATATTGAATCATGCATTATGGTATTCTAAGATTGTGATCATAGATAGAAATAGGGTAGTGAATGGTCAACTATAGAGTTGATATGCAAAATCTGAAAAGGGCAATTCAAGATGCCTCAATACATGCACCCTGGCATAGTTCCAGATGGAACGGTGGTTTGTGATCAGTCCCAGCCAAATTGTCAAAAAGGTTTTAGCACTGGAAGGTACATAGCTATCAATTTCAGTAACCTTAGTGGTTATCCAAATGACATTCCAGCTAAAGTCAGAAATAGGTTACCAAGGTTCATTGGTGATAAGTCAGAATCAGCAAACAAACATCTCCAAGAGTTTATAAATGTGATGGATGATTATGAGATTGTTCACAAAGATGTGATCATGAGGTTATTTGTTTAGTCCTTGAGAGGAGATGCAAGAGATTGGTTCTCTCATTTACCAGCCTCTTCCGTTCATTCATGGGAAGAGCTCAAGGCAGTGTTCATGGAACAGTTTGGAGAAAGGATTAACCCTGTTTTGATAAGGAAAAAGTTCATGAACATGGAGAAAGAGAAAGATGAGTTAGTCCCATATTTTAATCTCAGATTTTCAATGATTACAAGAGAGATCCCAGAGAAAATAAGGCCAAATGATGTTGAATGCTTGGTCGTATACCTGGGAGCATTTGACAAAAAGATGAGTTATCTGTTGAGGGACAAATAGCCTACAACCCTGCTCCAAGCATATCAGATGGCTATAGATATTGAAAAAAATTTGAGGTTTTCAATGATGAAAGGACATAGGATTGTAAGTGTTGATCATCCTAACACACGTCAAGAGAATAGAACTCATGGAGCAGCTAGTAAAAATTAATGTGAAGAGGGTAATAATATTGCTGCTCCAATTTCTCCATCATCACAATCTGCACAAAATATAGTGTCCCAAAATGAAGATGTTTGTTGTATGAATGAGGACACTAACTGTAATCAGTTTACAATCAGCACATATGTATATCTTTGCAGCAATAATGAAGAGGAAGGTACATGGTATGATGGAAAAATTAATATGCATGAATTTTTTTCTTGCAATATCTTGTGTGATGAAAAAATAGAAGAGGTACAAGACATCATCCCATGTCAGGTTTTGATTAGTGAAAATGTTGCAATTGTTGATGATATTCCTTCTCAAGTTAGTGAACAAGACATTGAAGATGAAATTTCAAGAACCTACTCTGAGGAATCTACGCATGGTTTGTGTAGTGATAAGTCATCTTGTGATGGGGATGCTGATGAAGATCGAAATGATTACTCTTCTGCTGACTATGAATGCCCTTATAATGATGAAGAAGATGATGAACCTGTTTATGCTTTTGCTGCTCATGACTATTTATGTGAAACAAAGATGGAAACAGTTTCAGATGCTTGGCATCTCACACCATGTAATGAAACTATTGGTTGTTCTAATGATGAGATCACAGAGGGAGTCCATTTGCAGTCCTATGGTTATGATGAATTTGGTAATTTTTTTGAAGATAAGAGTGATGGTGATGTTATATATTTATCATTCAATATGTTAGAACCGTGTAATCCTGATTACAATATTACCAAGGTTGAAAATCATGCTGGATTTTCTTATGCTGGCCCTACTAGCTCGAATAAAGTAGACTTGAAATTTTTTATATCAAATGAGGATGATGTTAGTATGCAAGATGTGGAGGACATGATTTCACTCCCAGATTATGTGGATATGGCAGAAATGCCAGATGTGTGTATTGAACAATCTAAGGATGGGAATGAATTTGAAGATGTGTCTACCTACTCTTCTAGTGATTGCAACGAGTTTGAGTGCAATGATGACTTGAAGGATTTAGACATTCATGTTGAGGAGGCTGAGACTCTTATGTCAAAAATAAATATAATGGAGAATCCATTGTTTGATGATCCTCCATCTTCATTGAAGATGATAAATGATGAAACCTATTGGTGGAGAGATAACCCACTCTTTGTTGAGAGTTCCAATGATACATTTCACACATGGTTGGAATGTGGTCTCGAGCAAGAAAATGAACATTGATGAACTCCTTGAGGGCACCTCTTATGACTATTTTACATTTGAAATAGATGTTGTAGGTAAGGTTGAACATCCTGATGTCAGCTACTTGGAGGAGTTTGAACTTTTTCAGTTTCCAGTTCAGCTGGAAAGTGTTTTTATAGAACATGACAATGAGATGAATAACAGGAAATGTTATTTTCAATCTGAGCATATTGCATATGATGAATGTAACACACATGTGTCATGTGATGATGAAGGCTTGCAGTTTGTGACTGATTATGCAATGAAGAATGACAGAGATTGTAGTGGTAGTGTTTGTAATCAGGTAAATTTTAGTGGTCACCACATTTTTCTACTTATAAGAAAATCACATATATTGTTTTGGTTTGATAGAGGAAAGAATTATTTGAGAGAGATCAGCTCTTTTAATAGATTGGTGTTTGATAGAGGTAAATGTTGATCCTCATTTTTTCATTTGGTGACCCAAGGTCATCAGATGAAATTGAAAAAACAAAGTTGCAATCAGGAGAAGTTTGAGGGTACTTGACAGACTCAGCTTTTGGTCTACTCTCCCTAGAGATCTGGAATCTTCTTATGCCCACAGGGGGCATACATCCCCAGTTGGAGCCACTGACGACACTCTCAAATTTTGCAAATTTGAGATGCCTATTTCAAACTTTTGCTTCTGCACTTTCATAAGTGCACCTGAAGAATCAGTCCTGACTGACCCACTTTGGAGGCTTATAATTTAAAGCTTGTTGATTGTCGTGCAAAACCCGTTTGCAGACATACTCAGTTGACCTATGTGAATAGGCATGTCAAATTTTATCTTCCCATGATATGTTTTGACAGCATTTCAAAAAGTGAAGTTGGAGGGTTTTTGTACTGTTCTGTTGTTTGTAGATTGTCAGTTTACGAAACAACTTCCTGTTTGAGCTTGGTTTTTGCAAGAAGTTCACTTTCATGTCAGAACGAATTTTGTTCCATATTCTCCATACCTAAGTGATCTCACATGTCAGTTTGCAGAACCTCATGAGCTGATTTGCTATTTTTAGCAGATTGAAACCAAATGCAGATTGTTCTGTTTTGCAGCTGCATTCCTGACAACTTTTCTGAGAGGCCAACTTCGACCGTCAGTAAATTTTGATTGGTGATTTTTCAAAGTAATTCCTTCAGCACACGTGCTTAGGGTACCTAAATGTTCCACCGTGTTTGATGGCAGTTCGCCAGGAGTTGATTTGCTATATTTCCAAATTAGCAGTCGGGCGTGTACTAATTGGTTCAGAACAGCTATTGTTTCAAAAAGGTTCAACTGAGCAAATTGACGGATTAATATCCGGTTCCTCGTAATTGATTTCTCTGAGCCATCTTTTGCACTATACTTTTGGGTCAAATGACTATGTGCTTGCAATTTTTTATGGTTTCACGAGGTTGTTTGCCCAATTTTCAAGATGGTTTTCTGAGTCAACCTCGCCTGTTTTGCACCTTTTCCAAATGGAATAGAAAATAGTTTCTGATGGCGACCTAGTTCATTTTTCAACTTTTGAAGTATTCAAAAGATAGTATCAGACTGTTTGAGGGTAAAACTTTGAAAACAATTTTTTTTTTTAACCAGACCCACATGGAGCCCGACATGCTTTGCACAATTATAAAGTTGTGAGTATTGCATTGTGGCAATCTTTTGATATGAATTGTTCTGATTAATGAAGCCATGTGATTATAAAGAATACAGTGAAATTGAAGATGAGACATATATAAAAATTAAAAGTTGTGCTCTTTGTAACAAGAAAAGAGTTAGATGGCTTTCTATAGAGGGATTGTTCTATGTAAGAAGATTATGGCTATATCAGCTACATCAGAGAGGCACACCTAAATGGAGTTATTCAATATGCTTTAGAAACTCAGCCAAATGTAATGGAGGTGAGCTTTGAAACTTTCAATCAAAGCATGGCCAGGGAGCAATCGGGAGCAATCGAGAGCAAGGTAAATGCATCCATTAAGGCATTGAGCCTTGAGGAGGCTCATGCAGCCAGCAATGGAAGCCCACACATGATTGGTGAAGAACCCATGCTAGAGAAGAATGGGGGTCTGCGTAGTGAGGAAATGGCCATTGCATGGACAAGGCGAGTTGAGTGTTCATCAATAAAATTGAATGAATGTGGTCTCATGGAGTGACAAACTATAGAGTATATGCACAAAATGGATTTGTTGAATAGGCATTAGTGAATACCCACCGAATTGTGGAGGATGCCAGCATAGAGAAGGCCAACACTTGCAACAATAAGGGCACGACCTAAAGAGCAAGTAAGAGACCACACACAACAAGTGGGAACAAGGGAAACCCACACCAGCATGCAGAGAGTCCGCGACCAGTGGTGGAGAGTGGGCATAACCTATGGAAGATGGAAGACACGCGGGTGTGTGAGCTGGAGAGGGATGCGACCTAACAGGGAGGAGCCCGCACCGCATGTGAGGATACCCATGCATGTGGGGAGGTGAGAACACTACAAAAAGAGGAAAAGACCAGTGCATGGAGGAGGGTGCGAGCAGTAGGGAGCCCACACCAGAGCAGAAGAGTGTGTTGTCTTAGAGGTAAGATACTCCCATGTAGAGGAGAGAAAGGCATAGCTAGCCAAGTAGGAGGAAGGTAGAGAGAGGCTCGAGCCAACATTTGGAAGAGATGGAGAAGCCTGCAAATAGAATGGAAGCCTGCATAGTCAGTGGTAAGGGGAGACCCATGGGAGCAGCCAAACAGAGTATTGGTGGGCGTAGCCAACGCATGTAGTAAAGGGGAAGACTTGGCAAGTATGGTGGCCAGCATGTGGGGTGCAGAAGGAAGAGAAGGATGGGCGTGAGCAACCAGTAAGGAGCCCATGCGCAACAAGAACCAGCAAGCAAGTGTGAGGAGCCTGTTGTTGGCAAAGAGCTCGCGCATTGAAGGGAATCCCACAGACAACACAGGAAGAAGCCTACACCAGCAAAAGCAAGGGAAACCCGCTGCCAATATGTCAAGGAGGCACATGCCAAGCAAACAATAGGGACACAGCCTAAAGGAGAGGAAAGGATCCCATGACTTGCAACGTGAAGGGAGGTGCGGCCATGGAATGAGCTCAGGAGCTTCAAAAATAAAAACAAATTAGGGCATTTTGGACCCTTGCTTGCGGACCTCGCGAGAATAATACTGACGAGGCTAAAACCCTGCGAGGTGTGCGAGAATGCACACGGGGGGATTTTTATTAAAATTTAATAAGGGCTGCATAGTTTAAAATAGAGTTGGGTTCCGAGAAGCTTTAAAGGTTTTCACTTTATTTGATGGGTAAAATTTTAATTATTTACCCAAATAATGGAAGGTAAGTAAAGTATTCACGGGAAAATGATTTTATTGATCATTTTATTCTGCATGAGGTGAATAAATTTATTCACTATATAAATGGTGACTATTAGTTTATTGAAATGGGGTAAATTTTTTAACAGGGAAATTTAAAACATTGGGTGAATGGATACAAGTAGGGTGAAATATTTGAAAGAAATATTTTATTTGTTGGGAATTATAATATGTAGTTCCAACATTGTAAAAGAGGAGATATTTTTCACTTATAGCTACAAATAAATGACAAAAAACAAAGGTAAATGATGTGCACGGGAATGGAGGTTTTTTGAGCAGCTGGATGAAATAAGAAGAATCTCTACATGGGCAGATTTTCTATTGCTGGGAAATGATGGGCAAAGGCATTTTTGAGAGATAGAGTTTGTTGAAGGAAGAAGAGGAGAAGATACTGTGCAGATTTATTGATCAACGGCGAATGAAGATTCTAGATGACAATTGCTAATCAGTTTTAGGGCTTGTTCTATTTCCTCCATTATTCTATATCTTCTTTTCTCTTCTCATTGTAAAGGGTTATGAGTTTTTGTATTGGGCTGGGTAGATAGATGTTTGTTAAGTCTGAGTTATTTTTGAGTCTAGAAACTATAATTTTTGATTTTATGGGAAAATACAGCCAGTTTGTGCAAATAAATCATGAAATGTGTTTACAATTTCATGAATATCTTCAATTTGTCTCCATACTTGTATAGTTGAATCATATGAATTCAGTAATACAAATTATTTTGAGTTTATCATCTCAAATTTCATGAGATTGTGTTATTTGTTTATGGGTCTATTTCAAAGAAATGGTTAAATACTGTGAGCAGATAATAGTGATTTGAAGTGTGCAAGTTGGATTTGATAAGGAGAAGTTGATTGATAATAGGAGTGGGATTTTTGGTGTAAGACACTAACAGTTGATGCAAAGCATCAACAATTTTAAATCCACTGGTTGAATGCCATTTGTTGATAAAGTTGTCTTATGTATTTGACTCCATGGCCCAGAATTGGCATTGATTTATCTTGTAGCTTAATGCATCTCAGAAACAATTTTAATTGTAAAATCATTCTTGTTCTTAGTGTTTGGACAGTTGTGTCTGTCATGTTTTCCTTGCTGCTTAGTGAAATTTATTCAATATTTTGCCAATATTGAGTGATATTTTAGGTTTCTCAGCAATTTTGTGAGAGCATAATTTGTTAAGCAATATCATGTTGCTTGTGTGTTTAGATTGTTTGATATTGCTAAAGGGTTACCCCCCTAGGTCTTACAGAGCCTGAAGTGCAGGGGAAATGTGTATCCATTCCATTTCCTGTCAGTTGGCCACTAGGCTTTGTGGTTCTTCATAATGGAGGTTGGCTACCTCTTAGAAAACTGCAAATCCTAGCTGGGTTGCATTTTTTAAACACCAACAAAAGGTAATGTCAAGTCCTCAAATATTTTTCAAATTGAAGTAAACACAATCCTACAACATGTTCAAATCATCTTAGAGAAAAGTCCTACTATGTAGATTTGTACACAGGCTTAAACAATGAAGATACACATAAAATAATTGTAAAACAAAGATATTTGTTATATCTTTTCCTTTAAAGCCTTTTGAAAGAAATGATCATTGGCATTCTCCAACCTTACATTTTTTGCAAATTTACAACACTTTCTCGTGACAAATTTTGCAATATTAGCTATATTTACCTAAGGACCCCACAATGACTCAAAAGACCACATCAACATTACAAAATGGCCTAACATGTCCTTATTTGACAATATCATGACTAAATCAACCTAACTTGACTCATTCAAGAAAATGGAGCAACAAAGTGCTCTGCACCACTTTGAGACCATTTTTATGTAATTGGTGAGTTTTGGGGTCTTTTGGTTCAATATGGTAAAAGTTGCAAAATGTTGTAAAATTATCATATGAAAAAATGCAAAATTGACAAATAGGGAATACCAATGGTCAAAGAAGTTCAAATGGTAGTTGTAGTCATTTGGTGAGGTGGAATTCAAGGTTACAAGTTTAAAAATACCTCAAGAGGCTTGAGCAAAGTTCGACAAGTTTGTATTGAAAATTAATCATCAATAAGACATGGTTACTTTGCAAATTTCCTATATTTTTTGTTGTTGTAGGCTTGGTACGGCCCATACATATCTTGTTTCGCTATGACGTGAATTGGAATTAGTAATAGGCTGAATCTAATTTCAAGTACAATTTTTTTGGTGCAATATCATTGAGTCTAGTGGTTTCTAGAGCCCATTTTCAAGAATCTGCCCATGTGAGTTCCTCTTTGAGGGTTTGAAGTAACAAAAATATGTTCTAGGCCATTCCACCCATTGTATTCTATTGTAACTCATTGGAATGGAATAATAAGGTTTAGGGGGAATTTGTGCATTATTTCAGGAGCAGGGGTGACCATTTGGGGGTTTGGGCATGATGCCTAGTTGTCAAAAATGTGTGTTTTGAGTGAAATTTGGAAGTTAAGAGTAGGTAGTGATGGAAAAAACTTGGGGAAGCACTTTGTAAGAGTTAATTAAGCAAGGGAATACATATTTGAAGGTGTTGGATGCATTTAAATAGTGAGGAAAGTTTTGGAGGTGAGGTTTTCAATAAACCCCCCTTAAAACTTGTCAAAAGTGAGGGTTTTGAGTTTTGGAGTGTTGGTGAGTGTTTCTTTGGAAGATGATTGTTGCTTTAGTGCTTATGTACTTTGGTCATGACTTTACAATGGTTTTTTGTTTTTGTATGGAAGATTAAAGAGTAGTTTCTTTGTAAATGTGGCCTAATCAGCCTATTAGAACAATGTAGAAGCATCTAGTTGAGGGATTTGATTTGAAACAACCTATATCCCCTTTGAGATATGCTTAAGAAGATAATAATGGGTACCTAAAAAGGTCCTGCTCTTGTGGAGAGATGGACTTCTCTAAAAGATATCCCTAAAGAATCACTTTTCTAGAGTGCTACAAGGAACCTAGCATGAAATTGTGAAAAGTTGATGAAATGGAATTGTAAGGGATGAATTGTGTATTGAACATGATCAAATTGGTTTTGTTGAGAGTTTTCCACCCTTATCTAGATCACTTTGGCATGTTTATCAACATAAAACTATGATAGTTTTTGAATTTCAATATGTAATGATAATCCAATATGAAATATGTAGTGTGAGACAATGACATTTGTGTATTTAAAATTTTAAGTTAAAATTTTAATCTTTACCATTGTTCTTGTCTTCAAAGTTGTTTAAAATATATAATATAGCCATAATATGACTAAGCAATATATGATATAATTTAAACATTATTCATTGTTTTTTATTGTGAACTCTATAATATAACCATTATTTTTTATGCTATTGTACATTGATATTTAACCATTACTCAAGATTAAATCTTCGAATAGTTTAAACATGCACATGAGGAACAATTTATATCGATTCTCAACTTCTATATATCAAATTATCCAATAATCAAGTGTATGTCCATATAAAAAAATGGCATCAATGCTAACTCAAACAATTTTTTACAAAATGTGGTATATGCCATCTCGATATCTATTCAAAATATACATGCCAAAATGTCTATCTCATCTTAAACTATTGGTGGATCATAAAAATGGATCCTCTTTGAAGCACTCTTTGGCTTTGGTGACTGCACAAGAAAAATTCAAACCACAATTGAGATTTGTTAGAGTAATAAGTTATTTCACTTAATTAATTTAATCATATTGGTTAATTGATTAAGTCACTTATCACTTTAGTTTTACTTAAGCTAAAATTAGGCACATTAATAATTAATTATTAAGTGTGCACACTAGGGTTTCCTTTTAGGGTTTGATCTTCTTTCTTAAGGATTGATCTCATTGTAATTATTAATTCTATTTAATGTGTTTTTAGCTTGAGGCTTAGAAAACATCTTTGTTGTTCTAAATATCTTTACTTTGTGACAGTTCATTTATGGTAGGTGTTCATTGGGGTCTGTGAGGTTGGTTTATCAACTTCTACATGGTATTAGAACTTCATATCTATAGTTTCTTGTTTGTCTTTTTGAAAGATCTGGGGGTAGCCAAAAATTTTGGGAATTTTTAGGCAAAATGAAGGACACCATCACATTTAGAGTACCCAAAAACCCTAGGAATGCCTGTCATTTGGTCGATTTTGAAGCTGTTGAAAAAAAAGGCAAAAAAAAATTGCTAGAGAGGCTGTACGGCTTCCCCAACATGCTTCACGAGGCAAAAAAGTTTCAAATATTGAAAGAAAATAAAAAAAGGTGTTAAAATGCGCTTTAAAAAAGTGCCTCCAATTCAGAAGTGTACCGCCACCACCGTGCCACCCAACGGCCACCAGGAGCAACAACCCCCAAGCGGCGCCACCCTTCCACCGCTGCCGCCGATTGTGCAGCCCTAGGGGCTTACCTTTGCAACTTGCAGTCATATTGGGGACTGAGCACTCTGCACAAGTCACATTGGTGACCAAGGGCTTTGGCCCCAACCCCCAACTACTAGCCCCTTGGTCTTGCATGCGAGCAGGGGCTGATTTGTTTTAGCCCCCAGAGCTTATTAGGGGTCTACTTGGGCAGTTTGGAGCACTTTCACAGAACCGGGCCTAACTTTTGCGTACGGTGTCCATTTTTCAGAAAAAAATAGGCATCAGAAAGCTGGTTCTAGGCACTATCCATGGTGCTAGTTTTATTTTTTGGTTTTTCCTTTTTTATGATTTTTTGGCATCCAAAGTCAAAAGTAGTTGTTTTTCAGTCTAGGAGGCATAACTTTTGACTCCAGACTCCATTTTTTGCCATTATTGCAGCATCAGAAAGATGAATCTATCCTAAACATAGATCTTAGAACTGATTTTTCCAAAAAAAATCCAAGTATCTAATTTTTTTTTCAGATATCAGCTTTTTCTTTCTTGGTTATTTTCTTGGGAAACATGCAATTCAAGCTATTTTTTTTTATATCAAAGAGTTTTTTTGCATTGAGAGTATATAATGTTTTTTTTTATCATGGATTCACATAATATTTCACCCCTTACTCCATTAAACTAATTTGGTTGGAAAAAACAAATGGAGATTCATTTGATGCACAAAGGGTTGTATAGAGTGACCATGGGTACAAAAGTTGAACCTATAGGTTTTATTGAAAAGAGAAAGTGGTTTAATAGGTGTGATGAAGATTTTGGTACATTAAGTTTATCTATTTATTTTGATCTTATTTTTCATGTTAAGTCTTGCACCACACCCCATCATATTTGGACTACTTTAGGGTCTTTGTTTGGGAAGCATGATACAATGAGAGAATTCTAGTTGGAGAATGAGCTTATTGGCTTAAATCCTAGGGATTTTGATAGCATCCAAGATTTTTTCACAAAAATGAAGTCTCTTAGATTGCATTTGACACAGTGTGGTATTCAGAAGCGAAACTCTTAGTTGATATTGTCCATTCTTTCTAAGCTTGGACCAGATTATTCAATTTTTGTATCTACGTTTTATGCCACTAGGGATGCTCTTGGTACTCAATTTACTATGCCATCTCTTGATTAATTTGCTTCATATCTCACTTGAGAGAAAGCTAAGTTGGCTATCATGGGCAAGTTGAAACCTTCTACATCACAGGCACTTATTGCATCTCAGGGGAACATAGATTAGAAGGCTTCCAATGGAAAGGGAAAGAAAAAAACATAAAAGGATTCCAAATATCATGAGCCACAAAAGGATTCCTCAGATTCATCCTCCTCTTCAAAGGGGAAATCATCTAAAAAGGATAAGGTTACATGTGTATATTGTAAGAGAGAACCTGACATGCAGAACATAGTTTCTATAAGAAGGACATTGATGAGCTGAAGCATCTTCTTCAGAAACATCAGATTGATTTTCCTTCTAGGGACACGCTCTTTGTCATTATTCAGGTCTTGGTTCAAGGAGATGGCTTCTAGATTTAGGAGCATCTCATTATATGACATCTTCCCAGTCTATGTTCACTTCCTTTGATCCTTGCACTATGTCTCCTATTTTGATGGGAAATAATACATACATGAGTGTTACAGGGAAGGGGTCTATTATTTTTGGGGACAACACTTTTCAGGATGTCTTGTGTGTTTCTCATTTGATGAACAAACTGCTTTCCATATATCAGATCACACATGGAGGAAATGGGAAATCTGTGGAGTTCACACCTGATTCAGTTATCATCAGAGACTTGGAGAGTAGATAAGTTATTACTTCTGGGGTGGTGGATCAATCATCTCAGTTGTATTCCTTTGCAAATTTTTCTTTTGATGGTGCTTATGTTCCTACAACTGTTCATCACACTTCTAGTGTGAAGCATCATATAGAGGAGACATTTGGCTTCTTAAACCTCAATGTTCTCACTTTGGATCCAGTTCTTGAGTTGTCCATTCCATCTCCTCCACCTCCTGTTGCGGTTGTTGATACTTCTATGGCTACAAATGTGGTTTATTCTATTTCAATGCAACAAGACCTATTTGATCATTCCTCTTTGGAGGTTTATTTTCATTCTTCACTTACTTTGACTTCTTCATTGGTTGAGGTTACACTTGCTTCTGTGGAGAAATTTTGGGCTATAGCTAATTCACCTTCAGAGATTGCATTCATGCAACTTCTTCCCTCTTACTTCTTTTAGGAGATGCAATTTCTTTAGTCTTTTTGGAGCTACTTCATTATGGGGGGGCTATGTGGTCTCTTTCTTCCTCTCTTCTATGGGGGTTCTTTCATGTATCTTTGTGATGGATGGTGTCCTTGGGGGGTCTTATGGAGTCCTCCATATTTCATCACTTATTTTTTTTTGCATCTTATTTTGGGGAGGAGTTTTGTTCCCATGTGGTTTTCTCCTTTACCCCATTTGGTTTAGTTTGCATTGAATTTCTACATGGGTACCTGATCAGGCTTTGTTGTCGGGACCCATATTTTCTTTCATGCATCTTTCTGTTAGTGTTTTAGCTACTTCCTAAGTTCATCTTAAGTGGGGGTGTTAGAGTAATAAGTTATTTCACTTAATTAATTTAATCATATTGGTTAATTAATTAAGCCACTTGTCACTTTAGTTTTACTTAAGCTAAACATAGGCACATTAATAATTATTTATTTATTAATTATTAAGTGTGCACATTAGGGTTTCCTTTTAGGGTTTGATCTACTTTCTTAAGGATTGATCTCATTGTAATTAATAATTCTCTTTAATGCATTTTTAGCTTGAGGCTTGTAGAGCATATTGCTTGTTTTGGATATCTTTTCTTTGTGATAGATCATTGCTTGCAGCTGTTCACTAGGGTCTGTGAGGTTGGTTTATCAACTTCTACAAGATTAGTTATATTATATAATTTAAAATTGAATAATTAACATCAAAATCAATATACATTGAATTATAATTGAACTCTAAAATTGAAATCTTGATTACCTCATATATACATCTCTTCAAACTATCAAGAGTCCTAGAATATTCCCCTCTCAAAGAACCAATCATACCAACTTTTGAAATGTCAATCTATATATGTGAACAAAAACATAAAATTGATACAAGTTAGCATACAATTGTTGGTAATAGAAACATATTTACCAAACAAAAAATAAAATAAACACATACCTCTTTAGGCATCTCCTTTTCTTTATCTCCTTTAGGTGTTTCGACACCTCCTCCTTGAGGTGTTTCAACACCTACTCCTTCAAGTGTTCCAACACCTACTCCTTTAGGCATTGTGACACTTTTTAACAAGGATGTGTAGCTCATAATCGCCTTTACATAAATGTGACAAGTATATGAAACTACCAATCTATGTCGATGTATGTATAATCACTATAAGATCTTTAAAAAATTTAATTCAATCTAATTTGAGTTCAATTACCTTTCCCTTATCTACCATTATGCCTCCAAAGTTTGGACAACACTGCACCTCGCTTGCTCTAGGTGTTTCCTACAAGAGGAAATAAGATAAACATATAAGTTAATATATAATTTCATTAATGAAAATTCAAATGAAAAGGAAGTATATAATAAAAAAATGTAAACGAGTGAGTGCAAAAATATATACCGCGTGTATGTCGAGGCCAAATAAAATGGCCTTAAGGGTGCTATCAATAACCTGTGTAAGCTCCTCCTCAGACATCAACTATTAAATAGACCATGTAAATAAATATTAGTACTTGATACTATCTCTTATTATTATTCATTTAAAAAAAAATGCAAGTTATGAATTTACAACTTAAATCTTACCTATGTAACTATTCCACGTCCCCCTCTCTAGCAAGAGAGGAATCTACATGGTGTGCTCCAATATCCTACGTTTAATCTCCTATAATGTCCACATCATGGATGTCATAATTAGAAGTGTCCAAGGGATGCTCAATGGGTTGTACAAGAGGACCCAAGCATATCTGGTGACACACAGTGCAAGTATGTGGCACATAGATATGTGGACTAAGGAGGATGATGCAACAACACTCGATCCATCACCAACATGTGGCTGAGCTACTGTAGCAGTATGGGAAACCAAAAGATAACTCAAAGAGTGAATAGCCTAAATAGTCTATGTGGCTACATCCTCAATAATATCTAGATGATGTACTAAATAGTCTATATGGAGTGAACACAAACCATCCACCAATTATCCAAAAATTTATCTACAATGTCCTTATTTGTGCCCCATTTTATAGAATTTTTTGGTTTATTAACATTAACTGGTAGAACGGTGTGGGGGTTAACAAATAAAGAGGCTATTTGGGCTTTTGTTATTTGAAGATCTTTCACCTCTTCATAAGACAATCCATGGGAGTAATATTCCCTCATGGTTTCTCACCACAAAAGAATGACATTATGTTGGGTGGAGAGGGTTTCTATATTTTTAATTATTTCTTTCAATGTGTTTGTCATCTTTCCTTAATCGAGGGATTGTCTTATAAACATCACAAATGCCCCTCAATTGCTCCAATTTTTGACCAATTTACTCTTCAATTGATGGGCGCAGAGGTGGTGGAGAGTTTGGCATTTGTGGGTTTTGATTCTCAACCATAATACCCTAATGAAGTTCAAAACTAATTAATCTAATTGAAATTACACAATATAAATGAAATTATTGTAATAAACCCTAGTTTTAAATAAAAAACCATAGAAAACTAGTTAAAATTATACAAAACTAATACAAAAATCAATTAAAACAAAAAAAAACACTAAAAACTTACCTTAAAAATTGGATATCAGCTTAAATCCGATATAGAATGCACCCTCACCATCACTATTATAGTCATTGCGGGCTTAAAAGGTTTAAAATGACCTTTTTGGGTTTTATATTACCCGACCCAAATTAGATATCTGATATAAATCGGATATCCGATTTGTTTTACTTTACAAATCGGATATCTGATTTGTATCAAATATCCGATTTATTTTACTTTGGCTTGGGCATTGCTATGGAGAAATGTACTAACACCCAACCCCAAAAAAAGTCAACTCGGGATTTTCACATTTTTTGGCTAATGCAAAACGCTACTTTTTTCATATCATCACTTTTTGGCCCATCATGATCCTACACATTCCCTACTTATTGAATCAAAGCATTTAAAATGGTCACTCTGACCATAGAAATATTTTTGTGGCATGGGCCCTTATAGTTATGTCACATTTTTCTATTGTATGTGTCTACTTGCACTAAAATGCAATGCAACTTTTCTCCAATAATTGTTTAAGTATTAGCATAATAAATACTAGAGCTACAATAATTCAGTGTAATATAATATTTATCAAAATAGATATAAATAACTAGTGTAAACTACAACATGCGATAATTTATAGGAAATATGAGTTACCACTCCATGTATGTGGGTAAATAATAATTACGTGAGTAATTATTATCATGTAAATGTTAGTAGTTAGTAATATTATTGTTATATTAACAATAATATATATTATGGTTTGGAGTTGTTTTAACAACTCATATTATTTGAGTTGTGTATTGTTATGTGAGTAAAAGTCACAACTAAATAGGGATTTGTGGAGATAATATCTCCTTGAATATAGGAGTATACTCTCCTATATATGTGTAAATTATATTGAGTCGAAGAGATGAGAAACATATTATATAATGAAATAAAATAATATTATTGTGTGCACTCTAAGTTCCAATAATAATTTGGTGAGAATTCTAAAGTAAATAATTAACACAATAAATTGAGTACCACAACCAAATAATTTAATTAGATTAACATTAAATTATATATAATATTCCTAATATATGTTAAAATTAATGGTTTTCAATAATGGTCTAATCAAGATATTTGAAAGGTAACTTTGAACCTACAAATATTTTTATTGGAATTGACCCTCATAGTTATGACACACTATAGAGAGCCTATGTAAAAACATAGCATGTGTTAACTCACACCTAAGACCTAGCCAAGACAATCGTGAATATACTCTATACCTTGAGTTGGGAACGCTCTCTATGCACCTTTCTTTAATTCTCATAGCTCATCAAACCACCTTCTTCTTCCTTGAGTGATCTCCATGTCCTCTTTACAAGACTCACATAACTACTTTATATAACCTTCAAGGATTGGTTTCTAAAACATCACACTTTCACAAAGGTTTCTTATAATTATTATTTAATAAATATAACTAAATAACAAATCAATATACATAGCTCAATTCTTGGGTTATAATGACAAGTTTTGGGATAATTCAAGAAAGCTAAAGAATTCACAACAAACACACACTTGTTTTTCTTGAATATAAAAGGTTGTGCTAATTTTTTTATTCTTCAATATTTGTGCCTTTATTATTTTGGCATGGTTTATGAAATCATATATTTTGGTCTTAATGTTCTTTTATCTCTAAAATTATCTAAAGAAATTCCCTAGTAGAGTCACCATTTTATGTTCCTTACACACATGTCCCATTTTTATTTTAGTAGAATGTGGACCCCTCCTTTTATTTTTTGTTATTTTATTCATATTCCTTGGTTCACCTTATTCCTCCCCATTTTCCATGAAGAAGTGTGCTTTGATTTCCAAATGATGGTTAAGATTCATATACTTCAAGAGTAGGTTGTTTAAACTATATTCCTTTGTAAATTTTTAAGTTTCAAGGATTAATATTTTTTCATCATTTTATATATTTTTTTCAAATGTAAAATTTTATTACTTAACCAGTTTATCTCTCTTAAAGTTAGAGTTTTCAGACTATCAATATTTAAGTACTTTAAGTATGATTTTTTTCTTTTTCTAACCCTTGATTCCTAATGCTTCCATTCACATTATCTTTTGGGGTTAGATTTGTAGAATTTCCCCTTTCCCCCATGGTATGAATTCCTTTGTATCCCTAATTCTTCATTTCTAATCCTTTTCATTGATATATATTTCAAATTTAAACATGTAGGAATACCTTTAATGTGTTACTTTTAGGATGGATATGAAGTATCCCAAACTTTCAACATTTTCCCCTATCCATTCTTTTAAATTCAAGCTTAAAAAGTTTTATTTACTACTTTCTTTTAGGAAACTATTAAGATTTAATTCTAATCCCTAACCATTGATCTATTTTTACTATATTTTTTGGAGTTATAGTTTTGATCATTCCATTTCCCATAATGATTTGTGGCATTATTTCATTGGTATTCCTAACTCATGAACCCTAACACTTTTCGCTATATTATTTTTTTGTTTTAAAGCTCATAAATACCATTATCTTCATATCATTAAGTTAAGAGTCAAGAAGTATCCACAATTAATACCTCTTGACACTTTTCTTTGCATATCCTTTCAAATTTGGAGATGAGGAGATACCTTTACTAATTTTAGAATTTGTTATGATTTTTTCTTGATCCTCAATCCACAATGTCATATCCTCATGCATCTTTGGGATCAAATTTTTAGCCATCCTTCTTAAGGTTTTGGTGCAGTCACGGTAGGAGGGTCCTCAAAGAGAACAATTTGGACTATGCAGCAAGAGTTACACAACAAAAGAAACATAGAATATGGAGGCAAATGTAGATTAAAAAATTCTCATTATTTGAAAATTCAATTACATATAGTCGGCCACATCCGGGCTTACAGATTGGGCTCAAAGGCCTGATACAACATGCTCAAATATAGTATTCCTATAGGTGAGAAAAAAATTTACAGATCGAATTCTATATTCATCTTCATCATCTTGATCTTGATTTATTGCTATCCTATTGATCCATTACAAGATTTATACCATATACGTAGATCTAGAAGCATCCACGTCAACCAAAGATCTTTACAATCTCTGATGAAGGAAACATAACTTGTGCATGAATAGATCAACCTCAAATTTGAATTCCTCCATGACAAGTGCATATGATGAAGTGTGGACTTAAAATTATGGTCAAGGACACTCCACAAAACAATTTGAAACACCTCACAAGGATCCACAAGCTACAAGAAAGATCCATGAGTGATCAAACTAGTTGTTAGGTTTGAAATTATTCTGGGGCTAGTTCCAAAACTATCACTTAATATGAAAGAGATAACTTTTTGAAAAAAGATCCAATCGAGCTGAAATCTTGGAATTAGGAAAATGAACATGTCCACAATGAAAACATAGATCTACAAGGTCTAGTGAGAAAACATGATGAAATACCGAATCTTCCAACTTGAACAAGAACAAGAACTGAATAAGAACAAAACTAAATGAAAATATGTTTGGTTGATGTGGGTTTGCAAAGAACCAAGGATGCTCCTACATCAAACATCCGGGGTTAATGAAAATTGATTCCCTCACTTCTTTGGGGTTAAATTAAAACCAATACAGTCTACCTTAGCCTGAGAAATCCAAGAATAATCCTCCACTAGTCTACCTTTCCACTTCACAAGATATTCTTTGTACTACCTTCCACAAGTTTTCTTCCCATCTCTGACATCCAAAATATCTTTTATCTCATCTGATTGTTGTTTAGGAAGCTGTTCTTCCAATTTTATTTTACTTTCTTCATTGAATTATGATTAATGGTATTGATGTACATCTACAATGTTGAATGTAGATGATATACCCATTCCATCTAGTAACTCTACTTCATATGCATTTCCTAAATCAAATTTCTTCAAAATCTTACAGGGTCCAAACTTCCTCATCTTGAGCTTACTGTATGTGCCAACTGGAAATATTTCCTTCCTCAAATACAACATCACTTCATCTCCAAATTCAAACTCCTTATGTATCCTCTTTTTATTTTCTCATTCCTTATACTTTCAGTTCATATCTTCCAAACTACTTCTTTACTTAAGTATGCACTTTCTTCATATGTTTTGCAAATTCCTCTGCTTCAACACTTATTTTATCCTCTTTATTGGTGTCTCTCAATTCTAATATATGTCTAGGATGAAATCTAGTAACAATCTCAAAAGGTGTCTTTTTGGTACTCCAATTCACTGGATTATTGTAGGAAAACTTTGCTTGAGAAAGGACTAAATCCCAACTTCCGGTCTTCTCTCCAACCAAACATCTTAGGAAATTTACCAAACTCTTGTTTACTACCTCTATCTATCCATTAGTCTATGGGTTGAAAAGTAGAATTGAACTTCAAATCTATCTTCAAATTCTTCCAAAGTATCCTT
Organism: Sequoiadendron giganteum; assembly: GCA_007115665.2. NCBI lineage: Eukaryota > Viridiplantae > Streptophyta > Pinopsida > Cupressales > Cupressaceae > Sequoiadendron > Sequoiadendron giganteum. Next base: position 701,529,639 of record CM021100.1, on the reverse strand, counting down.
CAAAAGTAACCAACAAACTTTGTATCTCTATCCAAAACAATACTCTTAGGCAATCCATGCAATCTGACCACTTCCTTGAAAAACAAGTTTTCTACATGTACTGCATCTGTTGTCTTCTTACAAGGTATGAAATGTGTCATTCTAGAAAATCTATCCACCACCACAAATATAGAATCATTACCTATTTGTGTCTTTGGAAAACCAAGTATGAAATCCATGCTCATATCCTCCCAAGGTCTTTATGGAATTGTCAAGGGTTTATACAACCCAACATTATGACTACTCCCTTTTGCGACTTGACACATTCTGTAACTTTGCACAAATTTCCTAACATCCTTATGAATCTGAGGCCAAAAGTAATTCTCACTTACCAATGCTACTATCTTATCAATTCCAAAGTGTCCTTCGAATCCTCCACTATGTTTTTATTTCACCAAGTTATCCCTCATTGAACTCTGAGGTATACATAATTGATTTCCTCTGAACAACATATCCCCCTGAATGAAATAATCCAACCACTAACTCCTATCCTCCAAGACTAGTTCTTTACAAGCTCTCCAAGGTTCTATAAAATCCAGGTCTTCCTCATACAAGTTCTTCAATTCCTCAAAGCCTAATACTTCCACTCTAGTCTATTCTAGTAAATTCCTTCTCCTACTCAAAGAATCAACAACTCTGTTTGACTTTCCACTCCTATGTTTCAAAACAAAAGTATAAATCTGCAATAATTCCACCCATCTCATGTGTTTCTAATTCAACTTACCTTAACTGTTCAAATATTGTAAGGCCTGATAATCAATATACAACACAAACTCCTTGGAGAACAAGTAATGTCTCTACTTCTTAAAAGCTTGAACTATGCCATAGAAATCCTAATCATACACTGAATACCTTTTCCTAGCATCATTCAACTTCTCACTGAAATAAGTTACTGGTCTTCCTTCTTGACTTAATACTACTCCAATTACATTTCCACTTGCATCATAGTCTACCTAAAATACCTTATTAACTTATGGTAAAGCAAACAGATGTTGCTCAACCACCTTCTACTTCAACAACTCAAAGCTCGTGTCTTCTGAAGATGTCCACCTCAAATCCTTCCTATCTCCTCTCATTTTTTCTATCATAGGATTGCAAATAGAACTGAAATTCCTAATGAAATTTTGATAGAAACTAACCAATCCATGAAATGATCTTACCTCTCCAATGCTTTCTAGTGTAGGCCATTCAACAATTTCTCTTACCTTCTTAGGATCCATATTCAATCCATCCACTGATATCAAAAATACCAGATATACCAATTCTTCCTTCATGAAACTACACTTCTTAATGTTTATCAACAACTTCTCTTCTCTCAACCTCTACAAAACTTATCTTATATGCAACAAATGTTCTTCTCTAGTCTTACTGAAAATCAAGATGTCATCAAAATAGACAATCACAAACTTACCCAAGAATTTCTTCAATACCTAATTCATCAACCTCATGAAAGTAATAGGTGCATTTTTTAGTCCAAAAGGCATCACCAACCACTCATACAATCCTTCATTTGTCTTGAATGTTGTCTTCCATTCATCCCCTTCTCTGATTCTGATCTGATGATATCCACTCTTCAAATCTATCTTTGTAAAGTACTTAGCTCCACTCAAACAATCCAGAATGTCATTCATTCAAGGCAAAGGAAATCTATACTTCATTATGATCTTGTTTATGGCTCTAGAATATATACACATCCTCCATTCTTCATCATTTTTAGGTACTAGCACAATAGGTACTGCACAAGGACTCAAGCTTTCTTTGATCAAACCTTTTCTCAAAAAATCTTGCACTTGTCTGTTCAATTCTTCATTTTTAGCCAGTGTCATTTGGTGTGCTACTTTGTTAGGAAAAATAGCTCTAGGAATTAGATCCATGCAATTACTAATACTCCTCATAGGTGGCAATCCATCAAGTATATTATTTGAAATGATAACTTCATATTCTACCAAAAAATCCTTTATCTCCTCTGGTTGTTCTTCTACATGATTCAAGTCTTCAACCTTCTTAGGAACCAAGGCATAACACATGTTCTCATGTATCAGTCCATCCAAAAATCTCCTTCCATCAACCAAAAAAATTCTAGCATTCATACAAGCCTTAATTTTAGGAACATTGTCTAATGGCAACAAATTCTACTTCATCCCATTTGCAACAATAGTATATATTTTCTTCTTTCCATCATGAATAGCTTGTCTATCATACTACCAAGGCCTTCCCAACAAAACATGGCATACATCCATAGGCATGATATCACACAAAACTTCATCATGGTAATTTCCTATATTCAATTTCACCAAACATTGTTCACTTATCAATATCTTATGCTCATCTTGAATCCATGCTATCGAATAGGGTTTCGGGTGTTTCAATCTTTCCAACTTCAATTTGGTCACCATTTCTTCAAAAACAAGGTTCTCTGAGCTTCCACTATCAATAATCACTTTGCAACATTTACCACCTACCTCGCATCTGGTTCAGAACAAATTCTTTCTCTGCAACGGTTCCTGCTCCATCTCACTTTGACACAATACTCTTTTGTTCACCAACACTTCTCCCTCTTCTAGTTTATTAAATGATCTAGCATGATCCACCTCAACAAAGTCTACTCTTATACTGTTCTTTTTCCTTCTGCTTGATTCTCCTTCATTACATTCAAATTCTCTATGTCCACCACACTCATAACAAGTTCCCCTAAATAATCTTTTCTCCTATCCTCTATCACCTTTTATATAACCCTCATTCTGGTAACCACCATATCCTCCTATTTGGTAAGAGTTTCCATAATTTCTATGGTAGGGATTATCATTCTTACTGACTTGCTTATCTTTATTCTGATCTAAAAAATGTCCTCTTCCTCCTCCAGTAAAAAATATTCCTCTTTGAAATCTTCCACCTCATCCTCTTTGTCTTTTCTCATGTCTTTTTTTCAGCTTCTTTTATTATTTTAGGGCACATTGATATGCCTCCTCCACACTCGACAACTTAATCAAACTGATCTCATCTTTTTTAGACAACCTCAAACAATTCATATATCTAATACTTGTTCGGTCTCATCTTCTAAATTTATAGATCTGATATTCAACTTGTAGAACTCCTCAGTATACTCTATCACACTTAACTCCTTCAAATTTTTCAACTGTTAGAACAAACTAATCTAATAGTCTATAGGCATAAACTTTGTCTTCAACTTATTCACCATCTAATCCTGTGATCTTATCTTCTCTTTTCCTCTTCTTTGCATATCTATCTACAAATGTTCCCACCAAAGGGATGTATCTCCTTTCAAATTTGTACAAGAAAATTTCACCTTCTTGTCTTTTGTGGTACCTTCAAAATGAAAGTAATTCTCCATCTCTATTATCCAATCAAGCAATTCATCTGAATCCTACTTACCTCTATAATTTGGTGGATTAAAATGTGGTTTAATATTCACTCAGGTTAGGGATCTTACAAACCTCTCTTCTCCTTGATCAAGGCCAGGTTGATATTCTCTTTCCCTTTCTTCCTGTTCTTCTACTTCTTCATCACCCACATCATCAACTATTCGAACTCTCCTCTGGGCCATTTCGATTGCTTCCAATCTAGTAGCCATTCTTCTCAACATCTCCATTATAGTTGGGTTTTCATTTCCATGTGCTCCATTTCCTCTAACACTTCTTCTTCTCGCCATATTTACACAAGTCCTTTGTGGCTGCAGGTCAGATCCTCAATCTTTCACCCCACAACAAACCTTCAACAAGACTTTGCAAACTTTGATGATCTTCCACATAACACACTTTGCTCTGATACCAATTTGGTGCAGTCATGGTAGGAGGGTCCTTAAAGAGAACAATCTAGACCATGTAGCAAGAGTCACACAACATAAGCAACACAAAATATGGAGGAAAATGCAGATTCAAACACATCATCTAAAAATTCAATTGCATATAGTCGGCCACATACGAGCTTATAGATTGGGCTCACAGGCCTGATACAACATGCTCAAATACAATATTCCTATAGGTGAGAAAAAATATTATAGATCAAATTCTATATTCATCTTCATAATCTTGATCTTGATTGATTCCTATCCTAATGATCCATTACAAGCTTTATATCATATCCGCAGATCTAGAAGCATCTATGTCAGCCAAAGATCTTTACAATCTCCGATGAAGGAAACATAACTTGTGCATGAATAGGTCGGCCTCAAATTTGAATTTCTCCATGATATGTACATATGATGAAGTGTGGACCTAAAATTAAGGTCGGGGACACTCCACAAAATAATTTGAAACACATCGCAAGGATCCGCAAGCTATGGGAAAGATCCATGAATGATCAAACTAGCCATTAGGTTTGAAATTATTTTGGGGCCAGTTCCAAAACTATCACTTAATCTGAAAGTGATAACTTGTTTGAAAAAGATCCAATTGAGCAGAAATCTTGGAATTAGGAAAATGAACATGTCCACGATGAAAACATAGATCCGAAAGGTCTGGTGAGCAAACATGATGAAATACCAAATCTACCAACTTGAACAAGAACATGAACTGAACAAGAACAAAACTGAATGAAAATATTTTTGGTTGATGCAAGATTGCAAAGAACCAAGGATGCTCCTGCATCAGGTTTATTTAAAACGTGAGTTATGATTTATCCCTTACTCTTGAATTTTGGCACTTCACTTTAACTTATCTTTTAGTTTTCTAAAGTTTTTTTTATAGGTTCCCAAGTTTTGTAACCCCTTGACAGGATAATAATAAATGTCAAAGGTTCTCTAATTCATCTAAAATACAACTCCATTACAAGACCATGATGGAGGTTCTCTATTTTCTACAACCTCTAAAATACTAATAACTCACTAAACACTAAAGAAGATCAAAATGGATATTGATGAGTTACAAATTTCTTAACTCTCTAAAATGTCATTTTTTTAAGAGTTAGCCAAATTTTGGAATAAAAAAAAGTTGAAATAGAGGAACATTGGAGGTTCTTATTTTTCTTTAATCTTTGAATTTTCACCTAGTATTTTGACATGTCCAAAATTATCAAAGAATATAAGGACCTCTTGTGGATCCTTGTAATTCTTTTAAATAAAAATAAACTTTGATTTATTTTTCCTAAGTGAGGTCTAATGGTTTTTTTTATATATTTTATAGGACTTTGAGTGGGATAATTTCTACAATACATGAAAGTAAAATTAGTAGGGTAGATGTAAGAGTCATTTGAAAGTGTATAAAAATGAATTTATTGATGGATTTGACCTTTTCAACTACCAAGAGAGTTTTTACACTAGCAAAAATCCATTCTCTCATATTTAAGTATTGATTTCATGTATTATCACACCAAAATGAATATGGAAACCATGTTTTTATCATATAATGGAGGCTTTTATCTTTGAAAAGGATTTTCACATTGCTCCAATCACTTAAATGTATGGATTTAATGGGATTATTCCATGTAACTAAACACTACCTTGCTAGAGCTATTTGATGTAATTGAAATCTTGTAGATCTAGGAAATTCATGATGAAGATCGATTTGAGAGATCAATTCCTATTATAGATGTTGTCTTCCTCTATAAATAAAATTCATTTCTATTTGTAAAGGGTTGATATCATTTCATTTTTACCAAGGGTTTAAAATTTCATTCCAAACTATTCTAATTTTTTTTATACTAGTGGAACTTATAAAGATCTTATTTTTCTTGCTTATTTCACGGTTTCCAAGAATTCAGTTTCATCTTTTAGTGTGGATATATGAATGAAATGAGTATTTGATGAATATGTTGTTCATACCACTTACAACTTTATTGATGTAAGTTTTTTGTATGGTTAACTTGAGTATTTCCCTTCATTATTATAAAGCATCTTGTTAAATTTTGTCAGTAATAGGTGTTAAATGAATCTTTATGGTATTTATTTCTTTTGAAGACAACACTTTTCTTATGATATTATGATTTATCTAGTTAATTAAAATATAATAAAATATAAATTTATAGAAGTATATATTCACATATTAAAATGGAATATTCAAACTTAGGATCTCTTTAAACCTTTTTCTCACAGTTTATTTTTTCATTTTGTAACTTCCAGTTAGTTTAGGACCAACATCAACAATATTGCATATTTGATGAACAAACATTATTTCTAGTTAAATCTTAGAAAATAAAGTCAAGAAGAAATTTTTGGCTTAAAAATGATGTAAAATTCTATATATTTTATATATAATCCATATTTTAGGATTCTTGAATATTATCATTTAGGTTAACTTATGTCGTAACAAAAAAGATAATAACAACTAAGCTATATCTCATAAGAAAAGACCTAGTCATAAGGAATGATGAGGTTATCACTTTTCATCTTAGAATTTAATTTTCTTTCAAGAGAAGTGAGATTATCTAGTATTTAAAGGTAAGTGCATGGATATGGGGGACCAAAATGGGGTCTTAAGTGACCATTTTTTTTGGAAATAAGTAAAAATTGATCGCGAATGAGAAAATGAAGATATTACGCTCAAAATTTAAAGATGCAAAAATAAGAGTCATAGTGCTCTACATCTACTTTGTAAATTTCTTAGATTTTTTTTCAATCGAGGATATTAAGGGGTTAAAATATGGGGTCCACACTAGGTATTCTTTGTTTTATCAAAAAATATAACATAGAGTCTAGTGTGGTCCCCCTAAAATGCTAACTTTTTTTAGCATTATAAAAATCACTTTAGTACAAACTTAGCTAGCACCATGTAGTTTATAATAGATTTTTCTACTAAATTTTTAATGAGTATATGATTTTTTACTAATTTTCAAAGTGAGCACATTTGAAAAAACAAAAATTTGAGTGTGCTCCCCCTAACATTTTTGGAAGTTCTACTAAAAAATCTAAAAAGAAATTATTTCAATGTGCAAAGAATAGAGTCTAATTTTTAAAATGTAATTTATATCAAATTTTGATTAGTAGGTAAAAAATGAGACAAAAAATACTATACAAAGAATATTCAAATTTTTACTCAAAAGGTCAATCAGGCAGGGTTGCCCCTGGGCCCCTGCTTTGTTTTTGATTGCTTCTAATGATTTACATTACATTCTTAGGGACAATGGTAACTCACAAAAGGTAAGAGGAATAATATTTCCTAATCAAGATGAACTAATCAATATCCAATTCGCAAATGATACTGCTCTTTTTCCCCTACTAAATGAATCTAATATTTCTAACTTGATGAAGAAACTGAACACATTTTGTGCTACCTCTAGAGCAAAAATCTCCCTCTCTAAATTCATCATGTTGGGTTGGCAAGAGAATCCCCCATAATGGCTTTCTCAGTTTGGTGTGAAATGGGGAGGACACCAAAAACAAATCAGGTATCTAGGCATTCCCTTTGCGATCTGTCCAAATCTAAGAGAGATGTGGTTTTGGATTCAAAGTAAAATAGATGTAAAATTGGGAAAGTGGAATAGGTAGTTCCTATCCCTGGCAGGGAGAATTTAGATGTGCCAAAAAATTATCTCATCCTATAGTCTATATTTCGCCTTTATTTGGTTGTTCAGTAGCTATCAGGTGGATGAAATTAAAAATAAAATAAGAGGGTTCTTATGGTCAGACGGGAAGGAAAAAAGGAAGAAACATGTGGTGAAGTGGGATTGGTGTTGCTTAAGCAAAGAAGAATGTGGGTTGGGTCTAAAGGACCTAAAAATGCAAGGGATTGCAATGGAAACTAAATGAATCTTCAAAGCTCTTGAAGGAGATGAGACTTTGAAAATACTAGCTTTTATGAATGGTACACTATCCACATATAGATCAATTTGTTGGAACCTTGAGCACAATGGTAAGATTTTGGCACTCTTGCAAGGGTGTTCAACTAAGGGTTGGGCCACCAAAGGTATAAAGACCTTCTCTCACATTTTTAAGAATGGACTTTTAAGAGACTAGAACCAATTAAGCACAAAAATCTTCTTGTCAACAACCAACTGGAGAACCTACTCAATCATTAAGGAAGCATGCAAATAGATTACCACTGTAGCCAATCATGTATACAATGATGAATAATACAAAGAATTTAATTTGTGTGAGGTCACCAAGCTCACCAAACTCAATACTAATACTATTTACAACTCACTCACTAGCCAACAATAAACCTTTAACCACCTAAACAAGGTCTAGAACCTCAGGTTAAACATGAACAAATGGTCAAATATACTAAGAAACTCTTGGTCTAAGGCAATTGATCCAAACAAGGCATGCTTCAGATGGCTCCTAACATTATAGACACTACCTTTGTAAGATAGAAACATGTGATATTGAAATATGCAGCCTTTGTAAGGTGTCGAAAACAATAATTCACATTTTTTTAATGTATATATGCAAATGAAACTTGGAACCTATTTTTTCACAATCAATATATTTGGGATGTTAATGGAAAACCAAGGCCTTAAAAAATTATTTCTTTCAAAAGAAATAAACTAGGAAAAGAGCTAACACATTTTTGGATCTGTATTTATGGGTATGTGCAGGATCATGATGGGCCAAAAAATGGCGATATGTAAGCCATATGATGGTCCATGTGGCTGATGACTTTTTTTTTACCCAAAATTGATGAAATGAAAAGGCTTTTTAGAGGAGATTCTCATATTTCCACCAATATAAATTATGCTTTACTTTGAATTTAATAAATAATCATTATTCTTTTTCTATTAGAATTACGAATAAAGTCCTGATTGATAGGCTGATTGAAAAACATCTATAACTTTCAAATGGTATCACATTTTTTGAGTCTAAAACATGCATCACATTCTATTCTTTGCATACTATAGGATTAAAAAATAAAAAAATGAATTTCATGAATTTTTGACCAAGTTAAGGTGATTAGATAGACGAGCTTTTATATTTTTTAAAAGTTGTAATAAAAATATCATAATTAATTATTTACTTTGAATTTTTTTATAAAAAAATATGCATCACATCGGGACATGAGTCCTCTACTTATATATAAAATATTATAAAAAGATATTATCATTTTATTGTGGTTAGGGTGGTCAAACAGACACTTACTTCTTATTTTTACCCTGAAATTTAAATACTACTGCATTGAAATTTCAAATTTTCACCAAATAGATTTATTTATTTTAAATAAAGGTCTAGTAGTTTAGAAACTAAATTCAATTTTCTATAGATTCTATTTTTACATTTTTTTGAAATAATATAGATAACTTATTCAAATTTTTATGTCAAGTTGTCTAACTCTGATTTTTTGTCTTTTTATTACCACTTAAGGACCTATTTTTTCCATGATGATCCTATGCATACCCTTCTATTGAAATTATTTGGGGAATTTGTAAATCAAGAAATGATGAAAATTTTAATGTGACAAGGAGGAAACTTATTTTAGGATTCTTGAATATAATCATGTAGGTTAACTTATGTCTTAACAAAGAAGATAATTACAACTAAGCTATCTCATAGGAAAAGACCTAGTCATAAGGAATGATGAGGTTATCACTTTCCAGCTTAGAATTTAATTTCCTTTCAAGAGAAGTGAGATGACCTAGCATTTGAAGGTATGTGCATGTCTATGGGGGACCAAAAAGGGTCTTAAGTGGCCAATTTTTTTGAAATAAGGAAAAATTGATCGCGGATGAGAAAATAAAGATATTTACACTCAAAATTTAAAGACACAAAAAGAAGAAGAGTCATAGTGCTTCGAATCTACTTTCTAAACTGCTAATATTTTTTTCAAAATGGTGGCTATTAAGGGGTTAAAATACGGGGTCCACCCTAGGTGCTCTTGTATTTATCAAAAAGTATAACATAGAGACTAGTGTGGTCCCCCTAAAATGTTAACTTTTTTATCATTTAAAAAATCACTTTAGTACAGACTTAGCTAGCACCATGTAGTTTATTATCGAATTTTCTACTAAATTTTTAATGAGAATATGATTTTATACTAATTTTCAAAGTGAACACATCTGAAAAAACAAAAATTTGAGTGTGCTCCCCCTAATATTTTTGGAAGTTCTACTAATTTTTTATAAAAAAAATATTTGAATGTGCAAAGAATAGAGTCTAATTTTTAAAATGTAATTTATTTCAAATTTTGATTAGTAGGTAAAAAATGAGACACAAAATACTATACAGTCTAATTTTTAAAATATAATTTATTTCTTAATTTTGATTAGCTGATGTAGATTGGTGGAAAATCTTAGGGATGTCCTATATTTGGTTATGGGTCAAGGAAAGGTAAGAAAATAAGATATAAGAGAAGAGGTGAGGGGATTATCTTAGTGGTAGAATAGAGGTAGAAAGAGACTATGAGGTTTTAGATTGTGAGTGGGGAATAAGGAGTATAGTGTGGAGTGCAAAAATGGGGGAAATAACAATGTGAAATTATATATTTCATCCAAGTAGTGTGCAATTGTGAGGTTTTTCAATAGTGTAATCTATGAATTTTTATAGCAGGTGTAATGAAATGGCTATATCGTGGCATGTAAAAGGACCCATTTAGAAAAGTGAGAAATTGTAATCTTCGTGATAATGATGCAATATTAAATAAATAATAAAATTTTATTATTTTCTATTAGATATATCTATGTTATGCATTTAATTTTATGTTAAGATTCATGACTATATATTCCTTCAGTGTGATTTTTTGAACATGACTACATCAGTTGGTATTATAGTGAGGTGGATAGTGGATTAGTGTTGAGTGTTTATGTAGATGTGAGTGTATCATTGATGTAATTTTTAAGAATTAGTTTGAAAAAATGTGTGGAAAGTGTTTACAAAAAATAATGTATTAGCAAGAGAAGAGGGAGTGCACTATGATGGTTTTCTAATTTGTAGGAATTAATAATGCATATTCTTTATCATAAGATGATGATTTTCTTGCTTGGATGTATGAAATGGATTCATGATGAATCTAGATAGGAAAATTATTTCCTTGTTTGATAAATATATATATATTCCATAATGGAATAGGTATCCGAGATAGTATTGAATACTATAACAAAGAAAGAGCTTATTTAGGAAATGCTTAGTTTGAAGAGTTGAAATATTAAAATTGCTTGAGTTTCCTTGATAAATATGTCATAATTATTGTGTGAGGTAACCTATATTTGATAGCATATTATGCTAGGAAAATCCTAGAGGTTAATAAGGTTATCAAACATGATAGCAATGTTGGTATAAAGACTTGTCATCATGGATAGGAGACAACATGCAAACCATATTATTAGGATATACTTGAACAATCACTTGATCATTTCTTAATTTAATTATTAATTGAAACCATAGCAGATAGAATGAGATTAACCTATATGATCAGACAAATTAAAGATTGTTGATTATATCCACAGATTAGGGTATACCAAGATGGAGATTTACCTATGTGAATAAGTTGATCACTTGAATTTATGAATTATTATTGATTGGATCCATAGGTGGGTATACCCTATTCAGTTGGAATTGTTACTTGATTAGTTGTTTTATACTCTTGACATGAAGTCATTTTATTAACATGATTTTTCTTTTTGAATGAATTTTTATTGAGGAGATTAAACTCTTGAATAAGAGTCCTTTATTGTTGAGACTAAACTTCTAATTGAGTCATTTATTGATATGATTATTCTTTTGATTAAGGTGATGAGGATATACTTTTGAATCACTTATTTATGTGATATATTCTTGAGTAGAGTCATTTTATGATGAGTATTTATTCTACAATAAGAGGAATCTTGTGTAGCTATACTATAGATTATGAAGTTATTCATAAGATAAAGCCATAGAGAGTTCATAGATTGCCTTGGAATTAGATTATCCAATGAAGGAAGTAGCTTATGTATTATGTTTAATTTGTAGGATTGTTATAGTCATATAAAAGAAATAGGTTGTTCCCGGGGTTAAATATTACCTTAAGAAGGGAATTGCCTATGTGTAGTTTATTATAAAGGAAATAGATTGTTCATGGGGTTAAATATTACCTTAAGAAGGGAATTTCCTATGCATAGTACATGAATGGTCAATAACAAATCAAGCTAAGGTAGTGGGTCAAGAGATGACACTTTTATATGAAACTTTGGCAAAAGTAGTGTAAGTAGCCATTTTTTACAATGTCAATTCACTGTGATCCAGTATAAAATTCTAGTTTAGGATTTTCATACTCATAGTAGTAGATACCGTATGATTAGATTCTAGTTTGTAGGACACACAACTAAGCTCACGAAGGCTATTTGTTATGGGGTTTTCCAACCAATCTCTTTGTCGAAGGGTAGGGCCATCTTGCCATATGTGGCAGATGTGCAGGGGGCATATTTAAGTCTTTGGTTGGTGGAAAAGTGCTTGAGTGATGCTACTCCTCATCAGATAGAGACCAAGATTTGGAGGGGATTTCCTAGACCATTTGTAACTATTACTAATGAAGCTCAAAGGAGCTATGTACATTCTCTTATATCCATTTCTATGGAAGTTGTAATGAAAAAAATGTTATCTTGAGATTTTATATATCTCATTATTTTGGAATGATTGTAATATTCAATTATAATGAAAATGGAAAGTTTGGAATATATGTTATTTTAGGTATGCATGTGGTCTTTGAATTACAAGAAAAAATTATTGTTATGAGTTTTGAACATAGTTTATTTACTTGAGCTTAAAATATAGCGAATTTACTATCATAGAACAATTGGCATGTTACACTTCTTAAAAAATCCTCTTTTTAACTTTTCTTTCTCAAACATCTTTTGATATAGGGATGTTAGGATGTTTCAATAAGATTAGGCATGTGTAAAAAAAAAATATGGAACATGGATTTCTTTGAAAACCCATCTGAAGTTTTGTTTTATGTAGAAGTCGATAAATCCAACTTCACAGTCCCTAAGAATCATCTGCATGCAATCACCTGTCACATGCAACAAATATCCATAACAAGTAATAATATGTTTTGTAAACCCTCAAGCAAAAATGTGCAAGCTCAAAACCAGAAAAATGATTATTGAATAAAATGATAATTACATTGTGATCAATCCTTATGGAGGAGATCAAGAAAACCTAAAATTAGGAAACCCTAAAAAGAAACCCTAGTGTGCACACTTAATAATTAATAAATAATTATTAATGTGCCTAAGTTCAGCTTAAGCAACCTAAAGGAATAAGTGACTTAATTAATTAATCAATATGATTAAATTAAATAAGTGTAATAACTTATTACTCTAACACACCCCCTTAAGATGAAATTAGGGAGTAGATAAAACACTAGAAAAAGATGCATGAAAGCAAAGATGGGTCCTTGAAACAAAGGTCTAATCAGGTACCCAAGTACAAATGTAATGCAAACTAAAATAACCGGGGTAAAGGAGAAAAACTAGTGGGAACAAAACTCCTCCCCAAAATAGAATGAAAAGAGAAACTAAGTGATGAAAGATGGAGGACTCCATAAGAGCCCCCAAGGACACCATCCATCACAAAGATACATGAAAGAACCCCCCAGAAGAGAGGAATAAATAGACCACATAGCCCCCCATAATGAAGTAGCTCCAAAAGGACTGAAGAAACCACATCTCCTAAAAGAAGTGAGAGGGAAGAGGCTGAATGAATGCAATATTTGAAGGTGAAGTAGGTGTAGCCCAAGATGTCTCCATAGAAGCAGGTGTGACCTCAACAAATGAAGAAGTCAAAGTAGGTGAAGACTGAAGTGAAACCTCCAAAGATGAATGCTCAACTAGATCCTGCTGCACTAAAACAAAAGAAACCACATCTGCAGTCATAGAAGTATCAACAACTACAATAGTAGGTGGAGGAGATGGAATGGATGGCTCAAGAGCAAGATCTGAAGTGAGAAATCCAATGTTCAAGAAGCCAAATTTCTCCTCTAAATGATGATTCGCACTAGAAGTGTGATGAACATTTGTAGGAATAGAAGCACCATTAGTAGAAAAATCTGTAAAGGAATACAATCGAGATGAGTGATCCACCACCCTAGTAGCAATAACCGCTCTACTGTATAAGTCTCTAATGATAACTAAATCAGGTGTGAACTCCATAGAACTCCCATTGCCTCCATGTGTGATCTGATATATAGAAAGAAGGTTGTTCATCAAATGAGGAACACACAAGACATGTTGTCCCCAAAACGAATAGACCCCTTCCCTATAACACTCATGTATGTATTGTTCCCCATCAAAATAGGAGACAGTGTGTGAGACTCAAAGGAAGTGAACATAGACTATGTAGAAGCCATATGATGAGATTCTCCTTAATCTAGAAGCTATCTCCCTGATCTAAGACTCGAAGAAGCAAAAAGAGCATATCCCTTCATATCTTATGAAGTATTTAAACCAGTTGTGCCCCTATCATGCTACACTGAAGAAGGAGGAGGGGAAGGAGATGTTGTAGACATCCTAGAAGGAAAATCAATCTAATGTTTCTGAAGAAGATTCTTCAGCTCATCAATGTCCTTCTTGTAGCAATTATGTTTTGCATGCCCTTCTCTCTTGCAATATGCACATGGGCCCTTCTCCTTCCTAGATGATTTTACCTTAGAAGAGGATGATGAATCTAAGGACTCCTTCTACTGCTCATGAGATTTGGAATCCTTTTGTTTCTGTTTGTTGCCTTTTCCTATAGAATCCTTTCGATCTTTGGGCTATTGTGATGCAATAAGTGTTTGTGATGAAGAGGGCTTCAAATTTACCATATTAGCCAACTTGGCCTACTCTCGAGTGACAGAAGATGCAAAAGCATCAAAAGAAGGTATAGTAAATATAGTACCAAGTGCATCCCTAGTAGCATAAAAGGTAGAAATAAAAACTGAATAATCTGGTCCAAGCTTAGAAAGAATGGACAATATCAACTGAGAGTCTTCCTTCTAAACACCACACTTGGATAACTACAATCTAAGAGAATTGAGTTTGGTGAAAAACTCTTGGATGCTATCAAAATCCCTAGGATTTAAGCCAATAAGCTCATTCTCTAACTGAAACCCTCTCATAGTATCCTGCTTCCCAAACAAAGACTACAAAGTAGTCCAAACCTCATGGGGTGTAGCGCAAGACTTTATGTGAAAAAGAAGGTCAGAAGAAAGAGATACACATAAAGTACCATAAGCTTCATCAAATCTATTAAACCACTTTCTCTTTTCAGCAACACCTGTAGGTTCAATTTTTGTACCCATGGTTACCCTGTACAACACTTTGTGTTTCAAATGAATCTCCATTTGTTTTTTCCAACCAAAATAGTTGAATGGAGTAAGGGGTGCAATATTATGTGTATCCATGAGATAAAACAACAATATATACTCTCAAAGTAAAAAAACAATGCTTGTTGATCTCAAAAAAATAGCCTGATTGCATGCTTCCCAAGAAAATAATTGAAAAGGTAAAGGTTGAGATCAAAGAATAATTTCAGATACCCGCTAAACAATCTAGAAAAAATAGGTCTGAGATCTATGTAGAGCACTGAACCATCTTTCCAATTCCTATTTGTTTTCGCAAAATGGAGTTTGGACCCAAAAGTTACGCCTCCTAGACTTAAAACAACAACTTCAGACTTCAAAGGCCAAAAAGGGCATCAAAACTAAAAAATCAGAAAACTAAATGTCCACCACTATGAAGTTCGTTGAACTAGCTTTCGAATGACATCTCGTTTTTGAAAAAAGACCTTTGTTTGCAAAATTTATGAGAAAACAAAAAAAAGGCCTATAAAAGGCACTTTGAACATTAAACAGGAGGAAAAATGGAGCACCCAATGGCTAGGTCTTGATTGTTCATGTGACCACCACTGGCACTTGGGGGTTGAATCCACGACTCTTGGTCACGCATATGACCACAGTTGGGGGTTGAGGACCCAGCAAGGGCTGAAGTTGGCTCCTGGTCATGGATGTGACCCTGGTGGGGGCTGATCTGGTGGAGCTCCTGATTCTTAATAGAACCCTGGTCGAAGGTTCCAAAGCTCGTGGGGGCTGAGTGCAGGGGAGCGGCAGGCAGGAGGCTCCGCTAGTGGCGACGGTGCAGTGGTGGCCACCGAGTGGTGGTGCATGCCTTTTGAACTAGCCGCATAATTTAAAAAAAGAAAACACACGTTTTTTAATGTTTTTTTAATTTTTTTTCATTTTGTGAGCCTTGGACTGCATGCTGGGGAGGCCGTACGACCTCTTTGGCAATTTTTTTTTGCCTTTTGTTCAACAGGTCCAAAATCGATGAAACGAAGGGCGTTCCTAGGGTTTTTGGGCATTCTGAATGCGATGTCAACCTCCATTTTCCCCAAAAAGGCATAGAAAAAATGCCTACCCCTAGATACACAAAATATCAGCCTGGCTTGAAACCCTTACATAGAAAGAAACACGAGAGAATATCTTCAAATCACGAACAGGCAGCCATAGGTTTGGAGCTCTAATACCATGTAGAAGTTGATAAATCCAACTTCACAGTCCCCAAGAATCACCTGCATGCAATCACCTGCCACATGCAACAAATATCTAGATTAAGTAATAAGATGTTCTGTAAACCCATAAGCAAAAATGTGCAAGCTCAAAACTAGAAAATGATTATTGAATAAAATGATAATTGCAATGTGATCAATCCTTATGGAGGAGATCAAGAAAACCTAAATTTAGGAAACCCTAAAAAGAAACCCTAGTGTGCACGCACACTTAATAATTAATAAATAATTATTTATGTGCCTAAGTTTAGCTTAAGCAACCTAAATGAATAAGTGACTTAATTAATTAATCAATATGTTTAAATTAATTAAGTGTAATAACTTATTACTCTAACATTTTAGTCTTCCTTGAAAAACTTTTAAATTTCATCACAACCTTGAATATCTTATTACAAATTGAAATATAGGTGTTTTGATAGAGAGTTGGAGACTTAAAAAATAATAGATAAAAAGGCTAAAAGAACTTGGTCATAAATTGAATATAATAATAATAATTAATATAAAATTTTAAATTATAAATATAAGATTTATATAAACTAATAATGTTTTTAATCAAATATCAAATTTTAAAATCAATTTAGTGAAACAAAATTAATCTTATAACTAAAATAATAGAAATAAAATATTTAATTTAATATATTTAAGGTATTTTATTAAAAAAATTATTTGGATGTAAATAATGTGTTTAGTTATATTTATCTAGATTAATTTGCATTATTTTATGTATTTATATAATTTGAATATATAAATTATGAAAGTGTAAGTAATCTCTCACCATAAGATATTTATAATAGTTATTATTCACATTGCACTCTAGCATGAAGTATAAAATGGTCATACCTGAGAGCATGCCCAATTTGCAGAAAGAGGCTAGATGTAGTTTCTCATTCAATTCCAATAAAGATCATAACATTTTCTATAGTAGAGAATGTGTTTCTCATAATGCACTTTTGCATTTTCTGTAAGAAATGGCTGTCACCACAATCAATACTTTGTTCTTCTTATTATAGACCACAAACATATTTGAAATGCAAGTACTTTTTGGAGGCAACTGATTCACCAACCCTAGAAATGGATCAAGATGCAAAGCTATTTCCAATAATAGAGTAAGAAGAGGGGCTAAGATCAAAAAATTTTCTAGCATATCTTCTTGTTTGATAGCCTAATGTAGCACCCCCTCCAAGTGTTTATCAATAACATAGATAGAAATTTAGAAAATGCTCAATGGTTCCATTCCTGACCCTAGTTCGATTGGACCAATCTTGCTCTTAATTTATCTATAGATCAAAGAACAAAACTATTCTACTAGCATTTGACAAGAAGTTCACAACAATGCAACCTTATTTTTATCAATAAACAGAGTGTCTTTGCATCACATGTGATACATTTGCATTTTATTCATCCCTCAATGAGTAATGCATCTACATTCTTTTTATCAAATTTATTGAATGAATTTTTGCAAACTATACTTTATGTGACAAAAATGTAAAATGATATATATAAACATTTTGTTTCTACATTTAATATGGTGGATTAGAAGGGTCTATATATCACCCCAAATACAAGTGTTTTAGCTTTTGTTTGTGGTCGCAAAATGAATAGTCAGCTAAATGACTAAAAATTATTAAATAAAATAACCAATGAAGGGAGAAAATAAAAAAAAGTGACACATTGCATTTGATTCTTGCCATTAAGATGTGTAATATGGTAATTGATTTGATGTATTATTGGTAGAATAATTTGTTTGCCAAGACTACTAACAAAATGAAATTTTATTAAATCATTGTACATATTAGAAATGAAATTTGTTGAACTACTTGCAAAAAAAATATTCTAAATGATGTTTAAAAGTTAAAATAGAACCTAATTCAACAAAACTTAAAATTATGTTGCAAATATTAATCAAATAGAGACAATGTCAAATGAGAATTAAAACTCTAAATATGATGTAATTTAATAATTACATTTGAACATGAATTCATTTAAATTTAAAATGATAAAAGATGTTAGAATTTACATATATAGTGCTTCTTAAGTAAACTATGAAAAAAAAAAAATAGATCAAAAAAATATAATTATTCATTATCTTTTACTAAATATTTTTTTATTGTTAGCTTTTAAAATATTTTAAATTAATATATATAAATTTTATTTATATTATTATTAATTATTTTAATCACAATCTCTCATATTTTCTCTATTTTATCTTTTCAATGAATTAAAATCATCTCAAATATGATTAAAAATATTATATTTATTGGCCCACAATCTTTTAAATAAAAAATAATGTCATTTTCAAATAGCACAATAAATAGAGTTAAAAAATGACATGAAAATACGTTTGCACTATTAACTTTTTAATAGTCAAAATGAAAAAGTTAAAATCTCTCATATTTTCTCTATTTTATCTTTTCAAGAAATTAAAATCATCTCAAATATAATTAAAAATATTAAATTTATTGACCCACAATCTTTTAAATAAAAAATAATGTCACTTTCAAATAACACAATAAATAGAATCAAAAAGTGACATGAAAATACGTTTGCACTGTTAACTTTTTATAGTCAAAATGAAAAAGGTAAAATATTCCACAGCTCACATCGCATAATATTACTATTCACAACTATTATCCAATAGAATGATAGATAAATTAGTTTTTGTATTTAATAAAATTTTTGGAAAAATATACATTAGAAATTTTGGTCAAAGTATTTTAACTCTATCGTCTCATTGGTTCTTTTGTTGACAACTAATAAATTGGATGAATGCATCAGTATACCTAACACTAACAGAACTAATAAGACAACGATCAAATACAATAAAATAAAAAGAAAAGCTCAATTGAACGTGGGGTAGTGATTCCTACTCCCCACGCCTATTTAAAACATGGCCCATGAGAGTTTGTGACCCATCTCATGGCCACCACCACTAAAAATCTTCCTCCCTCCAGTGTCATAATATCCTTTCATTTATTTGTTGACTACTAATAAATTGGATGAATGTATTAGTATACCCAACAAAACTAATAAGACAACAATCAAATAAAATAAAATAAAAAAGAAAGCTCGACTAAACATGAGATAGCAATTCCTACTCCCCACACCTATTTAAAATGTGGTCCATCCCAGAATCCCTAGAAAATTCCCCCACCACGAGCGAAAGTCTTCCCCTCTCATGGCCACCACCACTAAAAGTCTTCCCCCCCCCCACCGCCATAATATCCTTTCATTCATGAAATATGTAGGGCACTCGAAAATGCATGCCCTCTTCAACATTTTCTATTTTTTTCTTCTATTAATTAATTGCAGCTAAAGATGATAGTGTTAAGAGAAGTTTCGATGAAATATGCAGGGTATTAGCTTAAATTAAAACCCATTGTTAAGATAATAATCTATGTCCTATGTCATGAAGTGAAGTTAAATCATTGATATTAATCATATCAATGTTAATGTGATTCAATACTCACCTTATTAAGGTTAATAGGTGCAAATTAATACTAAATTCATTAAGGTTAATGGAATTAATATTAATATTAATCATAATAATATTAATATCTTTAGAATTAATTATAATAATTAATATTAATATCCTTTAGAGTAATATTAATAATAGTACAACATTTAATGGAAAGGTGGTATTTGATATTAATATGTATGTGGAAATCAATATTACATCAAAATAGTTTTGTAAAACTATCTTGAGTATTAATAATATTGTCAATATTAGAGTAGCATTGTATCATGATCAAATTTACATTTATGGGTATTATTGTAGGGAAGTATAGTATTCAAATGCATCCTATGTATATACAAGAAAATATAGCATCGAGCAATAAGGTGATGTTTAAACTTCCTTGTCAAGATGGTGTATAGGTAATCAAGATAGTGGAACCAAAAAGATGAAGGAACCCAACCACATCTAAGTGTGGAATAATTGTAAGCCTTCTTATATCAATCATCTATCAAGAGTTATAGTAAATGAAAGGTTTCATAGTGGTAAGGTTTGAAATAGAGTCTTAGTGCAATTATGTGATCAAATTATTATTACCAATCATCATAGGGGTTGGTAATTAATTATGTCTTGTGTAATCTAGGTTGATAAGAGCCAACCTTTATCAATTTAGAGTGTGTGTGTGCACCTATCTAATTTTTCCATTCCACTCCCTGCTCTCAAGTGATGTGTTGGTGATAATGTGGCACGAGCAACATCATTTGATGCATATAGAGTTTTTATCATGGCAAGCATGGAAATTAAAACTATAAAAAGTGTACATTAATGTCAAAAGGAAATGTTTATCAGGTGTTTTTCCTTTAGGCAAATCTAGAGAATTACATTTGGTTTTAGAGCCTAGGTTCCAATACCGATCTAACTCTAAGAATATTTATTCAATTTTTTTTATCATTCATTGTGGAATTATCATGTACGATGCCACCTAGGACAAGGAAAGGTTATATTCGTGGTCTAGGGAGAGATCAAATTGAGTCACCACTAGCACAAATGTATTTTTTTGAGGCACAGGAGCATGATCCTCCACTGAACCTCAATTCCTAAATCCTTCATGTATTAGAGGATTTGATTGGGGTAATTCATGTCATACTACTAGGAGTGGAGGAGGGTTTTTGATGGGAGAAGTTGCAACATTCTTTAGAGGCATATGATTAGAGAATAGAGAGCATTATAAGAGTCCTCTCTACAATTGTAAGGAGCATCATGATCAGGGAGGGGGGATCAATTCATCTAGATATTCTATTGCAGTTGTCTTAGCCAAAGATAATAGTTGTGTCTAGATCATCTCAAGTTGCAAGTGATTAGATTCATCATCTACTATATTTGCAACCACCCACCTTTTCTGAATCCATAGATGGTGTGAAGGCTAAGTCTAGGATTCTAAGCCTTGACCTAGCTAGAGATAACATGTGTGGCTAGAGCATCTCAAGATTCAAGTTATTAGATTCATGATCTTCTATATTTTCAACAACCTAACTTTTCTTAATCCATAGATGGTGTGGAGGCCAAGTCCTGGATTCTAAGCCTTGACACGTGCTTCAACTTGCGTGCATATACAAGAAACCTAAAAAAATTCTTGCAATACATTTACTACAAGGAATATCCCACACTTTGTGGTGTCAAGAGGAATGCAAGCATCACCTCACCACCAACACTCTTTCTTGGGATACATTTATAGAGTGGTTCAAAGAATTCTACTTGTTTGAGCATTTAAAGTGTCATCACATAGATGAGTTCCATAACCTTATTTAGAGAGGATTCTTTATAGATCAATGTGAGAGCGGATTTGTAGAGTTATTATAGTACATGTATTACCTCTAGGTTGAGAAGATTCTCATCAATCATTTTATCAAGGGCCTAAATTCAGTATAAGACTCATTGGCATAGCCGACCTAGAGAAACTTTTGATTGATGTGAAGAAGGCCCTCATTGTTAAGAAAATTTAGGGGAAATCTCATGATGAATGAATGTAGTTTCAGAACTAAAATTAGGTTCCACAAGAACATGGATTTCACCAATATTCCCTTCATTCAAAGGGAGGATTTAGGCCATCTACAAGACCACCTAGGCTACCCTAGCAATACTAGTAATAGAGCCATAAGCTTAGGCCCTAGTAGGGATTTCAACATGGAACCTTTAGACCAGGCCAAGAATACAGTCCTTGTCATGATCAATTTCCTCAGGTATAGGGTATTGCCCCAACACATTCCCAATAGTATTTATCCCTATCCCACCACTCTCTTTCTCTCCATCTCTCTATCTCTCTCTCACCTATCTCTATATATATCTCTCTCTTCATCTCTCTCTCTCTCTCTCTCCCTTTTTTCTCTATATCTTACATCTCTCTCTCTCTCTCTTCTTCCCTCTCTACTTATCTTTAACTCCCCTCTACATTTATCTACCTATCTCTCCCTCCATCAATTCCCGCCTCTCTCTCATTCCCTCTCTAATTATCTTTATCTCCCCTCTACCTCCATCACTCCCCCATCTCTCCATCTCTCTCTCTCTCACTGTTATTTCCCTCCCTCCCTCCTTCACTTTTTCTCTCTCTCTCTCTCTCACTCTCTTACACACTCTCTCTCCCTCCCCCTATTTTTATCTCTCTTATCCCTCTCTACCTACCCTTCCCTCTCTTTCCCTCTCCATCTTCTTCCCTCTCTACTTATCTTTATCTCCCCTCTCCTTATCTCTATCTACCTCTCCCTCCATCACTCCCTACCACTCTCTCTTCTCTCACACTCTCACTCAATCTCTCTATTTCTCTCTACCTCACCTCTCTCTCCCTCCCTCCATACATCTCCCTCTTTATCTCCTTACCTTGCTACTTCTCTCTATCTCCCCTCTCCCTCTCTCTACCTAACTCTCTATCTCCTTACCTCTCTACTTCTCTCTATCTCCCCTCTCCCTCTCTCTACCTACCTCTCTCTATTTCTTTCTCTATCTCACCTCTCTCCATCCCTACCTCTCTCCCCATATCTCCATCCCTACCTCTCTCTCCATCTCTCTTTTGATAAAAATCTCTCCACCTACATCTCTATTTCTCTACCTCTATATTCTCAATCCCTCAACCTACCTCTCCCTCCATAAGTCCCTACCAATCTCTCTTCTCTCTCTCTCTCTCTCTTCCTCTCTCCCTCCCCCATATTTCTATCTCTCCTCTCCCTCTCTCTACCTACCCCTCCATATTTTTCTCTCTCTCTCTCACATCCTCCCTTCCCCCTATTTCTATCTCTACTCTCTCTCTACCCCTCTTCTTCCCTCTATACTTATCATTATCTCTCATCTCCTCTCTACCTATACTTCACCCTCCAAAACTCCCTACTTATCTCTCATTCCTTCTCTAATTATCTTTATCTCCCCTCACCCTCTCTCTACCTTCCTCTCCATCACTCCCTCTCGCCCCCTCCCTCCCTCCCTCCCTCCTTCACTATTTACTTCTCTCTATCTTACCTCTCTCTCTATGCATTTCTCTCTCACTCACCTCTCTCTCCCTCCCTCCCTACATCTCCCTCCCTCTCTTCTTCCCTCTCTACTTATCTCTATCTCCCCCCTCTCTCTCCCTTACCTTGGTCAGTGCAATATCATGGGGGTCCAAACTAGGCCCTTAAGTGGCAATGAAAATTCAAAAAAATAGAGTTAAGAAACTTGAAATAAAAATTTGAATAAGTTATTAACATAATTTAAAAAATATGTAAGAGAATTTGTATAAAATTTAATTTAGTTTCTAATATACTATTCCTTTTTTGGAAAAAAATACTTGGCCAAAGTTTTAAATTTGAATGCAGTAGTACTAAATTTTAAGGAAAAAATAAAAAAGTAGGTATAAGTTTGACCAACCTAAGTACAAGAAAAAAAAAAAATTTTGAAACTTTAAATATAAGTAGAGGACACATGCACGGATGTGCTGCATTTTTTTGCAAGTAAATAATTAGTTATGAATTTTTTATTTTAAAATTTTAAAAATATTAAAACATGTATATCAGACCACCATAACTTGGTCAAAAATTTATTAAATTTTATTTTTCCCTTTTTATCTTTTAGGATGGGAAGTATAGAATGTGATACATTTTTTGGATTCAAAAAAAGTGAAGTCGTTTAAGAATTATAAATTATTTTCAATCAGCCCATCAATCAAGACTTTAGTCAGAATGTATGTAGAAAATTAATAATAATTATCGATTTAATTCCAAATAAGGAATATCTTATATTTTTGGAAAGCTCACAATTTTCTCAATAAACCCTTTTCATTTCATTGAATTTAGATAAAAAAAGTCATCAACCACTTTTTTGTCATATCACCACTTTTTGGACCCTCATGATCCTTCACTCACCCACCTCTATCTCTCCATCCCTACCTCTCTCTTCATCTCTACTTCCCTCTCTACTTATATCTGTCCCCACATCTCCATATCTCTAGCTACCTCTCCCTATATAACTCCCTACCACTCTCTCTCTACCTACCTCTCTACCTCTACCTACCCTTTCCATCTCTCAATCCTCACCTCTCCCTTCATCTCTCCCTTCATCTCTCCTTCCCTATCAGTATCTCTACCTACCTCTCTACCTCTATACCTCTATCTCCCCTCTCTGTCTCTCTACCTACCTCTCCCTCCATCAAATACTACCACTCTCTCTCCTCTCTCTCCATCCTCTCTCTATCTCTATCTCTCCCTCCCTCTCCTCTCTCTCTCCATATATATATTGAAAGGAATTCGGGTGAGTAAAAAAAAATTCCTACACTAATCTAAGAAGGGGAGAGTTATAAATTTTTTTTAACACCTTTAACAATTACAACAAGAGAAGCACATAAACAATAATGGAAATAGAAGAAGTATACAAATGCAATAACAATAGATATACATGGGGAAAACCCTTTCGGGTAAAAAAACCCACCCTCCAAAAGCACAGTACTTTCTCTATTACTTCAAATAATAAATACAATATATCACCAAGTACAAGATTCTTCAACAAGTGTTTCTTCATAAACACCTATCTTGGAGACAATCCAACAATACTTCATTACCTGCAAACAAACTATGCATTCCACAACTCAAGGCACTCAATAAATAGAGCGTTACAAGCTTCAAGAAGCATCTAGAAGGTGAGGGGCATCCATATTCACATGGAACAATATTCAATGCCTTAGACATGCATTTGGACACATGTACAACATTCCCTTACACCCCTTACAAGTGTTAAACATGCAATTATTCTTCTTCCAAGCTTGGGCACCCAAAATATGATAAAAATAGCTTATAAGAGATGCCTTACAACTATCATAGAATATATCATAAATCTTCCATAGAATCTATAATAGGATCTGCAAGAGAATCTATCATAACTAACTAAAAATAGCCAATTCTCTTACATCCTGTCATAACCCATATTGGTCACCAACTTTCTCCATGCATTCAAAGATTCCTTATGACACATCATATAATTTTTCATATGTCACATATTCCAAAATGGGATGCTTGTGTCCACTTGGGATGATGATGTGTCATCTAGTCACCTCCAACAAGGATACCACCCAATCGGTGGTTCCCAATTTGTGACATGACACCATAGGCATTTAAATAATACAAATAAAATACATTAATTACATAAATTTAAATTAATATTAGGAATCTAAGGTTGAGACACATTAATCCCAACATTCTCCCACTTGTGGAAGACCTACCAAGAGTCATACATAATCACCTACTCAGGGCCCCAAGGCCGATGGAATCAAAACACCATCTAAACTTCTATGTGCTTACTGGTTTTGTTAGTGCATCTGGAACATTCACCAAAGTGTCAACCTTTTCCAGGTTTACCTTTCCATCTTCTACCATATCATGAAAAAAATGATACTGAACATCGATGTGCTTTATTTTAGCATGAAAGGTAGGATTATTTGCTAGACAAAGAACACTTTGACTATCACAACAAACAGTAATCTATCCTGCATCTAAACCAATATCATAACACAATATCTTAAGACAAATAGCTTCATTATAGGCATAAGTAGTTGCCATGTACTCTACATCTATTGTGGACAATGTGGCTACAAATTTTTGCTTATGCATCCAACTGATAGCACCACTAAACATCATAAACACATAACCACTGATGGATCTTATTTTGTCAATTTTACATGCCCAATCCAAATCCACATATCCTCGATTGCTCATAGAATGTTGAGGTCCAATAGGATAACCATGAAAACACAAGGCATAATTGGATGTGCCTTGTAGATATCTAAACATTGTCTTAACTGCATCCCAATGCACCCATCCAAGATTATCCATAAACCGGCTAAGGACTCCCACTACTTGGGAAATTTTTGGTCTCGTACACACCATCACATACATCAAACTACCAATTGCACTTACATATGATACTCTAGTCATGTCTTCCATCTTAGTAGGAGATTTTGGAGAATAATTCACAAAAAGCTTCATCCCCTACATCACAAGAACAACTAACTATCTGCAATCTACCATTGTTGAATCTTTCCAACACTGAGTTCACATACTTTCTCTAGATTAACCAAAGCTTTTGGTTAGATCCGTCTCTTGTGATTTCCATTCCCAGAATGTACCTAGTTGCACCTAGGTTTTTCATCTCAAACTATGCTAACAACTGAAACTTCAAATCTAAAATCATACTTTTACCATTCCCAATAAACAACATATCATTTACATATAGGATAATAATAAGAATGTAACCATTATAAGTTTTAAAGTATACAAAATGTTTAGATTTAGATCTTTAAAATCCAAAAGACAACACGTAGGTATCAAAATTCTAATACCACATTCTGGGAGACTATTTCAAACCATAAAGGGACTTCTTCAATTTGAAAACCATTTTTTCTTTACCTTTTTCAATGAAATGATCTGGCTTTGACATGTAAATCTCTTCCTCCAAATCGTCATGAAGGAAAGCTATCTTCACATCCATCTATTCCACTTCTAAGTCATATGCAATTGCAAGTGACAATAGAAGTTAGATAGATGTTAGCTTCACTATAGGAGAGAATATCTCCCCATAATCAATTCCCTCCACCTAAGAAAACCCCTTAGCAACCAACCATGCCTTATACTTCTCAACACTATCATTAGGACCACACTTTTTATTGAAAATCCATTTATAATTCCAATTATTTTATGTCCAACATGCAAAGGTACCAGATCCCACGTCTTATTTTTCTTTAAAGAAGCCATCTCTTCATCCATGGCTTGCATCCAAGAATCTAAATCATTCATACCCAATGCCTCTTGAACCATCTTAAGCTCATTAGTATTAGTAATCAATGAAAATATAAAACTAGAATCCAATAATGAATATCCAAACCTTTCCAGTTGCTGACTAACTCATGTAGACCGCCTCAAAGGCTGAGGTTTAGGTTCTCCTTCTTCTTTAAAAAATTCAGAGCTACTTGATCTCTCCTCATCATCAGGTCCAACATGAGTACTTGATTCTTCTTTCTTCAAAGTAGGTGGAATATGCACTACCTCCTCTTTTTTTTCTCCTCTTTCTCTAGGTGTAGCTCAACCATGGAAGGTTTCATCTCTCTGAAGTCACACTTTTACTGTAGAGAACCTCTGAGCTTTTGGATCCAAAATATTGTACCCTTTCACACCGACACTATAGTTGTTAAAGATACACTTAATTTTTTTTTTCTCCAACTTAGACCTCTTCTCAATTGGAACATGAGCGTAAGCTTCACAACCAAATACTCTAAGATGTCTCATTGAAGGAATTTTACCATAACATTCCTCAATGATTGTCATTCCAACAAGTGTTGATGTAGGAGATCTATTGATCAAATAAAATGTAGTGGCTATCGCTTCAACCCAAAAAATTCTATTCAATACTAGAACCACTCAACATACTCCTAGCCCTCTCCATCAGCATTTTGTTTATTCTCTCTGTAACTCCATTTTTTTGTTGAGTGTAGGGATTAGTATTGTGTTTCCGAATCTTGTTGTCTTTACAAAACTTGTTAAAATTTATGGAACAAAACTCACCACCATTATCAGTCCTCAAACACTTAAGCATTTTTCTAGTCTCATTTTTTACCAAGGCCTTCAACTCCTTAAACCGAATAAAGACTTCAACTTTACTTCTGAGAAAATAAATGAATGTCCTTCTACTGTAATCATCTATGAAAGAAACAAAATATATAGATTTGGATAATGAAGGAACATTTATAGGACCAAAAACATCTAAATGAATATAGTCCAAAACCCCAAAAGACTTATGAAAATTAGAGTAAAAAGGAACATGGTGTTTTTTCCCATATATACAATGTTCACAAAATTCAAACTTGAGATTACAATCATCAAGGCCCTCAACAAGGCTCTTATTTTTCAAGTTTGTAAGACCCTTATCACCAATGTGACCAATTTGTTTGTTCCATAAAATTTTCTTCTTTGCACGAAGCTATATTTCCATGGAATGAGCACCCTTAGGTACCCAAAATGTATGACCATCAAATGTAGTTGCAACATGCTTCTTCTCTGCACAATTTGATGGTGAGGATGAAGAATCCAAAAGTCTCTTCTTTGGTACATTAGAAGAACTATTGCATTGTACAATACACGCATCAAGCTGAAATAAAGTGCCAATATGAACTCCCTTAGCTAACACCATAGATCCTCTTATCATATTGCATCCTCCACCAAAGAAAACAACTTGCAAGTTCCCAAATCATTCAGTTTAATTACAAAAATAATGTTTCGTGCAAAACTCAGGATATACAAGACACCATAAATCCTCTTCACTCTTCCATATGGAAATATGATTTTGACTCTTCCATGGCCAACAATCTTCATATGAGAGTCATCACCCAGGTACAACTCTTCACCATTGTACTTCTCATACTTTGAGAACCAATCTCTATGAGAATTCATGTGAAAGGATGCACCTGAATCTATCAACCACATATCATTTGATGCATGGGCTACTAAGGCTGTAATAAATGTTTCTCCATCATCCTAGGATTATTTCTTAGATTCAAAATCAGAGAAAGAATTTTTTTTCTTCTTATTCTCCTTGTAATCTTTCTAAATGTGATTTGTTTCATCAAAATTCCAACATTTTTCCTTAGACTTCTTACCAGGAGACTTAGATCTCCCCGAAGACTTTGACTTAGATTTCTTTTTTATCTTTTCCCTTCTCTCTTTTGGTCTACCATGAACTACAAGGGCCTCCTTGGCTATCTCAAAAGACTTCCTTCACATATCTTTAGATAATAATGAGGCAACAACCTCATCCATGTTGAAGGTGGAAGTATTATTTCTAATAGCCATTACTAGGTGATCCCAAGAGTTTAGCAATAAACACAAAAGGAGCATGAAATGGTCTTGTTCATCTATTTTTCCTCCAATGGAACCCAGTTGTGCAACCAACATGTTAAATTCATTTTGATGATCTTCTATGGAGCCTCCATCTTCCATTTTTATAGAATATATCTTATTTCTCAAGAAAAATATTGTTTACCAAGGATTTAGCTTGATAGAAATCACCAAGCTTCTTCCATAGAGAAGAATTTTTTTTCTCTTCATGGACAGTTAGGAGGACTAAATTAGCTAAATAGATTCTAATAAGACCCTTGGTGTTCCTATCCATGAGATCCCAATATTCTTGTTTCATGCATGATGGTTTGGTTCTAGAAATAGCAGCCCATAGGTCATAGTCTATGAGCATGTGTTCCATTTTGAGCTTCCACAACTCAAAATTACAACTATTAAACTTTTCCATCTCAATCTTCCTAGATGTATGTACCATATCTTTCCTACAACAAGGTAACACAACACACACTTCCGCAAAACTCCCATTGAAACAAATATCAGCTCAAAAAACCTTTCTAACCTGAAAAAGGAACCAAGGCTAGCCAAGCTTTGATACCAATTGAAAGGAAGATAGGTGAGCAGTGTTGGCCCCACATATTTCATTGCACCACAATATCAGCCTATTAATGCTCGATACAACCACTAGAGTTAACAGATCCATGAGAGGCGGTTAGTCCATGCCATGAATCTTTAGGGGAGCATTGACCATCTTCCAACAATCTCCCCCTCAGCATTACCTAAGGGGATTCAAACCTAGCACCTTTGGCTCTGATACCAATTTTTGGCCCCACAACTACCATTGCACCAAAAGATCAACCTATTAATTCCCTATACAACTACTAGAGTTAACGGATCCATGGGAGGTAGTTAGTCCATGTCACGAATCCCAAGGGGAGTGCTGACCATCTACCAACAAGCGAAAACAACTTCCTACACTAATCTAAGTAGGGGAGAGTTAAAAAACAAATCATTTTAACACCTTTAACAATTACAACAAGAGAAGCACATAGAGAATAATGGAAATAGAATAGAAAGTATACAAATGCAATAACAACATATTTTTGGGGGAAAACCCTTTCAGGTAAAATAACCCCACCCTCCAAAAGTAGAGTACTTTCTCTATTACTTCAAATAATGAATACAAGCTATCACCAAGTATAAGCTTCTTCAACAAGTGTTTCTTCACAAACACCTATCTTGGAGACAATCTAACAACACTTCATTACCTACAAACAAAAATTCATTCTACAACTCAAGACACTCAAGAAATAGTGTTACATGATTCAAGAAGCATCTAGAAGGTGAGGGGAATCCAAATTCACATGGCACAATATTCAATTCCTTAGAAATCCATTTGGACACATGTACAACATTCCCTTATGGGGTCCCCTTACAAGTGTTAAACATGCAAATATTCTTCTTCCAATCTTGGGAACCTATAATATGCTAAAAATATCTTATGATAGATGCCTTACAAATGTCATATAAAATTTCATAAATTTTCCATAGAATATATCATAGGATCCATAAGAGAATCTGTCATAACTGGCTAAAAATAGTCAGTTCTCTTACATCCTATATAACCCATCTTGGGCATGAACTTTCTCCATGCATTCAAAGATTGCCTTATGATGCATCATAGAATCTATCATATGTCATAGATTCCAAAGTGGAACACCTATGTCCACTTGGGATGATGATGTGTCATCTAGTCACCTCCAATAGGGATGCCACCTACTCGATGTGTCCTAATTTGTGACGTGACACCATAGGAATTTAAAAAATACAAATAAAATATATTAATTACATCAATTTAAATCAATTTTAGGACTCTAACATTGAGACACCTTAATCCCAACATATATCACTCTCTCTCCCTCCCTCCTCTTTATAAATCTCCTCTCCCTCTCTCTACCTACCCCTCCCTATATATATATATATCTCTTTATCCCTCTCTCTACCTCTTATTGCCTCTCTACTTATATTCCCCCTCTCTCTCCCTACCTCTCCCTCTATCTCTCCTTCTATCTCTTCTTATCTCTATCTACCCTCTCCATCTCTCTACCTTCCTCTCTACCTATATTTCCCCTTTCCCTCTTTCTATCTACCTCTACCTCCATCACTACCCACCACTCTCTTCTCTCTATCTCTCTCCCCCTCTCCCTCACTCCATCCCTCCCTCACCCTCTTTCTTTCTCTCTCCTCTCCATCTCTATATCTATATCTCTCTCTCTCTCACCTCTCTCCCTCCCTATCTCTACCTCCCCATTTATTACCTCTATACTATCTATATCCCCTCTTCTTTTCTCTACCTAACTCTCCCTTTATCATTCCCTAGCAATCTATCTTTATCTCTATCTACTTCTCTCTATCTCACCTATACCTCTCCCTCCATTTCTTCCCCAATCTCTTTCTATCTAATTCCCATTCTCTCATTCCCTCTCTATTTATGTCTATCTCACCACTATCTCACTCCATTTCTCTCTCAACTCTCTCTCCTTGTATATTTCTACCTCTCTATCTCTATTTCTCTCTATCTCACCACTATCTCACCTCTCTACCTCACTCTCTCTTCCCTCTCCCTCAATCTACCTACCTCTCTCTATTGTTCTCTATCTCACCTCTCTCTCCATCTCTACCTCTCCCTCCATTTACTCCCTAACACTCTCTCTCTATCCCTCACTCCCTCCCTTCCCCCCCTCTCTCTCTCTCTTCTTCTCTCTCCATTTATGTTTATCCCCCCTCTCCTCTCTACCTACCTCTTCCTCCACCACTCCCTACTTAAATCTCTCTCTCTCTCATTCCCTATCTAATTATCTTTATCTCCCCTCACACTCTCTCTACCAACCTATCCCTCCATCGCTCCTCCCACTGGTGCAATCACGATAGGAGGGTCCTCAAAGAGAACAATATAGACTATGGAACAAGAGTTACACAACAAAATCAACACAAATTATGGAGGAAAATATAAATTCAAACATTCTCATTAACATAAATTTTGATTACAATCGGTCAGCAACATCTGGGCTTATAGATTTAGCTCACGAGCTTGATACAACATACATGCTCCTTAATACGAGCAAAAATATTATAGATAGAATTCTATATTATTATTAATCTACTTTCTCTAGATTGATTACTATCCTAGTGATCTATTATAATATTTATATCATATCTATACATCTAGAAGCATCCACGTCAGCCAAAGATCATTACAATCTCTGATGTAGGATACATAACGTGTGCGTGAATAGGTTGGCCTTAAATTTGAATTTATCCATGGCAGGTGCATATGATGAAGTGTGGACCTAAAATTAAGGTCGGGGATACTCCACAAAATAATTTGAAACACTTTGCAAGGATCTGCAAGCTACGGGAAAGATCCACAATCGATCAAACTAGTCATTAGGTTTCAAATTATTCCAAGGCTAGTTCCAAAAACTGTCACTTTGTTGGGGATAAAGGAAAACCAATATGGTCTACCTCAGCCTGAGTAATCCAAGAAGAATACTCCACTGGTCTACCTTTCCACTTCACAAGATATTCTTTGTACTACCTTCCATGATTTTTCCTCCCATCTCTGACATCCAAAATCTCTTCAATCTCATCTGATTGCTATTTAGAAAGTTATTCTTCCAATTTTGCTTTCCTATCTTTACTGAGTTATGCTTCATGGTACTAATGTAGATCTCCAATGTTGAATATAGGTGATATACCCATGCCATCTAGTAACTCTACTTCATCTGCATTTCCTTAATCAAATTTCTTCATAACCTTACAGGGTCCAAACTTCCTCATTTTGATCTTACTGTATGTGCCAATTGGAAATCTTTCCTTCCTCATACATCATCACTTCATCTCCAACTTTGAACTCCTTATGTGTCCTCTTTTCATCTACTCGTTTTATATACTTTTGGATCATATCTTCCAATTGTTGCTTTACTTGAGTATGCACTTTCTTCACATGTTCTGCAAATTACTCTGCTTCAACACTTCTTTTATCCTCCTTATTGGTGTCTCACAATTCTAATATACCTCTAGGATGAACTCCAGTAACAATCTCAAAAGGTGTATTTCTAATACTCATGTTCACTGAATTATTGTAGGCAAAATCTGCTTGAGCAAGAACTAAATCTCAGCTTCCGGTCTTCTCTCCAACCAAACATCTCTAGAAATTTCCCAAAGTATTGTTTACTACCTCTTTCTATCCATCAGTCTATGGGTGAAAAGTAGAACTGAACTTCAAATTTATCTTCAACTTCTTCCAAACTATCCTCCAAAAGTAACCAACAAACTTTGTATCTATGTCTGAAATAATACTCCTAGGTAATCCATGCAATCTGACCACTTCCTTGAAAAACAAGTTAGCTACATGTATTGCATGTGTTGTCTTATTACAAGGTATAAAATGTGTCATTTTAGAAAAAAATTCCACCACCACAAATACAAAATCATTACATCTCCATGTCTTCAGCAAACCAAGTATGAAATCCATGCTAATATCCTCTCAAGGTCTTTCTGTAACTATCAAGGTTTTATACAATCCAACATTTTGAATACTTCCTTTTGCAACTTGACAAACTCTACAACTTTGCACAAATTTCCTAACATCCTTATGAATCTGAGGCCAAAAGTAATTCTCACTTACCAATGCTACTATCTTATCAATTCCAAAGTGTCCTGACAATCCTCAACTATGTTTTTATTTCACCAAGTTATCCCTCATTGAACTTCAGGGTATACACAACTGATTTCCTCTAAACAACATATCCTATTGAATGAAATAATCCAACTACTAACTCCTATCCTCCAAGACTGGTTCTTTACAAGATCTCAAAGTATCTACAAAATCTTAGTCTTCCTCATACAAGTTCTTCAATTCCTCAAAGCCTAATACTTTCATTCTCATCTCTGCCAGTAAATTCCTTCTCCTACTCAAAGAATCAACAACTCTATTTGAATCTCCACTCCTATGTTTCAAAACAAAAGTATAACTATGCAAGAATTCCACCCATCTCATGTGTTTCTGATTCAAATTGCCTTGACTATTTAAATATTGTAAGGCATGATGATCTGTATACAATAAAAACTCCTTAGACAACAAGTAATGTCTCCACTTCTTCAAATCTTGAACTATGGCATAGAACTCCTAGTCATACACTAAATACCTTTTCTTTGCATCATTCAACTTCTCACTAAAATAAGCTGCTGGTCTTCCTTCTTGACTTAATATTGCTCCAATTGCATTTTCTCTTGCATCACAGTCTACCTGAAATACCTTATTAAAGTTTGGTAAAGCCAATACAGGTTGCTCAATCACCTTCTGCTTCAACAACTCAAAAATCCTATCTGCTCTAGATGTCCACCTAAAATCCTTCGTATCTCCTCTCATTGTTTCTGTCATAGGACTGCAAATAGAACTGAAATTCCTAATTAACTTTCGGTAGAAACTAGTAAATCCATGAAATTATCTTACCTCTCTAATGCTTTCTGGTGCAGGCCACTCAAAAATTTCTCTTACCTTCTTAGGATCCATCTTCAATCCATCCACTCACAAATCCTAGATATACCAATTATTCCTTCATGAAACTACACTTCTTAATGTTTATTAGCAACTTCTCTTCTCTTGTCCTATGCTAAACTTGTCTTATATGCAAAAAATGTTATTCTCTAGTCTTATTGAAAATAAAGATGTCATCCAAATAGACAATCACAAACTTACCCAAGAATTTCTTCAATATCTCATTCATCAACCTCATGAAAGTACTCGATGCATTTGTTAGTCCAAAAGGCATCATCAACCACTCATACAATCCTTCATTTGTCTTGAATGTTGTCTTCCATTCATCCCCTTCTCTGATTCTGATCTGATGATATCCACTCTTTAAATCTATCTTTGTAAAGTACTTAGCTCCACTCAAACAATCCATAATTTCATCCATCTAGGGCAAAGGAAATATATACTTCACTGTGATCTCATTTATGTCTCTATATTTTGTACACATCCTCCATTCTCCACCATTCTTAGGTGCTAACACCGTAGCTATTGCACAAGGACTTAAGCTTTCTTTGATCAAAACTTTTCTCAATAACTCTTGCACTTGTCTATTCAATTATTCATTTTATGTCAGTGTCATCTGGCATGTTGCTTTTTTAGGAAAACTAGCTCCAAGAATCAAATCCATGTGATGACTAATACTACTCATAGGTGGCAATCCATCAGGTACATTATCTTAAATGATAGCTCCATATTCTACCAACAATTCCCTTATCTCCTTTGGTTATTCTTCTACATGCTTCAAGTCTTCAACATTCTTAGGAACGAAGGCATAGCACATGTTCTCATGTCTCATTCCATCCATAAATATCCTTCCATCAACCAAAAAAATTTTAGCATTCGTGCAAACCTCAATTTTAGGAACATCCTCCAATGGAAACAAAGTCTATTTCATCCCATTTGCAACAATAGTATATACGTTCTTATTTCCATCATGAATAGCCTGTCTATCATACTACCAAGGCCTTCCCAACAAAAAATATCATACATCCATAGGCATGATATCACACAAAACTTCATCATGTTAATTTCCTATCTTCAATTTCACCAAACATTGTTCACTTACCATTATGTTATGCTCATCTTGAATCCATGTTATCGAATAGGGATTCAGGTGTTTCAACCTTTCCAACTTTAATTTGGTCACCATTTCTTTAGAAACTAGGTTCTCTGAGCTTCCACTATCAATAATCACTTTGAAACATTTACCAGCTACCTTGCATCTGGTTCAGAACAAATTCTTTCTTTGCAATGGTTCCTGCTCCATCTCACTTTGACACAATACACTTTTGTTCACCAACATTTCTCCTTCTTCTAGGTTTTTAGATGATCCAACACGATCCTCCTAAAAAAAGGATACAATTCTACTATTCTCTATCTTTTTCCTTGTCATTTCAAGATTACATTCAAATTCTATATGTCCTTCTCTACCACACTTATAACAAGCTCCTCCGAATACTCTTTTCTCCTATCCTTTATCACCTTTTCTATAACCACCATATCCTCCTCTTTGGTAATAGTTTCCCTCATTTCTACGGTACGGATTATCATTCTTACTGACTTCCTTATCTTTATTCTAATTTGAAAAAGGTCCTCTTCATCCTCTAGTAAAAATGATTCCCCTTTGAAATTGTCCACCTCTTCCTCTCTATCTCTGATCATGTCTTTTGTTCAACTTCTCTTATAATTTTAGGGCACATTGATATGCCTCCTTCAAACTAAGAAACTTAATCAAACTGATCACATCTTGTATAGATGACCTCAAACCATTCACATATCTAGTTACTTGTTCGATCTCATCTTCCAAATGTCCAAATCTGATATTAAACTTGTAGAACTCCTTAGTATACTCTATCACACTTGACTCCTTCTGCTTCAAATTGTTTAAATTTTAGAACAAACTAATGTGATAGTGTGCAAGCATAAAATTCGTCTTCAACTTATTCACCATCTGATCCCATGATCGTATCTTCTCTTTTCCTTTTATTTTCCTATCTATTTGCAAATGTTCCCTTTAAAGGGATGCATGTCCTTTTAACTTTGTACAAGAAAATTTCACCTTTTTGTCTTCTACAGTACCTTCAAAATCAAAGTACTTCTCCATCTTTGTTATCCAATCAAGCAATTCATCCAAATCCAATTTACCTCTGTAATTTAGTGGATGGAAATGTGGTTTATTATTCACTTTGGTTAGGGCTCTTATGAACCTCTCTTCTCCTTGATCAAGGCTAGGTTGATCTTCTCTTTCCCTTTCTTATTTTTCTTCTACTTCTTCATCACTCACATCATCAATTGGTTGACCTCTCCTTGGGGGAATTTTGATTGCTTCCAATCTAGCAGTCTTTCCTCTCAACATCTCCATTATAGTTGGGTCTACATTTCCACATGCTCCATTTCCTCTACCATTTCTTCTTCCTGCCAATTGTTGGCCTCCTACAATGATTTTAATAACTAAGCCTTTAAAACCACAATTCAGAGATTGGACATCTAACCTGAATAGCCATTTTAACCATCATGAAGGTATATTTAAATTGTCAACCTAGGGACGTGAACTTGAAATGGTTCAGCACAGTATGTGCACTAGGAACTTCAAAGTAGTCATCTTCATTGTACAACTAAGAGAGACTAATGCTGAAGGTAAATTGCATGGAAGGAATATAAAGAAAATGCTAAACACTGTTAGAGTAAAGGTTTTAACTTAATTATGTTGATTAAGTTACCTTTATTCCCTTCTTAAGATTTCAAGTTAGTTTGCATAAAGTGGCATTTAATAATTATATTAATTATTAAATTTTTTCCTTTTAGGGCTTCTTTTAGGGTTTTTCCTATTAGGGTTTCTTTAGGGTTTACATGATCTCCTTTTATAAGGACTGATCCCATTGTATATTCATATCAATTCCATTTTTTTTTTATAAGATAATTTCTCCATTTTTCAAAGCATCAAACTCTTGTTTTTTTTTTCCATCCATTCTCTTCCTTGTGACAAGTATCCATTTGGATGCAGGTGATCTTGGAGTCTGAAGTTGGTTTTCTCAACTCCTACATGCTATCAGAGCTTTCCTATTGCATGCCTGTACTTGTCTGAAGAATTTGGAGCTACAAGGGTTTGTTGCAAGCCATTTTTTATTGGAAGCATCATCATTTTTGCTTCAAAAATCCAATTTTCGCTTATTTGCAGGAAAAACGATTTCTGGGCTTTGTAGCTAGCGTCGAAATCTGAACTAGATATCTTTTAGATTTTGCATATCTTGCACAAATCTGGAGAAAATTGCAGTCAAAAAAGCATCGGACGTCATTTTTCCCTTGGCTGAAGGTCAATTTTTTAATATTTTTTAATCTTCTACTTGTTCGATCAAAAAACACTTTCTAGGTTTTGTTTCTAACATCAAAATATTTCTGGGTTTTTATTTTTGTCTACAAACATTGAGTAGATCTTCCAGAAATCAAATTAGAAATAGATGTTTTTTGCTAGAAAACCTGTTTCCTGCAAGCTAAATTTAGCATTTGAAAAATTCATAACTTTTGGCCACGGTGTCCTTTTTTTGGCAAATGAGATATCGACGGAAAGCTAGTTTCGAGCACTTCATAATGGTGTAGGCCATTTTATCAGAAATTGTCATTTACACAAATTTGAAGTTATTTTCCATCATGGAGGCAAATGTGAACATTCATCAGTGCATGCACTATTTTCTTTTTTGTGTGCATTAGATTTCCCTGCAGGTATATTTTATTCAGTCGTTTGTGTTTTCACACTCTGGTGAATTACTTGGACACATTTGCTCTTGGAAACTTATCGTTTGCATGAGATGCTTTGTTTTTGGCTATTCTTCATGTATTTCCAATGTTTTGTCCTTTGTGGGAATTTTGAGCATCATTTGTAAGCAATATTTTATGTAAACACACTGAGATAAAGTGCCACACTATTGTACATGCATTTTTTGGGGATTTTGCACATAAGGTTGTGCCATATTTTGTACTCACACTATTTTATGAAGTGTCATGGGGGGTTTTGTAGTGCCTTTGGCTTTCCATCACACCTTTTTCCGGTGAGTGTCCCTCCACAATGATAGTGGATCCATATGATCCCAACCTCATGCATGTGTGCTTTGTTTTGCACACCACTTTTTTAGTTGCAGGTGCTTTTTTGTGCACTTTCAGATGTTGTTTCTTCTTCCTCATGCACTATAGGGTGTTACACACCATTTTAGTGGATTTTTTAGGTTCTCCCATTTCCGTATTATGGGGGGTTTATTATACTATTCGTGCTTATGCTTCCTTGGTTTTGCCTTAGAAGGAATCTTCCATTCTCAGTTGATCAGTGTTTTTCAAACTATTGGTACTTGTGCCATTTGTATCTTCATTCCAGGTATTTGCCTTTGTTTGCCATCTGATTCGAGTAGTGTCATTTGGGGCACTCATGCAGATTGTTGTCTTCTTGATCTTGATCATCTTATCTTCAACGGAGGTTCTTCAACACCATACCAG
Source organism: Sequoiadendron giganteum (assembly GCA_007115665.2). Classification (NCBI taxonomy): domain Eukaryota; kingdom Viridiplantae; phylum Streptophyta; class Pinopsida; order Cupressales; family Cupressaceae; genus Sequoiadendron; species Sequoiadendron giganteum. The sequence continues at coordinate 701,490,304 of CM021100.1, read as the reverse complement.
TCATCTTTCAACAGTTGTTTGTAAATTCTTTTGCTTTAGTGATGTTCTTCATGGCTTTCTACATCTCTTTTTAGAGTAGAGATTTTCCTATGAGTTTTTCTCTATTTCTCCACTTTACAGAGATTTGGTTGTATTTGGGTACCTGATTTGGCCTAGTTGTCGGGACCCATGTTTTCCCTCTTGCATTGTAGTTACCTTTGCTTTCTTGCATTTGTTTGTAGCTGCATTGTTGCTCATCTTAAGGGGGGGTGTTAGAGTAAAGTTTTTAACTTAATTATGTTGATTAAGTTACCTTTATTCCATTCTTAATATTTCACATTAGTTTGCATAAAGTGACATTTAATAATTATATTAATTATTAAATGTTTTCCTTTTAGGCCTTCTTTAAGGGTTTTTCCTATTAGGGTTTCTTTAGGATTTGCATGATCTGCTTTTATAAGGACTGATCCCATTGTATATTCATATCAATTGCCTTTTGTTCTGATAAGATAATTTCTCCATTTTTCGGAGCATCAAACCCTTGTTTGTTTTCTCTATCCATTGTCTTCTTTGTGATAGGTATCCATTTGCATGCAGGTGATCTTGGAGTCTGAAGTTGGTTTTCTCAAATCTTACAAACACTACTCAAAAATAAAATTCAAACTGAACATGCATAACATAAATGAAAATCTAAGCAGCAAATAAGAAACCACTCTACCTACTTTGACTGTAGGAACAGTCACAAAATGAAATTCTAGTGGTTGCAGGAACAATCGGTGTCAGTTTCTTAACTAAGGAATATAAAAAAGATAATACTAATTTAACTAAACCAAAGGAATGGATTACTCACCAAGTGGTCCCCCTTGGATGAGTATCCTCTAAGACTAATGCAAACTCTAGATAGTCAGCTCAGAATCTTATTCCATTCATTGGAAAGTGCAAAATACAAAAGAGTATGTCTGATTATCAGATTGTACAATAGCTTGGAAATCAAAAACCCCTTGAGAAGGAGGATCCAAAATTATTTATCAACTAAATAGAGTAGTCAACTCCCACTAAATAAGAGGATGCCATTTAGGGAAAGCAAAAAATAGAGTCGCAGAGTGGTTACACATGCAGGGGAATCCATTCAGATATGCATTCCCAAACGTGAACTCGATCACTGCAGTAACTCCCGCATTGCTCAATATCATTAAAGTTCAACATAAGGTGGTTACATGCAACTATCATAGGAATCTCCCACTATCATCCTCAGTTGACCTTCATGCATTTCCTCTATGTGATCAGCTGGCGGCTGCATTTCTCAACTTAGCATTCCCAATCATGTCTACATTGCAATATCAATACGCATAATAATTACATAACTATAACCACCTTTAAAGAACATTCATTAACCACATGCAAGATTAATATAGATAGTCCACATAATAGGTAAATATCATTGAGCTATCAGAAATGGAATTAAACCCAAATGTCTTATGGTTTGAGAGAAATTATTTAAAAGTATCAGCATGCAGTATCAAAGTCCATGGTAACTTTAGAAAATAGACTATAGATTCTACCCATAACTAGCCCAAAAACTAGACTCATCACTCCCCCCAACCTAACATTTTGTTGGTCCTCCAACAGGGGAAGAGTTATGTTTCTGCTTGGTCAAGGCTCTGAAATTTGCAACTGATAATTGTCCAACATCAATGTCGGTTGTGGGTGAATTAGTGTTCTAGTAGAATCCTCCCAACCTGTCAAGTCTTCTCCATCTTTGATGTTCCTCAACAATTTCATACCAAAAGAATCTGAAATTTGGTACATGCCACATGCCACATGAGGATAGGTGGCTGAAAATTCAAGGGAAGCTAGTCTCGCCCCTTTGCTCTACCATTTTGAATGTACTTTTCAATTTTTTTTACTGCAGCAACATAGTTGTGGATGGAATGTGGTTCAACTTGATTTAGCTCACCAGTTAATGTGTTCCATCTCTGGGATAGGTATCTTCTCACAGTCTCCTCATTTACTATTGTGTTCACCTCATACTCACTATAAAGTGCCTCAATCCAAGGCATAATCCTGTTACCATAGCTTGGTCTAAAAAGAATCCTATTCCATTCAATGTAAATGCCTTTGGGGTTCCCTGATTCAACTCTAATGGCTAAGGGAATATTGGATTCCTTTTCCTTATAAGCATTATATTCTTCACCCCAACTAATCTCATTTTGAACCCAAGACATGAATTATCTTAATTGGATGTCCCGCACATACAACTGTGGGTTCCAGTCTTGGTGTTTAGTTACCAAAAATTTGTGTAAATAAAATTCACATAGTAAATTTTTCATCTCAGGGGAGGCGATTCTGTAAGCATTGAAAATTTCTGCAGGAGTTTCAATGGAGGGGTTCAAACCTGATATAATTATTGACAACTTGATAGAGAGAAACTTCTCTTTTAGGTGCAGAGCATAAACCCTTGGAGGGGTTATGCATTCTAGGATTTTTGGCACCAAGGTTGCAATGCCACTCAACCTCTCCTTCAAAAAGATGATCTCTTCATTCTTTTCCTCAATAATATCATCCATCTCCTAGATTTCCTTTTTCAATCTTTTCTTTTCCTTTTTCCATTCCTCCTCTCTTCTTTGTATTTCTTTCCACAAATTTAAATTTTTTGCATGTACTAAAAAATTAGGAGGGTTATAGATTCCTACCAAGATTTTTGTGAATGGTTGCTCCCCATATAGAACTATCTGCATAGATTTAGGATGCCCACCAGTTCTAGCTATAGAGGCACAATTTCTCTTTCTTCCTCTTGTTGCAAGGCCTCTTCTTCTTGTTCTTACTGCTGCTATAGGAACTCCTGATCTATTGCCTTATTTTGTTGCAGGAACACTTTGCCTTGGTATTTCTATAGGAACTCCTAAATTTTTGTGTTCTTGAGTCTCAACTTCTTCTGCAAGGGCAACAAGATCCGCCAGGGTCATTTTTGTTTCTTGATTGAATATATTTTCTTCTTTGACATTTTCCTACTCCATTGGAGCTTTAGTGCTTTCACATGATGTCCCACCAAGCTCAAGGTTTTTTTGTGAAGGCATATCAACAACTGGTTTTGTTTTCTTGAGAGGGTGTTTTTCTTTGGCTATAGGATGAATAGTGCCAACCTTTCTTTTCTTTGTACTTGGCACCTCTTTTTTTCACAGGCTATGTTTTTCCTTTCCTTTCTTTGGCTTCCCTCTTGTGTGCCCTTGTTCTTATTACAGTTTCAAGTGGAACGTCATCATCATCAAAATTTGATGAAGAATTTTCTTTTTCATGCTTAGTATCAAAAGAACTAACATCTGTAGTGTTGGTGTTTAAAAATACAACCAAGATAGGATTTGTAATTCTCTAAGAGGTATCCAACCTCTATATTAAAAAACCACAAAGGCTAGTGGCCAACTGGCAAGATTCAGTCAAAGACTGACATCTCCTACACTTCTGGCTCTGCAGGACCAAGGTGGGTAAACTTATACAATGTTTAAAACCTAATTCAACCATACACACTGACATTTCTTTTTAAATACTTTTGAAGTTGAAAAATGAATTGGGTCCTCACCAGAAACTATTTTCTGGCACATTTAGAAAATCGTCAAAACTAATCAAGTTGCCTCAAGAATTAATCTGGGAAACTGGTCAAACGACCTCGTGAAACCATAAACACTTGCAAGCATATAGAAATTTGACCCAAAAGTATAGTGCAAAAGATGGCTCAGAGAAATAGATCATGAGGAACTGGATATTAATCAACAAAGTTTCCCAATTAAACTTTTTTGAAACAACAAATGTTTTGCACCAATTAAAACTAACTCAACTGCCAATTTGTAAAAATAGTGAATCAATTGCTAGTGAGCTACCATCAGACACGTAAGTTCATTAAGGTACCCTGAGCAGGTGTGCAAAAGGATTTTCTTTGAAACATTGTTGATCAAAAGTTATTAACGATCGAAGTTGACCACTCTATAAGGCTGTTAGGAATGCAGATGTGAAATTGAACAAACTGCATTCGGTTTCGATTTGCTAAAAATAGAAAATCAGATCATGAGGTTTTGAAAATTGACACCCAAGATCATTTAGGTATGGAGAATATGGAACAACATTCATTTTGACTTGAGAGTCATCCAGTTGCAAAATTCAAGCTCAAACAAGAGGCTGTTTCACAAAACAAACAGTATGCAAACAACAGAACAATGTCAAAACCCTTTAGCTTCACTTTTAAAAACTCTATGCAAACTCATCATGGGAAGCTAAAAACTGAGACACATGTTGACATATGTCTACTGAGTATGTATGCAAATGGGTTTTGCACAAAAATCAACAACCTTTAAAATACAAGCCTCCAAAGTGGGTCCCCTAGACTGATTCATCAGGTGCAGTTTTGAAAGTGCAGAAGCAAAAAAATTGAAATGGGCATCTCAAATTTGAAAAATTTGAGAGTATCATCATGTAGTCATTTCTTCAGTAGGAGGATTCACACTAGGATCAACACTAGAGGTTGAAGCACTAGGGGTGTCTTCAACTATGCTTAATTTTATGCTAGACCTGTGTTTGAGGTGAAACCCTAGGTTGTAACTACTCGGGTCTATATTGATCAATGTTTACAAAATCCTCCCAGGCCATTCTAGGTGTTGAATCATGCAAATATTTTACAACGAAAAATTTAATGAGACAATGGTGGGATACAAAGTTGTCCCTACATTTTTGAGTTTCTGCTACCATGATGGAGAGAAGGTTGTACAAGACATTGGGTACATTCATCCTCCTCCTGTGCCTCATATGACTCAATAGTTTGAAATGCACCAAATGTAGGTTTGATAGTCGACCCTCACAAGTGATATATCTAGTAATCTATACAGCTTCTTGCTTCCATGGCTCAGGTAGAGAGAGTCTTTTAGCACCCTGTTTGTCAATAGTCAATGGGGGGTCACCATGTATTATAAATATAGCTTTGGCTGACCTAACATCTTTAGAAATAGGGTAAGGCTCTCCATCAGCCGGTATCCCTAAAACTTCTGCAATTTTTTCCTCGGTTGCTACAACCTCTAGCCCTTTCACTTTGGCCTTTCCATCTGAAAATGTTTGAGCAAACTCCAATGCAATACCTTCATTAAAACCATCTAGTTTCATAAAATACTCCAACTAGCCACAATTTTGAACTTCGGCTAGGTGCACTGTGAATCTTGCAACAAAGTATCATGAATAGAGGGCTCATTTCGAATGATTCGGCCTCCCATTGTTTGTAATCAATCTGTTACTCTGCAAAATTTCCTTATGTAACTCTCGTCTATAAGAAAATTCCTTTTTGCTTGCCTGCTAGCTAAATTGTCAACTGAATTTTTCCTTTACTCTATTTTTACCATTTACCATTTGCATATTAAGATTATGATAGGGTTAATAATGGCAAGAAATGGTAATAAAAGGGAGTTATAGTGAAAGGAAATGGCGGTGGCAGTTTAGTGTCACATCACACATGCAAGCCATCTTTTATTTGAAATTTCAAATCAGCTCAACAAGATTTTCTGATGCAAACAATCATGGACTGAGATGTGGCAATATATTTGCATCTTTCTTACCCCTCCCCCCAACCTAAATTTGGACATGTTTCCACACATGCAAGATGGCAATAGTGATTTGACAAGGGGTCATAAAAATTATGTTAACATCCATACTAATGTATAATGATTAAATGTAACACTCTAAAAGATAATTAAGAATGCAATTAATGCACGCATACTTGAGTGTTTACAAACATGATAGTGTAGAGGATTCATTGCAATAAGCATGGATAAAGTACCATTCGCCTTTAAAAAAAATAATTGAGCAATTAATGATGATGAAGTGGAATGGTGTAAGGTGGAATGAAATGATGGAAGAGAGAGAAAGGTTGTATGAATGGATGGATGGGCGGATGGGTGGAGAAATGGACTTCTACAAAAGTAGAGGTCTTTATTATGACAAGTGCATACCTTAATTAGGCAGAAGGAGGGACACTAGGTCCACTGCCTTCGGCTACAAGAATGATTCAGAGATTGGAAATCTAACCTGAATAGCCATTTTAACCATTATGAAGGTACATTTAAATTATCAACCTAGGGACGTGAACTTGAAATGGGTCAACACATTATGTGCACTAGGAACTTCAAAGTAGTCATCTTCATTCTACAACTAAGAGAGACTAATGCTGAAGGTAATTTGCATGGAAGGAATATAAAGAAAATGTTGAACACTACTCAACAATAAAACTCAAACTGAACATGCATAACAAAAATGAAAATCTGAGCAGCAAATAGGAAACTACTCTGCCCGCTTTGGCTGCAGGAACAATCACAAAATGGAATTCTAGTGGCTGCAAGAATAGTCGGTACCAGATTCTTAACTAAGGACTAAACATAAGCTAATAATAATTTAACTAAACTAAAGGAATGGATTACTCACTAGGTGGACCCCCTTGGATGACTATCCTCTAAGACTAATGCAAACTTTAGATACTCAACTCAAAATCTTATTTCATTCATTGGAAAGTGTAAAATACAAAAGAGTATGTTTGATTATCAGATTGTATAATATCTTGGTGATCAAAAAAACCTTGAGAAGGAGGATTGAACCTTATTTATCAATTAAACAGGGCATTCAACTCCCACTAATTGAGAATATGCCATTTAGGGAAAACAAAAAAGAGAGTGGCAGAGCGATTACACATGCAGGGGAATTCGTTCAGGCATGCATGCCCAAACATGGAATCGACCACTGTAGTAACACCCACATTGCTCAATATCATTAAAGATAGGCATAAGGTGGTTACATGTGGCTTTCATAGGAATCTCCCACTATTGTCCTTAGTTGACCTTCGTGTGTTTCCTCTGTGTGATCACCTGGCGGTTACGTTTCTCAACTTAGCATTCTCAATCATGTCTACATGGCAATGTTAGTACACATATTAATTGCATAACTATAACCATATTTAAAGAAATTTCATTAATCACATACAATATTAATATAGATATTCCACATAATAGGTAAATATCATTGAACTGGAAGAAATGGAATTAAACCCAAATGTCTTATGGTGTGAGTGAAATTATATAAAAGTATCAGCATGCAGTATCAAAGTCCATGGTAACTTCAACAAATAGACTATAGATTCTACCCATAACTAGCCCAAAAAATAGACTCATCATCATATTTACACAAGTCCTTTGCAGCTGTAGGTCAAATCCTCAATCTTCCACCCCACAAAAAATCTTCAATAGGATTTCGCAAACTCTGACGATCTTCCATGGAATGAATCTAGTTCTGATACCAATTTGGTGTAGTCATGGTAGGAGGGTCCTCAAAGAGAACAATCTGGACCATGCAACAAGAGTTAAAAAATAGAAGCAACATAGAATATGGAGGCAAATGCAGATTCAAAAATTATCATTAACATAAATTTTGATTAAAATCAGTCGGCAACATCCGGACTTATAGATTTGGCTCACAGGCTAGATACAAAATACATGCTCCTTAATGCAAGCAAAAATCTTATAGATCGAGTTTTATGTTCTTCTTAATCTACTTGCTCTGGATTGATTTCTATCTTAGTGATCTATTATAAGCTTTATATCATATCTGTAGATCTAGAAGCATTCACATTAGCCAAATATCATTACAATCTCCGATGTAGGAAATATAACATTTGCATGAACAAGTCGGCCTCAAATTTGGATTTCTCCATAGTAGGTGCATATGATGAAGTGTGGACCTAAAATTAAGGTTGGGGAAACTCCACAAAACAATTCAAAACACCTCACAAGGATCCGTAAGCTACAGGAAAAATCCATGATCAATCAAACTAGTCGTTAGGTTTGAAATTATTCTGGGGCCAGTTCCAAAAACTATCGCTTAATCCGAAAGCAATAACTTTACAAAAAAATTCCAATCGAGCTGAAATATTGGAATTAGTAAAATGAACATGTCAATGATGAAAACATAGATCCCCAAGGTTTGGTGAGCAAACATGATGAAATGTTGAATCTACCAACTTGAACAAGAACAAGAACAAGAATTGAACAAGAACAAAATTGAAAGAAAATATTTTTGGTTGATGCAGGATTGCCAAGAACCAAGGATGCTCCTACATCACCCTCTCTCCCTCTCTATCACCGATGTCTCCTTCCCTCCCTCCTTCACTCTCTACTTCTCTCCATCTCACCTCTTTCTCTCTCTATTTGATTGATCTCTTGCCTCTCTCTCCTTCCCTCCATACATCTCCCTCCCTCTCTACTTCCCTCTCTACTTATATCTATCTCTCATCTTCTTCTCTCTTTTTCTATCTTGCATCTCTCCCTTCATCCCTAATAATCCCTCCTCTCTCTCCTTATCTAATTTCTATCTCCCCACAACATCTATCTACCTACCTATTCCTATACAACTCACTACCATTCTCTATCTACCTACCTATCTAGCTCTCTACCTCTATCTTCCCTCTCCCTCTCTCTAAGCACCGCTCCCTCCATTACTCCCAACCACTCTCCCTTTCTATCTCTATCTATCTATCTATCCATCCATACCTCCCTCCCTCTCTACCTACCCATCCCTCTCCATCTATCTATCTATATTGATCTCTCCCCCTCCCTCCCTCCTATTTATATGTCTTCTCTTTCTATTTCTACCTATGCCTCCCTCTCTCTCTCCCTCTTCTTCCCTTTCTACTTATTTTTATCCCCCAACTCCTCTCTACCTACCTCTAGCTCAGTCACTCCCTACCTCTCTCTAGATCTCCTCTCCCTCTCTCTACCTACACCTCCCTCTCTCTCTTTCTCTCTCAATTCCTAACTCTCCCTCCATCTCTCCTTCCATATCTACTTCTCTTGATCTCCTCTCTCCATCTCTATACCCAACACTCTAAATCTCTACCTCCATCTCCACTCTCACTCTACCTGCCACTCTATCTATCTATCTTGATCTCTATCCCTCTCTACCTATGCCCCCCTCTCTCTCTCTTCGACTTGTCTCTCACCTCTCTCTCCCTCCCTCCCTCCCTATCTCTCCCCCCTCTCCTTACCTCTCTACTTATCTATCTCCCCTCTCCCTCTTTCTACCTATTTCTCTATCTCTCCCTCTCTTTAAACCTACCTCTCCCTCCATCTATCCCTCCCTCTCTACTTCTCTCTATCTCCCCTCTCCATCCCTCTACCTACCTCTCACTTTATAAATCCATACCACTCTCTCTACCTACATGTCTACCTTTCTAACTCTATCTCGCCTCTCCCTCTCTCTACCTACCTCTCCCTCCATTACTCTAAACTATTCTATCTTTCTATCTTTTTATCTTTCTATCTCTCTCACTCCATGCCCCCTGTTTTTATCTCTCCTCTCCCTCTCTATATGTCTACCCATCTCTATCTCTCTCTCTCTCTCCCTCTCTACCTAGCCCTCCCTCTCTCATCCTCTTCTTTCATTTCTACTAATCCTTATCTCCCATCTTCTTTTCTTTATCTACCCCTCCCTCCATCACTCCCTACATATCTCTCTATCTCTCATATCCCTCTCTCTACCTACCCCTCCCTCTATCTTTCTCTCTCTCACCTCTCTACCTATATCCCTACCTCTCCCTCCATCTCTTCCTACCTCTTTAATTCTCTCTACCTCCCTTCTCCATCTCTATATGTACCTCTTTTCCTCTCTCCCCCTTTTCAATATACCTACCTCTCCCTCCATCACTCCAAAACACTCTCTCTCTCCTCTTTTCTCCCCCCTTTCCCCTTCTCTCTCTACCTACCCATCCATCTCTCTTTTTGAACTATCTCTATCTCTCCCTACCTACCTCTCCATCCCACTCTCCCTTCTTCTCTCTTTCTCTCTCTATCTCTTTGTCTATCTCTATCTTTGTCTTTGTCTCTGTCTTTGTCTCTATCTCTATCTCTATCTTTGTCTATGTATCCATCTCTATCTTTGTCTCTATCTTTGCCTCTGTCTCTATCTCTGTCTCTACCTCTGTCTCTATCTCTGTCTCTATCTTTGTCTCTATCTCTATCTCTATTTCGATCTCTATCTCTATCTCTATCTCTATCTCCATCTCCATCTCTATCTTTATCTCTATGTGCAAGATCATCATGGAAAAAATAGGGCCTTAAGTGGCGATGAAAATTCAAAAAATTAGAGTTATGAAACTTGACATAAAAATTTGAATAAGTTATCTATACTATTTAAAAAATATGTAAGAGTAGAATCTATAGAAAATTGAATGTAGTTTCTAAACTACTAGTTTTATTTAAAAAATAAAAAAATCATTTGGTGAAAATTTGAAATTTCAATGTAGTAGTACTTAAATTTCAAGAAAAAATAAGAATTAGGTGTCTGTCTGACCACCCTAATCACAATAAAATGATAATATTTGTTCATAATATTTTAGATATAAGTAGAGGACTCATGTCTCGATGTGATGCATATTTTTTTGTAATGTTTTTCCAAGTAAATAATTATTTATGAATTTTTTATTACAAATTTTAAAAAATATAAAAACTTGTATGTTTAACCACCTTAACTTGGTCAAATCTTCATGAAATTCATTTTTTTTTAATCCTATAGTATGTGAAGCATAGAATGTGACATGTGTTTTAGAATCAAAAATTGTGATACCATTTGAAAGCTATAATGTTTTTCAATCAGCCTATCAATCAGGACTTTAGTTGTAATTCAAATAGAAAATGAATAATAATTATTTATTAAATTCAAATTAAAGCATAATTTATATTGGTGGAAAGCTGAGAATTTCCTTTAAAAACCCTTTTCGTTTCATCAATTTTGGGTAAAAAACAGTCGTCAGCCACATGCAGCATCATATCACTTACTTATCACCACGTTTTGGCCCATCATGATCCTACACATACCCCTATCTCTATCTCTATCTCTATCTACATCTCCATCTCCATCTCCATCTCCATCTCCATCTCCATATCTATCACTATCTCCATCTCCATCTCCATATCCATCTCCTCAATATCCATCTTCATCTCCATCTCCATCTCCATCTCCGTCTCCATCTCTGTCTCTGTCTCCATCTCCATCTCTGTCTCTGTACCTATATCTTTCCCTGTCTCTATATCTGTATATTTCTCTATCTCTGTATTTGTATCTTTCTCTGCCTTTCTCTTTCTATTTCTCTATCTTTCTCTTTCTCTTTCTCTTTCTCTTTCTCTTTCTCTATATCTCTCTATCTCTCTATCTCTATCTCTATCTCTATCTCTATCTCTATCTCTATCTCTATCTATGTCTCTATCTATATCTTTGTATCTCTCTCTTTGTCTCTATCTTTGTCTATGTCTCTGTCTCTATCTCTATCTTTGTCTCTTGTTAGCTCCTAGAAATACACCCTCTACAAAGTATTGAAACTAAGCTTTTTGGAGAAACATGGGATCATTTCAAGGTTGTGGGTCTCCTAAATTTGAAATGAACCTCTGGATAGGCTGGCTTCCTAGCTGGTAATATCTCTTAAACTACTTAATTAATGGGAAAAGGGAGAAAGTTTGCATAAAATGAAACACTAATGTAAATGAAGTGATACACCAAAGCTAATAGACTGAATACAATCACAAAATATTGACACAAATGATCAAAACTGAGATGTACCTAAGTATGCATAGTTCATTACTATATATTAATGCATAAATATTTTACTAACAAGTTTGTATACAAAATTTTGCATAAAAGGAAGTTAACTTCACAGTTTAATAAAAACATCATGCATCAAGTAGACACAGTTAGTAACCTGCATGAATAAGCTAGTTGTAGAAAAGGTATGAACCTATGAGACAAAGTTGTGAGGAAAGTAATTTCACTACTAACTTGATCAATCACCCACATACACTAATTTGCAAGAATGAAAAGACAAGAGATAAATCACCAGTAATAATGAAGGTCTCCACTATGAATCGTACAAAAAAAGAAGTTACAAAAGTATGCCAAGTTGACACAAAGGACTATAAAAATCACTTCAAGCTAAAACTGCATAACCAGAGCTGAGTTACAAAATGAGTCAAAAAATGACTAAGTAAGCAAGCTTCAAATAGTTGCACCAAAAAAATAGGAACTGGAAGCTTCCAATCTCTAATGTCCTAAAAAATCCACAAATCTAGACCCAAAATCTTCTCCAAAAAGGCTCCAAAATGTTTGAAGAGGTCAATTTGACCAAGTCAAATATGATGAATCTTCAAAACACCCTCCAAAAAGCTCCAATTTGCTTTAAAAAGAAATTTAATGAGTTAAAAAACTCCTCAAATTTTGGCACATGTTGGTAACTACTCCAAATTCCTTCCAACCTCTTCCTAGATGCTTGCAAAAGCATAAATTCAAACATATCTCTATCTTTCCTCATGTCATGCATTGAAGTCTTAAAGCATGTTATATTGCATTAGAAATAACAACTTGATTAAGTGCTTTATAAAAACAAAACTTAAATCAAATGTTTTACAGTTACAATGAATGCAAAAGATAATATTTAGCCAATGTGGAAAACCAACAAAAAAAGACCAAGTCTAAGAGACTCCTAGACTCAAGCATTTACAAAGAGATAATTAAATTTCAAAAGAAATGAACTCACCACGGGTATTAATAAACATTGAAAAAACTTAAAATAAAAAGTAAAAAAGCCTTTTACTTATTAGCAAAGCTATATTTGAAAATGCTAAAAAGGTAAACTCGATGGAAAAATGCTCTCAATGCATTTCATTTGCAACTCCAAGTTTTTGACTCTTCGCCGACACAATAGGGTTTTCCGAGAAGAAGTTCCATGGCGGAATCTGGAACAATAGAGACAATTCTTGAGCAAAAAACAACAAACAAGCTTAAGGTAAGATTTTATTAGTGATCTAATCTCATTCCTCAAAAGTAAAAGGATCTCCATTTGCAGAAAACTAAGTGTACTCTCTTAAATCTGCACTTTTTCTATTGCTTTGTGTACATTTTATGGCTACACATTCTAGGATTTCATATATTTGACCCAAAACCCATCTTAGGTCGAGGGTTTTCTCTATATTCCCTTAATAAATTTACACTTGGGACACACTTGATAGCTCCTCAAATGGTCACACAGCTACAGTGTTTATTTATTGATTGCTCTTTTCCTCTCAAAAACTTTGTATTTGTCTCACTCTATATGCTTCTAGGCAATGAATACTGCAGTCTTTTATGATTTTTTTTAACTAGCCACCATTGGTATCTTGTCTCTCTACAATTTTTCTCTATGGCATGACCATTCACGGTTGTGGGTTGTAAGGCTATGTATTCTCTGAGTACAATTTACATCTCTTTCCTGCAACTGTAATTTTCTTTATAGCCAAGGTCTCATGCTCATACCTCCACTCATGGGTTTCTCTTTTCTCTGTTCGATGGCTCCTAAAAAGAACTCCCATTTTTCACATGGGAACCTGATAAATTGCATACTGTTTTGCAGCAATCTCTGTTACTTTAACCAAACATGGCTCATTTCTTTGTGAAATTAACCTATAGGCTTCCTCACTATAAATCATAAATTATTCTTGTATGGATATTATTTGAAGACTCAACATAATTTTCCTTTCTATACACATAGGCCACAAATTTATTTTCTACTAGGGTTTGTACTTGTAATTCATTCATTTTGGGTTTCACTCATATTCTAAAGAAAACTTGATCACACCTTGTATTTGTAAGATCTAGCTAAAAAATGTCTAGAAGCATTTTCTGCCAACTTGGTATTACAGTGAATCCACCTCCATTTTAACAAACTTTGTCTTGGAAATCATGCTTTGTCATTACAGTAATATTTGTCATGTGTGTGATTGCACTATGGACTGCTCCCTTCAATTTGTGATCTACTTGAACAGTCCTATGATTGTTGTCCATAAATGCATACCGCAAACTTGACTTGTATAATAATTATTGAACTTGTTACATTTTAGAAACCTTTTCCACTGTTCCCAGTGTATTTCTTTATGTATTACCCTCAGCGATAATATATAGACATGGCAGTTTAAACTATGCATTCATTTACCATCTTTAGTTGCTCAATCACTTAAGATGATTGTCATAAATTCTTTGTCAGATTCTATGGGGTTGCTTGATCTTGTAATTGAGTAGAAACAAAACTTTGAATATGGTGCTCTCATTTAGCCTCAATTACGATGCTTTCCATCATTGAAAATTTTCTCTTAGCTTTCATTATGCTCGATCACTGTGGTATTAAATTTTCACTTGAAATTCATCCTACTTTTCTTACTGATTGTAATATAGTTTTGAGAAAATATGAAAACCATATCCATCCCAATATTTTAAGAAAATTCCTGAAACATGTCCCATATGCAAAATATTAATTGCTCATTGTCCCCTGGATTTGACAAGACTTCCCTCTTTGCTCCATGATTGTTTGGGTATGATTTGACCATTTTGTGCATAACCTTTGATAACAACATTCCATCTTCCTGATTCCTATAGATGAATTTTACATTGCCAAAACATGACTCCATTCTTTGATATCACTGTGCATACCTAGCAAGGTGACTATAATGCTTGTTGAGAAGGTAATAACCATCCTTAACTTTGAAACACTATTCTTTTACATGGTAGATCATTGTTTTTTGCAAATTGTTCCTAGTCTCCCACTCAACAATATTGTCGATGCATATATTCTTTTCATTTGTTGTTGTTAATAAGGTCCCTGACATGGTAATCTATTTTGAATGCACCAAGTACCTAAAAGGTTGTGCATAAATTATGAGTTGGGCTCAACCCTTATGGGAGCTACATTTTACCTCACTCATTTGATTTGACAAAAATAAAGATATGATTATACCTGTGGCTACACATGGAGAAAACAAGTTAGAAATAAAATGCCTACCTTAAGTTTGTATAATATTCTTCTATTTGGCTTCAAATGAATTAGAATATGAATGTATGGGTAGATGTGCATGTTCAGAATGCAACCTTTCATTTCTTAGAACTTAATGTTCTAACTCATTTCTTTACCTAATGCAAGTAACAAGACACCAGGCACCTAGGGACCAGGGAGCTATAGGGAGCTTTGTTCCACTAAAATTGGTTGCAAAGGTAAAGCTGGCATCTTCTCCTTCCCCACAAAAAGAGAACATTTAATACACTTCCTTACCCAAGCATGGGCATCTTTGAATAAGTTGGGCCAGTAATAGCCAGCTCTCATTATTTTCCAAGCAATTGTCCTAGGAGCAAAGTGACCTCCTACAAATCCATCATGAAAATCATGAAGCACTCTTTCTATTTGATCAATATTAATACATCTCAACAACACATCATTAAGATCCTTTCTAAAAATAATATTATCAACCAACACATATGGAATGGACTGTAATCAGAAGTATCTTTGTTTAGCTCTATCTAAACCTGGTAGACACTCACCAGTCTGTAAAAAATTGGTCATATCTTGAACCCAACTTGTTCCTAACACAAGCACATCATCTGGAACATTATGAGGCTCATCAATATTAGCTAAAACAACATCTGTTTCTGATTTTTTTTCATTGCTAGACCCTGTAGAAAGTTGCTCACAAAGAACTTTTCCTCTAACAAGTTTGGTAATCTTGATATCTACATCGTATTCCATAACTTTCGTGATCCACCCAACCCTTTTCTCATTTAGATCTTTGCTCAACAAAAACTCCTTAACGCTTGGGTGTGTAACCATAATATGAATCTTATCATTAGAGATTAAAGGCTTGAATTTATTCAAGCTTCTTATGACAACAAGGATATGTTTCTCTACAAATGTATATTTATGTTCATAATCAACAAGCCCTTGACTAAAAAAGGCAATTGGCTGCTCTAAATCATCATTTTTCTTCTGAACTAGCATAGAAAAAATAGAACTAATGCTACCAAAATCATACAAAATAGAATCCCTAGAGAAATCTGGATTTATTTGCGTTGGGGATTATGCTAAACCCTCTTTCATTGCTTCAAATCTATTTTTGGCTTCTGTGGTCCAATTGAAAACTGCATTTTTCTTAAGCATGACAGTCAAAGGCTACAACAAATTTGTAACATCAGGAATGAACCTTCTTAAAAATTTAGTCTTGCCTAAAAGGCTTTGTAAACCTTTCTTGTGATTGGGTAATGTTAGTTCAAGTATGGCTTGGACTCTCTCAGGATCAATAGTAACTCCTCATTTTGACACAATATGTCCCAACAAGTTACCTTCATGAACTACAAAGATACTCTTTTTTGGATTCAAGGATATTCCAAACTCCCTATATTTCTCAAACACTTGTTTAATATGTGACAAATGTTCATCAACATTCTTTGAGAATATCATAACATCATCCAGATAGATCAACACAATTTTATTGATCAAAATTTTAAATGCCATATCCATGGCTCTTTGAAATGTGGCACCAGCATTAGATAAGCCAGAAGGAATTATTTTCTAAGCCATAGTCCCCCACTTTATTGTAAATGCAATTTTGAACTGGTCTTCTTCTCTTACTAGCAACTGGTTATAACCAGAAAAATCATCCAATAGAGAAAACCTTTTGGAACCAACAACCACTTGTAGGATCTATTCCATCGAGGGAAATGGGTAATGATATTTCAGATATGCTCTGTTAAGATCCCTAAAGTCTATGCAGAGCCTAATCTCTCTATTTTTATTTCTAATTGGTACAAGGTTAGAAACCCATTAGGTATGTTTGATAGGAAAGATAATAACCCCCTCAACTAATTTGGTCAGTTCCTTAATCATTAAAGAATCTAACTTAGGGTTCAAAGGTCTTTGTTTCTGCCTAACAGGCTTGGCTCTAGGTTCTAACTCAATTGTGTGCTAGGCATTCAAACCCTCTTAAATATGAGTATTCCCAAGAAAACACACCATGAAACTCCTGAAACAAAGCAATAAAATCCTATTTATCTTCAACTAAATTTTTTTTTCCTATTTTAAGGAGCTTACCTTTAAAAATATCCAACTCTTCATATTGTTCTTCTTTGATCTGCAAACCAGCTTTACCCTTCTTAAGCTAATCATCTGTGATGAAAATGGACTCCAAAGTGACAAGTCCCTTGGGTAGCTTTTTCGTCTTTAGCTATATCACTTGATCATCATACTGTTGCTTGAGCTTCTCTTGATTTACCACAAAAAATGATTCTCCTCTAGCAGAAATGACAGAATTTGCTCATCATTATCAAACACCTGTCAATGAATGTTGTTATTAGGAATTGATGGCCTGATGACAACCTTCACATATTTTTTTGTTTTCTCCTTCTTGATATCATTAGGGATATCAAACTGTGCTCCAATAGGTGCAAGTCAATCTGCATGTTTGTTCTAACTTCTGGGAACAAAATTCAAGTTGAATGCATTAAAATATTCAATCAGGTCCCATACTCTATTTCTGTAGGACTTCAAAGCATAATTTTTCACAACACTTAGGCCTCTAACCTAATTTACTATTAACTCATTGTCTCCATAAACCTTGAGACAATTCACTCCTCTTTTCCTTGCCCATTCTAGACCTTGGATAAGCCCTTCATATTCAATAGTATTATTAGAACAAGAAAAATAAAAATAGAAAGCAAAAAAATACTTGTCATCCTATAGGGACACAAGCATTGCACCCCCTCTAGCTCCATTCTTACTTCTGGAACCATAAAAAAAAAATTCCCACAACTCATCTTACTGCAACTGCAACTAATCTGCATTCTTTTTCAGGTTAGGCATCTCTGCATTAGGTTCATGAAGCACATAATTACCCATACCAACATCTAGAATATGACTATTAGGGTTATCCACCACATTTTCTGCCACCCAATCATGTAAAAGTGACTCAAGAACACTTTCAGCCTACAACTCTTGAGCAGCAGGAAGTTCACTATCAGTAAAAATGACACAGTTTGTGTCTACAACAGTATGGACAACATTGATCACACTTGGATTATAGGGCTCTCTATGATCTTTAGAAAATTTATCTGATCCGATAGTAACCTTGGTCCCATACCTCATCCTAAATAGAAAATGAGACCAATCTGATGACAAATAACCCCCAATATTAGAAGTGAAATCCCTAGACAAACATAAGGAAAAAAATGGAGGCAAGTCTATAACAAATACATCCTTTGGTACGGAAAAATTAGGACAGGCCTACAAATTCTAAATCAGGTCCTTGAAAATACCTTCAGTGTTAAAAAATGAACTATCTAATTGAAGAACCCCTTTTTCTAATGGTTGATACGTCAGTCCTAACCGATCTGCAATCTTCTTGGGCATGAATGAGCTACTAGCACCACTATCTACCATGTAGTTATGAACCAGTTTTTCCCCCACTAATAATGAAACGTAAAGGGGAGGAGGCTTAACATCCTTACCTTTCTATTTAATGGGTTGTTGGTTGCTTTCCTAAGGAGTATTTGTTAGGAAACTCCTAACTTGACCTACTTTTGTTTTGTCAAACACTTTTAAACTCGACAGAGCTAACTATAGCATATCTTTTTGACCTGGGATAGCTAAAGAATCCCACATGGACATTGTTACATTCATCTTCTTCATATTTTTAATTATGTTGAAAGGTACAGATGAATCTACCTTTTGATGAATCTTTACACCAACAAAATCAACTTACAAGTGTGACTACTCCTTAGTAGCTCCCTAAGAGTTCCCTTGCACAATGCGAGGCACTTGTGATGTGGATGGTTCATGAACTACAACCTTCCCCTTGTTATTTGTTTGCTCAAGATCAAGATCTCTTTTCTTCGCTCTTATATTCTTTGAGATTGGATCATCCACATTGATCCCACCAAACTCCTCTCCCTGGAAGTGCAACAGAGTGGCATCATTTGTAGGTTGCTCCTAATGCTTTGGAGCTCCATCATTAGGTATGTTTTGTTGTGATCCTGAAATGATTTCTACCATTAGCTCTTGATTAATGAGTCCATTGGAGCAAGTGTCTTGGTTATCAGGTTGGTTGCAAGGATAGCACCACTCATATACTACTGCTAATTTTTTTTGAACAGGGACAAGGTCCCTAGCTGCACTAACAGGTGCAAGAGCATATGCCTGAAAAGGCCTTGTATTTACATTTTGCCTTGGGCCCTAGTAATTACCTTGATACTGCTACCTAATGCCTTGAAAATATTGTTGCTGACCTTGATTTTGCTATTGGTAGGGTGGTTTGTAGGATTGCTGCTTCTCCAATTTAACCAGTTTGTTACCAAAATTTTATAAAAAATTTTTAATATCCTGTAGCTCATTTGACGGACTTGGAACAACTTTTGAAACTGTTGGAATAGGTGGCAAAGGTGCAAAATGCAAAATATGCAAAGGGATATTCAAATGAATATCCAAAAATATAGGCATTGGTAGACTTGGTGCAAGCTTACCAGACTAACTGTATTAGGCTATTTTCATCTCTAATGGCCACTTCATACACACTTGGTAAAGATACACCTCCCATTGACTGTATTTGAATTGATATATCACTATTAATAGCTCTTAAGAAGTAAAGAAAAGAATACTCAAGAGACGGTCTTACTATTTTAGGTATCTTGAACCAAGTCCTCTAAAAATGAAAAAATTGAAATCCATCATCCACTCCTGAGGAGCTCTCTTTATAGTTGTAAGTTGCTCAACTAGGGACAAATTGTCTAATTTGTCCTGAAATTGCTTGTGCAGCTTGTCTCCAAAATCATCTCAAGCTACAATAGTGCCCACTATCAGACCTTTATACCATTGTAACGCCTTTCCTTTCAATGACGTAACAAGTAGCCTAACAACTACGTCTTCTTGGGTTAGATGGTGAACTCCACATAATGAAGTCGCATCTCGTATGTGCTCGATTGGAGTAGTCTAGTCTTCCCTTGTAAATATTGGCAAACTCTTGAGAGCATCCATAGGTATGTCATTGCGTTGTGCCAAATTTAATGGACTACCTTCATTAAATGGCACAAAGGGCTAGTTTCTAGCCATCAAGGGTGGCTGAGGTGGACTAACTGAAAAATTAACAACAACCAATGAATTAGCATAAACTACATAATTTGAAAAAGGAAACACAAAACTTGAGAATACAACAAATGAGGTTGGATTTCTTGAAGATGATCTTGTTGTTCTAAGGCTTGGTGGGGTAGAACAATTTCCACCTTGTATTTTGGAAGGTCTTCCTCTCCTTCTTGGTGGTGAGAACACTGATTTTGGTTTAACACCAAGTGGTGTAGACTGAACTCGCTTAGAATGAGTTGTTTATTTTGCTGCTCTGCCTTGTCTTTTAGGTGGTGACAACTGCAAAAATTCAAAACCTCTCTAAATTTTCTTTTCTATACTTCTCATAAGCTGGGATAGTGCTAGCCTTGCTATCTTTCACTTCAAAGAGTTTCCAAATGTGCCTATAAACCCCTTCAAAGGCCTGAAAATCTATTAGTTGCACATCAAAACCAACAAGCAACTTGAAAATCTGCATTATCTAAGTCGACAATCCCACCGAGCATGCCAAAAATTGTTAGCTCCTAGAAATGCACCCGCTACAAAGTATTGAAACTAAGCTTTCTAGAGAAACATGGGATCATTTCAAGGCTGTGGGTCACCTAAAGTTGAAATGAACCTCCGAATAGGCCAGCTTCCTAGCTAGTAATATCTCTTAGACTACTAACTTGATGGGAAAAGGGAGAAAGATTGCATAAAATGAAACACTAATGTAAATGAACTGATATACCAAAGCTAATGGTCTGAATACAATCACAAAATACTGACACAAATGATAAAAAATGAGATGTACCTAATTATGCATAGTTCATTGTTGTATATTAATGCATACATATTTTACTAACAAGTCTATATATAGAAGTTTGCATAAAAGGAAGTTAATTACACAGTTTAATAAAAATAACATGCATCAAGTAGACAGAATTAGTAACTTGCATTAATAAACTAGTTGCAAAAAAGGTATGAACCTATGAGACAAAGTTGTGAGGAAAGTAATTTCACTACTAACTTGATCAATCACCCACATACACTAATTTGCAAGAAAGAAAAGACGAGAGATAAATCACCAGTAATAATGAAGGTCTCCACTATGAATCGTATTAAAAAAAAATGAGTTACAAAAGTATGCCAAGTTGACACAAAGGATTTAAAAGTCACTTCAATCTAAAAGTACATAATCAGAACTGAGTTACAAAATGAGTCAAAAAATGACTAAGTAAGCAAGCTACAAACAATTGCACCAAAAAAAAAGAACTGGAAGCTTCCAATCTCAGACGTCCTCAAAAGGCCACAAATCTAGCCCAAAATCTTCTCCAAAAAGGCTCCAAAATGTTTGAAGAGGTCAATTTGACCAAGTCAAATATGATGACTCTTCAAAACACCCTCCAGAAGCTCCAATTTTCTTTAAAAATCAGTTTAATGAGTTAAAACAACTTCTCAAATTTTGGCACATGTTGGTAACTACTCCAGATTCCTTCCAACCTCTTCCTAGATGCTTGCAAAAGCATAAATTCAAACATATTTCTATCTTTCCTCATGTCATACATTGAAGTCTCAAAGCATCTCATCTTGCATTAGAAATAACAACTTGATTAAGTACTTTATAAAAACAACACTTAAATCAAATGTTTTACATTTACAATGAATTCAAAAGATAAAATTTAGGCAACGTGGAAAACCAACAACAAAAGATTAGTAAAGTTCATAAGAAATGAACTCACCATGGGTATTAATACACATTGAAAAAACTTCAAATAAAAGGTAAAAAAACCTTTTACTTATTAGCAAAGCTAGGGTTAAAAACCATAAAAAGGTAAACTCGATGGAAAAATGCTCTCAATGCATTTCATTTGCAACTCCAAGTTTTCGACTCTTTGCCAACACCATATGGTTTTCTGAGAAGAACTTCCATGGTGGAATCTGGAACAGTAGAGACAATTCTTGAGAGAAAAATGACAAACAAGATTAACGTAAGGTTTTATCAGTGATCTAATCTCATTCCTCGAAAGTAAAAGGCTCGAACTCGAGCTCCATTTGTAGAAAACTAGGTGTACTCTATGAAATCTGCACTTTTTCTATTGCTTTGTGTACATTTCATGGCGACACATTCTGGGCTTTCATATATTTGACCCAAAACCCATCTTAGGTTGAGGGTTTTCTCTATATACCCTTAATACATTTACACTTGGGATGCACTTGATAGCTCCTCAAATGGTCGCACAACTAGAATTTTTATTTATTGACTGCTCTTTTCCTCTAGAAAACTCTGTATTTGTCACACTCTGTATGCTTCTAGGCAATGAATATTGTAGTCTTTTGTGATTTTTTTTTAACTAGCCACCATTGGTATCTTATGTCTCTTCTATTTTTCTCTATGGCATGACCATTCATGGTCACGGGTTGTAAGGCTATGTATTCTCTAAATACAATTTGCATCTCTTTCCCACAACTGTAATATGCTTTATAGCCATGACGTCATGCTCATACCTCCGCTCACGGGTTTCTCTTTTCTATGTTCGACAACTCCTAAAAAACACTCCCATTTGTCACATGGGAACCTAATAAACTACACACTATTTTGCAGCAATCTCTGTTACTTTAACCAAACATGGCTCATTTCTTTGTGAAATTAACCTATAGGCTTCGTCACTATAAATCATTAATTATTCTTGTATGGATATGATTTGAAGACTCAACATAATTTTCCTTTCTATACACACAGCTTGTGGTTTTATTTTCTACTAAGTTTTGTACTTGTAATTCCTTCATTCTAGGTTTCACTCATATTCTGAAGAAAACTTGATCACACCTTGTATTTGTAAGATCTAGCTAAAAAACATCCAGAAACATTTTCTACCAGCCTGGTATTATAGTGAATCCACCTCCATTTTAACAAACTTTGTCTTGGTAATCATGCTTTGTCATTGCAGTAATATTTTTCATGTGTGTGATTGCACTGTGGACTGCTCCCTTCAATTTGTGATCTACTTGAGCAGTTGTACGATTGTTGTCCATAAATGCATACGGCAAACTTGACTTGTATAATAAGTATTGAACCTGTTACATTTTAGAAACCTTTTCCATTGTTCCCAATGTATTTCTTTATGTATTTCCCTCAACAATAATAGATAGACATGAAAATTGAAACTATGCATTCATTTACCATCTTTAGTTGCTCAGTCACTTAAGATGACTGTCATAAATTCTCTGTCAGATTCTACGGGGTTGCTTGATCTTGTAACTAAGCAAAAACAAAAATTTGAATATGGTGTTCTCATTTAGCCTCAATTACGATGCTTTCCATCATTGAAAATTTTCTTATAGATTTCATTGTTCCAAATCACTATGGTATTAACTTTTCACTTAAAATTCATCCTACTTTCCTTACTGATTGTAAGATAGTTTTGAGAAAAAATGAAAACCATATCCATCCCAATATTTTAAGAACTTTTTTGAAACACGTCCCATATGCAGAAAATTAATTGCTCACTATCCCCTAGATTTGACAAGACTTCCCTCTTTGCTCCATGAGTGTATGTGTATGATTTGACCATTTTGTGCATAACCTTTGATAACAACATTCCTTTTTCCTAATGCATATAGATGAATTTTACATTGCCAAAACATGACTCCATTCTTTGATATCACTGTGCATACCTAGCAAGGTGACTGTAATGCTTGTTGAGAAGGTAATGCCCATCCTTAACTTTGAAACACTATTATTTTACATGGTAGATCATCATTTTTTGCAAACTGTTCTTGGTCTCTCACTCAACGATACTTTTGATGCATATATTCTTTTCATTTTTTGTTGTTAATAAGATCCTTGACATGGTAATCTGTTTTGAATGCACCAAGTACCTAAAAGGTTTTGTATAAATTATGAGCTGAGCTCAACCCTTTTGGGAGCCAAATTTTACCTCACTCATTCGATCTAACAAAATCAAAGATAAGATTATACATGTAGTTGCACATGAAGCAAAAAAGTTAGAAATAAAACACCTACCTTAACTGTGTATAATATTCTTCTATTTGGCTTCTTATGGACACTTAATATAGGCATTGCATTTGATGTACATAGGAATTAGCATATGCATGTATGGGTAGATGTGCATGTTCAGAATGCAACCTTTCATTTCTTAGAACTTAATGTTCTAACTCATTTCTTTACCCAATGTAGATAACCAGACACCAGACACCTTTGTAGAACCAATCATTCAGGCAATGACTGGTTACCTTCTTTACATGTTCATTTCTTTTATCATTTATTGATTAATGTATAGCTTATTTGTATCAAATGCAATGCTAGTCTCATGACTTTTTGTGTGAGACACATGTTTACAATTACATTCAATAAGATTAATTTTCATCAAAATATTGGAAAACCTTTTACGTTTCATTCACTTGTATGAATATAATAACTTTGTGTTCTTGTAATATCGTAAATTTATCTCATTTTTATAATTGAATGTAGCATAGAAGGTTTAACAAAATGTACCATTCATCTTGAAACATGGATGGCTCTTCTTGACTGAGCCTATAGGTGAAAATCTGGTAACATCTCTATCTCTATCTCTTTGTCTCTCTCTATCTATGTCTCTCTATCTCTCTTTCTATCTCTATCTATGTCTCTCTATCTCTCTTTGTCTCTTTGTCTCACTCTCTCTCAACCTCTTTCTCACTCTTCTTCCCTCTCTAGTTCACTCCATCTCCCCTCTCCCTCCCTCTACCTACCTCTCTCTATTGCTCTCTATCTCACCTCTCTATCTATCTCTACCTCTCCCTCCATCTTTCCTTCCTTATTAATCTCTATCTATCTACCTCTCCCTCTATTTACTCTCTACCACTCTCTCTTATCTCTCTCTATCCCTCCCTTCCCCCTCTTTATATATATCCTCTCCCTCTCTCTGTCCCTCCCTCTGTCTCTCTATGTCTATATCTCTTTCTCTCTCTTTGTCTCTTTGTCTTTTTGTCTCTTAGTCTCTCTTAGTCTCTCTTAGTCTCTCTCTATCTCTATCTATCTCTCTTCATGTCTTTGTCTCTGTCTCCATCTCTATCTCTATCTCTATCTCTATATCTATCTCAATCTTTGTCTCTATCTATCTCTATCTCTATATCTATCTTTGTCTTCGTTTCTATCTCTGTCTCTATCTCTATCTTTGTCCTTGTCTCTATCTCTGTCTTTGTCTTTGTCTCTATCTTTTCCTCTATCTATGTCTTTGTCTTTGTCTCTTTCTCTATCTTTCTTTGTCTATCTCCCTCTCTCTCCATACCTTCTACTCCCTCTTCTTTCCTCTCTACTTATCTTTATCTCCAATATCTTTCTGTCTACCTACCTGTCTCTCCATCACTCCCTACCTCTCTCTCTCATTCCCTCTCTACTTATCTTCATATCCCCTCACCCTCTCTCTACCTCCTCTCTTTATCACTCACCCCCTCTTTCAATTTATATATCTCACCTTTGTCTCCCTCCCTCCTTAATTCACTCTCAAATTCTCTCTATCACATCTATCTATCCCACCTCTCTTTGTGTCTCTCTATGTCTCTAGTTGTCTCTACCTCTGTCTTTGTCTCTACCTCTACCTCTGCCTCTGCCTCTGCCTCTGCCTCTACCTCTACCTCTACCTCTACCTCTATCTCTCTTTGTGTCTCTCTATCTATCTCTTTCTTTGTCTCTCTATCTCTATCTCTATCTCTGTCTCTATCTATGTCTATTTCTCTCTCTCTCTCTATATATATATATATCTCTCTCTCTCTCTTTGTTTATCTATCTCTCTGTCTCTTTGTCTCTCTCTCTATTTGTCCCTCCATATCTCCTCTTTCAATCATTTCTCTCACTCTCTACCTAACCGTCCTCTCTTCCTCTTCTTACATCTCTATTTATCATTATATCCCATCTCCTCTCTATCTACCTCTCTCACCATCACTCACTACTTCTCTCTATCTCTCTACTCCCTTTCTCTACATACCCCCCTCTCTTTCTCTCTTACCTCTCTCTCTCCATCCCTACCTATCCATCCATATCTCCTTCCCTCTCTACTTATCTCTATCTCCCCTCTCCATCTCTCTACCTACCTCTA